>QJPP01000155.1:0-605376 GCA_003996215.1 Jaltomata sinuosa
CTAAACAGTAGAAAGTCATCTCAGGTGCTCGGTCCGACCGAGGCTAAAAATCATCTTAAGTAGCAAGAAAACTCAACTAGCATCCCGGCCCTGCCGAGTCTAGCGTTAATTGTAAATCTGGTGATTTAAATCATAATTTTACTTTCTTTTAACCAAGAATATTCACAAGTTAAATCAAACCATTTCCAAATTATTTCTATCAAAAACGGGCCCCCCGGGCCATGCAAGGTTTGCAAGGTTTTAGAAAATAGTGCCAGTAGGCCCGAAGCCAAAACCATAGTAAAACATGGATAAAACCTCTTATATGCATGAAAATGGTATGATCAAACACAATAGCTGCCCAGCAGCTTACAATCAACCTATCGACCCTGCACAGGCCCACAGCTACTCAGCAAGCATAACCAGCCTAGAAGGATAATTCTATGCCCGGGACTCGCGGACATTCCCAAAATCCCACCTTCTATGTTCCAGAGTCAACAAGGCCTCACAGGACCACAAGGGTAAATAAATATATCAGCAAATACTACAAGCAACGGAGGAACAAAAGTAGGCGGACATGAATAAAGCGGTCGAGGTCTGTGGTACCAACCTAATAAACCAACCCAAGGATGCCCATTAATACAATTTTATCCTATATATGCGGAGTCTAGGGAAAATAAACCGTAACCTAGCTGTCGTCCGATGACAAGCTGCTAGAACGACGATGTCCACGCTCGAACCGCTCCGAGAAACTCCGAAATGAAATCAAACTCGAATTTGGGCTTGAATAACTTGACGTAGATAATTTGATTCTCTTCCGATGATCAAACATAATGTAAAAATATTGTTTCCAGAAAATACTCGCAATGTGCGCAACAATAATAGTACAACATCTCCATAATTTGTTTTTTTGTAAAGAGAAAGGATGAGGAAAATACGTTCTGGGGTGTCAACTAACGTGTGCGTATACTGATAGTTTTTGATTAACCAATTATTCAATACACTTATAGCATATGAAATTAAAATCCAAAACTCAAATACATGGGAAAATAGTTGTGTAGTAGCAAAGTGTTGAAGTAATCCCTATCAAAAGAAGAGACGTGCTATGCATCCTATATTAAATAGAGCTACTATCCAAATGTTATCACTAAAATTTGTGGTGAGTAGTCACATATCCTTAAACACACTATATGACATCTGTAATATATACTTATATGCTATATGTTGTAAGACACACACGGTATGCATGCTAAATACTACAGCTTACTAATAGTTAAGGTACTAATCCCGCATATATAACAATTAGCTTATGTATTACACCTAGCAGCTACAATATGTTGGCTGCTTTGCCTCACCTCCATGTGTTGTGGAGGTGGCAACATTTTAATATTTCCAGCCCGTTATGTATGTATTCAGGTATTGAATAAATTCGTGGTAAAATAAATATAACTTTTTGAATATACCATAATTAATAGAAAATCATTTCAAATAAAACCTACTATATTATAATAATAATTTTTAACATAACTAAATTTACTATCTCCGTTAAAATATTACAATGTATACAAACCTTATAAAATAAATACATATACAATTATATCGTAATAAAAATATTTTTCACAAACCTTTAAAATATTTTGAAAAAGGTAATAATAATATAATTTTCTACCACATTCAACTTTTAAATTAAATATTTTCAAGTACGCACGATTTCGATACTCAAGAACTCTCTTGGAACCCTCCCTTATGTTTTCTCACTATTTCAGAACTGAAATGGCATTTTAAAACGTGAAGTTGAGGCTTAAATCGAGTTTGACCCGACCCGGTTCGCGACCCGGTTCGCAACCCGTTTTCTGCCAGACAGTCTGCGGTAAAATAGTCATAACTTTTTACTCCGAGATCCATTGGACGTGAGGTTTTGTGCGTTGGAAACTAGACTCGTAGACCTTCGATTTGGTATTTCGGGGGACTTCTAAATCTCTATATATTGAGAGAAAAGTTCCGAGACATTTTACCCAAAGTTCAGAAAATTTATTAAAGATCTTACGATAACTTTTGCCGACTTGCTTGACTTCAAAACTTATAATGCGACCAAACAAATGGACTCGACACCGAAATACTGGTCCTGACGAGCCTTAAGTGACTTGGGGCCACTACAAACAAGCTCTAACGGTTCAAGGAAAACGTATACGTGGAAATAATCGGAAGGGTCATTACATCATCCACTACTAAAAAGGACTTTCGTCCTCGAAAGTCAAGGTCAAGGGGGTACCTGAAGGCTAAAATAGCTGCGGATATTGGGCCCGAATATCTCTCTCGGTCTCCCAGGTAGCCTCCTCTACTGGATGGTGCCTCCACTAAACCTTAACCACCGGGACCTCTCGAGACCTCAATCTCCTGACATCTCTGGCCAAAATAGCTGTCGGCTCCTCAACAAAGGCTAAACCCTCACCCAACTGAACTGAATCCCACTGTAACACATGAGACTCATATGGGACATACCGACGCAACATCGAAACATGAAATACAGGATGTATAGCTGAAAACATCGGAGGCAAGGCTAGCTGATAGGCAACGCTACCAACCCTCTGAAGAATGTCAAACGGCCCAATGTACCTGGGGCTAAGCTTGCCCCGCCTACCAAATCTCATCACGCCCTTCATGGGAGATACATGGAGAAACACCAAGTCACCGACACTAAACTCCAAGGCACGAAGCCTACGATCAACATAACTCTTCTGCCTGCTCTGAGCTGCCCGAAGTCTGTCCTGAATCACTCGGACTCGGTCTAAATAATCTCGAAGCAAATCTGTGCTCTGTGGCCCAGCACTAAAACCATCAAACCAACCTACCGGTGATCTGCAATGCCTGCCATACAAAGCCTCAAAAGGTGCCATGCCAATACTCGAATGGAAGCTGTTATTATAAGCAAACTCTGCCAAGGGAACAAACTGATCCCAAGAACCTCCAAAGTCAAGAACACAGGCCCGAAGCATGTCCTCCAGAATCTGAATGGTCCTCTCAGACTGGCCATCTGTCTGAGGGTGGAAAGCAGTACTAAGATGAACCTCTGTACCCAAATCTCACTGAATAGCCCTCCAGAACTGAGATGTGAACTGGGTGTCGCGGTCTGAAATGATAGAGGCTGGGACCCCATGCAATCGAACAATCTCACGAAGGTAGATCTGAGCTAACCTCTCTGCACCATAAGAAGTCTGAACCGGCAAGAAATGTGCTGACTTAGTCAACCTATCAACAATCACCAATATGGAATCAAACCCATGAGAAGTACGAGGCAAACCAACAACGAAGTCCATAGTAATCCCTTCCCACTTCCACTCAGGAATGGGAAGTCGCTGCATCAAACCACCAGGTCTCATGTGCTCAAACTTAACCTACTGACAGTTCAAGCACCGAGATATGAACTCTGCTATATCCTGCTTCATACCACTCCACCAGTAAAGATGCCTCAAGTCTCTATACATCTTTGTTGTGCCAGGGTGAATGGAGTATCTAGTACAATGTGCCTCATAAAGTATGAACTGGATCAAATCACTAATCCTCGGAACACAAAGGCGACTATCAAACCTCAGAACCCCATTTGAATCTAGAGTAGTCCGACTGGTCTCACCCTGAACACTCTGATCACGAAGATCACACAACTGCTGATCCTTATACTGTCGGCTTTGAATCTGATCAATCAAAGTAGAACGAACCTCAACACTGGCGAGAACTCTTCTAGGATCCGACAAGTCAAGCCTAACCAAATGGTTAGCCAAGGACTGGATGTCCAAGGCCAATGGTCGCTCTGAAACTGAGAGAGAAGCTAGGCTACCCATACTCACTGCCTTCCGACTCAAGGCATCCGCTACCACGTTTGCCTTGCCCGGATGATACAGAATAGTGAAGTCATAGTCCTTTAGTAACTCGACCCATCTCCTCTGTCTCGAGTTCAACTCTCGCTGACTCGTGATATACTGAAGACTACGGTGATCGGTGAAGATCTCACAGTGAACTCCATATAGGTAATGTCTCCAGATCTTAAGCGCGAAAACTACCGTCGCCAACTCTAAGTCATGAGTGGGGTAGTTGCGCTCGTGGATCTTCAGCTGCCTCGATGCATATGCTATTACTCGACCCTGCTGCATCAACACACAACCAAGACCAACCCCAGAAGCATCACAATACACGGAGAAGCTCTGACCCTCAACCGGCAAAGTCAAAACTGGAGCTGAAGTCAATAAGGCCTTAAGCCTCTGGAAGCGATCCTCACACTGGTCCGACCACTGAAATGGGACATCCTTCCTAGTCAGCATAGTCAAGGGTGCTGCTACGGAAGAAAATCCCTCAACGAACCGTCGGTAGTAACCTGCTAACCCAATAAAGCTGCGAACCTCAGTAACAGTAGTAGGTCTAGGCCACTCACAAACCGCTGAAATCTTTCCCAGATCAACCCTAATCCCATCCTTAGACAGCACGTGCCCTAGGAATGCAACTGACTCAAGCAAAAACTCGCACTTTGAGAACTTGGCATAAAGCCGATGATCTCTCAAAGTCTGGAGTATAACCCTCAAGTGCTACTCATGCTCATCTCTACTACGCGAGTATACCAAGATGTCGTCTATGAAAACTATCACAAATGAGTCCAAATACGGGCCAAGAACCCTGTGCATCAAGTTCATAAAGGTTGCGGGGGCATTAGTCAACCCAAAAGACATCACCAGGAACTCATAATGGCCATAACGTGTCCTGAATGCTGTCTTAGGGATGTCCTCCACCCTAATCCTCAACTGATGGTAGCCAAACCTCAAATCAATCTTCGAAAACACGACTGAACCCTGAAGCTGGTCAAACAAGTCATCAATCCTCGGCATCGGATACCTATTCTTCACTGTCACCCTATTCAGCTGCCGATAATCAATACACATACGCATCGACCCATCCTTCTTCTTCACGAAGAGAACAGGAGCACCCCAAGGTGACATACTAGGTCTAATAAACCCCTTAGCTAACAGATCCTGGAGCTACTCCTTAAGCTCCCTCAACTCAGCAGGAGCCATACGGTAAGGAGAAATAGAAATGGGCCTGGTGCTCGGCTCTAGCTCAATAGCAAAATCAATATCTCTCTCAGGTGGAAGGCCTGGCAGGTCGGTAAGAAACACATCGAGGAAGTCTCTAACCACAGGAACTGACTCAGGAGAAGTAGGGTCAGCGCTAACATCTCGGACATATGCTAGATAAGCTAAACACCCATGGGAAATCAACTTCCTAGCTCGAAGACAAGAGATGATCCCAGATGGTGCATGGCTAACAGAACCCTGCCACACAACCGGGGATACACCAGGCAAAGCTATGGTAATGGTCTTGGCATAACAATCCAAAACCACACGGTGAGGGGATAACCAGTCCATGCCCAGTATCACATCAAAATCTAGCATATCAAGAATCATCAAATCACCCCAAGTCTCTGAATCACCAACAGATAACATACAGGATCTCACAATCCGATCCACTACTAAAGAATCTCCTACTGGGGTCGAAACAGAAACAGGAACAGATAATGGCTCACTAGCCAACCCCAAACAAGGCACAAAGTAGGCAGATACATATGAACAAGTGGATCCAGGATCAAATAAAGCCATAGCAGACTGATGGCACACAGAAATCGTACTTGTAATCACAGCATCTGAGGCCTCTGCCTCTGGTCTCCTAGGGACCGCGTAAAACTGACGACGACCTCTACCTGCCCGACCGCCATCCCTACCACCTGCTCTGCCGCGCGGGGCACCTCCTCTACCCTGACGACCACCCCCTCTAGCCAGGGGCTGAACTGCCCGAAAAGGCTCGGCGAACTGAATTGTACCCTGCTGAGGGCAATCTCTAGCAAAATGACCAATCGCACCAAAGTAAAAGAAGCCCCTGACGGCCTACTCAGTCAAGATGAACCAGCAGATCCCATATGACCAACGCAACCTAATGCCCCAGAAACTGTACCCCTCGAAGACTGGCCGCTATAGCCCTGATTGCTGCTCTGACCCTGCTCGAACTGGGCACTACAAAAAGTCTGAAGGGAAGCCTGAATCGGTCGGCTGGACTGACCCTGGTGCTGCTGTGGCTGATAAATCCGGCTTCACTGGCCAGGACCTCTACCGCCATATCTGAAACCACTGTATACACCCTGATATCGAGGCCTCTTATCTCTGGGCCCCTGATCATGTCGCTGTAAGTCCTCCACAGTGCGGGCATAGTCTAAAATAGCCTGGAATGACTGACCACTGGCAATCAATATCTCAGCTGGCTGCCTGATCTCTGGCCTCAAACCCCATACAAATTTTCGAATCCTATCTGCCTCGGTAGGAATGATCATAGCTCCGAACGGTGCTAGCTGATGAAAATGGGTCTCATACTCTGAGACAGTCGTAGATCCCTGCATAAGGTGAGTAAACTGCTCCCTGCGACGCTCACGATCACTCTGAGGTAGGAACTTGGCCATAAAGGCCTCATAAACTCATACCAGTTCAAAGGAGGTGACGATGGTGGTCTACAAGCAACCTGATCCCTCCACCATAACTTTGTTGGGCCCTCCAACTGATAGGTAGTATAACCAACCCCGTGAGTCTCCAACAAACCCAAATGATGCAACATCTCCTCACAGGTAGTAATAAAGTCATGTGGATCCTATCCAGAAGTACCAGCAAACCTCGGAGGTGCTAACCTCAAAAACCTACCCAACGCCTTCTGCTCTAACTCTGTCATAACTGGGCGAGGAGCAAGAGGCTGTGCAACAGATAGAACCGGAATGACTTCCGCACGGGGAGCCATAGTAGTCGGCTGCTCTCCTGAGCACTGTGCACCCAGGGCTGCCCCCTGAGCGGATGTCTGTGCTACCTCAGCAGGCCGCTCTCCAATCACACCCAAAAGCACCCAAAAGCTGTAATAGTAATCCCCGAATATCTGGAGACTGAGCTGCGGCTGGATCTGGCACAGAAGTGGGCACTGGAGCTGGTACTGGAGCTGGTGGTACCTGGGTTGCCCCCTGATCCACATGCTGCTTGGGCTCTACCTCCACTCTGGCAGCTCTAGTAGGTGTCACTGCTCGAGGGCGTCCTCGACCCTTAGCTTGAGTGGGAGGCTCATCTCCGCGTGACGCCGATGATCTCGTACGAACCATCTGCGGAAGAATGAAGTAGAACAAATGAGATCTCCAGAAACTTCAAGGGTTCTACGCACGACACAGAAGCAATGAAAGAGTCAAATTTCCTAAAATGTCACTGTAGCCTCCCAAAGATTGAGTACGGACGTCTCCGCCCCGATCCGCAGGACTCTACTAAACATTGGCTCCTATACCGATGACACCGGTGAACCTAAAGCTCTGATACCAAGTTGTCACGACCCAATTTCTCGGTCATGATGGCACCTACAACCCCCGGTAGGTGAACCAATCCCCGTAGCCCAGAACAGCTAGTAATGGGCTACTATCTAACAAATAAGAGAACAAGACGACAAGAACAGATAAAAGGACTATAAATATATACATATGCGGAAACTAAACCAAACCCCAAGACCTGGTATCATAGTATAGAGCCCAAACTACATACATGGAGTGCAAATAATCCAAAACAATATATACAGATGTCTCTGAATGGTAATAGAGTACTTGAAGCAAAAGAAAAACTAAAGCTAAGCTCCGATCGCCAAGAGCTCACCCTCAGCCTGAAGTAGTCCCCAACAGATCTCCAAGCATGAATCACAATGATCTAACGGCGATAGCCCACGCTAAGATATGCACCCAAAGATGCAGGGGGGTAGGGTGAGCACCAAATGCGAAGCATAAGGTACCCAGTAGGTATCATAGGCTGACTGGGCACATATAAGATAAAAGCGTAGTAACAGACAGAATAGAAGCAAGCAGTCACAGAAATCAACGAAAGGTACACAGGAACTAGCCTAGAGGGAAATCAACAGAACCACATGTGAGGCCAGTAAGCAGAATATACACACCATAGGCACAAGTGGAAGTAAGAAATAATGCACCTGGGGTCCTTGCAATAACAGTGTATACATAATTAGTTTATGAAATGGACGGTATACCGGTAACCTCAAGTGTAAGAAGAGGGAAAGAGTAATGATAGGCATGCTCAGAGATATGAATCGAACTCAACTAATCATATCAATCTCAAATCCAGAAACTAACAGTCTAGCAGTAACCAATTTCATACTTAACCGTAATAGGGAACAATTCTGTAAGTAAATAGCAAAATTCTACCTACAGTCCCCCGGCCGCCCATACAACCGAGGAACACAAACAAGTGAAAACAAACCCTCTGGCATCCCATACTACCGGAGCGTACAATCAACAAACAACAAACAAAGGTGGAGCCTCAAACAATGAATGATATGATGCATGAAGGTCTCAAGTGAAATGGTATCTCTGTATGTACCTCCTCCGGTGCCGCTCTGGCCCAGCAGGTAGGTTCCATAGAAGGACACTGCCCGTATACCTCTACTCCACCGTATACCCTTCCTCCGGCACACGCAGCCCGTAGCCCCTGGACCGGATGGCAAGGTCCATGGAGGTCCCAGACCCCATACTAAAACTCAGTATCAAAATATGTCGTCCAAAAGCAAGTCCGGTATCAAGATAGAGACCCAGTCTCGAATATGCATGCCCAGACCCTGTCCAGGACTAAAGTAGTAGGAAAATATCTCAAAAACCCCTCCAAGGGTGCCCGGGCATAACCGGGTCTAAACAGTAGAAAGTCATCTCAGGTGCTCGGTCCGACCGAGGCTAAAAATCATTTCAAGTAGCAAGAAAACTCAACTAGCATCTCGGCCCTGCCGAGTCTAGCGTTAATTGTAAATCTGGTGATTTAAATCATAATTTTACTTTCTTTTACCCAAGAATATTCACAAGTTAAATCAAACCATTTCCAAATTATTTCTATCAAAAATGGGCCCCCCGGGCCATGCAAGGTTTAGAAAATAGTGTTCGTAGGCCCGAAGCCCAAACCGTAGTAAAACATGTATAAAACCTTTTTATATGCATGAAAATGGTATGATCAAACACAATAGCTGCCCAGCAGCTTATAATCAACCTATCGACCTTGCACAGGCCCACAACTACTCAGCAAGCATAACCAGCCTAGAAGGGTAATTCTATGCCCGGGACTCGCGGACATTCCCAAAATCTCACCTTCTATGTTCCAGAGTCAATAAGGCCTCACAGGACCACAAGGGTAAATAAAATATATCGGCAAGTACTACAAGCAACGGAGGAACAAAAATAGGCGGACATGAATAAAGCGGTCAAGGTCTGTGGTACCAACCTAATAAACCAACCCAAGGATGCCCATTAATACAATTTTATCCTATATATGCGGAGTCTAGGGAAAATAAACCGTAACCTACCTGTCGTCCGACGAGAAGCTGCTAGAACGACGATGTCCACGCTCGAACCGCTCCGAGAAACTCCGAAATGAAATCAAACTCGAATTTGGGCTTGAATAACTTGACGTAGATAATTTGATTCTCTTCCGATGATCAAACATAATGTAAAAATATTTTTTCCAGAAAATACTCTCAATGTGCGCAACAATAATAGTACAACATCTCCATAATTTGTTTTTTTGTAAAGAGAAAGGATGAGGAAAATACGTTCTGGGGTGTCAACTAACGTGTGCATATACTGATAGTTTTTGATTAACCAATTATCCAATACACTTATAGCATATGAAATTAAAATTTAAAACTCAAATACATGGGAAAATAGTTGTGTAGTAGCAAAGTGTTGAAGTAATCCCTATCAAAAGAAGAGACGTGCTATGCATCCTATATTAAATAGAGCTACTATCCAAATGTTATCACTAAAATTTGTGGTGAGTAGTCACATATCCTTAAACAGACTATATGACATCTGTAATATATACATATATGCTATATGTTGTAATACACACACGTGTATGCATGCTAAATACTACAGCTTACTAATAGTTAAGGTACTAATCCCACATATATAACAATTAGCTTATGTATTACACCTAGCAGCTACAATATGTTGGCTGCTTTGCCTCACCTCCACGTGTTGTGGAGGTGGCAACATTTTAATATTTCCAGCCCGTTATGTATGTATTCAGGTATTGAATAAATTCGTGGTAAAATAAATATAACTTTTTGAATATACCATAATTAATAGAAAATTATTTCAAAAAAAACCTACTATATTATAATAATAATTTTCAACATAACTAAATTTACTATCTCCATTAAAATATTACAATGTATACAAACCTTATAAAATAAATACATATACAATTATATCGTAACAAAAATATTTTTCACAAACCTTTAAAATATTTTGAAAAGGTAATAATAATATAATTTTCTACCACATTCAACTTTTAAATTAAATATTTTCAAGTACGCACGATTTCGATACTCAAGAACTCTCTTGGAACCCTCCCTTATGTTTTCTCACTGTTTCAGAACTGAAATGGCATTTTAAAACGTGAAGTTGAGGCTTAAATCGAGTTTGACGCGACCCGGTTCACGACCCGGTTCGCAACCCGATTTTTGCCAGACAGGCCGCGGTAAAATAGTCATAACTTTTTACTCCGAGATCCGTTGGACATGAGGTTTTGTGCGTTGGAAACTAGACTCGTAGACCTTCGATTTGGTATTTTGGGGGACTTCTAACTCTTTATTTATTGAGAGAAAAGCTCCAAGACATTTTACCCAAAGTTCAAAAAATTTATTAAAGATCTTACGATAACTTTTGCCGACTTGCTTGACTTCAAAACTTATAATGCGACCAAACAAATGGACTCGACACCAAAATACCAGTCCTGACGAGTATTAAGTGACTTGGGGCCACTACAAACAAGCTCTAACGGTTCAAGGAAAACGTATACGTGGAAATAACCGGAAGGGTCATTACATGCGATTACGCGTATTAAAATTATTTTAAGTCATATTTATATACGTATGGGAAAATTAATTAGGATAAAAGAAGCATCGCTAAATTAATTAAGTGAGAAAACGATTAGGAAAAATTGAATTTTCCTACAAACTAATTCATTTACCAATTTTGGGATAAATCCTTATTTCTTTCAGCCAAAAATTAACTAGCCCACTACCCAATTCCTCCTAACCTGGCCCAAAACCTCCTAACTAAGCCTAAATGCTAAATTAACCTAACACCCACTAGTCCCTTCTCTTTCTCCTCATCGTTCCATTTCTACCAAACCAACAGACCCATAAACTCCCTCCTTTCTCGGCGAACCAAGACACAAAGACCCGTCGAATTTTGCTTCAGACCGGCGGGCAAACAACGACGACGCTCCCCCCATCACCTCCACATCACCTTTTCCCCTTTTCCTGGGATTTTTCAGAGTTGTAAAGCTCCCCACCACCGCTGCAGACATTGGAAAGGAGGAGAGAATCAAAACCCATCGGATTCAAAGTTTTATCCGATGGGAACGAGCTTAATCCGACGGGTCCGAGTTCTACACCTCCAACCCGTCACTTTCTCCTTCAAATCAGTTTGAAAAAGTATACATATCTCTTTCCTTTCTCTGATTTCATCATTTCCCTTGCAATTTGGCTTTCCAAGAATTTAAATTTTTGAATTCTTGGAAAGAACCGTTTGAGCCCTCAATTTCGGCTATAAAAGGGACTCTTGGGTTTTCATTTTGGAGGATCGATTGGCAATCCATTGCTACACACAAGTCCACAGATATACAAAGCATAAGTAGTCCCTGGGAGCAATTTTCAGATTTATGAGTTCGTTCACATCCAGAGTCGGAGTAGCTAGCTTGAAACTCGACACTCAATGGCCTCAATCGCTTCCCAACACAAGGTAAATTCTATCCCGTCTAATTACCTAATGCTTAGTTTGATTTTGTAACACACTGATTGTGTTTGGTTCGGGTTTTAGTTGTTTCGGTCGGGAGTACGAAAAATGTGAAATTAAATAGTCCACTGTTTGTTGTTGTATCCTTTATTTGTTGTTTTCTATCCGTGCATATGTTGTTCCCACAAATTTCTCATCATGAACTTATAGTCATTTATGTATTCCGGGCTCAGTTAAAGATGAGATAACTTCGGACAGTCAGGATGATATAAGAGAAGATCTAGGGGAAGAACCTGAAGATCAATCTGAGTATGGATCTTTAGTTTTCCTGGAAAAAGAAGATCCAGATTATCAGGAATGGAAGATGAGAGAATGGGATCTCGGAGAATACCACCCAGGGCCTTATTTGGACATATATGATGATGGTGATGACGGTCCTACGTGGACTTAGGTTATCTTTTCTCATCGTACCCCTTTCATATTCCCTAAAAGTGCCTCATGACCCATCCTCATGTATTCCCTAGTGTCCATCCCATGTCTTTTATTTTCAGGCTCCCATCGGCCTATCTTTTGTAAGATTTCGAAGCCACCTTCTGCTAAATGAAAGTTACGTTTATCCCAAATCCTAAATGTGTTCAAAGTGGATCATTTACTATCAAAATGTATGCAATGTAGGCCTACCTCTGGCGAAACGAGGCTCCATATTAGGACGCATTTTTGTGTGAATATCATCAATTTGGCGTATATATTTGTTATATCTTCCAACATTTCCAAAACTAACATAGTTTCCTTTTTCTTTTCTTTTCTTTTATTTTTGTTTATTATCAATCCCCAAGAAAGTTGATTTGTGTCGATTTGCAAACTGGCTGACTCACAGTACAACCTTCGATCAATGAGAAATATGACTGATAGAGAAGAATTCAATGCCGCGGCAAACATAATCGTTCTGATAGAAGATCCTGAAAGTTCTCAAAGGGCATCAGACACTCGAAACGAGGAGCAAATGGATCACATGGAACAAGAACTTGAAGTCTTACGAGAAGAATTGTGCCAAGTACGAGACTTGACCAAACTCACGGCTATCGCGTTCCCACCTCAATTTCAATTCCCATCTTTTGAGAAACCCATCCACTTTCCAAATGCTGACCTACCTCTAGTCACTCCCACTGACTTACCAAACCTACCTAAACAAACCCCCCATGCTCAAGTCCTACCAGCTTCTCCACCCGCAGTCAAGACCGCACCTGATCTTCCATTACCTACTCAGAACCTTACCATGCCTGCCTATCAAGCAATACAACACATACCTGGGGCACACGTCGCCACTTCCTATGAGGTACCCCTGCCACCTGTATATGCTGCTAGAGCTCCTACTTTCATGGTACCAGTTCCATACGAGGTCGATCAATATGCTGAAATGGAGAAGTATGCCCGATTGAAAGAAGAAGACTCGATAGCCACTCAGCTCCATAGCTTAAGAAGGGCGTTGAAAGGCTTACAAGTCAGTAGAGGAACTGAAAGCTTAGACTATGATGTCTTGTGCATCCATCCGGACATCGATATGCCAATAGGGTAAAAGCCACCAAAGTTTGATGTATTTGATGGAAAGGGTGACCCTCATGCGCATTTGAGAGCTTACTGTGACAAGCTAGTCGGTGTAGGGAGAAACGACAAGTTAAGGATGAAGTTGTTCATCCGAAGTCTTTCTGGAGAAGATTTGACTTGGTATACATGTCAGGATCCCCACAAATGGCGTGATTGGCAAGAAATGGCCGAGGATTTCATGACTCGTTTCAGGTTTAACACTGAAATCACTCCAGATAGGTTCTCATTGGCCAACATACAGAAAAAACCATCGAAAGCATTCCAAGAGTACGCTTGGCGATGGAGAACTGAGGCTGCCAGGGTTCAACAACTGCTGGATGAGAGTGAGCTCTCCAAGTACTTTATCCGAGCTCAGGAAGGTGTTTACTTCAACAAGATGATGTCAATGATGGGCCAAAAGTTTACAGAATTGGTCAAGATGGGAGACTTCATTGAAGAAGGTATTAAGTCCGGAAAGATTCAGTCCATGGTCGCGTTGCAAGCCGCAAGCAAGGCCATACAGTCAGGTTCTATTGGTGGTATCAAGAAGAAGAAGGATGACATCTCAGTCGTTACACCTTACTACCAGCATGGAGGATCATCACACCGATACCCTAACAACCCCCAAATTATCGCACATGTTCCGGTATATAATACCCAGCCACATTATAATCCACCTCGAGCTCCAGCACACCAAAATCCACCAAAGCCATATGCCCCTGTCCAAGCTCCAATTCACCAAAAAATACCAGCATATGCACCAAGACCACATCCTAATCTTGAAGCCAGAAATACCCGCACCTACACTCCTATTGCCGAGCCTTTGGCTCAATTGTTTGAAAGGTTAAGGGTAGCAGGTTTGTTGCAGCCGGTTGAGGGAAGAATACCTGATCCAATCTCGCGAAGCTTTGATGGAAACAAGCGATGTGCATACCACTCGGGGATCCAAGGACATGACACGGAGGAGTGTTTTGGCTTGAAGAACCAGATCGAGTCTCTTATCAGAAAAGGAGTAATCAAGTGCACCGCTACTCCTCCGAATGTGAACAATAACCCTTTACCAGATCATGAAAATTGTGAAGTCAACATGATTACTCTGGAGGAAGAGGATGACTTGAAAGGAGCTATCGTGACTGTTTGGAACACAGAAGAAGTTGCCGCTACATCTCCAGCGCAACCTTTTTATCACAGTTCAGTTGAGAGAGCCTTTGACTATTCAAACCTACATGTCGAGAGTTGTGGTAACTACTAGCCACTGGGAAACCTGACTATGACACTAAAGCAGTCCCATGGGACTATCGAACAAAAGTCAAGGGAAAGATGATAGACGCCGCTGTGGCTCCCGGAATGACCAGGTCAGGAAGATGTTATGCCCCAGAGGATCTAAATCGCGGGGTTTCTGGGAAGGAACAAAATCCAAAGAAGAATGTTACTGACGCTCAAGCCGCAGAATTTTGGAAGAAGATGTAGTCTAAAGATTACTCAATCGAAGAACAACTAAAGAAGACACCAGCCCACATTTCTATTATGTCCTTGCTTATGAGTTCTGAAGCCCATAGGAATGAAATCTCTTTCCATGATGATGAACTACCGGCAGAAGGAGTTGGCCACAACAAAGCACTTTACATCGCGGTCAAGTGTTGTGATAAGATCGTGACTAGAGTTTTGATCGATGGCGGTTCTAGATGCAACATCTGCCCTTTCACCACGTTGAGAGATTTAGGTGTGAATATGGGAGAGATAAGGGAAAGTCGTGTGAAGGTGAGAGCTTTTGATGGCGCACAGAGAAGCGTCATTGGAGAAATCTATCTCACATTGCAAGTAGGTCCAGCTGAATTCCCCGTATTATTTCAAGTGATGGATGTGTCGTCCAACTACAACTTGTTGCTAGGAAGGCCATGGGTCCATATAGCGAGAGCAGCTCCCTCCACGCTCCATCAGTATGTGAAGTTCTAGTGGGGTCGCACCGAAGTTACCATTCATGGGGAGCTCAGTCACTCCATCTATTTGGTGAATTCTTTTCCAGCCACCGAAGAATTGGATGGAGCCGTTTTCCATGCTCTGGAGATCATGCAAGCTGTAAGAATTGATGAGAAAGTAGAGCCTGTTGAGGTGAAGATGCCAAGAGAAGCGAAGATGGTTGCATCAGAGATGTTGAAATATGGGTATCAGCCAAAGATGGGGCTCGAACCTAAGGCTAACGGTATAATTGAACCAATCCAATTGAAACATCAGAAGGGTACCGCCGGACTTGGGTATGAGCCTACTTTGGAAGGAGTCTGCAACACAAAGTTTGGTGAGATAGTGTTTGTGCCAGAACAAGTTCTGATCCCAGATGAAGTAGTTGATGAAGTTGTCATTGAGGGAATGGGAAATTTGTTTGTGGCTGTGATTGACGATGGACTGGAGATAGGTATCAAGAAGGTGATCATCCGTGACGCCGAGCCTGGATAAGTCTTGCAGAACTGGACCATCAGCCCATCCCTATTTCAACAGGAGTCCTGGTAGTGTGGAAATGTAGTATTATTTCAAAATGTTTCTGCATGATCAATTGAGTCTTGAATCATGCCTAAGCCCCTTTTGCTACTCGCCTCTTCTAAAAAAGCTAGATTGCTTTTTAATAAAAGGTCTTTATTTTTCTTAAAATTTATCTTTCGATTGTTTAAAATAACTATTTATTTTTACTCACCTTTCATACTTTTCAGCGCTAATATTAGTAAAAATCATCGTACAACGGTTATGACATGTAACGAATCCATTGAGCAAGGTACGAGCCATGAGCAGGACTATGAAGAATACGATGAAAACATGATGCCTGAAAATCTACCTCAGTATTTTGAACAGCTTGAAAGTCAGAAAAAGCCCAATATGGACGAAACTGAGGTTGTCAACTTAGGAAATGAAGAAATGGTGAAAGAAACACGAGTCAACATACACTTGGAAGATGAAAGAAAACGAGAATCGATTGAATTGCTCAAGCAATATGTTGATGTGTTTGCTTGGTCCTACGATGATATGCCAGGATTAAGCACCGATATCGTCTCACACAAGCTACCAACTGATCCTGCTTGCCCGCCGGTGAAGCAAAAGATGAGGAAGTTCAAACCGGATTTGAGTTTAAGAATCAAGGAGGAGGTAACAAAACAGATCGATGCAAATGTTGTCAGGGTCACGAATTACCCTACATGGTTGGCCAACATCATGCCAGTGCGAAAAAAGGACGGGAAAATCAGGATATGTGTAGACTATCGGGATCTTAATAAAGCCAGTCCCAAAGATAATTTTCCTCTCCCAAACATTCATATACTCATCGATAATTGTGCAAAACATGAGTTGCAATCATTTGTCGATTGCTTTGCAGGATATCACCAAATCCTGATGAATGAAGATGATTAGGAGAAAACAGCATTTATCACGCCATGGGGAGTGTATTGCTACAGAGTGATGCCATTTGGACTCAAAAATGCCGGTGCAACCTATACGAGGGCCATGACTACCCTCTTCCATGATATGATTCACAAGGAGATTGAGGTGTACGCAGATGATGTCGTTATCAAGTCCAAAAAGAGTTTGGACCACCTAGAGGATTTACAGAAGTTCTTTGAGAGGTTGCGGAGATACAATTTAAAATTGAATCCAGTTAAGTGCGCATTCGGAGTTCCTGCTGGAAAGTTACTCGGGTTCATCATTAGCAGGAAAGGCATAGAGTTGGATCCGTCGAAAATCAAGGCGATCCACGAGTTACCTCCCCTAAGACCAAGAAGCATATGATGAGCTTCTTGGGGAGACTCAATTACATCAGTCGGTTCATATCTCAATCCACTGTAATATGTGAACCTATATTCAAGTTGCTAAAGAAGGACGCTGCCACAGAATGGACAGAAGAATGCCAAAAGGCTTTTGATAGGATTAAGGAGTACTTGTCCAAACCACCAGTACTGGTTCCACCAGAGCCCGGAAAGCCATTGCTACTGTATCTATCCATCATGGATGGAGCATTTGGATGTGTGTTGGGACAACACGATGACACGGGAAAGAAAGAGCAAGCTATTTACTACTTGAGCAAGACGTTTACACCATACGAGGCAAGATATACCTTGTTAGAACGAACATGTTGCGCTTTGACTTGGATTGCGCAAAAGTTAAGGCATTACCTATCTGCATACACCACGTACTTGATCTCAAGAATGGATCCACTCAAGTACATCTTTCAGAAACCAAAGCCTACTGGGAAACTAGCAAAGTGGCAGATTTTATTGAGTGAGTTTGATATTGTGTATGTGACACAAAAGGCCGTCAAAGGACAATCTTTGGCCGATCACCTTGCAGAAAATCCGGTGGATAAAGATTATGAACCGCTCATGACCTACTTCCCCGATAAAGAAGTATTATTTGCAGGAGAGGACATCTCAAAGTCATATGATGGATGGAGATTGTTCTTCGATGGAGCATCAAATTTCAAAGGAGTCGGAATTAGAGCGGTCTTGGTTTCAGAAATGGGTCAACACTACCCAATCTCAGCCAAGATTAGGTTTCCTTGCATGAACAACATGGCAGAATACAAAGCATGTATTCTCGGACTTAGGATGGCTGTGGATATGAACATCGAAGAGCTTTTGGTAATAGGTGATTCTGACATATTGGTTTATCAGGTACAAGGAGAATGGGCCACCAAGAATGTCAAGATCCTTCCTTATCTGGAATGTGTAAAGGAGCTAAGCAAAAGATTCACGAAGATTGAGTTCAAACATGTCCCTCGGGCTCAAAATAAGTTTGATGATGCTTTGGCCACAATATCCTCAATGATCCAACACCCGGACAAGAATTACATCGACCCTATTGAAGTGGAGATACGTGACCAACACGCATACTGTTTTCACGTAGATGAAGAGTTTGATGGAAAGTCATGGTACTATGACATCAGAAGGTTGCTCGAAGCAGGAGAATATCCGTAAAATGCCAGTAGAAAGCAGAAGCGGACTTTAAGGAGAATGGCCAATCCTTTCTTCCTTAACGGAGAAATCCTGTACAGGAGAACTCCAGATTTGGGATTACTAAGGTGTGTCGATGCAACGGAAGCAACAAGACTATTGGAAGAAGTACATGCAGGAACATGTGGACCCCACATGAATGGCCTCACTTTGGCAAAGAAGATTTTGAGAGATGGATACTTTTGGATGACTATGGAGAGGGATAGCATCCGCTATGTGCAGAAGTGTCATCAGTGTCAAGTTCATGTAGATTTCATACGCGTTCCACCGAATGAGCTCAATGTAATGGGTTCTCATTGGACATTCGATGCTTGGGGAATGGATGTGATTGGACCCATAGAGCCTCCTGCATCAAATGGACACCATTTCATCCTGGTAGCTATTGACTATTTCACAAAATGGGTTGAAGCTTCAACGCACAGGGCAGTAACTAAGAAGGTGGTAGCAGATTTCGTCCGCAATAACATAGTTTGTCAGTTTGGAATTCCAGAGTCAATCATAACAGACAATGGGGCCAATCTTAATAGTGATCTCATGAGAGAGACTTGTGAAAGGTTTAAGATCTCTCACCGGAATTCCACGGCATATCGGCCACAAATGAATGGAGCAGTCGAGGCCGCGAACAAGAATATCAAGAGGATCCTGAGGAAAATAGTAGACAGTAATAGAGAATGGCATGAGAAGCTGCCATATGCTTTGCTCGGCTATCGCACCACAATCAGGACATCCATTGGGGCAACTCCCTACATGTTGGTCTACGGTTCAGAAGCAGTGATACCCGCAGAAGTGGAAAAACCTTCCTAAGAATCATCCAAAAAGTTGGTCTAGATGACGCGGAATGGGTTCATAGCAGGACTGAACAATTGATGCTCATTGATGAGAGGAGACTGGATGCAGTCTATCACGGTCAACTCTATCAAAACAGAATGATCAAAGCATTCAACAAGAAAGTGAAGCCTCGACGATTCACACCAGGGCAATTAGTATTAAAGAAAATATTCCCTCACCAAGATGAAGCTAAGGGGAAATTTGCGCCAAATTGGCAAGGTCCTTACATGGTTCACCGAGTGCTCTCAGGCGGAGCTGTAATCCTTGCAAAAATGGATGGCACAGTAAGCACAAATCCAATCAATTCAGACGCTATCAAGAAGTACTACATTTGAAGAGAGTAGGACTAGTTGTTATTTCCTTGTACTTTTTGCATTTTCTCTAATGTAACCAGAACTACGTATTAGCCTGACTTCCCACGGTGGGATACGTAGGTAACCCATATCGTGTCCGGTCTCCCTTAGAAAAACCAAAAACATCATCTTTCATGTATTCAGAACTACGATTGACCTGACTTCCCTCGGTGGGATACGTAGCAATCCTCGTCGGATTCGGTCCCTTCATATTTTCCATTTCCCCTATTGTACTTGAACTACATTCTGACCTGATTCCACTTGGATACGTAGGCAGCCTGAGTCAGGCCTGATCAATGCATTTCATCTTTTCCATTTCCTTTGATGTACTTGAACTACGTTCTGACCTGATTCCACTTGGATACGTAGGAAGCCTAAGTCAGGCTCGGTCAATGCATTACATATTTTCATCCTTTTTTGATATCCTCAAACTATGTACAGACCTGATTCCCATTTTGGGATACGTAGGCAACTTAAAAGGTTTGGTCATACCCTTAGGAAAACTCCCCCCCCCCCTTTTTTATTTGTAACATACCTTCAGAGTGATCACAACATCTACAAAGAGATAGAGAAGCATCACCAGAAGCCGAAGCTACGAGAAGAGTACATTTGGACATCCTCAACAAATGGGAAAACTCGATTGGATTTTGGAACATCTCATAACCTAAGGAACGAGGAATAATCACTATATATATGCGCCTAGTATATATAAAATATACTTATTTTTCTTAAAAAAATAAAATAAAAAAATATATATATTTTCAAAATATTTTACTACCTTTCCACCTACTGAGTCTCCAAAATAAGAAGTCGCGAGCAACCGAGGAGGTTTTGAAGGGATCCACCTACCGAGTCTCTGGGATAGGAAATCACGAGCGGCTAAGGAGGTTTTGAAGAAATCTAACGGCAAGGCTAGGGTCCACAAGCCGACACAAATCAACACCCCTCCCAAAACTAAGAATTTTTCTTTGAGCGCAGGAAAATAGGAATCAAGACAGGATGATGTCAAGTCAAGCTCATGGACATAATTGGAGAAATCTTTCGGCTATCACGACACCAGAATCCAAATATTCTTCCCCTACTCTATTTTAAAATACTTTATCCCAATTCTTACAATTCTTAAAAGGTTTTCATTTATGTCTTTGCAGGTGCGTCCGAGATCTGGATCAAGTATCGAAGATAGAGAGCTCTCGTAGGACAAATAGGATAGTTTATCTCTTTCCAAATAACTCCGCCAATCAGAGATTGCCATCTAATTGCATCAAATAACTCCGCCAATCAGAGAATGTCATCTAACTTCATCAAACTCTGTCGATCAGAGGTTGTACATAAGCAAATATAGTCAAACTCCGCCAATCGGAGGCTGTACATAAGCAAGCAGATGACGCTCCATCGATTGAAGCCTGCGCATAAGAAAGCAGATGACGCTTTATCGATTGGAGCCTGTACATAAGCAAACAAAATGACGCTCTGCCGATTGAAGCTTGTACATAAGCAAACAAAATGACGCTCTGCCGATTGGAGCTTGTACATAAGCAAACAAAATGACTCTCTGCCGATTGGAGCGTGTACATAAGCAAACAAGACGATGCTCTGACGATTGGAGCTTGTACATAAGCAAGCAAGCGACACTCTGCCAAATCAGAGAAATGTATATTAGCAAGCAAAACATACTCCGCAAATCGGAGGCTGCATCATAGCAAACATCATCATAACTCCATCAATCATAAGCATGCATGCTAGCAACATCCTCATTCTTGCATTAAAGACCGCTCCACCAAATGGAGATGTCACGACTGATTCACTAGATGAAGACTTTACTTCCCAAGTATTGCCCCGCCAGTCGAGAGGCTTTACTTTAAAAGATTGTCCCGCCAGTCGAGAGGCTTTACTTTCAAGTGTTGCCCCACCAGTCGAGAGTCTTTACTTTACAAGTGTTGCCCCGCCAGTCGAGAGGCTTTACTTTACAGTGTTTCCCCTCCAGTTGAGAGGTTTTACTTTACAAGTGTTGCCCCGCCAGTCGAGAGGCTTTACTTTACAAGTGTTGCCCCGCCAGTCAAAAGGCTTTACTTTACAAATGTTGCCCCGCCAGTCGAGTGGCTTTACTTTACAAGTGTTGCCCCGCCAGTCGAGTGGCTTTACTTTTTAAGTGTTGCCCCGCCAGCCAGAGGCTTTACTTCCCAAGTTATTTCACCTACATTACATCCACTCTGTAAAATGGAGACATCGACAATTGTTTAGATATCTACACTCTGCTCTTTACATTACAATTTTTTAATTTACAGTTTTGAGCCTCAACAGGTACTTTGTAACCCCTTTTTACCTGTTTTGCAGGACGACACACTACAACGTGGAACTACCTCTAAGCAGCGATTGAGGCAATGCTTGAAAGGAATACCAAACTCACAAGCCAGTGTTTCAAGACTAGCACTCTGACTCCAATTCCTACAATCAGTCATCCATATTTCTAAATTAGAGTACACGTGCTCTCGCAAGCATCGATACCCTTTTCTTCATCTCCTAGAATTATCACTAGAGGATATTAAAGGAACTACCTCCATCCAACAATTTGATGTGATCTTATAGGGATGCGAGATGCACCTAGTAGAGTCTCATTTATGGGTGTGTTGTGCACCACACTTATAATCGAGAGGCTGTGAAAGTGCACCCATCCTGAAAAGGTTATTATCATCCAACAAATAATCTACCATCAATTCCATAAAACTCTTTCCAGGCTCGACTAAGAGACCGATGTCAACCATAAATCATACACTGGGGCAAAATTTGAGGACTGCCTCCAAATTTACCATAATCCTTTATTCAGAACTACAACAGGCCTGATTCCCGTTTTCCTTAGGGATATGTAGGTAGCTCAACTCCGAGCACGGCCGTACCCATTCCGTTCGTTCCAAAATCATCTTTATCTTTATTCCAGGAAATACCAGTGTCATTGTAAAACTAGCACTGGGCAAAATTTTGAGGACCTCTCAAAAAAATTGAACTACATCGGCCTGATTCTCGTGAAACCCGAGATATGTAGGCAACTCGGAGACCAGAGTTCGGTCGAATTCATAATCACAATCATGATGACTCTAGCTTCACCATTCAGCTCATTCTGGATTATGTCCTTTCCAAAATTTGATTTTTTCCAGTCGAGACAAAATTGGCTTTACGTCAACGTCTTCCCCCAAAGACTCTTTCATCATCTCTGTTCGAAGAGGGGCAAGTTGTTGACACCCAATTTTGGCTCTCCTTTTTCCCATAATTAATTTTTATATGCTTCTTAGTCCCGAGGACTTTTTCAAAATAATTTTCTTATTTTTATATTAGTTTTTAATAAATTTTGGCACCAATAATCATTTCAAAAAAAATATTATTTCCCTTACTTTCTATATAATATATGTATATATATAATAATATATTTTATTTCCTTTCCTTTCTATGTATGAAATAATAATAACTAATAATATTGTATCTTATAAAATCACCCAAAAATATTTTATAATTCATTCTTTTCATTATTTTTAATAAAATATTACTTTATTAACTTTTATTTCAAACTCTAAATAAATCTTGTCGTATCGCTATAATATTTCCTAAATATAGTTCTATTAATTGGGAATTGCGATTACGTGTATTAAAATTATTTTAAGTCATATTTATATACGTATTGGAAAATTAATTAGGATAAAAGAAGCATCGTTAAATTAATTAAGTGAGAAAACAATTAGGAAAAATTGAATTTTCCTACAAACTAATTCATTTACCAATTTTGGGCTAAATCCTTATTTCTTTCAGCCAAAAATTAACTAGCCCACTACCCAATTCCTCCTAACCCGGCCCAAAACCTCCTAACTAAGCCTAAATGCTAAATTAACCTAACACCCACTAGTCCCTTCTCTTTCTCCTAATTGTTCCATTTCAACCAAACCAACAGACCCATTAACTCCCTCCTTTCTTGGCGAACCAAGACACAAAGACCCGTCGGATTTTGCTTCAAACCGACGGGAAAACAACGACGACGCTCCCCCCATCACCTCCACATCGCCTTTTTCCCTTTTCCTGGGATTTTTCAGAGTTGCAAAGCTCCCCACCGCCGCTGCAGACATTGGAAAGGAGGAGAGAATCAAAACCTATCGGATTTAAAGTTTTATCCGATGGGAACGATCTTAATCCGACGGGTCCGAGTTCTACACCTCCAACCCGTCACTTTCTTCTTCAAATCAGTCTGAAAAGGTAGACATATCTCCTTCCTTTCTCTGATTTCATCATTTCCCTTGCAATTTGGCTTTCCAAGAATTTAAATTTTTGAATTCTTGGAAAGAACCGTTTGAGCCCTCAATTTTGGCTATAAAATGGACTCTTGGGTTTTCATTTTGGAGGATCGATTGGCAATCCATTTCTACACACAAGTCCACAGATATACAAAGCATAAGTAGTCACTAGGAGCAATTTTCAGATTTCTGAGTTCGTTCACATCCGGAGTCGGAGTAGCTAGCTTGAAACTCGACACTCAACGACCTCAATCGCTGCCCAACACAAGGTAAATTCTATCCCGTCTAATTACGTAATGCTTAGTTTGATTTTGTAACACACTGATTGTGTTTGGTTCGGGTTTTAGTTGTTTCGGTCGGGAGTACGAAAAATGTGAAATTAATTTTTCCACTGTTTGGTGTTGTATCCTTTATTTGTTGTTTTCTGTCCGTGCATATGTTGTTTCCATAAATTTCTCATCATGAACTTATAGTCATTTATGTATTTTAAGGGAAGGTTAGTAAGAGTTTTTCATAACACATGTCATTCACTTCGCTGAAGAATGCTTTTGATGTCATTTACTTTGCTGAAGAATTAGTTTAATAATTTTAGTGATCTTTGTTATAGAAAGGGCAATACAAGCCTTAGCCTATGATATGTGCGTAACTGTATGTTTCCACATCACTGTGTTTTTGGGGGTGTTGATTTCATAACATGGATATGGAGTTAGTCGCTTGAGTCTCTATGTGCTTAAATAAGTATAAAGCTTCACTCTTAGATTAAACTTAGTTTAGAGGTTAGTGTTCGCCCTCTTCATTCTTATTTCGTTCGATATAGCTCCGAACATGTTAGTGTTTAAATGTAAGTTAAAATTTCTTTTTTTTTATTTTACCATGGCTATAAATTGACCAATATATCAGTCCCATATAAAATTGAAGAGAAGAAATTGCTATGGCCTGGAGAGTACATGTTTAGTCGCTCGTTTAAACTTTGCCTTGGCTTTGCGTCATTATGTTTCGCTACTGGTTTTTCTGCCAACAGATTAGTATGTGAGGTTTTGGACAGTAGAAAATGATAAACATGTCAAGTTTAAGCTTGGTTTTCCACTTTCTTGCTAAGTACATCATATGTACAGTTTTGAATCATGTTAAATCAAGATTAGTTAGTCATAAATGATGAATGTTGGTCTTGCCAGATTTTAAAAGGGACTCGTTTATCTGTCATTTTAATACAAGCACTTGTTTACGTAAGTTGTCAACATGCCATGATGCGTAGTTAAACCTTTTTGTGAGATTTTTATGGATGCCATACCAAAAATAATAATTTTCAGATTTCTTGAAGTTTCAAAAAAAATGTGTTCAGTTGTTTGGTTAATTGGTTCTGTCTCGTGCACTAAAAGGGGCTGCTTTGCCTTACATTTTTTGCTTAAAAAAAACAAAAAAATAAATCAGCTTTGGTGGTTAATGTTGAAAGGAAAAGCTATTTCTTTATGTTATAAAAGGGGGAGAAATGTTTTCTTCTGTGATCTGAACTTGTGCTTGAATACTATTTTAGCAGTCTATATCATGGTTAGATTTGGATTGGTCCGGTTTATTGCCTTGAAACAAGTCTCCTCAAGGGACTCAAGTGTTCTTTCTTAAGAAACACGTAACATTTTATTAAGAGAAATTTTATTCGTGAATATTATATCACCAAGCTTTGACGTGTCAACCTGCTGCCCGGCTGTTTTAATACTTTCTCGTGAAATACTTTCTTCATTTAATCTAGTTGAAACTCATTTTGTAGATCCCGAAAATTGTATTTTCTAGGAATTTCTACTGTCGAAAATACCTATGGTACCTCCCTTAGTCTTCAAATACGCTGAACTAATTTTTATCCTAGTGAACCAATAAAAATCAACTAGCATGTAAATATATCTAGCTTCATGAGGTTGAGCTCATCAAAGTTACTACTGGATATGTTGAACTTCTTTAAGTAATACCCTTGATTTACTAGCTATCATCCTACAAGTGCGACTATGTTGTTAGTTAGAGTGTTAAAAATGGATCTTTACTATATTATTCACATCCATGTGAGGCTGGTTTACCTTGAAAGTAAAATGATCTTAAGTCAAATGTGTTTAAAATATAATTAAGCGAATATAATATGTGATTTTCACTTCTTTATCTAAGTGCATAAATAAGTTGGAGTCATTATCCGGTTAATTTATCTTTGAAATAAGATATATGAGCAGGACATACGCTTTCATGATTTTTAACCAAATGACTTGTCAGAACAATCACACCATTAGCCACTAATTGATCTCCCCTTTTGTTCTGTTCTGTTATTTGCGCACACTTTGGTTACTCTTTAAGTAGCTTAAGAAATGTGAGAACCAAGACATGAATTCATTGAAGATTTGCCTAACTAAGTTAAGTTCTCATTCTGTTAAGATAGGAATTCACTAATAAGAGGTGCTTCAATACATGCCTAGGACATTTTGTTGTTAATAGTGTGGGTAAAATCATGATCAAATTCCTCTCTTTTCCTAGGGAATAACTTTATATAGTTTAAACATTTCTAAGTTTGTCACATGTGCTATTACCCATGTTTAGTATTTCATTTATTCAGAGTTAAGATCGCTACTAATCCTTTACTCTTTCTTTGTTTTCCATGGTATAAATCAGAGCTGGAGTTCTCATTTTGAAACTCATTTATGACCCAAAAGGCTTTTGAGTCAGCAGCTATTAGGAGACGATACGCGCTTTTGGAGTCAAGTATTAAGAGTTGGGCTCTCAAAGGGTCCAACGCTTCTTAGTTCTCTCCGTTCTTTACATTTTATTATTATTGTTGACATTGTTACTTGCTAACCTTCATATGTGTTTTTGTTTTTGTGATCTTGTATAAATTTGCAGCTCTATTTGTGAGACGCCCCTCCATATTTAGTATTAACTATTGTTCTCCTTTAAGAATCGTAATGGTTATGTTTCTTTCCTAATAGCGATTTTTTTTCATGGAAAATTAATAAAAATGAGCAACACTTCTCTTATTTATAAAATTTGAAAAAATCTTTTTTTTATGTGTACAAAGATGCCACATTTTTTTTACTAATCTATTTAGCATACTTTCTAAGCAAATTAAGCGAGAAGAATTTGTCATCTTTATTTTAAGAATAAAGAAATAGATTGATTAGTCCAATTTTTATTTCAAACTAATGTTTGCAGAATTTCAGGCCCAAGTTGGCCCGTTTCAAATATTCTCCAAAAATTGTAAGTATGAGGTATATGTATTAATATTTTTTACAAACATATTTTTTACATTTTCATTATATTCTATATATTTTACCACACATATATATTACAATTATATTATTTCGTATTGTACATATACTTATTTTTACATACATACATACATACATACGAGCATATTGACATACATATATATTTTTTACACTCATACTATTTTACACACACGCATATCTACGCCTATTTTTACCACATACTATTTTTCACTACATATACACATGTTTATAAGTTATTATTTTATTACAGATTGTATACATACTCTTTATGCACACTATTTTTTTTAATTACTACACATATATTATTTACATGCATATATACTGTACTACACTTTTCTATATTTTATAATATTTTTAAAATATTATATTTTTTACTTTTTAAATTATATTTACATCTTATACCGCTTTGTATACATATATTTTTTACTTTTATATACCTCATACTTTCTTTTAAACACAAGAAATAATTTTAATTTACTCCTTTTTTTATTTTATTAAAAATTACATCCTCTAAAAATATTTTTCTTTTAATAAGTAATGCTAAAAAAATATCCCTAAATATTTTTCTAAAACTAAGTTTTAAGGACTATCTTCGGATAGGCTCTGAGGGGTGCTTAATACCTTCCCCTCGAGTAACCAAAACCCTTACCTAGAATTTCGTTGGTTTTCGCAGACTAAAAACAGAGTTTTACATTAACAAATGATTTTCCTAATTTTTCCTAAAAATATTAGGTGGCGACTCTAAACCCTTTTCAAAACCAGGTAGAAGAGCCGGATGTTGCAAACATATTTTGGCCAGTTCAAAATAGGGCGCGACACATGGAATCTAACTATATGACTCTAGTTAGCAAAGCTGGCTCGAATCCTGCCAAGGAACGAGTCACCATACCCAACTATATAACCCTAGTTGGCAAAGCTGTCCTAATGCCTGCTAAGCACAGGATACCATAATCAAGATGTGGATCCACTCTCATAAGCCCGTAGGGCAAATCATAACCTACACTGGCAACGTAGTTTTTGGACTTGGGTAATCGAACCCTCATCATTAGGTGCTAAGTACTACTCCCAAAACATACATATAGTTCATAAGTTCATGAAGGTATAATCGAATACCAAATCTCTTTTGAAAAGCATGAAGACACATCGGGTACCATGCATTTCTCATATTATAAGTCTTTGATGTAAAGCATAGTCATAATTCAAATCATACTTTTCTTTCTAAATTCATAATTGAAGAATTAGGCATGCAATTTCGTAAATTCATAAAGTCATGATATCTAATCATGCCCAATTTCACTTGAAAATATGCAATTCAATGGAATCATGCTAGAAATCCACTTCAATGCTTGGGCTTTTAAATTCAATAAAGAAATAATGATCAAATCATAAATAAACAATATAAAACCATGAATTTAAGCATAGAAGCTGATTTTATAAGTTTTCCCCAATTTAGATCAAAACCTTAATTTCACAAGTTCATAAATCAATTTGAGAATTGAAAGTTTTGGGCACAAGGGTGAAAGGAACCCATTGTTAAACATCCACATACCTTGATTTAAGCTAACCCACTTGGAATAGAAAAGAATAGGAGACTTGATCTTGAAGCTTGAGATCTTGAGCTTGAGAGAGTTCTTTTTCCTTTTTGGCAGATGAATGAGGTAATGAGAAGACACTTAGGATAATGGCGGTAAAAACCCTTCTAGAAATAGACAAAATGACATCATTTAGGAGTTAATAGAATGGGTAATGACTAAAATACCCCTGGGACGTAATTAGAAAAAAGTTGTTAAAAGTCAACTTTCAGGAATCACGAGTGGATTCCACGGGCCGTAGAACAAACCACGGCTCGTGGTTTCCATCCGTGGTTCTTGGCCAACTAGACAGCCTACAAAAGGTAAACCATGAGTCAACAGGACGACGCGTCGACTGAACGACGACCCGTCAACTCGAACCGTAGTTTCGGGGAAACATGCAATCCTTTAAACCAAGTTTCACGAGTCAACAGGATGGACCCGTCGTTCAAACGATGATCCGTAGACTAGACTCGTGGTTCCTGGGAAACCAGGTAGCCCACAGGTTAGGTTCCACGAGTGGATATTACGACCCGTAGAACAAACTACGGTCCGTAGGAACCACTCGTGGTTCTCAGACCAGAGGCTAACCCTGCAGAAATCGAACCACGACTCGTGGTTCAAATCACAAACCGTGATTTGAACTCGTGATTCGTGGAAACTTAGGATTTTTCAGGGATTTCTATTTAGACAGCTGAATCAATTTCTGGGGTGTTACATGAACTCATAGGCCTCCTCGGATTCTAACCCATGGAATATCGGAGGCCTTATTTTTACAAACTTGTAGAAGAGATCATGTTAACCACCAGTCATTATAAGGATACAAGACTTTTAAAATTTGTGGTATAAAATAAACTTTAGACATTTGTGTAGCTATAAATCATTTCATAAAAGATAAAAGAAAATTATAAAAGTTAAGTTGTGTTTAGTTATAAAAAAAGTGACATTTTTTAAAAAAAAATACACTAAAAAAACAAAGTGTTCCACATAAATTAGGTCGAACGGAGTAGTTCAATAGGGTCATCTCGGAATATGCATTGGGACATGTCTGATTTACTAAACTACAAACCTACGTGGCCACTCAAGATGGTTTAAAAGCATTAATAATTAAAGGAAATTTAGAGATATACGTAATTGGACCTCTAATTATAAAAAAGGGTGTTATTTCACTTTCAAAACATAGTAACAAAATCTTCACATAATATATACGACCTCTAACAAAAGAGAAAAAGCATAACATAGTCCTAATCTATGAGCTTAAATTTACATTAATCCTTATTGTTTCACATGGAACACTAATAATAGTCCTCCATATATGTTTATAATCAATACACTTTTGTTTCTCTTTCACACTTTCATCTCTTTTTATGTCGAGAGGTTGGTAACTTCAGATTTCAAATACCAATACATAATTTTCTTTATAAGGTAAAATCCATGAAACGACATTTATCTATAATAAATTGATAAATAATTTAGTGGTAGGAATCATATTATATATTTTCTTCACATGGAAAAGAGACAAGAAAAGAAGAGTAATTGATTGTCTTTTCTTTGTTATTTGGGATGAGGTGAATTCGAAGTGACTCGTGATCGGATGAACGCTAATATCAACGATGAATTGGGAACATGCCTAATTTATGTGTATGTCTTAGTCCAATCCAAAGCGGTAGGATCGATTTTATCTTATTACGAAATCTTTACTTTATTTGTTTCATGTATTGATATTTGAAACTTTTCTTTCATAATACCCAATCATAATACCCAGGGGAGCTATATACTATTACTTTTTGAAGTAATATAATATCTGAAAAATACAGAGAATAGTTTGAAAAATAGGTATATATGCTCTTGATTTAGCTACGATGATATTTGTGATAGAGTATATGCCTCAGCAGTCGTACGTGTGCCAAGAGAGAAGAGTCCAAACCTAATTTGAGTTGAAGTCCTGCACACCTGCTGTATCTAGAAAATATATATGTAAGTATACGTTCATGTTTTTGTATATAGCTAGGAATACTAACATGTCTACTGTGCTACGAGATATATAAATACACCGCATACATGAATCTTTAATCATCAAGAATAGAGAGTCAGTCCTATTTGATCCATATGCTTCATATTTCTTCGTATTTCTTCGTATTTCTTCATATTATTAGAGCTTTGGTTCAATTAATCCTAAAGTATTTGTTTCTTCCATCATGGATGGGACCTCGAGCACAAGTCTTAACATGTCTTCCTCTTTTCTTCACCAACGCTTTTCCATATCTCCAATTAAACCAAAACCAACAAACAATCTTATTTGGAGAACACGAATTCTCCGACTCATGCGCACCTGAAAATCAAAGATATCAATGAAGAAATTTGTTGAAATATTTCTCAGAATATTGCAGAAATAAAATAGCTAGCTATAATATCTGTAAAAGATTTCTTTCACAGAAATTAGTTTATGAGTAGCTAACTTTTAGGATTTTTAAATTAATTTTGTTAGAGTTTTGTGTGGCTTGAATTTAGGAAATAGTTTCCTCTTTATTTGTTATTTGAATTAGCTGATAAGTTTAATATCATATTTTTCTATTTTTTAGTTAGAAATTATAGCTATAAATGTAGCATTTGAGTTATTAATGTATCAATTCTCTTTGACAATACTGCAGTATTTTTTCACTCTAAATCTTTCTCTGTTATTTCCCTACTTCCTTTTCTAAAAAATCAACAATTGGTATCAGAGCTATTTTCTTGAGGGATCTGTGAGTGAAAGATGAATTCTGAAAATAGTTTTTCTCAGATGGCTCCTCCTGTCTTTGATGGTGAAAATTATCATCTCTGGGCAGTAAGAATGGAGACCTATCTTGAAGTTTTAGGTCTTTGGGAGGCCGTAGAAGTGGATTATGATATTCTTCCGCTGCCCAATAATCCCACGGTGGCCCAGATCAAAAGCCAAAAGGAAAATAAAATCAAAAAATCAAAGGCAAAAGCTACTTTATTTGCTGGTGTGTCTGCAATAATTTTTACGAGAGTTATGGCTCTCAAATCAGTAAAAGAAATTTGGGATTATCTGAAGGAAGAATATACTGGAGATGAAAGAATACGAGGCATGAAAGTATTGAATTTGATAAGGAAATTCGAGTTGCAAAAGATGAAGGAATCTGAGACCGTCGAAGAGTACTCAGACCGACTTCTTAGCATTGTTAACAAGGTAAGATTGTTTGGCACAAAACTTAAAGATTCAAGAATTTTTGAAAAAATTCTTGTTACGGTGCCTGTGAGATACGAAGTATCCATTACTACCTTGGAAAACACAAAAGATTTGTCTAAGATCACTTTGGCAGAATTGCTAAGTACATTGCAGGCACAAGAGCAGAAGAGGCTTATGAGGCAAGATGACATGGTTGAAGGAGCATTAGCAGCCAGTCACAAAACTCAAAGAAAAGGTAATTTTTTGAAAAATTATCCACCTTGTCAGCACTGTGGCAAAAAAGGTCATCCTCCATTTAAATGTTGGAAGAGGCCAGATGCACAATGCAAGATCTGCAACCAACTTGGGTATGAAGCTGTAATTTACAAAAGCAAATCTTAAAAGTATGAGGCAGATGCCCAAGTCGCCAATGAGGAAGAAGAAGATCACTTATTTGTGGCAACATATTCTTCAACCAAAAAATCTGATTTTTGGATGATTGACAGTGGGTGTACAAACCACATGACATATGACATAAATCTTTTTAAAGAGTTTGTGTTTATGAAAAATAAGAAAGTCAGAATTGAAAATGGTGAATATATTCCTGCAAAAGGAAAAGGGTATGTTGCAATTAACACTAGTTCAGGTAAAAAAATAATTTCAGATGTTCTTTATGTGCCTGATATTGATAAAAGTTTGTTAAGTGTTGATCAGTTAATGGAAAAAGGATTTAAATTATTATTTGGAGATAACTATTGTCGAATCTTTGATTCCACAAAGCAGGAGATTTTACAAGTTGAAATAAGAAGTAAGAACTTCTTATTTAATCGAGCAGAAGATGCACACAAGTTTTGCAAGACCAAAGATGAATTGGCAGATTTGTTCACGAGATCAATTTCAGCCAAGACTACAATCTACAATTCCTGATCCAAGGAGGAGTGTTGAAATATGTCTCAGGATATTACAAAAATAAAATAGCTAGCTACAATATCTGTAAAAAATTTCTTTTACAGAAATTAGTTTATGAGTAGCTAACTTTTAGAATTCTTAAATTAATTTTGTTAGAGTCTTGTGTGGCTTGAATTTAGGAAATAGTTTCCTCTTTGTTTGTTATTTGAATTACCTGATAAGCTTAATAGTATATTTTTCTATTTTCTAGTTAGAAATTATAGCTATAAATATAGCCTTTGAGTTATTAATGTATCAATTCCCTTTGACAATACTGCAGTATTTTTTCACTCTAAATCTTTCTCTGTTATTTCCCTACTTCCTTTGCTAAAAAACCAACAAAACTCTTATAAAAACCCTAGAAAGTAACAAAGGAGAAACTGAACCTAACCCAAAATTTACTGAATGGAAATAATGTGATGTTCTTGTATGAAGGTTTCTTTATGGAACAATGACAGTGGAATCAATGTTCATCATCATAGGGTGTTCAACAGTCAAACAAATGTGATCTTTCCTTGAGAAACCTCTCTACAAGCAAACAAAGATAAGAAATTTCAGTTGAAGAAATAACTTCAAACTATAAAATTAGGGTCTAAGTCTATTGAAATACATAAAGTAATTTAAAGAAATTTGTGATAGCCTTATAGCTATACACACACATTAGATGAATATAACAAAGTTATTAACTTCACTAGAGGTATTGAAAATAAGTATATGACCCTTCACATTGTGATATTAAGAAAAACACCTTACCCTACATTCACACAGTTTATAAACACTTTGAAAGGCGAAAAGAAAGTAAGAAGAAAGTGGAACAATCACAACTTGATTCCGCCATGTCCTCTATAGTGCAAAGATCTCAAGGACAATGAAGTGGAAATTTTTTTAGAGTAAAAGGACAACAAAAAGAGAAATGATACGTACCAACATATCAAAAATAGTTTGGATGGAGGACCAAACATTGGAAACAATCAGCAAAAAGAGAGTTCAAATTTAAATACATGTTAGAGCTATGGTAGATACAATCATATAGACCCTTCTTTTTTTATATTTACATGTGGACCATTCCTACCTAGCACAACAAGAATCCCCACAATAACTTGCTGTAATGACTTTTAATAATCAGCTAAAAAAATAATCTATATGTTTTCGGTGCCAGAAATCACATGGTATAATCTACCGATATTCTTATAAATTCATCGCCCTTTAAAGAAAACGAGTCTTTAATGTTAGGAAATGGCAATAACTACGCATGTAGGATCAGAGACAAAAATATCAGAAGAAATATATGTATGAGAAATGTTTTTGTTGTTTCTAACATCAATAAAATATTGATCATTGTTAGTAAGTTTGTACAACATAATGGATGCACTTTGAAATTTACTAATGAAGACTTTTTTATTAAGGAAAATAAGCAAAATGTGTTGTACACATTGAATGATGATTTACATTAGGCACAACTTGAAAATAATTATGACACAATCTGACATAAAAGATTAGGGCATTCACACTCAAAAACTCTTTCATTCTTACATAGCAATAAGTTGATAGATATTTGTAGTTGGAACAAAATTACTTCAGTAGTCATTGTAAAGGAAAAAGTTAATAAATAAAAGAAAGATCAAACCCATTAGCAAAAATATATAGTGATTTACGGGGACTAGACCCCATTACTTCATGACAAGAAATAAATGGTATATTATTTTTGTTGATGACAATACAAAATTTATATAATAGGTCAACGTATTTCTAATCTCCGCTTAGGAAAGAAGATTAACTCCTTAAAGAAGAAAAATAATTTTTTGAAAATCTGTTCTCAAGAAAGATCAAGGTTATTAAATGTGATGGTTGAGGAGATTTTAATAGCCTATAAGTCACAACTTATCTTGCTCAAAATAAAATTAAAAGACATATTTTTTGTGCACATACCACATTATAAAATGGCTCCGTTGAGAGAAAATATAGTAATGTAAGATCAAAAATACCTATATTTGATCATGATTTATCTCATATTTAATTTTTTCATTATTATTTTTGAGCATTAAGTTTATAATTAATTTTATATTGAGTATTTTTATTTATAGAATTAAAATAATATAAAAAGAAGAAATCTGAAAAAGAAATAAATTAAAAATAAAAAATCATATAAAAAAATCAAGTAGACAACTTAATGAATTAATTTTAATATTACTACTTAGTAGAAATGTGAGTGAATGTCCAGGAAGCAGGTCTTCGTCGATATGGGTGCTTCTTGGACAAGGGCATTATCGGTAATATTTAATTTAGCTTCTTTAATAGTATTGTACTTAGCTATTTTATGTGTGTACTTTTCCATTATTTGACATAAAAGCCGGATCATATTTATTTTTATTTCTCTGTCAGCCGAAAAGTTGTTGCATGTGGGCCACCTTCTTTTAATGCTCTTTTGAGTTTGCTTTGTAATGACATGTGGATCCCACCTTCTGAGGATGACCTCTTTCAATAACTTGTTGTATGTCATTTATGAATTTTTATATTTAAGTCATTAAATATTTTATTTTAATTTCTTTAAATGTTCAGTACTTCATTTGTAATATTATTTTATTATTAGGAAGAGTTAAATTTGCTCTACACCATCAATTGTAGATGTTCGTTTTAATTTAGAGAAAATACATAAAGTCCACCTAAAATTGGACGTGATTTTAAAGTAGAAACTTAAATTTTATGAGGGTCCTATAACCCCCTTAAACAATTTCATATTGGTATTAATATGTCATTTATAGCCACCTAACATAGTGAGTGTAGCTCACTCTCTCAAGGAGAGTGAGAGAACATGAAAAATTAACATTTTTTTGTTTTAAATATATTTTTTACTTTTTTCTCTTTTTATTTTTTATTCCCTTATTTGTGTCTTCGTCTTCTTCACTGTACTGATAGTGAGTTCTGTCGTCAACATTTGATTTATCGATGGAATGATGAAAAGCTAATAAAAATGAGAAGTAAAAATGGAGGGGGAGAAGGTCTTTATTAGCCATCATATTTTTTTGACGAAAAAGCATTTTCTGGTGATAAAAAAATGTTTCTTCGATTTTGCTGGTAGTGGGTTTCACCATCGATGTTTGATTTTTTCGATGCAGATGATGAAAAGGTAATAAAAAATAAAAGAAAAAAATAGAGAGGAAGATGATCACTGAAGCCACCATTTTATCCGGCGAAAAAAATATTTTCAGGCAACAAAGAAATAACATATTAGTGGTGGTTGGCTATGGTTGTTTCAGCTATAGAAGGGGAAGGCTTTTTCGTGACAATAAATATATTTATATAATTTCAAAGAGAGAAAAATAGAATAAAATGATGATTATTTTACTAAAATTACAATGATAGTAACATAAAATAGTTCCATTTCTAATGAAGCTACCTACGGTTCGAACATTTCTATTTTGATGAAGAGGGTTGGGGAAAGGGGAGAATAGTACGTGGGAAGAGGCGGGAGTTTGGGGGGCGGGGGGAGGGGGGAGATGTTGAAAAGGGTTTAGAAAGTTTTTTCTTTTATTTTAGAAAAAATAATCAATTTAAAAATAAAAATTGTGAAATTTTAACACGTGACAATTAAAGATTGGTGCGTGAAAATCATCTGTTTCTTGAAACTGGGGTGACTGAAAAAGGAGGTAATAGTATTACTTTTAAATTGTTTAGGGGGGTCATAGGACTCCCGCAAACTTCAGGTGTATACTTCTAAATCACGTCCAACTTTAGGGAGGAGTCTATGCATTTTCTCTTTTAATTTATTTATATGGTTTTAAGTTGGCACAAAGTTTAAAAGGGTAAAGCAGATTTTCAATTTCATAATTTTTAATTAAAAATATGTAGAATGTTAAAGTTGAAATTAAAAAGTTATGAAAAAAAAAAAATTGTGAAACAGACTAAAAAGAAAAGTAAGACAAATAAATTAAAATAAAATGAGTATATTTTAAAATTTTTTTGTTTTATTGTTATGTGTAAAGTTTAAAAAAATTTAACATTTTAATTTGAGATTATGAGTATTGTTATTGAAGTGATGTCTCCGAATTTAAAAAGTGATTTAAATTCGATTGGTTGATTAAACTTTGATTACCCATCAAAGAATTGATAATTACCCTATTTTTTCTTTAACACAAAAAAAAAGATTACATAAACTGAAGACACAAATTATTGAACCCAAGCTCTCAAAAAATCTTTTATAAAACATCATAAAATATATTTGAAAGATTTTTATAATAACTTGAAACTAAAATTATAAATCTATGTTGGCACGAGCATCAAGATCTAATTCAATGTTAAAAAACATCATAAAATATATTTGAAAGATTTTTATAATTACATGAAACTAAAATTATAAATCTATGTTGGCACGAGCCTCAAGATCTAATTCAATAAAAATTATAATGATTCTCAATTTTATCAGTGCTGCATAAATTGAGACATAATAAGTAACATATATTATTTGAAATGACATAAAAATTACTACAAATTATAATAATTAACATTTTAAAAGACATAAAAATTTAGTTGACTCTTCAAATTCTATTAATGCCATATAAATTGGAACAAAGGAAGTAACATATATTACTTGAAAATTACGTAAAAATTACTATAAATTGTAATAATTAATAATTTAAAATATATAAAAACTATATAATAAATATGGTTGACTCTACAAATTTTATCAGTGCCTCATAAATTGAGACAGAGATAATAATATTTTTGTAAAAATTATGTAAAAATATTATTAATCACAATAATTAACAATTTAAATATTTAAAAATCATTATAAAAATTTAATTAACTCTCCAAATTTTATCTATATCACATAAATAAAAACAAAAATTAACATATATTAGGTCCGTACTGACACGAACAACAATATCTAGTAATAATATATAGAGTGGTGCAGCATTCAATTGCAATTGAATTGCCATTCAAAAGTGACGTACTGTAGGCGTGTAAATTTGTAAAGACAAAAGCAGAAGGCGAGAAATATTATTGGAGGCGGCGCATCTCCCAGTTAAATTGGATTTTGATTTTTCAATTCATTTTAGATTCAGTTATTTTATTTGAGGTTTTTTCTACACTTATAAATATTTAATAAGAATGAATTTTACATAACTTTCGATCTATAAAGAGTTAGGAGCTGTCACGAAAATCGAAAAAAATTGATTTTATCTTTTTTTCTTCTTTATTATTTATTTTTATATTTTCCTTTATTGTAATATCTCCATGTCTATATGGAGTAAAACTTCTCGTTCTAGGATTATGCTAACTTTATAATTATTGTAGTAGACTCTTTATTTGATTAGAAAGATTATCATATTAGTTATTCTTATATTCTTGTGTTTACTATTTTAATGTTTCGCGACCATTAAAATAAACTTATAATCTTATTATGAACCCGAAAGAAAGGATCAATAAGAAAGAACGAGGAATATAAGGAGCAAGATCTCTCTTTTGTAACGTAAAGAGTAGATTTTCAGCTAGGATATAAATATACCTATAACGCTTTGCTTGGTTCAAAATGGGAGTAGCAATTTCGTTTATCTTGCTCATAGGAATATAGACATAGATTTACATGTGGATGAGTGATTAGAGGCTGGAATGACCGTAATCATATAACTGTGCGTAATTATATAATTAGTCCCATAATCAACAACTAAATAAATATGCAAGTCAATGAAATTGCTTACTCAACATATTTTTTAGTGAATTCATAATTCTAGATCGATTTCATCTCATTGATTACGTAAAAATCTGCTCTTTGTTTGGTTAATTGTTCATTAATTTTTTTTAATAAATAATTCTGTGAGATCCACCGCTTGAATAAATATGTAGAAGTAGTTTAATTTAGTAAATAGTTAATCGACAAGTCCCTTGGGTACACTATCTAAACTCTCAATCCTATATTACTTGTACGACTGAGTACACTTGCATGTTTGACGCCTAACACACACGTAAGTGTACGCGATCGTACAAGTAGTATAGGATTGAGAGTTCAGATATCGTACCCACAGGGAATTATCGATTAACTATTTACTAAAATAAACTACTTCTACTTATTTATTCAAGCGGTAGATCTCAAAGAATTATTTATTAAAAAAAATAACTAGTGAACAATTAATCAAACAAAGAACAAGTTTTTATGTAATCAATGAGATGAAATCGATCTAGAATTATGAATTCGCTAAAAAATATGTTGAGTAAGCAATTTCATTGACTTTCTTATTTATCTAATTGTTGATTACGAAATTAATTATATAATTACGGTCTTTTCAGCCTCTAATTACCTATCCACATGTAAATCTATGTCTATATTTCTATGAGCAAGACGTACATGTGAACGAAGTTGCTACTCCCGTTTTGAACCAAGCAAGGCGTTTTAGGTATATTTCTATCCTAGCCGTAAATCAAAATTTTACATTACAAAAGAGAGATCTTGCTTCATATATTCCTCATTCTATTTTATTGATGATTCTTACGAGTTCACAACAAGATTATAAGTTTATTTTAATGGTCACGAAGCATTAAAATAGTAAGCACAAAAATATAAGAACAACTAATATGATAATCTTGCTAATCAAATCAAGAGTCTACTACAAAAATTATGAAGCTACCATAATCTTAGGAAAAGAAGTTCAATTCAACATAAACATTGAGAAATTACAACAATTCATCTAAAGGAAAAATATAGAAATAAAAAATAAAGGAGAACAAAAGATAAAATCAATTTTTTTTGGTCTCCACTGTGACTCCTAACTCTTTGTAAGTCAAAAGTTATGTAAAAATTATTTTTGTTAAATATTTATAAGTGTAAAAAAAACTTTAAATAAAATAACTGAATCTAAAATGAATTAAAAAATCAAAGTTCAATTAAACTAGGAGATGCGCCGCCTCCAATAATATTCCTCGCCTGATTCTAATTTTGTCTTTACAAATTGAAATTGCAATTGAATGCTGCACCTCTCTATATATTATTATATTAAAGTTAATCTCTTAAGCTGCCTATTTAATTTTTTTATATGATTTCTTCTTTTTAATTTATTTTTTTTCAAAAAATTTCTTTTTACGTCATTTTAATCCTAAAAATAAAAATATTCAATATAAAAATAATTATAAAATTAATGTTCAAAAATGATAATAAAAAAACTAAATGTTAGATAAATAATAATTAAATATAGATATTTTTGGCCTCACATCACCACCCTACACTTAGACTATTACTTGTCCTCGAACAAGCATTAAAGCTCTTCTGGAAAAAAATCAAACTAGGAATACCACTTAGACCATGTAACAAATCATGACATCAAGTACACTTTTCGATCATTATGCATGATATACAAATAAACAACAAACTTGTAACCTCCTAGCCTCAAAGACCGACTCTAACTCATCATGTTTAAGTTTGCTCATATATTCCATCAAAGAAAGCTAATAACATCACCTATCTATCATGAAACAAGTGCCCTCATAAGAAGAAATAGTCCACACACTCGATTTAAAGAATCGAACATAAATTAAGGACTTAGCATCAACGAACAACTCTCGCACTCACAAAAGAATTTACATGTATGTTCAAAGAACCATAGATTTGCCCATTATGTACATCTCCACTAATTAAGCATGCTCGAATAGAATCAAATAGGACTTTAATGGGTTGTAATATTGGCTAGGGGACGGGTAGAAAAACTATATAATAGTGACTTACACTTTCCTAAGCACTTTATATTTTTTTAAGACTTCATCATTCATTATTTTCATTACTTTTTTTAGCCCCTTCTTCAATTATTTTCACCAGTATTCTCATCTTATTAAGAACATTTCAATCATTATTTTTTTAAAGCAATTGTCTTTTTTTTTTTCATGTCACATTCTTTCAAAGAGGGCTTTTTCATCACTTGGTAGCTATGATTGGTCACCTTTTTCACTTAACCATCCCTTTTCTTCAGATTCAATAATTTTATCACAGTACATGCTACAACGCTCAAGAAAGAAAGGTCCAAAAATTAGGGATTTAATAAGTAGGGCAAGACAAAAATATGGCTACCAAACGAAAGGCCACATGCTCAAAGAGGCTAACTAGTAATAACAATATCTGAAAAGGCTAAAAATTCAAAAGACAAATCAAAGAAAGCCTATTATCATCATCTTCTAAACAGAGCAACACTTTTAATTTTGCTTCAATAACATGCAAGACAAGTTCTAAACTAAGATGCAAAATATGAAATATATGCAAAAAATCCTCACAACACATGACACAAGTTTCAATCAAGATGGATCAATTCTACTTCTAAGACAGACAGGGTCATAGAAAACTAATATAAAAATAAGCTATATACAGAGTCACTACTATGAGCCTAGGTGTCAAAAAATTTACTATTTTATTTTATACTCAAGCACTCACAGAAAAGTACTACTCAAACTCAGGCCTAAATTGCTAGTATCAAACAAGTCAAAAAAAACTTTTTTTTTTCTCTCCAACAAAAAAAATACTCCTTAAAAAATAAGAATAAAAAATATAAAAGTTACTCTAAAAGTATAAAAAATTACCCAGTTCAAAGAGCCCTCCTCAAAAAAGAACAGAGACCATAAGAAAAACCAAGAGGTGGATGAGATATACCGCTTAAAAACTAAAATTAAAAAATAAAGAAAAATCTTTTTTGTTGTTTTTTTTCTATATATATTTTTTCTATATATTTTTTTTCTCAAATAAAATAAATCCTATTCCATACTTACCCTAACACTCGCAAATATTGAAAAATTCTCCATCGCACACTTAAAAATCAGGCTTTGTCCTCAAAGTAATTTATAGAAAAAGATAAAGAAGAAGAAGAAGGAGGAGGAGGGTGAGAGATAATTCCTGAGGCCCTCTAAGGCCTAGCTAACGACATGTTTTCTCATAATTTTCATCAAGGGTTGCGCGATCCCAAACTTAAACTTGAACCATTTTGCTTAGCTTTCAAATTCGTGTACTCAGACTTCCCCAAACCTGTAAAATAAAAATAAAACAAAATGTGATACTATAAAAAAAAAGTTACACTACAAATTGGGTTGCCTTTCAATAAGCGCTTGATTTAACGTCGCCTCGCAACGCCATTACTTTCATCACTTTTCTTTCACTTAGAACTTATGAATTATACCCCTAACTTTGCATCAAATTTTCTGCTCCGCCTAAGGGGTGGTGGTACAAAGATAAAGAAACCAAGCAAAAGATGTCGCATCTTGCACTTCTTGGCCCTTAAGTGAGGAATGACATTTTATCTCTTTCTTGTGGAAAATTTTAGAATGTAAGACCCTTATTCTTCATCTTCACACTTCTCCACTTCTTCAAATGACTCGATTCTCATGTCATAATTCAAATGTAATGTAGAAAAATAGTTAGAATGAGGTCCAACACGTCTCAACTCTAAATTTGTATTATTTATGACATGCTCACTTTCATACATCTCCTCAACATCGGCACTAATGAATAAAGTATAGTTGAATAGTTGAAATTCTTTTTTCTGCTCCACTAGTTGATTATTATCTACAATAATTAATGATTGGGCATAAGAAGCCTCAACCTTTTTCTTCAAGTGATACTCCAAGTAATGGATATCTGAGTCAAATTGGTCTATCTCTTATCTGAGCTCAACTCTTCCTTCTATTAGCTGTGTCATCATATTTGGTAAGATTATCACAGAGAAACTCATGAAATTTAATTTTCTGCTCTTGTTCCATTAGCTATGATGGGCTCACTATGTCTGCTTCCTCACAACTTTCTCCTAGTAGAGACTCACTTTATTCTTCTACTAGGAGTTCACCTTGGGTATTGGTTAAAGTCGTTACTTGCTGATTAATACAAGTTTTAGCCATGGCCTGCATCTCTGTGGGTTGGAAACCTATCCTCTCTGTGGCTTCCTTAAATTCTTCTTGACTATCCAGTATTTACTTCAGCATATCAATAAGGTGAGCATCATGATTCACATGCTTCACTTCATTAACCCTGCCAACATCACAAACAATAGAAGAATTATAATAGGGACTCACGGGATATACATTAAATTCAAAAGATTGAGAAGGTGTGCCCAACCCGCTCTCTTGAATATAATGGCAATTGATACTCAAGTGGGGTCCTTCATAGTACTGACAAGAATTACAAACATATGAATACTCATCATTCAACCAATATTAATCTCCAGATGTCATGTTAAGTAGTAAAAATAAGCTATCTATACAAGAAAATAAAATATATACAAAAACTCAAATAAATAAAAAGAAAAAGTCTAACTTAGATAATTAATTAATTTCTAAGTCTTTAGCAATGGCATCAAAAACTTATTGCATCTAAATATACAAACAAGTGTACGCGGTCGTAGGTCGTACAAGTAATATAGGATTGAGAGTCCATAATCCTAGACCGATTTCATCATATTGATTGCATAAGATTCTACTCTTCGATTGGTTAATTGTTTATTAGTTAATTTTTTTACTTTATTTAATAAATATATCTTTGAGTTCTTACACTTGAATAAATAATTAGAACTAGTTTGACTTAGTAAAATCGTTAATAGACAAGTCCCTGTGGATACGATATCTGGACTCTCAATCCTATATTACTTGTACGATTGCGTACACTTGCATGTGCGTTTGAACGAAACAAATAGATACATAGTTGAGACTGAACTTACAATGATCTTCAATGCCAACTTACATATGGTTTTTTTTGGGCAGAAGCAGGGGCGGCTTCGGTGGAAAATTATACTATTTATACATGGTTAAAATTATTTTTTATGTATATATAGTAGATGTTGAACCCCCTTCGGCTAGTTCGCCTGTTTACTTCTTCAGATTTTGAACCTCCTAAGCGGAAATCCTGACTCCGCCTCTGGACAAAAGTATTTTTAACAGTGGTCTTTCTGATCAATTGAATCCCCATCTTAACCTTGAATATGAAATCTCCTTTCTCTAAATTATATAAGACGAGCCTCTCCATGAAAGAATTTGAATGCAACTGTTTTTTTTTTATCTCAAAGGGTACAATAAAATTAAATTTGAACAAAAATTCCTTCTGTGTGTACTCATTCACTAAAATCTCTTTCATAAAGTAAATGTTATCATCCTAAATCTAGGAAATTTCACATTTTAAGATATGTAATTTTAATGAAGCTAACCTACCATATATGACTTCTAGTCATATTTTATATGCATATTTCAGCTCTTATAAACTCTTTAGATATAAAGAATTTTTAATTTTACAAGAAACAAAAAGTGTGCACCAAAATGATGATCATTTTCCTTCATTGTATTCCCTTTCAACAAATACAATTCCAACCATTATGTACAAAATGACCTTTTCCATGCACTATATGTTTCAGTAGTAAACCTAATCAAAGAAGCTTTCACACCACTTCTGCAACTAGACACTATCAGCTCCTCCTTAAGAAGTTCACCAAAGTCCTCTCTAGCGGCTCACACAAAGTCTTTTGGTGGACAATCCCTTTACCTTTTGGAAATTCAACTCTTATATCTCCTACACCATCTACCCCCCCCCCCCCCCAATAGGATAAACCACCAACATCCCTAACCAAACATTTCACTTCATGTTCCTTGTTGTATCCATAAATATAAGATACAGAAGATTTTCCCAAATCACACTAAATCTGATATCATAGAGAAGGTGCAAGTTTTACAAACAAATAACACATGGTAATTTTTTTCACAATATCCATCTATCAACTTTATTGGATTATGATGGGTTTTCAAAATCAAGTTACAAGATGATGGTTCTGTCAAATATTTTAAGGCATGTTTTATTGTAAAAAGTTATAATTTGATTATAGGAGTGGACTTTGACAACACTTCTAGTTCGGTGGTTATGGAAACTACCATACGCATTGTGTTTTCTATGGTTGTAACTCTGTCAAAGAAGTGGTTTTCATGGAATAACCCTTGGGCTTCATTGACGATATATATTAAGACCATATTTTCTAACTCAAGAAATGCATGTATGGGTTAAAATAGGAACCTAAAGTATGATTTTCACAAGTTTAGTACACATCTTCTTCACCTTGGCTTTATTTACAATAAGAAATTAAAGATTCCTCTTTCTTCATTTGATGATCTTCAAGATGTATCAATTTACTTCTCTTTTATATCGATGACATTATTATAACTAGTAATTGTCCCTATTTTATTCATCACATAATCCACAATTTAAAATCCAAGTTTTCTTAGGATTGAAGTCTCACGCTAAACTAATGGTATTAGCTTTTCTTAGCCAATATAAATATGCTCTTCATGTCCTATAAGGGATAAAAATGGTTTGTGCAAGAGCCATTCACACACCATAATCTCTAAAGAATGGTTTACACAGCTATGTTGGATGTCTTATGGTTTACATGACTATGTTGAATCTCCTGGCGATCCATTTAAACATCATATTCTTTCATTTGGAATAAACAAAATAAGGAGTATTCTTCTTCTCACGTTATCTCATATGGAGTTACTGTTTTTAGTCAATAACAAGGCTTACAAGTAAACAACTTATTCCAAAGGTAATATGTTAAACTGTTGAATTGACAGGCGCACATCCTCTCCTTCCTCTGGCTCTACCTCTAACTCTGACCCTACCACAAACCGCAACCTCGATAACTGACTCAGGTGCTGCTGCTCTATCTTCAGACTAATACATCCTCACCATCTGCAAGAACAAGAGTTAAATAGTTAGATACCAATTTAGACCGTCAGATACCAATTGAAATCAAGTTATAGCATGAGGAATGAAAGAAGTTGAGATTTCCTATAGTCCTATAGCCTCTTGAAGAGAAGTACAAACATTTTCATACCGTTCTGCAAGACTCTACTAGACTCATTTTGGTACGATGAGATCAATGAACCCGGGACTCTGATACCAACTCTGTCACGACCTAGACGGGGCCCTGATTAGCACCCACTCTAACCCTCCGATGGGAGAACTAAACAACCCAAGAACCAACTCTAGACTTAACGAATTTTAAGAAAATAGATAAGCAATCCACTTAAGCCATAAACAAATTAATGTTTATAAAATAATAAAAGAATGTGCGAAAAACATTCAACTTACATATTCCCAGAAATTGAAAGTCATGATTTAGAACTACTGAACCAACATAGTCTAAGAATACAATATTCAACTAAAAACAGTAAGGGTAGAGAGTTCCATTGCTTGAAAGAAGGACAACAACTCGTGGAGGATTCATGGTAGCCTGGAGGTAGTGCTCACCCTTGGATCTGCAGTCAGTCGCTCTACTCTAGCTGAGGTCATGTCTCAACCTCTGGAATATGATTTCCACTCAACTAAGGAAGAGCATGGGGTAGTATCAATACACACTATGTACTAGTAAATATCATTAGCCGACTCCACAATATTTTCACGACCCGATTTCTCAAGTCATGATGACACCTACAACCTCCCAGTAGGCGAACCAATTCCCATAGCCCAGAACGGTTAGTAATAGGCTACTACCTAACCAATACGCATAATGAACGAAAATAAGTGGAAGCAGAATATAAAGATAAGACAACACGGAAGCAACAACCCAAAATATATACAAATGATGCTACACCAACCCCAAGACTTGGTATCGATATTACAGAAACTCCTAATAGAGTACAAGTGCTAGAAGTAACAAAAGATAAGTACAACCGTCTCTGAATATACAAAGAGTAACAGTACAAGAGATGAAATGTGGCCAAGCACCGACCGACAGGCGCTCACCCTAGTCTCGAATGTCCAAAAGCTGCACGAGTCTCCAACACGATCAATGGCGAAAGCTCAACTAATATCTACACCAAAAAGTGTAGAAGTGTAGTATGAGCACCAATTGCAAAGCAACGGGTACCCAGTAGGTATCATCGACCGACGGAGCGCATATACGATATAAAAATAGCAAGTAGCAGATAGAAAGAAAATGGTCACAGAAGACAATAGCGGAAGCACACGGAACTAGCACAGAGAACAGACAACCAAGAGTAATAACAAACAATGCTAGCACAGGAAACAAATATACACAGAACATAGGTGTAAGAAAGAAAAATGCACCTGGAATCCTTACAATAATAGTATATAAAAGGAGAGAGTTTAGAAAACATGACGGTATACCGGTAACCTCAAGTAAAAAGGAATGAAGGGAGGCAATCCAACATAATCAACTAGAAGGCATAGAATAACAGAAACATGCTTTAAACAAAACTATTAAGGTAGGCATAAACCGGGATTAATCTCACAAATACATCCCTAAAATGGAATAACTAAACTACCATAACCGATAGCCACTACTCAGAGTCAAGATGAGGAACACCAGACTGAAACCCACAAACTGCCCTGAAGGCTGCACAAAGGTGCCTCAATAAAATAGGACTCACTAGCCCCTCAATACTCAAGCCCAAACACTCAAAGCCTCAACATGCTAAAATTTACCAATCCACAAAAACCAAGGACTAAAATAACATCTATAATCTGATAGGAATAGTATAAGCTACCTACAGTCCCAACGGCCTCCCATACAACCGAGGAACACAATCAAGTGAAAACAAACCCTCCGCCCACTCATACAACTGGAGAGTACACTGAATACACAGCAAACACGGATGGAATCCGGGTGAAATATGCATGATAATATGATATGATGAATCTGTAACCAAGTGTGACAACAGTGTTAGTATGTTACCCCCTCCGGTGCCCTAAAGGTCCAATAAAGGCGGGATCCATGGAAGGACTTCTCTTGAGTATATCTACTCCATCGTAAACCCCTACCCCCGGTCACCCTTTTGCCGTAGCACTTGGTCCGAGATGACAGGGTCCATGGAGGTCAACTCGTAGACCACATACAAACACAAAACTCAAATATCTCAACAATCAGGATCTCGCAGTACGTGCCCAGATTTGATCCGAGTCTAATTCAGTAGTCATGTATCAATAACCCTCATCAAGGGTGCCCGGAGCATATTTGGGTCTAAAGCAGTAGTCATGTCTCAATAAACCTCATTGAGGGTGCCCGGAGCATATCCGGGTCTAAAACAGAAATCAAGTATCAAAATTCCTAAACAGGGTGCCCGGCTCGTATTCGAGTCTAAATCTGTAGAAAATAATGTCTAGCACTACGGTCCAGCCGAGCCTAATATCAGGATGAAAACCAGTAATCAAATCATCATAATCTCCCCTCTACTCCGAGAGGGTTCATAAAAGTCAATTCAAAAGCCTTTTCAAAGTCATGTACCAAAAACGGGTCCTCAGGGCCATACAAAGTTTAGAAAATCAATTATGGTAGGCCCAAAGCCAAATCCATAGTAAAACATGCAGGGAAAACCTTTTCATGTATGATATGTTCGCAAACAATAGAGTAGCCCAAATGGTTCACAAATATTTCCTATCGGCCCTGCACAGGCTCAACAGTTCTACAGAAGTCATAACCAGCCTAAAAGGATATCTCTATGTCTAGGACTCGCGAACATTCCCAAATAACCCACCATCTACGTTCCAGAGTCAATACAAGGCCACACAGGACCGCAAGGGTAATATATAATACTGATACAAATACTATAATCAACGTACGAAATAAACAGAAAGAAAAGGCGGATAAGGTTTGGGGTACCAACCTATAACAACCCATCCAATTCAATTCATAAATATTAAAGACTTAGCATAGCCATAATTCAAAATATACTTTTCTTTCTAAATTTATAGCTTGAAGAATTAGGCATGCAATTTCATAAATACGTAAGGTCATGTTATCTGAACATGCCAAATTTCACTTGAAAATATGCAATTCATTGGAATCATGCTAGAAATCATCTTTAATGCATGGGCTTTTGAAATCAATTAAGGAATCTCAAATAAATCATAGACAAATAATGAGGAACCATGAATTGATGCTTTAAAACTGAACCCATAAGATTTTCCCAAATTGGGTAAGAACCTTAATTTCACAATTTCATAAATCAAAGTAAAACATGGGGTTTTGGGCATAAGGGTGAAGGGAATCCCTTATTGAATACCCACATACCTTATTGAAGTTTGTTTGATCTTAAGATGAAAAGAAATGAAGGCTTGAACTTAGAGCTTGAAGGAGTTCCTTTCCTCTTTCAGTAGATGAAGGAGGAATAATGAAAGACTTAGGCTAATAGGAGAAGAAACCCTACTAAAAGTGGCCAAAACAACCTCACTTAAGAGTTAAAAGGGTGTGTAATTACAAAAATACCCCTAAAATTTAATTAAAGAAATGCTGTTAAAAATCTCGGCTTCAGGAATCACGGGTGCAATCCACGAGCCGTAGACTGAACTACAACTCGTGGTTTCCACTCGTGGTTCCAAGCCCAAATGATCAACTGCAGAAGATGTTCTACGAGTCAAAAGGACGGACCGTAGAATAAAGTACTGTCTATAGACCCATTCATAGTTTTCATGGGAAATAGTCAGCCATCTGATCTAATTCCACGAGTCAACAGGATGGACCATAGAACCCACTCATGGTTCTCAGACCAGTGACTGATCTACAGAACTGTAACCACGAGTTCATTCCATGGCTCTTGGTTCAAACCATGGCCCATGGTTTGGACTCGTAGTTCCTGGAAAGGTCAAAATTTGCAGATTTTCTAAGTTTGAAAGCTGGATCGAGTTCCGGGGGATTACAATATCTCTTCCTTGGGATCATTCATCCTCGAATGAGGTCTAAGCAAGGAAAACTGGAGAGAAAATAGTCCAACTAGACAACAAAACATAGAAACTCAAGGGTAACATGAAAACTGAGCTTTTCAACTTAAAACATGATTGAACAAACTTCAGAAAATATGAATGCATGCTAGGACCATGAGAGAAACTGAATAAAATCAGAGGAACATACTAAGGAGGAAACTATTACCTCAAGCTGAAACTGAATCGAAAGGAAAGAGATGAGGGTACTTGGATTTCATGGCTGCTTCTGTTTCCCAAGTATCTCCCTCAATGAGTTGATTTCTCCAAAGGACCTTCACCAAAGCGACTTCTTTGTTTCTCAACCTCCAAATCTGACGATCAAGAATCTCCACGGGAACTTCCTCATAAGTAAGGCTATCCTCAACACTCACATATTCCAAAGGAACAATCAATGTCGGATCACCAACACACTTCTTCAACAAAGAAATATGGAAAACTGAATTAACCACTTCTAAATCTGTTGGCAAATCCAACTCATAAGCAACACTACTAACTCTTCTCTAAATCCGATAAGGACCTACATAGCAGGGACTAAGTTTCCCTTTCTTGCCAAATCTCATCACACCCTTAATGGGTGACACCTTCAGAAATACCCAATCATCAACCTCAAACTCCAACTCTCTTCTCCTTTCATCAGCATATGATTTCTATCGACTCTGAGCGGTCTTCAACCTCTCCCTAATGATCTAAACCTTCTCCATAGTCTCATGAACTAAATCAGGATCAATCAAAGCTACCTCACCTACCTCAAACCAACCAATATGAGATCTATACCTCTGCCCATAAAGTGCCTCATAAGGAGCTATTTTGATGCTAGAATGGAAACTGTTGTTGTAGGCAAACTCGATAAGAGGTAAGTGATCATCCCAATTACCTTTGAAATCAATCACACAAGCTCTTAACATATCCTTCAAAGTCTAAATAGTATGCTCTGCCTGGCCATCCGACTATGGATGAAAAGTTGTGCTAAGCTTAACTTGAGTACCAAGATCTTTCTGAAATGACTTCCAAAACTGGGATGTAAACTGAGTACCTCTATATGAAATGATAGACAATGGAACACCATGGTATTTGACTATCTCACAAATGTAAAGTCTTCCATAATACTCTACTGAATCTGTGATCTTGACATCTAAAAAGTAGGATGATTTAGTCATCCTATCGATAATCACCCAAATAGAATCGTGTTGCCTTCGAGTATGAGGCAAACCAGTAATGATATCCATATTGATAATTTCCCACATCCAAGTAGGAAGATCAATATCCTGAGTCATACCACCGGGTCACTGATGCTCTACCGTTACTTGTTGACAGTTGGGACACTTAGCCACAAAACTTGCTATGTCCCTCTTCATGCCATTCCACCAATAGACTTCCCATAGGTCATGGTACATCTTGGTGGCACCAGGGTAAGTAGAATACCTGGAGCTATGAGACTCTATCAAAATCCACTGTCTTAAGCCATCTATGTCAGGAGCATACAATCGACCTTGATATCAAAGCACACCATCTCCCCTTTGGGAGAAAACCTCTACCCTTTGCTGATGGACTGCACCCTTCAACTAGTGCAAAATAGTGTCATTATCTTTCTTTTCTTTCACTTCAACTACCAAAGATGATTCAGAACCATTCTAAATGATAACACCACCTTCTGTCAAATCCATAAGGCAAACTCCCAATTGAGCAAGTCGGTGAACATCCTTGGCTGTATCCTTCTTTCCATCCTCAATCGAAGATGCAATACCCACGAACAACCTACTAAGTGCATCCGCCATGACATTGGCCTTACCCGGATGGTAAAGCACACTCATATCACAATCCTTAAGAATCTCAAGCCATCTACTTTGACAAAGATTCAATTCCTTTTGAGTGAACACATACTGAAGACTCTTATGATCGGTGAATACATCCACGTGAACACAATACAAGTAGTGTCTCCAAATCTTCAAAGCAAAAACTATGGCCGCTAACTCAAGATCATGAGTAGGATAGTTCTTCTCATAAATCTTAAGCTGCCTCGAAGCATAATAAATTACCTTACCACACTGCATCAACACACAACCCAAACCAATCCTAGAAGCATCACAATACACAACAAAGTCATCTAGGCCCTCGGGTAGAGCCAACACTGGAACTATGGTCAAACTAGTCTTCAATTCCTGAAAGTTCTTATCACATAGATCAGACCACTGAAAATTTACCTTCTTCTAAGTCAAACAAGTCAATGGGGCAGCAATGGAAGAAAACCCTTCCATAAATCTCATATAGTAACTAGCCAAACCTAAAAAACTCCTAATATTAGATGGAGAAGTGGGTCTAGGTCATTTTTTTACTGCCTTAATCTTTTGAGAATCCACCCGAATACCATCTCTAGTTATAATATGACCCAGAAAAGCAACAGACTGCATCCAAAACTCACACTTATAAATTAGCAAATAACTGTCGATCCTTGAGAGTTTGTAACAGAACCCTCAAGTGGTCCACATGCTCCTCCTTACTCTGAGAATAGATAAGAGTATCATCAATGAATACAATCATGAACATATCCAAATATTGTTTGAACACATGGTTCATCAAATCCATAAAGGCTGCGGGAGCATTCGTTAGACCAAAAGACATAACCATAAATTCATAATGATCATACCGAGTTCTGAAGGATGTCTTTGTAATATCACACTCTCTAACACGGAGCTGATGATAACCAGATCTAAGGTCGATCTTGGAGAAGTAACTGCCACCCTGAAGCTGATCGAACAAGTAATCAATCCTAGGAATGGGATACTTATTCTTGATTGTGACCTTGTTCAATTGATGGTAGTCGATACACATTCTAAGGGAACCATTATTCTTTTGCACGAATAAGACTGGAGAACCCCATGGAGAGATGATGGGTCGAATAACACCCTTATCAAGGAGGTCTTTCAACTGATCTTTCAATTTCTTAAGCTCCGCGGGAGCTATTCTATAGGGAGAAATTGAGATAGGATGCATATCTGAAAGAAGATCTATTCCAAAATCGATCTCCCGCTCAGGAGGGACTCCAGGTAAATCCTAAGGAAACACTTCTGCAAACTCATTCACAACAGGAACTAACTAAAGGGATGGGGTTTCAGACTCTGTGTCCACAACCCAAACTATATGATAGACATAACCCTTAGAAATTATCTTCCTAGCTTTAAGATAAGATATGAAATGAACCTTCGAGGATGGAGGACTACCTTACCACTCTAAGAGAGGTTCATTTGGAAACTTGAAGCTAACAACTTGAGTATGGCAATCAACTGAGGCATAACATACATACAACTAATCCATCCCAAGAATAACATAAAAATCAGTCATCTCCAACTCTACTAGATCCGCTGAAGTGACTCTATGAAGGACTGAAATAGGGAAATTTTGGTAGATTCTTTTAGCTAGGACTTACTCACCAACAGGAGTAGAAACACAAAAGGGTTCTAAAAACTGTTCAGGATTAATATCAAACTTATAAGCCACATAAGGGGTCACAAAAGATAGGGAGGCACTGGGGCTTAATAAAGAATATACATCGAGAGAGAATACTTTCAACATGCCAGTAAAAACACCTGGTGAACTCTCTTTATCCTAGCGAGAGGACATGGCATAAAGGCAGTTCTGGAGTTGACCACTAGAACTTGAAGTATTACCCTGCTGGGCTGGTCGACCTCCTAGAGCTGATGGAGCAGACTGAGTCCTACTACATCTCTGACCCCTCTTAGCTGAAGGGCAATCCTTAATCCTGTGTCTAACTTGACCACACCCAAAACATCCCTCTCTACTAGCCAAACACTCACCAGGGTGACTTCTACCACATTTGTTGCAAGTAGGGTAAGAAGTCCCCTTTGCAACACTTCCCTGCGAATAGGAACCAGATCCTTTACCAGTATGATCATGATGAGGCCTAGGGGCCTGGGTAGGAGTACTAGATGAAGAATGAATGGACCCTGATGATATTTTCTGAAATGAAGAGCGATGTCCACCTCCGGACCTCTGATGGCCAAAACCTAAACTCTCTGATCTAACCCTATTGTTCTCCCTTGCCATTTCCCTCAACTTATCTCCCTCAATCTGATGGGCATGAGTCATAAGTCGATAAAAATCCATGTCACCCAAAAGTATTGCGGACCTACAATCTTTCTTTACCAAATATGATACTCCATAAACGTATGTACTCATCTTATCCCATGGGTCAGCCACCATAGAAAGAGCATATCAAGAAAGCTGGGTGAACTTTAATCTGTACTACTGAACCGACATGGAATCTTGCCTCAAATTCACAAACTCTTTGACCTTAGCTTGCCTCAAGCCCCTCGGGAAGAACTAGTCAATAAAAATGCTCTCAAAGCATTCCCAAGTTATAAGGACCACGTCCCTAGCTCTAGCATCTTTCCACTGAGTGAACCAAATATGAGCCACGTCCTTGAGTTGATAGGAAGCTATCTAAATACCATCAACACCACCTACTTGCATTACACCAAAGATCTTTATTACCTTATCCAAGAAATTTTGTGAATCCTCACCAACCTTTGAACCCTAAAACTCAGGTGGGTTCATGCGAATGAAATCTTGGACTCAGGCCGCTACTCTACCTTGGGGTGGATGGGGATATGAGCCTGCTGATTGGCCTGAGCAACCACAATATAAGCTAGCATATGAATGGCATTCCTGAACTACGCATTCATGACCTCGAGGTCTGGAATTCAAGGGTCAATATTTCGAGCGGCTTGGTGAGGCATAACACGGTGAGGAGGCATAATCTGAAATGCAAAAGAATGGATTAGAAGGTAATAGAGTAAAAATTTATGGCACGATATTGATCATGAAAGAAGGGATGTTTTTCCTAAGACACCTCGTAGCTTCTCTCTCATTAGTATGGCGCGCTTCACACACATGAAAGAGACTCTACTCGATGAAACTTTCAGACACCCTAGGACTCTTGAACCTGAGGCTTTGATACCTGGTTTTTCAAGCCCCAAGGCTACCCCTAGATGTAACACGAGACCTGGGACTGGAAGTGCCCCAAGTTAACCCTTGGTCATAGCATAACTCAGATAATTGTAAGAAAACATAGCAGAAGCATAAAGAAGAAGCTAGGTAAATTAATCCATATATGATAAAATCAAGATGGAACATAATCCGAAAGAAACACTCGAACACTATCTATGTCTGAAAAGCCTCTATATATGACATAAAGAGTATCTGGGATAATGCCCCAGCTAACTCTAAATACTGAAAGGACGATAATAAGCTAAACTCAAGAACCAGTCCTCAGGAGATGAGGACTCACCAACACTTGCTGAATGTCCTGCAATCTCTAGACACATGTCTAAGGAAGGAAACCTGAATCTATATCATTAAGAGGATGCAACACAAGATATGCGTTAGGATTATAGGATGTACTAAATATGTGAGATATGTAAATATGAAATAAATATACTAGATATGATATTGAAACTGATATCATGCTAAAACAGTAAAACTGTAATATAAATGACTCAATGCAATATCATAAATTAAAACATAATCATAAGTAATAAGTCTAAAATCTGAGCAAGAGTCAAATACATTTTTAAAAGCTGAAACTATTTCTGTGAGAGGTTCTTTTAACCGACATAGACCATGTGAGATACATGGAATCCTATGTATCCGCCCCATTGAGAGGACCCAATATACCTTGCCAGGGTATAAATGCATAGCTATGGTATCATCATTAATTCTAATGCCCAACAAAGGGGACTTATGAACCTACATGGGCACTTAGTTCGGGGACTAAGGGTACTCTCACCCCATCCAACTCAGTGCTAAATACTACTCCCAAAATATACATATAGCTCATATAATACTGGGGCATATCTGATGCCAAAACTGATCATAACTAATGACATATCTAATGTCAAATTTGTTTGAAAAGCATAAAGACATATCTGATGTCATGCAATTAAATTCATAAATCTACAGACTTAGCATATCCACAATTTAAAATATACTTTTCTTTCTAAATTCATAGCTTGAAGAATTCAGCATGCAATTTCATAAATACATAAGGTCATGTTATCTGAACATGCCAACTTTTACTTGAAAACATGGAATTCCATGGAATCATGCTAGAAATAATCTTTAATGCATGGGCTTTTGAAATCAATTAAGGAATCTCAAATAAATCATAGATAAGTAATGAAGAACCATGAATTGATGCTTTAAAATAGAACCCATAAGATTTTCGTAAATTAGTTAAGAACCCTAATTTCACAATTACATAAATCAAAGTAAAATGAGTTTTGGGCATAAGGGTGAAAGGAATCCCTTATTGAATACCCACATATCTTATTGAAGCTTGCTTGGTATTAAGATGAAAATAAATGGAGGCTTGAACTTGGAGCTTGAAGGAGTTCCTTTCCTCTTTTGGTAGATGAATGAGGAATAATGAAAGACTTAGTCTAATAGGAGAAAAAACCCTACTAAAAGTGGCCAAAATGACCTCACTTAAGAGTTAAAAGGGTGGGTAATTACATAAATACCCTTAGGATTTAATTAAAGAAAAGCTATTAAAAATCTTAGCTTCAGGAATCACGGGTGCAATCCACAAACCGTAGACTGAACCATGACTCATAGTTCCTGGCCCAAATGATCAACTGCAGAAGATGTTCTACGAGTTAATAGGATGGACCGTAGAATAAACTATGGTCCGTAGACCCATTCATAGTTTTCAGGGGAAACAATCAGTCCTCTGATCTAATTCCACGAGTCAATAGGATGGACCGTAGAATGAACTACAATCCGTAGAACCCACTCGTGGTTCTCATACCAGTGACTGATATGCAGAACTATAACCATGAGTTTATTCCATGACTTGTAGTTCAAACCACGGCTCGTGGTTTGGACTCGTAGTTCCTGGAAAGGTCAAAATTTATAGATTTTCTAAGTTTGAAAGTTGGATCGAGTTCCGAGGTGTTATAATAAGGTGGTAATCTACCAACTTATTGAGCCTTTATTCATGAATTATTGTCATGTTTTGATGTCATTTAGAGGAACATATTGCCTTTATTGTCTTAAATGGAGGTACTCTTGGTAAATTGAAGGAAGAAAAGGATTTGAACCCAAAAGAGCTTAAAATGGAAGCGAAAGTACATAGATGATCTAAAGGCCCAGAATCTACTAAGATGGGCGAGGGGACATGCGAGCAGCAAGAATTCATATGCATTTCATAGGTCCCAAAGCATACGAGAATCCAAACACTGCTTGAATGACCAATCATATGCGAGCCGCACATTGCCAAAGGGAGATCACCCCTTCTTCTGCACCTGACATTGGAAGTACTTGGACATCAATGCCTGGGAGATTGGGCACCTGCGAGCCACAACTCCCAAGGAGCGTCTACAGGTGCCTTCTCCCCTTGTTTCACACATACCTCAAAAGGCAATTTTGTCCAATTGTGTATGAAATATTTGGGAAGGTTCTAAAACCCTTTTTGGGATCTGTACCAAAGATGTTGAGCAGTTTTTACTTTCCCAAGGAAGATAGTTGAGAGAGTACACTTTCTTTCTTCTTCTTCTCTAGTTAAAAACACCATTGTAGACAATTTGGAACTTGGAATCTGAATTTAGCTTGCATAATGAATGGACTTTTTGAAAACCCATTTGGTATATTCTCTTATTGCTTTACTATGAGTAGCTAAGCTCAATTATAGGGGTGTGTGCATGATGGGTGTTTGAATTTGGGAATGGGTGTTGATTCTTCATGCTTATAATTGATTATTCAGTATAGATCTATTGAATTCTTCATGTTTTAATTATAAAATTTATGGTTTCAATCATTGATTTAATTTACTAATTGTGTTCTTGCTTGGAGGAGGAATTCTTCAATTGGGAAAGAATTCAATAGTGGGGATTCGGGATTCCCACCATAAATTGGGGCTAGAAATAGCTTGAAATTTCCATCTAGATTCAAATCTAGAGATAGTTGTAAGCATTAATTAGTTGGTCTGATGTTAAAACTATAGGTCTTGAAATAAGACCATAGTAAATATATTTTGTAGGTTGAAAAACTATAAGTATAGCTTACACCAAGCTACCCATGAAATTACTTGTAAGTTTGCTTGATTAATCAACCCATATCCCATTGTATGACCCTATTGAAAGCACACTCCTAGGCTTCCACTCTTGATTGAAAGCTCTTGTGTTTAATTTATTAAGTTGTTATAATTTGAATTTTGAATTCCCAAACCTTTTCTCCCAATTTTTCTCTTATTTGTTTGGACAATTACTTACTCTAGTGAATTGATATTTGATGTTTAGTAGCAAGTCATCATACCATTCTCCGTGGATTCGAATCTGACATCTATTGGGTTAATTATTGTTTTGCTTGGCAATTATTACAACCTCCTTCGAGAGAGTGCTCTGGAACATCATCAATCGACATCCATCCTTGCCTCAAAATCATGAGCTCTTTAGACTTAGCCTCCATCAACTCCCTCGGGAACCTATAAGGAAAAGCCTCAATGAAACACTCCCAACTCACAAGAGTTGTATTTCTTCCCCTACCTTCCTTCCACTAAGTGTACCAAATGTGAGCTCCATCATTGAGCTGGTCAGAAGCTAGATCAACACTGGTAGTACCATTCACCTGACTCACCTAAAGAATCTTCTTTATCACATCAATGAAATTTTATGGGTCTTCACCAACCTTAGACCCCAAAAATTCTAAAGGGTTTATATGGACGAAATCTCAGACCCTGGTAGCAGCTGTCCAACCAATTGAGTTGGCAAGAATGGGTGCTTGTTGATTAGCCTGGTTGGTTATTGCATGAGCTAACATCTAAATGGCATTTCTAAACTTTGCATTTGTAACCTCGAGGTCCAGAACTGGAGGATTAGCATTTTCGGCATTAGCTCTGCATGGAGGCATGATTTGAAACACTTAAAGAATGGATTAGAGAGGGGAAATAGAGTTAAACTCTATCGCACGATAAAGATCATAAAAGAAGTGAAGTTTTTCTTGAAATGTTTCATAGCCTGCCCCTCATAAGTGTGGCGCACTTCATACCCATTAAAAGGATCCTACTTAACGTGGCTTTAAGATATCCTAGGACTCTGAACCTAACACTCTAATACCAAGTTTGTCACGCCCTGAGGCTACCCCTTGGGACCGAAGACCATAAGTGATCCCAAACTAACCTTTGGACTTTGCATGACTTAAAAATAACATAGACTTTCATAGCAGAAGCATAAATTGAAGTAATAAGAAAACCAACTCATCAATAAGGTTAAAGGTCTAAGATTATCACAATATGAAAAATAGAATTACCGACTATCTAACTATATCTGAAAAGCCTCTAACTAATAAGATAAGTTGCTGGGACATGATCCCCAACTAAATAGTAGTGCTATAAGGATAACATAAGACTATACAAAACTCATAAAAAGACCTCAAATGATGAGGAGTCACCAACTCTAATTGAAAATCCTGTTGGGTCTAGCCACGAGTCTGGGAGCGAGTGCCTGAATCTACATCATGATAAGATGTAGCACAAAAAGGTATGCGATCAGAACTAAAGAATGTACTAAGTATGCGAGAGCTATGTATGAATTGTAGTAAAATATGCTTTAAACATACTTAAAGCTGAAATCATGTAATAGTAGTAAAATTTGTAATGTAATGACTCAATGAAATAGCATAGGCTGAAACATATTTATAATCATAAGTCATAAGTAGTAAGTCTAAAACTTGAAAGAAAAGAATCAATATATTTATATACTTAAAACCATTTGTGTGGGAGATTCTCGTAACTGATATAGACCATGTGAGTTATATGGAATCCAACTTCTGTACCCTAGTTGGCAGATTTGTTTGTACCTTGTCTGGGTACAAACCATGTTCAGAGTGGAACCACTATCGTGTTCCCATTGGTCTAGATAACCTATGCTAGCAACGCAGTTCTGGACTTAGGTTATTTGAAACCCTTGTCAGCTGGGTACTAAATACTACTCCCAAAACATACATATAGCTCATACATAACATGTGACATATCTGGATGTCAAAACTGTTCATAAATCATATGGACATATCTGGATGCCGTACTGTTCATAAAAGCATAATTCTTGAAACTTGAGGTCATATTATCTGAACATGCCAATTTTGCTTGAAAATATGTAGTAATGTCAATTCATGCTAAATTCCTTCTCAAATCTTGAGTGTAATAAATACTTGTAGAAACTCATGCTGAATAAAGTATTTAGGATTAGCGATCATGTATCACAAGAATTTCATAATTTGGGTAAGAACCCTAGTTTCATAAATTAATAAATTTTAATTAAAACTTGAGGTTTTGGGCATAAGGGTGAAAGAAAACCCTTATTGAATACCCACATACCTAGACTTGAAGACTTTCTTAGCATAAGGTTGAAGATGAAGAATTGGGGAAGTACCCCATACCTTGAGCTTCAGAGAAGAAATATCCTTTTTCCTTATTTTAGAATTGAGAATTGTAAGAATGAAGAAAGGATTGAATAAACTATGATAAAACCCCTCAAACTAGGCCTAAAACAACATGATTTAGGATTTAAAAGAGTGGAAAAAGACCGAAATACCTCAGACTTAAAAATAAGAAGTTGCAAAAAAATTCCACGGGATGGGGTATCCAACGGCCCATCACAACTACCATGGCCCATCATAGGTGGCTATCGGGAAGGGGGCTGGATGAATCATCTTCTGGGCGCTTCCCACGGTGAGCTCCCATAGATTGTCAGGCTTGTGAAGGCCATGGTGAATGCCTGTCAAGACTGAGCGGAGTTGGGGTTGGGTCACTGGGTATTTCCCACGATGGGTTCCCCACGGCCCATCAGACTTACAACAGTCATGGCAGCTGTCCATTGGGAGATAAGGGAAAAATCTATAGGGTTGCTGCCTGGTTCCCACGACTGGTCCGATGGGCTGTCATGCCTGCCACAGCCTGTGGCACATTCCCGTGTAGACTGGAAAAATGCAAAAAATTAGATTTTCACAGTTTAAATATTGGTTCAAATTTCAGGGTATTACAAGTTATGAGAGGGAGGAATAAGGTGAAGTTGCATCAAAGATATGGGCAATGTAGTTGAATACCTAATGGTAGTGTTAGGGAGGTTTAGTCACTTGATCCAAATGAAATCCTCACCTTAACCCTAGCCTACATTGTTACCCGCAAGTCATTAGCGATTCTGAGCTTTGCAACTCTCATTAGTAGGGATCTACATAAAAGACAAGCCTATACTTCTATGTGTGTTCACTTGAAATTCTTTAAGAGAGTAGCATCTTTGTAATCTTTTATAATCCCTCTAATGTGAAGTGAATAATTGTGAGCGGGCTTATGGTGAGTGGCATTGCATCCTTGGAATAAATAGTGAAGATTTGGTATTAACTAAGAGGAATGAATGAGACAAGTTATGTAGCAAATATTGAGGAAAACATTGAACGTTAGTGCTAATGACTTGAGAAGCTTGATGATCTTGTTTTAACAGAAAAGTTCCCCTGATTTTGAAGGAGAATTGAAGTCTCTTGAAAAGAGCTTTTGAAATGAGTATATTTTCCCTGTGCTTGTGGTGGAACCAAACGAGATTAGTGTTTTTGTTTTATTCTTTTTTAAGCCTTTTGTTTATTGTTTTCTTCTGCTTTTAGTCATAGTAATCCTTTATTCAATCCTTGTGTCTTGGGAAGTTTGAGTCAATCCTTGTCATTATGAGTGCTTTTCTTGAGAACAAGCAATTGTTCAAGTTTGGGGGTTTGATAAATTGGTAATATACCAACTTATTTAGCTCTTAATCATGAGTTGTAGCCTTTATTTGATGCTATTTAGAAGGATTTTATGCTTCTATTCTCTTATATGTAGGAATTCTTGAGTATTGAAGATATAAGAGAATTTGAATCCAAATGGACTCTAAAAGGAAGATAAGTCAAGAGATGATCGCGAGAGAAGAAATCTGCCAAGGTTATTCATAGGAAGATGTGTGTCACAAGAGGGCACCTACATTTACAGTAGGTGTAAATGCAAGTGGAGCATGGAACACTTCCTACAAACCTAGACACCTGCGTGTCCCAAGTCATCATGGGAGATCGTGCATGCCCATATAGTTGGAGCCACATGCAAGCATTTAATACTGCCTATAGGACTTGGAGCCTGTATTCCGCAAGTCACCACATACGGGCACAGGTACCAGCACAGGTGCAAGCGCAAGTGACCCGAAGGAAAAAATGGTCCAAAAAAGCTATTGCATCATTAGGAAGCTTCCAAGCCCCTTTTTGGGATTTGTGCAAGGACTTTACATTCATTTTTCCCCTAATTGGGATATTGTTCATAGAGTACACTTTGTAGTACAATTCTAGAGGTTCTTCTTCCTTGAGAGTTGTGAAGAAAACACCATTGTTACTTACTCAAAGATTGGAATTGAAGTTGGTTTCATGAATGTGAATGGAATTGATGATTACCCATTTGGTATACTCTTTTTTTCCTTTAATATGCATAGCTAATTTCATTTTTATGGGTGTGTGCATGATGAGTGTTTGAAATTGGGATTGGGTATTAATTATTTATTCTTATAATTTATTATTATAATTGTGTCTATTGAATCCTTCAAGTTTTAATCAAATAATTTATGGTTGCAAACATTAATTTAGCTTTCTAATTATGTTCTTGCTTAAGAAATAAGTTCTATAATTTGGTAAGGATTCATAGTAAGGATTTGAGAATTCTTTCAAGAGTTGAGGCTAGACATAGCTTAACTTAAGAATTCGTCATCTAAGGGTGAGGCTAGAAATAGGTCAACCCACTTAAGCCATTTGGTTGTAATGTTGTTAAACCTTGGGGTTTGAAAGAACCCATGGTATACATATGTTTGATAGGTTGAGAAACAAATGAACATACCTTTAACCAAGGCTACCTAAACTCTAATTATGCATGAGTCAAATAATTTATCCCAATTCCAATGTATGACCCTATCAAAAGCACACCCTTAGTTTCTCAATCTTTGGTAATTGGCAATCTTGTTATCTCGTTGTTTTGCATATTGAACCAATTACTTGTTTAAACTTTTACCCTATTTAGTTTTATTTGTTTAGACAACATGCATGGTTGTGCGAATTAATTTATGAATCTTGGTAAATATCTACTCCAATCCTCGTGGATTTGACCCCAACTCTTGTTGGGTAATTGTTATGCGACTATTGTAGCCACCTCTTTAAATAAAGAGTTGTTTTGGATGTTATCAATGATACCAACCAATACATAATTTTGTGTACTGATACTACCTTGTGCTCTTCTTTTGTTGAGTGCAGACCGTGTTACATAGGCTGAGACACGACCTCATCTAGAGTAAAGAGACCGACTACATATCCAAGGGTGAGCACTACTTCTCGGGCTGCCATGGATCCTCCACGAGTTGTTGTCCTTCTTCTGGACAATGGATGTCTCTTATCTTATTGCTTTTAGTGGTTCTTGGATTCTTAGACTGTTTTGGTTTAGTGTTCTAGATGATGACTTTAAGTTTCTGGGGATATGTTTAGTTAACTATTTTTTGCACATTCTTTTATTATTTATTTAAACATTGATTCAATTATAGCTTAAGTGAAATATTTATCTATCTTACTTTAAATTGGTTAATTCTGAGAGTGGGTTGGGTTATTTTGTTCTCCCACTAGAGGGTTAGCATGGTTACCAATAATGGCCTACTTGGGTCATGACAATGTTGGTAGCGGAGGCCTAAGTTCATTGATCTCGTCATACCAGAATGAGTCTAGTAGAGTCTTGCAAAATAGTACGTAGATGTCTGTACTTCTTTGCAAGAGGATATAAGACTTAGGAAATCTCAACTTCTTTCATACCTCGTGCTATGACTTGATTCCAATTGGTATCTGGAAATCTAAATCAGTACCTAACTCTTTCACTCTTGTTCTCACAGATGGTGAGGACATGCTTGTCTAAAGCTATAGCAGCAGTACCTGAGATAGTTGTTTATGCTGTGGTTTGTGGTAGGGGCAGATTCAGAGGTAGATCTAAAGGAAGGAGAGGAGTGTGCCTATCAGGGGTTAAGCTCGAGCTGCAGCTCCGTCTCATGAAAAGTTAGCATCTCCTCCTTCGCAAGAGAATATTCTTGATTTTGTGGTAGAGGAAGAAGTTTGAGTTGAACATAATGAAGCAACAGAACTAGTCCATGGAGGTGTGGTGCAGGTCCCATTATTAGCTGAGGTAATCTAACTGGTTCTGAGCTTCCTTAGTTGATTGGCAGAGGATGGGGCTACTTCTGCGGTTCCTGTTGTCCATCCTCTGGTGACTCAGCATGTTGCAGCTATAGCTCCGCGGTTAAACGCTGATTCTAAGACAAGTATATTTCCATGAATAGTAATAGGCCCAGTGATGAAAGGTTGTGAATACGAGATCTTCTACAAGTTTGTTAAAATGAGGCCTCCTATATTTCATGGATTGGAATCCGTGGACGCCTATGAGTTCATCATAGACTTTCATGAGAGGCAGTATAGGATGGGTATTATTTAGAGGCATAGTGTGGATTTTGTCTTATTTCAATTTCAAGGGAGCTTGAAGATGTGGCGGAGGGCATTCATGGAGTGCAGGCCTACTGGAGAGCTCCTTATAACTTGTGATGACGTTCAAAAACACTCTATCATAGGAGGTGGTACCGATCGTCATACAAAATAATAAATACACCCAACAGATGTCGGGGTCGTATCCACGGAGAACGAAGTGATGATTCTCTAAGAAATCATTGACTAGTAATCACTAAGGTGAGTCAATGTTCAAACAACCAAAAGTAAAAGTTGGGGGAAAAAGGAATGGGAATTAACGTATCAATTTCAACACAAGAGTAATGTCAACACGACTTGTTTATCAATGAGAAGGAAGACTAGGGGTATGCTTCCGATGGGATTCTACAATGGGTTAGAGACTTGATTAATTATGAAAACTCTCAATTAAAGGTATGGGTAGCATTAGTTCGAGCTATATTTGGTAATCTTTTGACCCTCCAAATATATGTACTATGTTCTTTGCTCAAGCACCATGCTTTTACCTTAAACCACCCAATTCAATGCTTGGGGGAATGACACTATTTCTAGCTTAGATTCTTAGATGGGTATTTCCTTTGATTAAGATATTTCTAGTCATAATCTAAGGTGAAAATCCCAAATTTCCACTATTGAATTCCTATCCAAATTATGAACTCCTCTTTCAAGCAAGAACACAATTAAGTAAAATCAATCAATGTTTGCAACCAACAATTTTATGATTAAATTATGAAGAATTCAATAGACCCATATTTTTATCAATTATAAGCACAATTAATCAATACCCATACCCAAATTCAAATTCCCATCATGCACATACCCCTAGACAAGGAATTTAGCTGCTCATACTATAAAAATAAGAGGATATACCAAATGGGTTACCCATAATTCCATTCATACTCAAAGTTAATCTCCAAATCCAAGCTCTAATCCTTACAAATGGTGATTTCAATTGGAGAAGATGAAGGGAGAAGTGTGTACTCTCAATATCTTCCTTAGGGAAAGTAAAACTAAAATTCTATATCAGGTACACACCCCAAAATGGATTTTAGAAGCTTACAAATATGTCACATGGATTTGGACAAAAATACCCCTCGGGGCTGGTGCAATCGATGTGCGATGGAACGTCCAATCGCACCTTTGGTTTTGTGGCTCACATGTTGCTCATTATCTAATGAGTGATGATAGCTGCTTGTGTGATAAGGTGCGATGGAGGTGCAGTAAGCATGCCGCATTGTGCGGATCGTATGCGGCTCGCACCCTTTGGCAGTTTCATCCTTTTTTTCGATCACCTTAACACTTCAACTTCTTTTTTGAGCTCTTTGAGTTCAATTACTTTGCTTTTTTTTCTAGACCAAGAGTACCTGCATTTTCATCAATAAAGGTAATAAGTACCTCTAATTCTTATCAAAACATGACAATAATTCATAAATGAAGGCTCAATAAGATGGTTGATTACCAACTTATCAAACCCCCAAACAAGAACTATTACTTGTCCTCAAGAAAGATACTCACAACATAAGGAATGAATTAGGTTCTAAAACACAAAGGGTGAACACAAGATTAATCTAAACTCAAAAAACTAAGAAAATAACAAACAAAAGACCCAACCAAAAAGACTTAACTATAATGCTTGTCTTAATTGGTATCACCATATTCTCAAGGCAAGTGCTCATTTAAAAATGTTTATCAAAAGGACTTCATTTCTCATCAAAAGCAGGAGAATTTGTCATTCAAAACAAGATATTCAAGCTTCTCAAGTCATTGGCATTGACCTTCAAGGTTTGCCTCGAGATTCGCCACACTACTTGTCTTATTCATTCCTCTTAATTGAAATAAAGACTTTATCATTCATTTCAAGTGTGCGATTCCACTGACTACAAGAGAGAATCCCACTCACAATCATGCAATTTATATTAAATAGGGATTATAAGAGAACCAAGGAGACTCTAACTCTATCAAAGAAATTCGAGTGCACACACATTAAACCATATGCTTTACCTTTATGTAATTTGCCACTAATGTAGAGTTTCCAAGCTCAGAATCACTAAGGAAATGCGGGCAACGATGTTGGTTAGGGTTAAGGTGAGGATTAAATTTAGCTCAAGTGACTAAACCTCCCTAACACTCCTTCTGATCATTCAAAACAACACTCACATTTTCAAACAATAACTTCATCTTATTCCTCCCTCTCACAACCCAAAGTTTCCTTTCAATTTGATCATTCAACATCCTTTTATCACCTTCACTTGGTAGCACCAATTCCTTCCTTTATTTTCAATTTGCTTATTTCATTGGACATATAGAAGAAATTTTCATTTTAGGCATATGGTGCTACCTTGTATTGAAATGCGTCCCTTTTCTTCACCATATTAGTACATAGACCCCCAAACTTAGGCTTTTGCCTATGTTATCATTTCAATTTTCCCTCCAAACTTTAGGCTTTTAGCCTATATTTCACTTTTGAGACATTAGGGAGGATGGGTGCAAAAATTGAGGTTCCAAAAAGGGTCAAGGTATCTAACAAGGTGCCTAAGAAAGGTAACAAGCTCAAAGGGGCTTACTAGGATCAATATAAAGGGAAGTCAATTTGGGTTAAGTGACTTTTTCAAAAAGGGCTTAAGGTCATTTTCCAAGCTCAGTTAGATCTAGGATTTTGCCTTGAATCACATTCGGGGCAAGTTTTAGAAAACACATACACACAAGAATGAAGTACAGCCTTACCACACATGTCATCACAACACAAGAATTTCACAATTAGTCTCACAATCAATTGAGACAAATGACCTTTGACAAGCTATTCCGAGTTCTTTAACACACTAGTTTGTGAATCAATCAGGCCAAATGGAGAATGTGCAAGTCATGACAAGAGAATGCTTTACTCTAAAAACATTTCCCTCTTTCCTTCAATTTGCCAAAAACATCTTGCCAAGAATATTTTTTTGGTGGATCCATTTCGAGACAAGCACAACACGAACTCAATTTAAACTAAAACTTGACATTTTCTCTTAAGAAAGTTGTCTCTCAATCTATTATACGAAAACACCAACCCAATTCGACACAAAATAAACAAAAGAAATAAAAATAAAAGAAATGATTTGCTTCTTGGGAAAGAATTCAGGTATGAAGAAAACCCTTGGAGTTTGTTCACTACTCTACTATTAACAAGGAAACTATAATGAAAGCGCTCATGAATCATTTGAAATCAAGCCTCAGCATAGGCACTAAGCGCATTTGCAAGGCATGGGTAGTGAAATAATAGATCGTGCAGGACCAACCCGGAGATAATGCAACTCAAACAACACATAAAATAAGCCCGTCAAGGGCACAATTTAACCACTAAGAAAATAAAAGGCCCGACAAGGGCAATATCACAATCATCCAAATTATGCCCAACAAGGGCCAAATAAATTATCTAATATGATTAAAAAAATAAGGCCCAATAAGGGAAATAAAAGTAATATCTCAATTCCCAACAAGAGCAACCAAACACAATAATCAATAATGCACCACCTCTCCCAAAAGAATAAAACATTGCCCTCAATTCTTAAGCTCAAACAAGTAAGGGAAAGGTGCAAAACCTCCCTGTACGGGCTACTCCTCATCCTCCTCATGCTCTGTCGGCTCTGAACTGGTGCTTGTTTTGCCCTTGCGAGAGTGCGTGGTGTGCCATAACTTATAAAGCACCTGCTGCATGCTGGGTTTTGAGCATCTTCAAGCTTTTCATCATTACCACCCAAGTTAGAAATCAATGTATCAATGGGGAATGAAGTGGGATGGGGTGCAACCATGGTGGTCTCAAAAGCACTCATATTAATATTATCCATCGGTGCCTTCCCTTTGGCCTTGTCAAAATACTTCCAGATATCCGCTAAAGCACTCTCAATAATATCCACCCTCTTGCATATGTTGGTCACACTGCTCACAACCTCCTTCATAGCCTTTTTTATCGCCTTTCAAAATACTACCAAGTAGCTTCTCAGCCAGGGCGATCAACTGCCTGTCATGAGAGTAGGTCATGTCAACCAGCTTTTAAAATCCAGCCAGGGTTGAGGTCGATGAAGATGGTGAAGGTCCAGGAGAAACAACAACTGTAGGATTTCCCAACTCTGCAAGAGTAAGTGCATCTGAGACTGATCCGAAAAGAGAAGAAGCAGTGGGATCAATAGTGGTGTCCTCTATCTGGACATCAGCAAAGGGCTGCATTCTGCGCCTGTTCATCCTAGGGGCATCCACATTTGTCTTCTTTCGAAGGTCCATCAACCAAATGGCAGGGGTAGAGGTGTAACACCCTAAGTTTTTTGGGATAAGATTTGGAACCGTTCTAAGTATTTAGTGGTGTCCGAACACAATGAATCCTATTGTACCTGTTACATCTCGCATCTCTTGAATTTTAAAGTGTTGAGTGGTGCTCATCTATGGGCTTGAAAAACAAGTAAGCTAGCGTCCCAAGGCAATTTTGTACAACATAAGATAGTTAAGTGAGGCCAAAAAGGTGCGCGAGCACATACATTTGCACATATAGGCAAGGAAGCGCACGCTGCTGAGCACGCAAAGTGTCCTCCTTAGCATGCGATCCGTGCAGCCCTCCTTTTAGTGCATTTTTGGGCCTGTAAAGTCCCTTGAAGGGAAATCTCATCCTTTCTTTAATTTTCTACCCCAAAGCGATAAAATACCCTTTTCCCCATCAGTTTTTTAGACGTTACTTTCTCTCAAACACTCCTCTCCCTCAACACATAAACTTTCAAAATCACAGAGATATCAAAGGCTAGGGTTTCTATCCCAAGAGTTCCTCTCCAAAATCTTCTTCTCCAAGGTATGTTGTACAATCCTCTTTCAACTAAATCTATTATTGGGTGATTTCATAACAATAAAAGCAGTTTTATAAGAGTTTTTGAATGTGGGTTGTTGAATGGTTTTTGAAAGGAAGATTTGCTTAAAGTTTGCAAACCCATGCCTATGAAATTACTATTTGGTTATGAATTTCTTTGAGAGTTGAGATTATTATTTGAAGTACGAAACCATAAATGTATGAAAAGCTTTTTGGGGCAGATTTAAAGTCATGAAGTCATGAAATCTTGGCTTTTGATGAAAGAATAAAGGATTTCTACATCCCTCAGTTTTGAAAGTGTTGTTTATGAATTATGATATCTTCAACCTTTGAGGGATATGGTAAATGTGTTTAAATACTTTTAAATGATGTAAGAATTTATGAAATGTTTATGGCATGATATAGATGGCTTGCAAGTCTTGGTATGATGATGCCAATCTAATGAATGCCTTGAGAATGTTAAGAGTCCCTAATGAATGTTTTGCTTAAATGTCTTGAGAATGCTAAGAGATGGGCTTAAGAGAATTAGATAGTTAAATGAAAAGGTATGAGTCAGACGGGGCTCATTACCTGAAACCTATGTTTTGTGGATGTAGGGGATAATTCACTCCTTAATTGGATGACCTTATGCTTCTCCTCTATGAGGATGAATGATGTAGGCCTTGTCGAGGTTATATACGTAAGGATCCCAATTCATGCGGCAAACGTGAATTGGGGCTCAGTTAGTCGAGCATTAAGCGAACCCACATAGACCATGGTGTATTATGTATGAGATGTCAGTTAAACCATCTATTTCAGAAGTTAAATAAATAAATAATTTTCTATTGATGTTGAGTATTTGCCCCATATTTTCATACTATGACTTACGTTATATTCATTATGACTTGCTTTATAAAAATATATTGTCACCTTCCCTGGGTTGCATGCCAGTACTCATCGTACTGACCATTTTTAGACACTACATCTTCTCATGATGTAGGCTCAGAAAAATTTCCCCGTGGTTCTGTGTTGTACTAGGATTCTCGAGATTATTAGATAGCAAGTGGTGTGCCCTCCTTACTTCTGGAAGGCATATGTTTTCTTCTTATTAGATGTTGGACTAGTCTGTTCCACTTTATGGTATCATCGAGGCCATGACCCGACTTAGGAAATTATTCTAGATGTTAGAGGCTTCGTAGACTGGTTTAGACAAATGTTTTCTTGTGTCGTATTTCTAAGTATGACACCAGTATTTATCCTTTACTTGAACTTTAATCGTTGGTTCAATTTTCTACATCTATTTTATGAATATGCTATAATGTATGCTAAGGGTTTTTCTCGGGCCTTCATTCGTCTAGGTTGCCCGTTACATCCGGGGCCTAGTCTCAGGCCGTGACAAACTTGGTATCAGAGCCAGGTTCATATTCCTAGGGTATCTATGAAGTCGTGTCCAGTAGAATCTTACTTATGGGTGTGTTGTGCACCACACTTATAATCAGGAGGCTACAGGGCATTTGGGAAATATTTCCCTTTCTTTCATACTCCAGAATGTGCAAAAGTGTTATCCATAAGAACCTTATCAAGATTTACTACTCTGCTGACTATGCCTTATCTTCGAGGTGATAGAAGTACAAATCTCAGACTCCTTATGATGTAATCCTATCTGGTTGAGTCATCCAAAAGGTTATGAGACTGCACAAGGACTTAAAAGGGGTCCATTAGTGCATCAAAGTCTATTAATTACAAGAGTAAGCCCATATGTTCATGAATCATGTGTTTGAGCCAAGGTGAGATGAGTTTTCAGACACTTTCAAAAACATTATTGTAACTATCATGCTCAAGGGTGAAAGGTATGTATGTGAGTGTTGTGATAGTATTCCACCCAACAGAAAGTATAAATTTGGGTGTTATGAGATATGAGTAGTGAGATGGTTCCAAAGCCAGGGATAGATGGAGTCATGAGTTTAGAAGACGGAGAGTGCGGGTAGTGAGTGATAAAAAATGTAGCTAGAGTCTTGTACCCACTGAGTGAGTGATGGAGGTAGTCGTGTGGTATGGGTTTTGGTGTAGCTAGATTTGCTAATTTTATGGAAATTAGGAGAACAATAGTGGTTAGTTAAGATGTTTTTGAATTATTAGAAATAGGGAAGGAGCTCATGATGGCTAGCTAGTGAAGTAGTATAGACCAATTATAGGTTGTGAGTGTAAGGATAGTGTCACGCCCCAAACTAGGGGAGGCGCAACTGGCACTCGATACCTTGTTCAACCAAGTTAGCCACTAAAACATACTAGCTGACTAAATTGTGGGCCCAAAAAGTTGGGTAGCATAACATCTGAAATACCAAGCCTGGACCGTTAAGGTCATACCTGAATGACAACAAGTCATATAGACAAAGGTAGACATGCCAAAAATAATGAAGTACTGGCTGGCCTACAAGGCCGTAATTGAAGACACACATACATAGATATACATACATGCCAAGCCTATGGGGCTAGAGTCTGGAAGCTACAAAAAGAAACCTAGAATACCATGTCAACATTAGCCTCTAAGAGTGTCATAAGCACTGATCGGGACAAGACCCTGACTATACCCAAACTATACAATAAAAGTAAACACCCTTTGATAGCCCAGGAAGAGGTGGAGCTTACCAACTCACAGCTGAACCCCGAATCCTAGCAGAAGGGTCGATCAGAATCCCTTCCTATATCTGCACGCACAAAATAAAAATACAGCGTCCCAAGCAATGGGATGTCAGTACAACTAAAAATGTACTGGTATGTAAGGCAGAGAGTAGAATCATAAATAGCTACCGTAGAAAGGGTAATAGAGATACCACCTGAAACTGAAACTCTGATAGCCTCCGTGGCAACATCTAACCTTATATAAATTAAATTTGCATGGTATGCTCACACAATAATATGTCATGAATACATATATATAGATGAAAATTCATATCGTACCCAACCAAGTGCTAGCAATGGTGGTGTCTTCCGGTAGCTAAATGGCATCATATCTGCCAACTCGTGGCCACCTATATCTCATACGTATAAATATAGGCAATAGGCCCCATGCTCCCAATTATAGCTCGAGAGTTGGATGCATAGTATGTCATGTCATGGATGCATAATGCACGTATGTCATCATAATTATGTTGTCAATCATGGCTCGTTGGTACTCTTGTTGTCATAATCTCGTAATTACTTTCATATAACATGTAAATGCCTCGTAGAACCTTATGTGCTATTAGAATAGATTTGAACAGTTAACTCAACTTTAGAAAGGTAACTTAAAACTGAAAATGTTCATAAAGAGCTTAAAGTGCTTCATTTAGTTTGTATATATGTTTCCCTAATAATTTGTAAAAGAAGGTATTTCAAAAACCATGTCCTTTGGTAGTTTATAAATACGAGTTACATTTGAGAGTTTTGGAAATCGACGTATTATTTTAAAGTTTTTCGAAAATCATTTTAGCAAGGAAGGAGGGCAGGTTTAAAATTCTTAATGTTCCTTTTCAATCATTTTAAGTCACAACCTCTAAAGAATAATAAGAACTCCTACATATAGACATATAGTTAAGGAAGCCAAAAAAATGACAAATAGATGTCGAATATCCTACATAACCGAATGAGTGGAATATCACCATAATAATACCAAAACAATACTACAGCTACGATCCCAATGCCTTTCACAGAAGGTTTTTCTAGTAGTAGAATAGTAAAATATCGCATTTGACGATTTAGGAAGTTTCTAAAATTCATGCTCAAAGGAAGGACAACGCTTAGCCTTAACATACCTTTCCAACGAACGTCCAAATGTCCCTAGTTCCTTCATGGAAGTTATTCCTTACGTTCTAAGCTTCACAAACACTATATATATATAGAGCTTATGTGCACCAATAAACAATTCATAATTAAGCTAAAATTGGCAGATTTTTCATAAGATCATAACTTGATGAAATGTCCGTAGAACTTCATAAAAACGATCATAAAAGAGCCCCGAGATGGTTAACTTAGCAAACCAAGTGTAAAGCTTGAAGAACCACCAAAAAATACAAAGTCCTATCTATTGAAACCAGCTCCAAATGTGGCTTATTGAAGGGGAAAATGGTTGCCATGCGTAGAGATCACGTTTCTAGGCATGGGGGCAAACTTTAGCAATAGAAATCACTAAAAATGCACCTTGTGTCACGACCCGATTTCTCAAGTAATGATGGCACCTACAATCCCCCAGTAGGCGAACCAATTCCCGTAGCCTAGGACGGTTAGTAATGGGATACTACCTAACCAAAACGCACCAGCAAGCAGAAATAAGCGAAAGCAAAACTCGAATATAAATACATAAGGGAAACTACACCAACCCCAAGACTTGGTATCAATAGTACAGAAGCTTCTAATAGGATACAAGTTCTAGTAGTAACAAAATACAACATAAATTGCCTCCGAAAGTACAAGGAGCAACAGTATAACAGATGAGATGTAGAAAAGCCCCGATCGTCAGGAGCTCACCCTAGTCTCAAAGATCTAAAAGCTGCACGAGTCTCCAACGTGATCAACGGTGAAAGCTCAGCTAATATCTGCACAAAAAAGTGCAGAAGTGTAGTATGAGCACCAAAACCACGGGTACTCAGTAGGTATCATAGGCTGACTAAGCGCATATAAGATATAAAAGCAGTAAGTAACAGATAGAAAGAAAGCAGTCACTGAGGCAATAAGCAAGGCACAAGGAGCTAGAACAGATCATCCATAACCAAGAGCTTCAAGCAACACATGCTAGCACAGAGATACAATTACACAGAATCACAGGTGAAGGAAAGGAGAACCACCTGGAGTCCTTGCACAATAATATAAGTAAGTAGAGAGAGGATTGAGAAAATAGTGGTATACCGGTAATCTCAAGTGGAAGGAAAAGACGGAGAGCAGTCTAACATACTCAAAATGGAATCAACTAGTATAAGGAAATCATTACACCAATACAATCATATGATAGCATAACCAGGGAATCACCTCACAAGTACAACCCTAGGATGAAATAACTAGGCCATAACAACCGAGAGATACCACTCAGCTTCCCACAAAAATAGAACCAGAGTCTCACACTCTGCTCAGAAGGCCACACAAAAGTGCCTCAATAAGATAGGACTCTAAATCCCTCTCAATAATAAAAAATACCACAACCAAAGCCTCAACAGGCTAGCCATCACTAATCTTTCAAGAATCGGGTGCCAAGACAAGCTCTAAGTAAAAACAGGAGTAAATATAGTCTACCTACAGTCCCAACGGCCGCTCATACAAACGAGGAACACAATCAAGTGAAAACAAACCCTCCGGCATCCCATACTACCGGAGCGTACACTGAAAACACAACAAACAAGGGTGGAATCCAATGCATGATATGATATGATGTGAAATAGAACCTCTATATGTACCTCCTCCGGTTCCAATCAGGCCCAGTAAGCAGGTTCCATGGAAGGACTCAGCATGTATACCTCTACTCCACCGTATACCCTTCCTTCCAGCGCACGCAGCCGAAAGCCCCAGGCCCGGAGTGGCAAGGTCCATGGAGGTCCCCGACCCCATACTAAAACTCAGTATTAAGACATGTCATCCGGAAGCAAGTCCAGGATCAAGATAGAGACCCAGTCTCGAATATGCATGCCCAGACCCTGTCCAGGACTAAAGTAGTAGAAAATGCCTCAAAAACCCCTTCAAGGGTGCCCGGGCGTAACTGGGTCTTAAACTGTAGTAAATCAAGTCTAGTGCTCCGCCTCGCAGAGACTAGTATCAGTAATAAAATTAAGTCTGGTGCTCTGCCCCGCAGAGACTAGTATCAGTAATAAAATCAAGTCTGGTGCTCTGCCCCAAAGAGACTAATACCAGTAATAAAATCCGTGCAAAAACATCCAAAAATCCCCTTTTCTATCATCAACAGTACCAAAAATGGCCCCCAGGGCTATGCAAATTTAAGAAAACTGTCTGTAGTGGCTCTCAGCCAAAACTGTAGTAAAACATGCAGGGGAAAACCTTTTTCATGGATGATATGCTCGCACACAAATATAAAAGTAGCCCAACGGCTCACAACAACTCCTATCAGCCCTGCACAGGCCCAACAGCTACTCAGCAGACATAACCAGCCTAAAAGGATCATCTCTATGTCCGGGTCTCGCGGACATTCCCCAAATAATCCACCATCTATGTTCCAGAGTCAATACAAGGCCACACAGGACCACAAAGGTAATATACAATACTACACGAATACTACAAACAACGTATGAAATAGATGGAGGAAAGGCGGACAAGGTCTGGGGTACCAACTTATAACAACCCATCCAAGGATGCTAGTTAATGCAGTTATAGCCTATATACGCAGAGTCTAGATAGGGGAAAACCATAACCTACCTGTCATCCGATGACTAGCTGCGGGAACGGCATCGTCCAGACTCGAACAACTCCAGGAAGCTCTGAATCACACAAAACAAATACATTCAACTGAATCCCCAAATACGTCTCTTTGAAGGCTGACCAACCAAGGTAATGGAACAATTGCTAGAATCGACGAGGCTGCAAGAACGAGCCATAGCCATTTGATAAGGTGTTAATGTCACACTCACGACCAGCCAACTCCAAAACATAAAATGAGGCCAATAACCATAAGAAATGGCAGCTAAATCCAACAATAATATGTTAACCATATCTCAAAGGAGCGACGAGCTCCCGAGGCACTATTTCAAGGCGTACTTCACGTTTGTCCAATCCAATCACTATCGTATGTGATCCCAAAAAGAATCGTACAAATTCACAATCCTTCCAGCACCTTACCACAACCAGAACACCACAACAATAACCAAACATAACAAGATAAAGGGGCTGTCCAAAGCCACAAATCCAAAATACCACTTCGTGGCTCAGAAATTCATAAAACAATACTAGAACATATAATAACGAAGGAGGGTCATAGGAGGAAGGTTACCTTGACAAAAAGCTTTGAAATACCAAGCTAAACATTCTGTTATAAGGACCCACCACGAGCTGTAATAATATACGGCAAGAAAACACGACAAACATGCCGATAACGATAAGTTCTCCTCGGAATTGATTCTAAAGCTCAAATTAAGAATGAGTCAAGTATTTAGAACCCTTACCTTCCGATAATCAAATGATAATAGCATAAAATATCAGTTCCACGAACTGCCTCCTTGCAGTAGCAACAAACGGAGCCAAAACGACGAGAAAACTATACCACGATGATGAGCTCGCGACGTAGAGCAACTTTCGTTAAACTTCCGAATTGAAAGGATCAAGGTCCATGAATTATTTCTAAGGTTTGTATCTGTTTTTCTATGGTTTTGCTCTGTTTTAATGGGTTTAAAACGAAGGAGAAGCTGATTTATAAAGGCAAACCGACTTAGGATGTGGGCCCCGCTTTGACGTGTATGCTTGCGCAGTATTATGAAAACATGAATATCTCTCTATTCTGAAGTCGTATGGTCAAACGGTTTAGTGAGTTGGAAACTAGACTCGTAGATCTTTGATTTGATATATTGGGGGCCCACTAACTCTTTATATATAGGGAGAAACACCCCAATACATTTAACCCAAATTTGAAGAGAATTCCTTAAAGTAATTTACAATAACTTTTTCCGACTTTTGTTTCGCAACTTGCTTGACTTCAAAACTTATCATACGACCATTTTACCATTACAATTCCTCATAACACATCCTTCTTAGTATATTAGACACTATTAGTCTTACCCCAAAGGCACGGGTTACTATAAACCTTCCAAACGGGCGAGGTGTTACACGAGGCATTTCTTTAACTCGAACTTTCGAGTAAGGAATTCCTTTGACCTAGAACCTTGGTTTAATTCTTTGATATTACCATGAATATTATCGAAAGTCAACTATTTCCAATGTTGAAGCTCTAAAATGAGGAATGGCCATAAAGACCAAACAAACGGCCCGGGCACCGAACTACCGGTCTCGACAAGCCATAAATGACTTGGGCCACTACAAGTAAGCTCTAATGGTACAAGAAAGGCAAAAATGTGTAAATGACTGAAAAAGGTCATTACACCTTGATCACTCAAGAACTGTCTTGTAACCCTCTCCTATGTTTCTCTCTGTTTCAGAACTATTTTTAGAATGTTTTCACGACTTAAAACGTCAATAGACATATATTCTAATCTTGACCCGACCCAGTTCGCGACCCGGTTTCAGCACAGACAGTCCGCGATAAAATAGTTATAACTTTTTACTCCAAGATCAGTTTGATGTGAGGTTTTTTACATTGGAAACTAGACTCGTAGAAATTCGATTTGGTAAGTCGTAGGACCTCTAAATCTTCATATATTGGGAGAAAAGCTCCAAGACATTTGAACCAAAGTTCAGAAAATTTATCAAAGAAACTTATGATAACTTTTTTTGACTTTTATTTTGCAACTTGTTTGACTTCAAAATTTAATATACAACCACACATGATGATAATACCTCATAACACATCCTTCTTAGCATATTAGATACTCTTAGTCTTACCCCGAAGGTATGAGTTAATTTAAACCTTCTGAACGAGCGAGGTTGTACACGAGGCATTTCTTTAACTCAAACTTTTGTTTAAGGGATCTGACCTAAAATTTAGTTTAATTCTTTGATATTACCACACATTTAAAATGTTATTCTCCTGATGTGCTACACCAAGTCATATGTACGTCATGCACTCATGCCACACTATATATATTATACAGAAAAAAATTACGGGGTCTTACATTCTCCCCCTTAAGAACATTCATCCGCGAATGGATCAAAAATGTTCCTAAAAATGTTCCTTGGTTGCATTTCTTTTATGCTAATATTTCATTTGTGAGGCTATATTTATTATGATCGCAAACCCTTAATCCAATTCTAAAAATTTCAACTACAAGGTCTCGTATAGATATCTCGCGACAAGACATATAAATTGTCCTTTCAAGTTAATTAAACTCCAAGTATGTTGCTGCAAAGGAATAATTGTCAATTATTGAAATGTGACTCACCGTAATTCATAAATAGCTAGGGTACCTCTTCCTCATTTCCTCCTCAGCTTCCCAAGTCATTTCCTCGAAGTTGTTATTCCTCCATAACACTTTCACGGAAGCCACTTCTTTAGTCCGAAGCTTTCTTACCTGTCGGTCTAAAATAGCCTCTAGTACCTCAGCATAAGACAAGTCTTCAGCAAAGTGAATATCCTCAACAGGTGTAATACGCGAAGGATCTCCAATGCACCTTTGCAACATAGATACATGAAACACAGGATGGACAACTTCTAGTTCTGAAGGCAAATCAAGCTCGTACGCTACCCTGCTGATTCTTTGAATAATTTTATATGGCTCGACATACCTGGGACTAAGCTTCCCTTTCTTGCCAAATTGCATGATTCCCTTCATAGGAGACACTTTTAAGAAAACCCAATCTTCTACAACAAACTCTAAGTCTCGCCATCGAACATCTGCATAAGTCTTCTGTTGACTTTGTGCTATCTACAACCGATCTCTAATAAGCTTTAACTTCTCTATCGCTTGCTAGACTAGATTCGGACCTAACAACTCTGCCTCCCTGACCTCAAACCAACTAATCAGTGACCTACACTTTTGTCCGTATAGTGTTTAATAAGAATCCATCTGAATACTATATTGAAAGTTGTTATTATAAGCAAACTCAATAAGGGGTAGATGATCATCCCATCTTTCTTTAAAATCTAACACGCAGGCACGTAGCATATCCTTGAGAGTTTGAATAGTACGCTCAGCCTATTCGTTAGTTTGTGAATGAAAAGTAGTGCTAAGATTTATCTGAGTGCCTAGAGCCTCCTGAAAGGATCTCCAGAAGTGTGCCATAAACTGAGCCCCTAGACCAGAGATAATGGATAATGGGACTCCATAAAGGCGCACAATTTCCTGAATGTTAAAGCCTGGCATAATCCTGGGCTGAATAGGTTAGCCTAGCTGGCAGGAAATGAGCAGATTTTGTCAGCCTATCAATATTTACCCAAATATAATTATACCTCCATGGTGTGCGAGGCAAAAAAGTGATAAAGTCCATATTTATCATATTCCATTTCCATAACGGAAGATTGATATACTGAGTTATGCCTCCATGCCTCTGATATTTTGCTTTAACTTTCTAGCAGTTGGAACATTGGGCTACCATCTCGACGATATCCCTTTTCATGCCATTCCACCAATAGATCTGTTGAAGGTCCTGGTACATCTTTGTCGCTCTAGGGTGAGCTCCATATCTAGAATAATGGGCCTCCAAAAGAATCCTCATACGGATCTCTCCTACTGTCGGTAAACACAAGCAGCCCTTGTATCTAAGGACTCTATCTCCAGTCATCTCAAATAAAGGTTGTTGCTATTGTGGAATCCCTTCCCTCAAATTCATTATCTCAGAATCCTCATGCTGTCTCCTTTCACTTCAGTGACAAAGGAAGATTCTGCCATATTTTGAACGACAATGCCTCCACCCTCTGCGTCTTATAACCATACCTATAAACTAGCTTGCTGGCATAGATCTTTGGTCATTTCAACCTTATTAGCTTCAATGTGTCTTAGAATGCCCATGGACTTCTGACTAAGCGCATCAGCAACAACATTAGCTCTGTCGAGATGATATAAAATGTCAACATCATAGTCCTGTAGACGTTCTAGCCATATGCTCTATTATAGGTTCAACTTCCTCTATTTAAATAAATATTGAAGGCTCTGGTGGTTGGTGAAAACATCAATATGAACCCCGTATAAATAATGTCGCCAAATCTTCAAGGTAAAGACAACTGCAGCCAACTCAAGATCATGAGTAGGATAGTTTTGTTCATGTTTCCACAACTGTCTGGAGGCGTATGAGATAACCTTGCCATGATTTATAAGAACACAACCTAGTCCAATTCTCGAGGCATCACAATATACAACATAACCCTTAGTGTCATCCGAAAGAGTCAAGACATGAGCTGTGGTAAGCCTTTTCTTTAGCTCCTGGAAAGTCTGATCGCATTCCATAATCCAGTAAAACATAGCTTCCTTATGTGTCAGCTTCATTAGTGGTGCGATGATAGAGGATAAACCCTCCACAAAACTCCGATAATATCCTGCCAAGCCTAAAAAGCTACAAACCTCTGTTGAATTAAAGGGCCTTGGCCAGTTCATCACTGTTTCAATCTTTTGGCCATCAACCCTAATACCATTGCTGGTGATAACATGATCAATAAAATATACAGAAGTTACTCAAAATGCACATTTAGAGAATTTAGCATATAACCTGTAGTCTTAGAGAGTGTACAATATACCTCGCAAGTGGTCTGCATGCTCGACTTCCGAGCGTGAATATATCAGGATGTCGTCAATAAACACAAACACAAATACGTTTAAGAATGGTTTGAAGACCCAGTTCATAAGATCCTTTGTCATGCCCCAAGGATACCCTCTAGGCGCAACACAGTGCTCGATGTTACAAGTGACCCCAAGCGAACCCATGGCATGGCATATCTATACAAGTTCAATTATAACAAGCACTGTGTGAAAGCTAAAAACAAATTAATATCTGTAGTGGGGAGAAGCCCAAAACATCTTTATATATATATATATAATAAGTATATGAAAAGTATAGTGATGACTGAAAACAACACTAATAACTCAAGCTGAATCTAGTCTATGCGTGAAAGCCTCTAACTGATATGAGTTGCTTGGACATGCCACCAGCTAACTCTAACAATATAAAAATGGAAATAACTAGATTGAAAAGTAAAGCATGTCTATCATCCTCGAGCTATGAGGACTCACTAATGAATCTGCCGAGTACGGAATAGAAGTCGACTAAGTGCGGTTTGGATACTGAGTGCCTGGACCTACATCATAAAATGATGTAACACAAAAGTATGTGTTAGTACTTTGAATGTACTGAGCATGCGGGATATGAACTAAGCTAAACAACATAATAACTGAACATAGGAACATATATATACTGAAGCATAAACTGAGAAGTAAGCAGAGATGCAATGACCAAATAAATATCATGAGTATATCACATGCTGAACTGAATAACTGAATATAAGGTCAATGCAACATGAGTCATATTGTGAGAGACACTATTAACCGACATACCCCAAGCTGAGCTAACTATGAGGCAAACCTGTAACCCTGGATGGAAGGGTGTTCATACCTTGCCAAGGGTACGAACAAGTCTGACGTGGATCCACTAAAATGATATCCACAAGGGACAAGGGTGTCAAGCCTAATCTGACGGGTGACCTCTTTAGAACATACAGTGGCGCCCTAGTTCTGGGACTCAGGGATTGCTACTAAAGGTCTCAGCCTAAACTGGTGGGTGATCCTTCATCCCTTCATCCGCTTTGTGCTATGTTTAATCCCAACTGAATATAAAGCTAAAATGCAACTATAGTATTGGATAGCTCAAAACACTAAGATAATCTGAGAATGCAACATACAAATACTGAAAGATATGGCATTCGAATTCCTGAAGCATGATTGTCTGACAAATCTCCCTAGCAAGCATAATTATGACATATTGAAATTTACACAAGCTAGGGTTTCTGAGTTCTATACATGACTATACTAATTCTCAAAGAAACATGAAATAGATATCAATATAAGCAGTAGAATTTGAATTACAATGAATCCATAAGGTTTAGGAACCCTAGGTCTGAACAAATTCATGGACAACTGAAGCACTAGCTTAATTCTAGGGACCTAATGGGTAAAAGAAACCCACTAGTGAAATCACACATACCTGGTAAAGATACTAATGAGAAATCCTTTGGATTTTGGGGCTGAACTTGAAGAAGACCTCCGCTTGTTCTTGAGAGAAAACTATTTCCTCTTTTGTTCCTTTTTCTATCTAAGTCTGATGATTTTAGGAGAATAGAGGTTTTAGGTAGTTATTGACTAATTACTTAGGCTTAGAGTAGTCAAAACATCATAGCTTAGGCTTTAAAAGAGGTTGGAAAAGTCCGAAATACCCCTGGGAAATTTAAAAGAACTTTGTTGAAAATTGTGACTCAGGAATCACGAGTTGGTTGACAGACCGTAGTCCTGGACGACGGGCCATCAACCGAGTCGTGGTCCTGGCTAGGGGTCTTGGGGGTTCTCTGATATGAGGGAACCACAACTCCACAGGATGGACCATACTCTTGAACGATGGTTCATCATGTGGATCATGGTTCCTGGGCCTTTTTTCTGGTCTGAGGTTTTCATGAGTCAAAGGACGGACCGTGATTATGAAGTACGTTCCGTAACCCAACTCGTGGTTTCTGGGATAAGGGCTAAAGGTCTCTGAGGTTCTGGTTCCATGAGTCCACAAGACAGACCGTGGTCCTGAACGACAGTTCATGGTGTGACTCGTGGTTACTGAGCTCTGGACTGGTGGTCCTCTGATTAAGGGAAACCACGAGTGACAGGATGGACCGTGGTTCTAAACTACAGTCCATGATCTCATCCGTGGTTCTGAGTAAGGGAATTAGCATTTCTCTGATCCTTGGATCCACGAATCAAACGAAGGTCCGTGGTCCTAGACTACGACCCATGATTTGACTCATGGTTCCTAGAGTATGAATTTGAGGTCTACTGGAAATGGTAATTACGGTTGAGATAACGGATCATTGTTCCAAACTACGGTCCGTGATCTTAACCGTTGTTCCTTGAAACTTAGATTTTTTTTTGAAATTTTATTTTCTTCTAATTTTCTGAGCTAAGTCTGGGCTTGGATGTTCTGGGGTGTTACAATATCTCCCCTTGGGATCATTCATCCTCGAATGAAGACTAGAAAAGCTGAGTTTGGAGGGAAGGATCTGTAATCCCTACCAACTGAGTGCTAGAAACTGGTATCTAGCTGAACTGAGTTCCATGAACATGAAAATATGCTGAAATGTAAGGATGATTGATGGAATGAGGTACTGAGACTGAATTACACAATAGTACACTGAGAGACTGGAGAGAAACTATTACCTCAAGATGAAACTGAATTGGAATAAAAGAGGTGAGGATACTTGGCCATCATGGCTGCTTCTACTTCCCAAGTAGCTCCCTCTACGGACTGATTCCTCCATAAAACCTTTATTGATGCGACTTATTTATTTTTCAACCTACGAACCTGACGGTCAAGAATCTCAACTAGAAACTCCTCATAGGTGAGTCTATCCTTCACATCCACACTCTCTAAAGGTACTATTGATGCTGGATCACCCACACACTTCTTCAACAAGGAAATATTAAAGACTGGATGAACCGCTGCTAGCTCTGCGGGCAACACTAACTCATAAGCCACATTACCAACTCTTTTTAGGATTCTATAAGGACCTACATACTTGGCACTGAGCTTCTCTTTCTTTCCAAATCTCATCACCCCCTTCATGGGTGACACTTTCAGGAAAACCCAATCATCGATTTCAAGATCCAATTCCCTTCTCCTCACATCTGCATAGGAGTTTTGATGACTCTGAGTTGTTTTTAACCTCTCCCTGATGAGCTAAACTTTCTCCATATCCTCATGAACCAAATCTGGCCCGATCAAGGCTGCTTCACCTACTTTGAACCAATCAACTGGAGACCTACATCTACACCCATAAAGTGCCTCATATGGGGCCATCTAAATACTGGAGTGGAAACTATTATTATAGGAAAACTCTATAAGAGGTAGTGATCATCCCAACTACTTTTGAGATCGATCACGCAAGCTCTTTACATGTCCTCTAACGTCTGAATGGTACGCTCTTCCTGACCATATGTCTGTGGATGAAATGCTGTACTGAGACTCACCTGAGTACCAAGACCTTTCTGAAATGATCCCTAGAAGTGAGATGTAAACTGAGGACCTCTATATGAGATGATAGACAAGGGAACCCCATGAAACCTGACTATCTAGCTGATGTAGAGTATGGCATAATCCTCCGCTGAATCTGTAGTCTTGACTACCAAGAAGTGAGCTAACTTAGTGAACCTGTCCACTATCACCCAAATAGAGTCATGCTGTCTACGAGTACGAGGTAATACCATAATGAAATCCATGTTGACCACTTCCTAGTTCCAATTAGGAATTCTTATCTCCTAAGTCACACCTCCTGGTTTCTGATGTTCTACTTTAACCTGCTGGCAGTTGGGACACTTAGCCACAAAATCTGCGATGTCCCTCTTTATGCCATTCCACCAATAGACATCCCGTAGATCACAGTACATCTTAGTGGCACCCGAACGAATGGAATATCTGGAATTATGGGCTTCTGTAAGGATTTGCTACCTCAACTCACCCACCTTAAGAACACATAAGAGACCCTGATAACGAAGTACACCATCTCCCCCTTGGGAGAAAACCTCAACTCTTTGCTGATGAACTACACCTTTCAGCTGAAGAAATATAGGGTCATTATCCTATTTCTATTTAACCTCCGCTACCAAAGAAGACTCTGATCCATTCTGGACTATCACACCACCATCTGACATGTCCATAAGGCAAACTCCTAAGCAAGCAAGACGGTGAACATCTCTGACTAATTCTCTCTTCTCTTCCTCAACATGTGATATGCTGCCCATGGACAGTCTGCTGATGGCATCAACCACTATATTGGCCTTATCCGGATGGTAGAGCACATTCATATCATAGTCTTGGAGGAACTCAAGCCATCTCCTCTGACGAAGATTCAACTCTTTTTGGGTGAACACATACTGGAGGCTCTTATGATCTGTGAACACATCGACATAAACACCATACAAGTAGTGTCTCCAAATCTTTAGGGAAAATACAACTGCTGCAAGCTCGAGGTCATGAGTAGGGTAATTCTTCTAATGCACCTTAAGCTGTCTGGAAGCATAAGCTATGACCTTACCCTGCTACATCAAAACATAACCTAGGACTACGCTGGATGCATCGCAATAAACCATATAACCATATGAACCCTCTAGTAGAGTCAAGACAGGAGCTGTAGTCAACCTGGTCTTTAGTTGTAAAAAACTTTTCTCACACTCATTTGACCACTGAAACTTGACCTTTTTCTGAGTTTACTTGGTCAATGGGGCAGGTACGGATGAAAATCCTTCATCAAACCTCCTGTAGTAACTGGCCAAACCCAAGAAACTTTTGATGTCTGTCGGAGAGGTGGGTCTAGGCCAGTGCTTTACTGCCTCAATATTTGGAGAATTTACTCTGATTCTTTTGCTGGATACCATATGACCAAGGAAAGCGATATACTGCAACCAGAATTCATATTTGCTGAACTTAGCAAATAGCTAGCGATCTTTGAGAGTTTGCATGCTCTTCCTCATTCCTGGAATAAACGAGGATATTATCAATAAAGACGATGATGAACAAGTCTAAATACTATTTGAACACCCTGTTCATTAGGTCCATGAAAGCTGCAGGAGCATTGGTTTGTCCAAAATACATGACTACAAATTCATAATGACCATACTGAGTCTTGATAGCTATCTTCGGGATGTCACTATCTCTGACTCTGAGCTTATGATAGCCAGATCTGAGGTCTATGTTAGAAAAGCAACTAGCACCCTGAAGCTGGTCGAACAAGTCATCAATCCTGGGGATGGATAGTTATTCTTGATTGTGACCTTGTTCAACTGACAGTAGTCAATGCATATCCTGAGAGAACCATCTTTCGTACGTGCGAACAACACTGGAGAACTCCATGGAGAGATGCTAGGTCTAATGAAGCCCTTATCTAGAAGGTCTTTTATCTGTTCTTTATATTCCTTAAGCTCAACTGGAGCCATTCTATAAGGAGGAATTGAAATAGGCTAGGTATCTGGAAGGAGATCTATTTCGAAGTTGATTTCCCTTTCGGGAAGAACTCCAGGAAGATCTTCTGGGAACTCTTCTGGAAACTCACTTACTACTGGAACTGACTCAAGAGTTGGGGTCTCAGAGTTTGAATCGTTAACCCAAACAAGATGATACATATACCCTTTGGAAATCATTTTTTTGGCCTTAAGGTAAAAGATGAATCGACCTACAAGCACTGAGCTACTACCCCTTTATTCTAAGACTGGCTCATGGAAACTAAAACTGAACAATCCTAGTTCTACAATCAACTGAGGCATAACATGAATGTAACCAATCCATGCCTAGGATGATATTAAATTTAGTCATTTCTAACTCTACAAGATTGGCTGAGGTGACTTTTTGAGAAACTGTGACAGGGCAATTTCTGTATACCCGTCTAGCTATAATTGGGTCACCATTAGAGACTGAGAAGGGTTCTGGGAGGATTTATAGACTGACGCTAAAGTTTATTGCTATACATGGAGTTATAAAGGAAAGCGTAGCCTCTAGATCTAACAATGCATAAACATCAGTATTAAAGACTCGCAACATACCCGTGACCATATCAGATGACTCCTCCTAATCTTGTTGAGCCTGAAGAGCATACAACCTATTCTGACGCCGGCAACCACCTGTACTAGATGAGGCACCCTGATGAGTAGGGCGACCTGCTGGAACTGCTATTGAACTAGTCTGATTTTGCAAACGAGTATCCCTGCCCTTCTGAGAATTTTCAGGGCACTCTTTCATCCTGTGGCCTGGCTTACCACACCCAAAGAAATTTCCACTACCTGCCATGCACTCACCCTGATGGTTCTTACCGTACTTCTTACATACTAAATGAGTGCAGCCACTAGTAACTGTACCTAGGTACTTAGAGCCAGACTCTCTATCCCGTCCATCCTTCTTGAACTTAGGCACCGGGGCACTAGTAAAAGTTAGAGCTGGAGATAAATTCTTCTAACGGAACTTAGAGTTGTTGTCACCCTCTTACCTCTGCTGAGCGTAGCTAAAGTCACCTATACTAGCTCTCTTACTATCTCCTCCCCTTTCCTTGATCTTATCCTCTTCAATATGCTGATCATAAGTGACCAACCTGGAGATGTCCATTTCCTTAATGAGCATGGCGATCTTGCATTCCTTGACCATATCATCGGACACCCCAGACATGAACTTGCTCATACGATCTCTGTATTCAGCTACTATCACTGGAGCATACTTGGAAAGCTGTGTGAACTTGAGAGCATAGTCCTTCACGCTCATGTCATTCTACTTCAGATTAATGAATTCCTGAATCTTGGATTCCTTGAGCTCTAGTGGGAAGAATTGGTCCAAAAAAGAAGTCTTGAAAAGATTCCAACTCACTGGACTTGCATTTGTACCACGAGATTCTTTCCACTGCTGGTACCAAGTGTAAGCCACTCCCTTCAACTGATAGGTGGCTAAATCTGCACCCTCGACTGGAGTGACACCCATAATATCGGTCACCTTTTAAATGTCATCCAAAAACTCTTATGGATACTCTTCTGACTTGGACCCATGAAACTCCAGAGGGTTCATCCGAGTGAAATCCTAGTTTCTACCCGCAACAGTATTAGTCTGAGGCAGAGCTAGTGCCGCAGCCTGCTGATTGACCTGGGCAATCATGGGCTGAGCAAGCATATGGAAAGCAGCCCTGAATTTGGCATGAGTGACTTGTTCATTCAATGGGTCTGCTGGAGCTGCTGGCGCTGGCTGATTCCTAGCGTTAGCTCTTCTGCGAGGCATTTTTATGAAATTCGAAGAGCATGAGTTAGAATAGAAGAAGATTAAATAGAGTTTATACTGTATAGCATGAGCTGGAAAAGAAAGAAGGGAAGTTGTTCCTAATGACATCTCATAGCTCCTCCCCCATAAGTGTGGCCCATGAAGAAGACTCTACTTGATGCCGCTTTCAGACACCCTAAGATATTTGAACCTGATGCTCTGATACCAAGTTTGTCATACCTCGTGGCTACCCACTAGGTGCAACACGGTGTTTGGTGTCACAAGTGACCCCAAGATAACCCTGGCATGGCATATCTATTCAAGTTCAATTAAAACAAGCACTGTGTGGAAGCTAAAAACAATTTAATATCTGTAGTGGGGAGAAGCCCAAAACGTTTGAATATATATATATATATATATATATATAATAAGTATATGAAGAGTATTGTGATGACTGAAAACAACACTAACAACTCAGGGTGAATCTAGTATATGTCTGAAATCCTCTAACTGATATGAGTTGCTGGGACATGCCCCCAGCTAACTCTAACAATCTGAAAATGGAAATAAGGAGACTGAAAAGTAAAATATGTCTATCATCCTCGGGCTATGAGGACTCACCAATGAAGCTGCTGAGTATGGACTGGAAGTTGACTAAGACGGTCTGGATACTGAGTACCTGTACCTACATCATTAATTGATGTAGCACAAAAGTATGCATTAGTACTTTAAATATACTGAGCATGCGGGATATGAACTAAGCTGAACAACATAATAACTGAACATGGGAAATATATATACTGAAGCATAAACTGAGAAGTCAGCTAAGATGCAATGAACAAATAAATATCATGAGTATATCACATGATGAACTGAATAACTAAATATAAAGTCAATGCAACATGAGTCTGACTGTGGGAGACACTATTAAACAACATACCCCAAGCTAAGCTAACTATGGGGCCAACCTGTAACCCTGGATGGAACGGTGTTCATACCTTGCCAAGGATATCCACAAGGGATCCACTAAACTAATGTCCACAAGGGACAAGGGTATCAAGCCTAACCTATCGGGTGACCCCTTTAGAACCTACGGTGGCACCGTAGTTCTGGGACTCAACGTTTGCTACTAAAGGTCTTAGCCTAAACTGGCGAGTGAGCCTTCATCCCTTCGTTCGCTTGGTGCTATGTTTACTCCCAACTGAATGTAAAGCTAAAATGCAACTGTAGTACTGGATAGCACAAAACACTGATATAATCATAGAATGCAACATACAAATACTTAAAGATATGGCATTCGATTTCCTGAAGCATGATTGTCTGACAAATCTGCCTAGTAAGCATAATTATGACATACTAAAATTTACACAAGCTAGGGTTTCTGATTTCTATACATGACTATACTAATTCTCCAAGAAACATGAAATACATATCAATATAAGCAGTAGAATTTGAATTACAATGAATCCCTAAGGTTTAGGAACCCTAGGTCTGAACAAATTCATGGAGAACTGAAGAACTGGCTGAAGTCTAGGGACCTAATGGGTGAAAAGAACCCACTAGTGAAATCCCATATACCTGGTGAAGATACTACTGAGAAATCCTTTGAATTTTGGGAATGAACTTGAAGAAAACCTCCGCTTGTTCTTGAGAGAAAACTATCGCCTCTTTAGTTCCTTTTCTTTCTAAGTCTGATGATTTTAGGAGAATAGAGGTTTTAGGTAGTTATTGAATATTTAATTAGGCTTAGAGTAGTCAAAATGTCGTAGCTTTGGGTTTAAAAGAGGTAGGAAAAGTCTGAAATACCCCTGGGAAATTTAAAAGAACTTTACTGAAAATCGCGACTCAGGGATAACAACTTGGTTGACGGACCGTAGTCCTGGATGACGGACCGTCAACTGAGTCATGGTCCTAGCTAGGGGTCTTGGGGGTTATCTGATCTGAAGGAACCACGACTCCATATGATAGACCGTACTCCTAAATGATGGTTCGTTATGTGGCTCGTGGTTCCTAGGACTTTTGTCTGGTCTGAGGTTTTCACGAGTCAAAGGACGGACCGTGATTGTGAATTATGGTCCGTAACCTGACTCGTGGTTTCTGGGACAAAGGCTAAGGGTCTCTGAAGTTCTGGTTCCATGAGTCCACAGGACAGACCATGGTTCTGAATGATGGTTCATCATGTGACTCATGGTTACTAAGCTCTGGACTGGTGGTCCTCTGATTAAGGGAAACAATGAGTGACAGGATGGACTGTGGTTCTAAAATATGGTCCGTAATCTCGTCCGTGGTTCTGAGTAAGGGAATTGGAATTTCTCTGATCCTTAGATCCAAGAATAAAATGATAGTCCGTGGTCCTGGACTACGGCTTGTGATTTGACTCATGGTTCCTGGAGCATGAATTTGAGGTCTACTGGAAATGGGAATTAAGGTTGAGCTGACGGACCGTGGTTCCAAACTACGGTCCGTGATCTTATCCGTGGTTCTTGGAAACTTAGATTTTTTTCTAAAATTTTATTCTCTTCTAGTTTTATGAGCTAAGTCTGGGCTTGGAAGTTCTAGGGTGTTACATCAATAAAGGCTGATGGGGAATTAGTAAGCCCGAAATATATGACAAGGAATTCAAAATGCCCATACCTCATCCTGAAAGCTATTTTTGGGATATCAACATCCTTAACTCGCAGCTAATGGTAACCGGATCTCAAGTTGATCTTGGAAAAGCATTTGGCACACTGTAACTGGTCGAACAAGTCATCAATCCATGGAAGAGGATATTTTTATTCTTGATCATGACTTTATTTAGCTACCTGTAGTCATTATACATCCATAAGGATCCATCATTCTTTCGAACAAAGAGCACCAAAGCACCCCACATGGATGTACTTGGCCTAATAAAGCCTTTATCGAGCAAGTCCTTCAGTTGTTCCTTTAATTCCCTTAGCTCCACAGGATCCATTCTGTAAGGGGGAATGGATGTAGGCTGCATATTAGGAAGCAAGTTTATAACAAAGTCAATTTCCCTTTTTGGGGGAATTCCTAGAAGCTCATCAGGGAACACCATCAAAAATTCATTCACAATAGAAACTGACTGAAGAGTCTGTGACTGCTTATCCGTATCTCGTACATGAATTAAGGGGTATATACAACCTTTAGCAATCAACTTCTGAACCCTAAGGTATGAAATAAACTTACCCCTTGGCGTGGCTGCATTACCTTTCCATTCAAAACTGGCTCACCTGGAAAATGAAATCTGACCAGCTTCGTACGACAATCAATATTAGCATAACAAGCTGCCAACTAGTCCATACCCATAATGACATCAAAGTCTAGCATAGCCAATTCAACTAAATCACCAGATGTGGGATGGTCATTATTTACCACTGTACAACCTCGATAGGCACAACTAGCTATAATAGGGTCGCCAACCAGCGTAGACACCTTAACTAACTGCGAAAATAACTCAGATCTCATGTCAAGCTTACCAACACTAAATGAGGAAATATATGTAAATGTAGAGCCAGGATCTATCAATGCATAAACAACTTGAGAAAGTATCATCAATATACCTGTGACAACATCCGGGGAGGCCTTTGAATCCTGTCGGCCTATGAGAGCATAAAAGTGGTTCTGGTCACCACTGGAACCTGAGGTCTCTCCTCCACCTCTCCCCCTACCATAGACCTGAGTAGACTGTGGGCCTTATTGAAGGGGATAGACTGAAGGTGAAGAAGCTGTTTTGGATCCTAAAGGCTGAGCTGGCTCACCTCTGCCTAACCCCATGCACCAGCTAATAAAATGTCCTATCTTTCCATCGTGATAAGATGCACCTAAACCCAGTCTGCACTGCCCGGTGTGCAGCTTAACGCACTGTGTACATGGAGGGGTAGGCTGCCTCATCTGCCTAGAATGCTGCTGCTGACGGCCCTTAGATTGACCTGAGCTCTGCTTGGATCTTAACTGATAGTAGCAATCAAACTGCTGGCCCTGCATCTATGGCAGAGCACTATCTATTGTGCGGGGTGGATATCAAGGAAGTGGGGGCCTAAAATCACCCTGTGGCTCCCTATAAGACTAATAGTATGCAACCTCTTACTCTGCTCCCTGTATTTACGGGTGTCCCATATCCAGTGAGAAAGGTCCTCTGTAGTCTGAGCCAAAGCCTGTATACGAGAAATATCTACATCATACTATAGGGATGCTACCATACACTATCTAATCAGATGACCCCCCAAACCAGCCACATAATGATTAACTCTAGACCTCATGGTGAGTACGATATCTGGTGCATACCTCACTAAGGAATTAAACCTATGGCTATAATCCCTCACGCTCATAATACCCTGCCTTAAACTGATAAATTGATAAAGATGGGCCTCCCGAACCTCATGTGGCAAATAATGGGCCAGGACGGCCTTAGAGAAGTTATCCCACTTTTCTAGTGGAGCATCAGGTCCTCTAAATCTCTCACATGCCTCATACCTCAAGACTTCCACATAACGTAGTCAAAAAGAAGACAACTCCACAACCTCAGTGATAAAGACATGCATCACCCTCAATACTCTATGCACCTGGTTTATAAAGTCCTGGAGGTCCTCGGTCAAACTAGATCCTGTAAATAATGGAGGATCCAGATGTAGAAACTCTCATACCTTCGAGTTTTCTACTTGATCTCTCTTAGCCTCTGCTCCCGACCCTAGTTCACACTCATGAATAGCAATTATCCTAGTTAGCAATCAAATTGCCTCCCTCATCCCCTGCTCCTCTATCTCTGGTGGGGGAACAACAGGTTTTGGAGGTCCTATGTCCCTAGCTGTCTCAGGTACCAATGGAACTGGTGGGGTTGGGGGAACTGCATCTCCCTGGGCTTCAGCAGGTGCCAGGGAAACTGGTACGGGGTGCGGAAGACTCACTGTGTGACTCCAAGGGAACTGTATTCCTCTGACCCGGTGGGGAATGACTGGTACCTTCCCCCGGATCCATGCCTATATCTTGTTGTTCCATTTCCGGAGTGTAGGTACTATGTCAGATAATAAACACAAAGCATGATTTAGATGTCATATGTTCTTATAACTCCGCTATATAGCACGATCTATCAATGAAAGAAATGTAACCACTCCTAAATACCCTGTAGCCTCCTAATTATAAGTGTGGTGCACAACACACCCATAAGCAAGACTCTACTAGGCATGGCTTGTGGACTCCCTAGGACACGACCTGCTCTGATACCAAGTTTGTCACATCCAAATCTAGGGGAGGCGCGACTGGCACTCGATACCTTATTCGATCGAGTTTGCCACTAAAACATACTAGTTAACTAAATTGTGGGCCAAAAAAGTTGGGCAGCATAGCATCTGAAATACTAAGCCTGGACCGTTAATGTCATAACTTGAATGACAAAAAGTCATATAACATGTAAATTCCTCGTAGAACCTTATGTGCTATTAAAATAGATTTGAACACTTAACTCAACTTTAGAAAGGTAACTTAAACCTGAGGATGTTCATAAAGAGCTTAAAGTGCTTCACTTAGTTTCTATATATGTTTCCCTATTAGTTTGTAAAAGAACGTATTTCAAAAACCATGTCCTTTGGTAGTTTAAAAATACTAGTTACATTTGAGAGTTTGTAAATCGACGTATTATTTTAAAGTTTTTCAAAAATGATTTTAGTGAGGAAGGAGGGCTGGTTGCGAATTCTTAATGTTCCTTTGCAATCATTTTAAGTCACAACCCCCAAAGAAGAATGAGAACTCCTACATATAGACATATAGTTAAGGAAGCCAACAAAATGACAAATAGATGCCGAATATCTTATATAACCGAATGAGTGGAATATCACCATAATAATACCACGAAAATACTTCATCTGCAATCACAATGCCTTTCACAGAAGGTCTTTCTAGCAGTAGAATAGTAAAATATCACATTTGACGATTTAGGAATTTTCTAAAATTTGTGCTCAAAGGAAGGACAAAGCTTAGCCTTAACATACCTTTCCAACGAACGTCCGAATGACCGTAGTTCCTCCATGGAAGTTGTTCCTTACGTCTTAAGCTTTGCAAACACTATATATATGCAACTTATATGCACCTATAAACAATTCATAATTAAGCTTAAATCGTCAGATTTGCCATCAGATCATAACTTGACGAAACGCCCGTAGAACTTCATAAAAACTATCATAAAAGAGCCCCGTGATGGTTACCTTAGCAAACCAAATATAAAGCTTGAAGAACCACCAAGAAATACAAAGTCCTATCTTCTGAATCCAGCTCCAAACGTGGCTTATCAAAGGGGAAAATGATTTCCACGCATAGAGATCACGTTTCTAGGTATGGGGGAAAAATTTAGCGATAAAAATCACCAAAAATGTACCTTGATCACTCAAGAACTATCTTGTAACCCTCTCCTATGCTTCTCCCTATTTCAGAACTATTTATAGAATGTTTTCACGACTTAAAACGTCAATAGACATATATATTCTAATCTTGGCCCGACCCGGTTCACGACCTGATTCGCGACCCAGTTTCAGCACAGACAGTCCGCAGTAAAATAGTCATAACTTTTTGCTCCAAGATCGGTTTGATTAGATAAATGTTAGTAGACCAAGGAGTGGAGAATATATTTTTTTCGTGTTAGAGAGAGTGGATGTGTGTTCCCAAGGGAGCTAAGTGTTAATTTTATGGCTATAGAGGTTAATGTAAATTAAGAATAGTGTCTCTGAAGAATATATCCTAGAAAGAAGTTGGCATTTTTCAAAGATAAAAAGATTAGCATTCATGTGTATAGTGATACCCCACAGTGCTGAGTGTTGTACTTATAGATCCTTTTACAAAATAGGTCCACAGGCCTAAGATAGTGACCTTTCAACTATGGGGGAGATGATGAGGTGTTGAACCAAGGAAGTCTTGAGTTTCTAATGATGATGAGTTTCAAAAGGGAGTTATGATGCGCTCCAAGGTAACCCATTCTTATTCTAGCATATTCCTTATACGTTAGCTTAAGAGGGCACTCTATTTATGTCTTACGCCTTTGAACCATGCCTCTGTCTGAGGATCGAATTTTCTGTGTATTCTCTTGTCCATTCTCTGTCCTTTGAACTGAAGCGATAGTGTCTCTCAGCGATGTAAATCTTTCTCTAAGATTCTAGGGATCTAGATTTTATTTTATGATGCTCATGATCTATGGACCCATATATGATGTTATGCTCAGTCCTATAAACTCAAGTTTCATGATATGCCCAAAATAACTATTGAAATCATGCTACGCCATATACATACTCAGATTAGACTTTTTGAAAGATCCATGCTTACGATTTCCTTACTCTAATCCCTCTGTGTCCACCTTTGATAGTTATTGATGGTTATGGTATTTCTATGCTCAGCACAACCCTTAGTTCACATATTGTATGTTCAGTATATTAAGTACCTGCGCCCATCACACCATATATCCTAGATCTCGTCTTGCGTGAAAAGGTCACGCTAAGTATAAGTCATGATTGAACAACATCCATGTATCCCCAGTACTTATTCTCTTGTTAAAAATGTTCAGTTCATACCCCATGTTCATGGTCGAGAGTTAGGCCTCTATTTGCATGTCACGCTCTCGCTCTATTCCTTCAATAATATTTAGCTTATGTTAGGGCAAGTGTCAGTAAAGGAAGCTAGGTAGTGGCATAAATTTAAGGTAGACTTTATAATGTTTTAATAACGCCTCACACTTTTTTAGGCAAGCAGGCTGCAGTGCGAGTACCCTTTTTTTGACTTTTGCTGCAATAGATTATTATAACAACTTTTTGATTTTTCATTCTTATAATTAATATTTGAATGTTATCAAAGGATTAAAACATCACGGGCCGCATGCAAAAGAAGAGAGAGGATAGGTAGAATTGTATTGAGGCCACAGCAGCAAGAACACTACAAGAGCACGTCTTCCCAAATAAAGCAGCCTTCAGCAGGAGCTTCTTCAACCCCAGGATGTGATGAGTCGACATCGAGGTGCCAAACAACTCCGTCGATAAGAGCTCTTGGGAGTCATTATCCTATTATCCCCGGTGTACCTTTGATCCATTGAGAAGAGCCCTTCCATACGGGACTCCACAAAAGAGAAAGGATTTATTTAGGAGCGCTCTTTTCATCCAACTCGAAATATCTTAAGATAAGAAAGATCATAACATAAGTAACTTAGTGCTAGTGCTTTAGTAGCTCCAAAGAACATATACATGGAGCTATGTCGACTTACGTACATCTTGTTGACTAATAGATCAAGTATACCAAATCATACTCGGCAACTGAAGCATGGAGGAGAAGAGCCGGAAAGGGCGAAACCTCTCTTTTCAAAAGAAAGTGACCCGCCAAAACACATTGCAATAGTAGGAAGGAAAGCAAGTCCCATCGATTGAGCTGTTGATGGAATAAGGGATGCTTTCAAACCTGAAAGAGGTCCAGGTCTTGGAATCGGACTAGGAGAAGCTATTGAATTTGTCCAGTCGAAAGGGAAAGGCGATGAGTATCAGTTATGACTCTTTTGCCAAAGCAAGCGAGTGGAATATAAGACAGCGAGTAAGGGAGTGAGTCTGTCCAAATAAGCTCTTAAGAAGCAGAGTTTCACTCGATAAAAAAAGTTTGGACTGAAACCATTCTCAGATGGAATCAACTGACTTCTAGTTGCATCAGATCTAGAGATCTGTTTCCTTAACCCTCTGGTCTGTGGGTAAACCCTTCAAAGATAGAAAGCCACACACAAACCCAATCTCGTTTTCGTAGGGTTATGGTGGCACTATGTTTAAATTGACTTCCCCTCATCTCATAGAACGACTATATTGAGGAGTAAGGAAAGGGCTCCCATGACAATGAGGTCATTTTTGCATGGGCTTGGACTTGCTTTGATGACCCAACTCTGCCCGGGGGTTGGCCTTTTAAGGCTTATTTCACTTTTTTTTCTTAGTTTTTCCCTTTTTAGTAGTGGCTATGGTTTGATTGTGTCACCTAAGTTGTTAAGTGTGGATAAGATGCTAGATTACGATTATTTATGTGTAATAGTTAGATGAGAATATATGTTGTGTATCCTTGTAGAAGATTAAGAATTGTTGATTGTGGGGATACTTGAGAGAATTCTTTGATAGTTTTAACTACAAAAGATCCGGAAAGGAAATATAGTGATAGGCTTGAATGTGACATTGCATACTTGAGGGCGATTGCATTGTGTGGCAAGTGACCATTTGCTGAACCTTGAGCTTGACTGATTAAGGTGATAAGGAGATGTAGTATTCATGAGGATAAATCTAGATGTAAAAAAAAGAGGCTTTGACGAGTTTAGAATAAACCTAAGGGCTGATCACATTTAGGGAAAAAGGTTAAGAGGAGCTGCAGCCCCAAGTGTAGTTTCAACTTGATAGTTGTTGGGGATGATTTGCCTAAAATCCCCCAACAGTTCACAACCCACCAGTGGTTCCCATTCCTAGAGGTGCCCGGAGGTTATCACACCAATGTGGTCGATGAATTCTTTGCCTATTACCAGGCCAAGCAGGACTTGATGGGGTACATGGGAAATGTGGAGGACTACCTTTATTTGGACTCAGTAATGGTTTAGGGTAAGGAAATTCACATCATACCAGCTATTATCAATGCCATCTTCTGGGATAACCCGATTAAGCCTAAACCAGAATATTGGGCTATGGTTCTCCCTGAGGAAAAACCACTTCGTTGGGCTGCTACTATCATTTCTCCTGGGACTCCCCTCTGGGTAACTATGGGGGGAACTATTCCATGCCATAATTTGTATTTTGAGGCACACCTATGGAATGACTTAGTCCACTCCCGCTTCTTACCTTCTAAGAATGATCAGAAGGTTACACAAGAGGGCGCCAGTCTAGTAGCCTCCATCATGTCAGGGGCACATGTTAACTTTAGGGAGATCACAACAGTGGTGATCAAAAGAAAAGCATGCCAAAGTGGTGATTCATTCCCCTTCCCTGTGCTCATTAGTAAGCTTTGTGCTAATTCTGGAATCCCATACTTTCCCTTTGATGCCTCATGTCACGACTCGAGACTAGGGCTCGAACGTAACAAGCAACCTAGACCAATGAAGGCTCGAGAAGACCCCTTAGCATACATCATAGCATATTCATAAAAGAGATGCGGAAAATAGACCCAACGATCAAAGTTCAATTAAAAGATAAATACTGATTTCATACTTAGAAATACGACAAAAGAAAGTATTTATCTAAACTAGTCTACGAAGCCTTTAACATCTAGAATAAACTCCTATGTCAGGACATGACCCCGATGATACCAGAAAGTGAAACAGACTAGTCCAACAACTAATAAGGAGAAAACATATGCTTTCCGGAAGTAAGGAGGGCTCACCACTTGCTATCCGATTATCCCAAGAATCCTAGTGCTACATGAAACCATAGGGAAAAGTCTCTAAGCCTACATCATAAGAAGATGTATCATCCGAAGACAGTCAGTACAATAAGTACTGGCATGCAACCCAGGGGAAGGGACAATACAATTTTATATAGCAAGTCATAATTAACGTAACGTAAATCATAGTATTAAAATATAGGGCAAATACTCAACATCAATAGAAAATCATTTATTTATTTAACTTTTAAACTAGATGGTTTAACTGCCATCTCATACATAATACACCACGGGCTATATGGGTCCGATCAACACTTGACCAGCTGAGCCCCAATTCACGTTTTCCACATATATTAGAATCCTTCTGTATATAACAACGTCAAGGACTACATCAGTCATCCTCATTGAAGAGAAGCATAAGGTCATTCAATTAAGAAGCAAACCATCCCCTACATCGGCAAAACATAGGTTTCGAGTAATGATCCTCATCCGAATCATACCTTCTCGGTTAACCATCTAATTCTCTTAAGCCTATCTTTTAGTGTTCTCAAGACATTTAAGAAAAAACATTTATTAGGGACTCTAAACATTCTCAAGGCATCCGTTAGATTGATATCGTCATATTAAAACTTGCAAGCCATCCATATCATGACATAAAAATTTCATAAATTTGTACATCATTAGTCCCATTATTTAAAAGGATTTAAACACATTTACCATATCCCTTAAAGGTTGAAGATTTCATAATTCATCAACAACACTTTCAAAACCGAGGGATGTAGAAATCCTTTTTTCTTTCATCAATAGCCAAGATTTAAATAGTAAAATAATTTACAAAAGAATCACGACTTCATGACTTCAAATCTGCCCCAAAAAGCTTTTCATATATTTAGGATTTCATACTTCAAACAATAATCTCAACTCTCAAAGAAATTCATAACCAAAGATTAATTTCATAGGCATGGGTTTGCAAACTTTAAGCAAATCTTTCTTTCGAAAATGATTCAACAACCCATATTCAAAACTCGTATAAAACTACTTTCATAGTTAAGAAATCACCCAATAATAGATTTACTTGAAAGACAATTGTACAATATACCTTGGAGAAGAAGATTATGGAGAGGAACTCTTGGGATAGAAACCCTAGCCTTTGATATCTCTATGACTTGGAAGGTTGATGTTTTGAGAGAGAGGAGTGTTTGAGAGAAAGTAATGTCTAAAAAACTGATAGGGGAAGAGGGCTTTTTATCGCTTGGGGGTAGAAAATTAAAGAAATGATGAGATTGTCCTTCAAGGGACTTTACAGGTCCAAAAATGCTCTAAAAGGAGGGTTACATGGATGGGACGCTAAGGAGGGTGCTTTGCATGCCCAGCAGTGTGTGTTGCCTTGCCTGTGTGTGCAGACGCATGCGCTCGCGCACGCTTTTGGCCTCGCTACACTATCTCATCTTGTACAAGATTTCCTTGGGACACTAGTTTACTTTCTTTGCAATGCCATAGATGAGCAACACTCAACACTTTAAAATTCAAGAGACGTGAGATGTAATAGGTACAATAGGATTCATTGGGTTCGGATACCACTACATACTTAGAACGGTTCCAAATCTTAGCCCAAAAAATATGGGGTGTTATAATATCTCCCCCTTGGGATCATTCATCCTCAAATGATGGGTAGGAACTTATTGAAGACATACAAGTAAGAAAGTAAAGGCTATAACTTCACATCAAGAATTCTGTTTTAAACAAAGTTAGAAAGACATCCAGAGGCACTCTATGACAACATCAAGCGAATCATGTGAGTAGGAATCTTGAGACTTATAAGACTTGGAATAGACATGATCTAGGACATAAGTTTTATGGAACATGATCATACTAATGTAAGGCATGAAATTTTAGAAATTATAAGCATGAATAGAGATTGGTACATCACATAAAATAAGGTTTTTGCTGGATGTATGAATAGAAGTATCCTCACCATAAATGATATGGATAATAGCCTTTAGATTTAGCAACACCTTTCAACTATATAACCTCCTCTAAATACTCCACATCACCACTTACAAATTGAAATTTTCCCATTGGCGCATATAACTACTAAAGTCTGTATCTAACATCTTGCTTTCACCCTGTTTAAGCCTAACTTGAAGGCATAAAGTGCTACATCTAAAGTGATCCTGCGAGTCTGAATTACGAGATTCTATAATTCGAAATTGACATTCATTAATTTCCCCTACTAGAAGACATTTTATGTACAATGAGATTGTGAGTACTCAAAAGAAATAGAAAAATCTTTTTGTATTTTTGAAATATTTAAAGAAGAAAATGCTACAAGAAGTTATCGAACTAAAAAGAAATGGAACGAAAAGGCAAAGAAAAACACATCGAGTGACTGCTAGCATGTGCGAGTCACATGTGAACTACACATTGCATTGTGCACGTCACATGTGACTTCGTACATGCCAACCGAATCCTGAGTGAAATCTACGTCAAGGTGCGAAGGCTTGTGCAATTCACCTCAGCCATTCTACGCGTCATAAAGGCCATCGCCCTTCAAATGTTTGAACTGGCAACTTAAAAGCAATGTGCGATGCCTTGTGCATTTCTCACATAGAGATCTGCGCATCATATGTGAAACGCACAAGGAAACAATTGGAATTTTTCATTTCCTTTTTATCATGTGTGTTATGTATGTGACTCGCAGAGCAATACCTGTGGAATGCACGGGCCACAAGGCTACAAACACCAATTTTTAACAGGGCCTAAGCATGAATTGAACAAAACTAAAGTTATCAGGATACACAGACTTCCCCAGAAAACTTCCAACAGATTCAGTACACAAAGATTAGCTTAACGATTTCTCTTAAGAAGGATGTTACTCTATCTATTATAGGGAATAACATGCCCTCATTAAAAACAATTAGGTAGATTCAATGCACAATAATTCACTCCCCTCAACCAAAGCGCACAACGAACAATTATACACACTTGAAATAACTCACGGGTGCAGTGGTAACAGTAATTTCATCCCGAACAACATTATTCAACAAAAACCTTGCGAAGACGATGATTTTCCCTTAAGAATGACGTCACCCAATCTATCATAGGGCCAAACCATAAATCAACTCAAGTGAGTTACTCTGACTTCACCCAAAACAAGAATTCTAGGGCTAAAATTTAACACAAGTTACATGTATAAACATAAAATCAATGTCTACCATGTTTTCATCAAGTAAAATCATCAATATTCCCCAAAATTGGGGTCCCAAATATCAGATCTCACCCAAAATTAACACGAAAGATTAAACTAGCATGCTTCACAATAAGTGTTCCCAATCTACTTAAGAACATGGATTTAACATTGGGGAACTTACCACAAGTGAAGATAAGGGAGGAAAAAGAAAAACTTCAAGCTTTTAGTACCAAATAATGGTGACACAACCTTTTTCTCGGAAAAAGGAACGGTGGATGATGGTGAATTGGCGATAAAGGAGTTTGGGTGAGAGGGAAGAAGATTTTGGGGAATGTTTGGAGGATTTTAGAGGATTTTAGGAGAGTGTAATGGAGGTTTTGTGTGAGTATAATAGAGAAAGAGGTGGAGGGTGACAATTTATAGGGGAAAAAGAAGAAGAAATGTCTCGAGTCAATTTTCGAGTTGGGTCGGTCAATTGGTAGGTCAACAAAAAATTTAAAAACTTATATAAGTGCACTGTGACGTGCGATTCACACATTACAATGTACATCTTGCATGTTACTTCGCACATGACATTGGAAGACCAAATTTTTTCCCAGCTTTCTGATCTGGCCTGCGATGGAGATATGACGCGTGTAATGGGAGGTATGATTCGTACCTATGATTGCACATCACCTCCACTATTTATTTTTCTTCTCAGTTTACTGCTCTTGGGTGCGATTTTGCATGTGACCCACAAAATGGGATGTGCAAGCCGCATGGCCCTTCACACATGCCCTCCGGTCTTTTTCTTTCACTTAGTCATTTTTCCATCTCCATGCATTCCTAAAACATACCAAACACTACAAAAGGGTAAAAGAAATCAATTAAAAATACTTGGTTTGCCTCCCAAGAAGTGCTTGATTTTACATTGCGGCTCGATAATTGTAACTCAATCTCTCAATCATTGCCCGCGAGCATGCCAATATGATTGTCATAGCCCCATCCCAAGCAAGGGAAGTGCTTCTTCAACATATTCATTGCATTCTCTTGTTGCCAAGTTGGAAAGATCATAGACTCAGGCACCTCCTTCATCTCAAACTCACCATGGGCTTTAACCAACTTGCCCACAGAATTGATCACAGAAACAATTCTAAATTCGTCCGGTGGTCTAGTAGGTTGGCATACATTAAATGTAACTTTCTTGTTCCCCACATGGAACTTGAGCTCTCCTAGGTCCACATCAACAAGACCTCTCCCAGTTTCCAATAGTGGTCACCCCAATATGATGGGCACCTCAAGATCAACATCGCAATCTAAGACCACAAAGTTGGCTGATAGGATGAATTTGTCTACCTTTACTAACACATCAAACAAAATTCCCACAAAGCATTTGATTGAACAATCAACCATTAGCAATCTCATTGGTGTAGGCTTATGAGTACCTAACCCTAATTTTCTAAAAATCACAAGGGGCATCAAGTTGATATTTGGCCCAATTTTACATAAGGCCTTCCAAAACAAAAACACTCCAATAGTACACGGGATGGTGAAGGCTCTCGAATCTACCCTTTTGGGGCGATATTGCTTGTCGTCACCACATAGAACTGTGGGATACTTCTGCGATCCCTACTTTAATCACTCTCCTTCATAAACTTGGCATACATCGACATTTGCATAAGAGCATCAATCAAAGGAATATTGATGGCTAACTTGATGAACATGTTGACAAATTTTTTGAATTTAACATCTTACTTTTTCTTGGCTAACCTATGAGGATATGAAGGGTCCCTTTTGGAAATGGCTTTGGCACACTTGGAGCATCCTCCTCAATATCAATAGCAATTTGAGAAGGAGACTCAGTCTCATCCTTCTCTTTGTGTGAGTCTTCATCATTTTCAATCACATTAGGTGCACTAGGCTTCACCCTAATATTTAGACTCTCATCAACTTTGTTCTCAATCACGATATCCTCTTCTATCGTGTCCTCATGCTACACAATAACCTCAATATTTGGCTTCTATACCCTGCTAAGCATCCTTCAACTCTGAGTGACTATTGCCATCACATGGCCATCATTCTTCGGGTTTGCAGGTGTGTCACTTGGAAGGATGCCTTTTAAATAAGGGTTTATTTGGGAGGAGAGGTTGTTCATTTGGGATTCTAAGTGCTTGATAGATGCTGAATTGGAATTTACCATTTGATGAAGAGTGGATACCATAATTTTTAAATCTTTCATCCTGCTATCCATCGATTCAACTCTTTTCAACATTTGAGATAGCATGTCCACAATATTGGAATGTCTGGGGTTACTAACCGTTGGTTCGTAGGGAGACACATAGAATTTTAGTGGAGGCACATAATGTTTAGCACTATGGTGATTGTAACAATCACCGTCTCCCTCACGTTCTCGCCATGGACCTTTATAGTCTCTACCCTGCTCCCTATCTCTCTATTGATTTCCCTTGTCTCAGTTCCAACCTTGGTTCTAATCTCTAGAATTCCAAGGACCTTGGTTGGTACGTTGGTATCCAGGTCAAGAACCCACTGCTAGAAAACATAGCTCCTCATCTCCCTATGCATGAGAACCAACTCCATCATGATCATTCAACCCATAGGCACCCACAACATTAACACTCTTGGTGCTGACACCCATAATATGTTTGGCTAATAGATCAATTTGCATCAATATTCTACCCATGTTTTCATCCCTTTCCTCCTCTTTTCTTCTCGTCTCACTTGTCATAATAGATGAAGCAACACTGAGTGAGACATCTACTTCTCTAGTATGTCATACCCTATTTGTTTTTGTCATCCGATCTAAGAGGGATGCAATGATACTATAGGTTTGGTCCATAAGTGTCCCACCCGAGATGTTATTCACCATGGATTTTTTGATGGAGTCAAGAGATATATAGAAGCTTTAAATGAGAACATTGTCGGGTAACCCATGGTTTTGACACAATAGAAGCTTTTTCTTGAACCTTAGCCATGCTTCATACAATGGCTTATCCGGTAGTTGGAAGAAGTTGGTGATATCATCCCTTAGTTTCATCATCCAAGAAGGAGGGAAAAATCTCACCATGATGGCTTCCACAAGTTTGTTCCATTTGTAATAGAGCCCTTCGGGAGCTTCTAAAGCCATGTCATTGCTTCCCCCATAAGGGAGAAAGGGAATAATTGGAGTCAGATCGACTTTTGAGATATATTATTGATGTTGAAAGGCTGGAATATTTCAAATATATGTACTATGGTCTTTTCTCAAGTACCATAGCATTACCTTAAACTAACCAATTCAATGTTTGGAGGAATCACAACATTTCTAGCTTAGATTCTTAGATGGGTATTTCCTTCGATTAAGCTATTTCTAGACATAATCTAAGGTGGAAATCCCAAATTCCCACTATTGAATTCCTATCTCAATTATGAACTCCTCTTTCAAGCAAGAACACAATTAAGTAAACTCAATCAATGTTTGCAACCATCAATTTTATGATTAAATTAAGATGAATTCAAGAGACCCATACTAATTTATCAATTATAAGCACAATTAATCAATACCCACACCCTAATTTAAATACCTATCATGCACTTACTCTTATACAATAAATTTAGCTGCTCATATTAAGGAAATAATAGGATATAACAAATGGGTTACCCATAATTCCATTCATACTAAAAGCTAATCTCTAAATCCAAGCTCAAATCCTTACAAATGGTGATTTCAAATGGAGAAGATGAAGAGAGAAGAGTGCACTCTTAATATTTTTCTTTGGGAAAGTAAAACTAAAATTCTATATCAGGTACACACCCTAAAATTGGGTTTATAAGCTTCCCAATACATCACATGGCTTTGGACAAAAATACACCTTAGGGCTGGTGCGATGCAATGTGCAATTGCACCTTTGGTTTTGTAGCTTGCATATTGCTTGTTTCTCAAACCACTGATGAAAACTTCTTATGTGACAAAGTGCGATGGGTGTGCAGTTCACATGCCGTATTATGGGGCTCTTATGCAGTTCACAACCTTTGGCAGTTTAATCCTCTTTTTCTATCACCTTTACACTTCAACTTCTTTTTTGAGCTCTTTGGGTTCAATTCCTTTGCTTTCTTCTCTAGACAAAGGGTACCTACATTTTCATTAATAAAGGTAATAAGTATCTCTAATTCTTAACTAAACATGGCAATAATTTATGAATAAAGGCTCAACAAGTTGGTAGATTACCAACTTATTAACTTGGAGTCAGTTCTATCAAGTTTTTTAGGGAGGTATATTCCCCAGACTCTGAGGGATAGAAGAAATATGAGTTTGAAAATATTGACCAAGGTATTTTGTTTGTGGTTGCTTATGAGACTCAATCCATGCCTTAAGTTGTTATTCTTTTTAGTTGATTAATAAAGAGAAAGAGAGAATCCACCGCTTTGTGAAAGGTCTGAATACAAGATTGCAGATTGCATCTTTATAGGTAGCATCTTCGGGTAAGTCATTTCAGTATGTTTTTGAGTTCATTTCAGGAGGTTTTTGAGTTGAACCAGGATATTGATATTTTCATTGTCTTAGAGCTGAACACGCGTTCTATCCCTATTCCTCCCTATAGGATGGCACCGGCTTATTTGAGAGACCTTAAGGCTCAGTTGCAAGAGTTTGTTCAGTAAAGGTTTCATCCATCCAAGTGCCTTTCTGTCGGGCGCTCTAGTATTTTTTGTTAAGGGACTCTATGGAAAGGGTGAAGTTCATCAGAGGGAAAATTTTTGAGGCTTAAAGCCGGCAGAAAAAGTATGCAAGACGAAAGGTTAGAGACATGCACTTTATGGAACATGATTAATTTTTGCTCAAGGTCTCACCCATGAAGGTGTTATGTGATTTGGAAAGCGAGGCAAGTCAAGTTTAAGGTATATTGGGCCCTTTGAAATTCTTTAGAAGGTGGGTCCAATGGCTGATAGGTTCGCTTAACCACCTAATCTGTTAGGAGTTTCTCTGATATTCGATGTGTCAATACTTAAGAAGTACCATAGTGATGGTAATTACATCATTCCTTGAGATTTGGTTATGCTAGATTAGAATCTCTCTTACTAAGAAGAAGCCATTTTTATTCTTGATCAATATGTTTGGAAGTTGAGAACAAAGGAAATTTCATCTGTGAAGGTCCAGTGGAACAACTGTCCTTTTGAGAAGTCCACATGGGAGACTGAGGCAGACATGTGGAAAAGTATCCTAACTTGTTCAACAATTTAGGTAACTTTCATTTTTCCTTTTTCTCTCCTCAATGTCATTCGCGGAAGAACGATTATTTAATTGGTATCTAATGTAATAACAAGTTTTCTCATTATGCTAAATTTAGACATAAGTACCTTGCTAGAAAAGTCCATAGGTGAGAATTGAAAAACTCTGTCTAGGGTGATGTCACGCCCCGAGACAAACCCATGGACGTAAAAAGGGACCTAAGACCACAAGTGATCCTAAGATAACCCTTGGCCTTAGCATGACTTAAACTTAAATAACATATATACCGAGCGGAAGCTTTAACTGAAGTAATGAGCAACTTAATCTGTTATATAAATATAAGTCTAAGAATGATAATCTGAATAATGATGAATATCTAACTCTATGTCTGAAATTCTATACTATTGACGAGCTGTGGGATAGGCCCCCAGATAACTCTAAATACTTAAAACTGAATGAAAGAACTAAAAGTCTAGAATAAAGCTAAACTCCAAGTCCTCGAATAAGGAGGACTCACCAAGATGACTGGATATGTTGCTGATCTACTAGCCATGAGTCTAGGAACGACTATAAAATCTACATCATAATAGGATGCAACACAAAGAGGTATGCAGTCAGTACTATGAAATATACTGAGTATGCGAGATATGCATATGGCATGATAAAAAATACTTAAAAGCATGCTTAAAACTGAGGCCATGCATAATCCGTGGTAAAACATACTTATAACATACTTGAACTGTAATCATGTAATAATAGTAAAATTTGTAATGCAATGACTCAATGCCATCTCATAGCTGATAACATACTTATAATCGTAAGTAATAATAAAAAGTCTGAAATCTGAAAACAAAGAGTCAAATGCATTTAAAAGCTTGAAACTATTTATGTGGGAGTTTCTCATAACCGACATAGACCATGTGAGCTACATGGAATTTGATGTATCCACCCCATCGAGAGGACCCAATATACCGTGCCAGAGTATAGAGGCATAACTGATATGATCATAATTTTTGATGCCCAATTGAGGGGCTAAAAAAACCTACAGTGGCACATAGTTCTGGGACTTAAGGGTATGCTAAACCCAGTCCAACTCGATGCTAAATACTACTCCCAAAATATACATTTAGCTCATATAATACTTGTGACATATCTAATGCCAAAACTGTTCATAGCTTAGGTAGACATATCTAGATGCCAAACCTTTCAAGAAGCATAAGGACATATCTAATGTCAAAATCACTTGTAAAGCATATGGACATATCTAATGTAATGCTATTTATTAATTCATGATTCCTAAAAATATAGCATAGCCATAGTTCAAAATATACTTTTTACTAAAACTCATAATTTGAAGAACTAAGCATGATAATTTCATAAATACTTGAGGTCATGTTATCTGAACATGCCAATTTTCTTGAAATCATGAAATAAAGTGAGATCATGCTAAATTCATCCCCAACTCATGGGGTTTTAGAAATACTTGTAGAATCTCATAAAAATCATGCATGAGAGTTTAGAAAGTGTATTTCAATACAACTAAATCAGTTTCATAGAAAAATTCATAATTGGGTAAGAACCCTAATTTCTCGAATTCGTGAAATCAAAGTAAAATCATAGGTTTTGGGTATAAGGGTGGAAGGAATCCCTTATTGAATATCCACATACCTAAACTTCAAACTTTCTTAACTTGGGACTTGAGGATGGAGGATTGGAGAAGGAAACTTAGGCCTTGGATCTTGATAGAAGGAATGAGGAGAAATCTGACTAAGTATGAATAAAAATACTCTAAATAGTCCTAAAATGACTTAGTATAGGAGTTCAAAGTATAGGAAATTACTAAAATACCCCTTAACAATGAGTCTCAAAACTCCCCAAAAGTTCATCATAGGCTTCCACGGACATGAATCATGGCCCGTGGAATGAACCACGATCCATGGAGTGAAGGTCGTGGTTCCAGGGCACATTTCAGGATTCTGGACTGGTTTGCACGAGGGGAAACCACGGTCCGTGGTTTGATCCATGACCCATGGATCAACCTCATGAATCTTACGCTAAAAACTGATCTACAAGTTTGATTTCACGAACTCAAACTACGAGTTGTGGTTTGACCCATGAGCCGTAGATGGCTCTCTTGGTTAATGAAAAGACAAACATATTTTAGTAAAACTCTAATAACTTTTTACTTCAAACTTGTATTAATGCGCGGTTAGTGACATTGGAAAGAAGACTCGAAGATCTTTAATTTGGTGATACTAGGTCACGTAACTCTTTATACTCTAGGAGTTATGATAATTTTAATTTGACCCTTGAAAAATATTACACTAAAACTTAATCGGTAAGGAATCTTTTATGACCCTAATTCATATGTAATACACCTCCAAAACTTAAGAATAGGTCTTAATACTTAGATACATAGAAAATTTGTCTAGTTTGGGTCTAACAACATATGAAGAACGGTTCAGATTTGGCTTAGAATTTCAGGGGTATATAATATGTCCCCCTTGGGATCATTCGTCCTCGAAAAAAGACTACTAAGTTGAGATTGGAGGGGGAAAGGGTTGAAATCCCATCAACTAAGTTCTATGAGCTGAAGTATTTCATGGTGACTGATTTCTGACTGAAATATAAACTGAGATGGATACATGGTATGCATACATAGAGCATAAGCATAACTGATGGGACATGAAACTGAATACCTAACATGATAACTACTCTGGATTAAGAGTTGGGACTCAGCTGAAACTCATAAAGAACGAGCACATTCTTAGAAATTGTAGTTAATTGAAAGGGACATCAAACTAAGAGGGGTAACTATATGAGAAAACCATTCTCTTTTAAACTAAACTTACTACCTTGGATTGAGATAAATGTAAGACATTCTGGCCTAGGGAATAATTATTGGCTGGTATGAACTGATCTTATATAGGAGTCTAGTATCTTACAAACTGAAGCTACCAGACATAAGATATGAGCACCTTCGATAAAGTGTGAGAAAAAAAGTAATCCTGCCCTAAACAATATGGTTGACAACTTATAAAGTCAAGAACATCTTTTAACTACACTAACTCCTCTGAATACCACGCATACCATTTTCAACTAAAATTCTCACCAGCGCACATATAGATACTAAGGTCTGAGTCTAACCACCTGCTTTCTCCATGTTCAAGCCTATCTCAACTAAATATCTTACATCTAGAGTTATCTCCCAAGAATGATATTATTTCTTGTCACAAAAATCAACTAACCTTGAGCTCTAATCAAAGGGTCACTAGGCGCACAAAGCAAAAACCCACATGTATTTCATCACGATATTCAATCCTATCACTATGATCACCCTATGGTTTGTAGCTCATACAATCCAAGACTTCTCCCCTCTTCCCTAGCATATCTAAGAGCTGTAAGTTGAAGAACTTCTACAAAGAGACATACCAAAATTTCTCATCTAACTATTTCACATGAATAATCCTCACCTCACTTTTCATCAACACTTACAACCTACTACTTCCCAATATAGGCTACTACTTAGCTTCCTCAACTAACAACTATGATAACATAAGCCAAGATCACTGAGGGAATAGAGTGAGAGCATGAGCATCACGAATGAAGGAATACTGATTGGTCTTGACTAACACTTAGTTTGATCTAGCCACTCAAGGTGGGGTTTAAGAAGTCAAGAGAAAGGGCATGAGTGTCTCACATCCTGGACATATCAAGCTTGGTTAGAGTAAGGAAATCACAAGCATGAATTATTCAAGAATTTTGGTATGAGTGTATAAATAATGTAGCAGGATTTCATTAGCCATTAAGGTATGTCTGAGGACTGAGTATATAGAGTTGAGCATAGTGTGAGACATGTGTTTACATATATAACGAGTATCATGGCTTAAAGCTAGAATTCGTAGAATCATAGAGTAAGATTAGAATCACTGTCTGGATAAATTTTCATTTGTTCTAGGAGCTGAGTATGGACATGAATCTGTATAAAGTGCGTGAATTTGAATTAGGACCGTAGAACTGGCACACAAGACAAAAATAGGGTGTTGTAATGATAGAAGTATACTTAAGATTCTTAGGATAGAAATAAGTCTCTGCACCCCTCCTAACTTTATTGTGACACCCATTAGCATCACTACCCGAATCTGCAAAATCTGACTGATTCTACATCCCACCATCTCCTTTTTAGATTCATGCTACGTTCTAAGTCTGCAGACCTGTGATGACCCTTCCGGTCATCTTTGTATTTACATATTTATTGCACTATTAGAGCTTTCCTGTAGTGGCCTCAAGTTATTTATAGCTTGCTAGGACCGGTTGTTTGGTGCCCTGCTCATTTGTTTGGTCATTTTGACCGTTTGCCTATTTTAGAGCCTAAACTTAAAATATCATTGACTTTGATCAACATTCTTGCTAACGTTCTCAGAATTAAATTCTGAAAGTTTTGTTAGCTCTGGAGCAATGAGTTTGGTCTAGTTGGACCTTTAGTTGATGCCTGAGAACTTTCGGTGTGGGTTTTGTGTGGGTTTCTCAGTTTTTAGGCCATTTGGAGTTGAAAGTGTTACTTCAAGTTACTTTCGATGATCGGAGTGTCAGATTTGAAAGCTGACAATTGCATCATCTCCAGAATATTGAGTTTGTGCTAGGAAGGTGGCTGGTTTGGGTTCCGGGTGAGCCGAACTCATTTCGAGCCCTTGTGTTCCTTTTCATTAGTGTTGACTTGGGTCAACATTTATCCAAAATGACCTTGTATGGAAGTTTTATCGATTCAATTGAGTCCGGAGCGTCATTTCCACTCTGTTAGCATTATTGGTTTTTGAATATCGATTTCCGATTGTTCCCAAAACACCCCGTGGAGTTTTCAAAAGGTTGCAGAAAATTAGTTGCAGGCCAGCATTAAGCGCAATCGCACGAAGGCCAGCACGATCGTGCCTCAGCGCCTGCCAACCTTTAGCGCAATCACGCCCTCCCAGCGCGATAGCGCCGAGGCGCCTGCCTCCCTTCAGCGCTGTTGGCACTGGCCTAGCGTCGATGGCGCTAGCAATTTTCCAGCAGCTATAAATAGCTGAAACTCCATTTTTCCAGCATTGTTTCTCTCACTTTCTCACTCTAAAACTCAGATTTCACTCCAACAAATTGCTCCATATTGATTCTACGCCTTGGGGAGTCGATTGTTTGTGCATTTTCCATGCTTCTATGTCGTTTGGTAAGCTCCTTCTTCTCTTGAAATTCTTAAATCCTCCATTGATGCCCTCATCCCAATCTTGGGATTTTGTTGTAGTGGATGCCTTATGGATTGTGAATGCTCGTTGGGGTGGTGAATTCTTCGTGATGGCTGGAATTACGTCTTTGTGGTAAGTATTTCTTGCCAAATTTCTGTTTTATTTTCTGAAATTCCATTCTTTAAACCCCAACCTTTGTGGGCTGTTTTGACGCCTTTTTCTTTGGCCAATTGTGCTCAAATTTGGAGCATGACTTCTTGGTATCATTGGGGTCGTCATGGTTCTTTTCATTTTGGGTTACAGGTCATGGGTTCCGCGGGCTCGCTTTTGACCCGGATATTGACCTCGCTACAATTATAGCAATATGGGTATCGTTGGACTCGTCTTAACTTCTTATTCATGAATTTGATAGTTTGATTCTCATTCTGAGCTTCTCGGAGTAGCTCAGCCTTGGATATCACCATTCCTACAGCTTTTCATTGGACGACAGGTAGGCTACGACTTAAATCCCTAGACTTTGCACATATCTGGTAAAATTGTAGCAGTTGGCATCCTTGGGTTGGGTTGTTAGGTTGGTACCACAGACCGTGACCGCTCCTTCATGATCCGTCCTGTTTCGTTCCTCTGTTGTGTGTAAAATTCTTGTTAATTGATATTATTGCCCTTGTGGTCCTGTGAGGCCTTGTTGACATTGAAACATAGATGGTGGGGATTATTGGGAATGTTCGCGAGTCCCGGACATAGAATTACCCTTCTAGGCTGGTTATGCTTGTTGAGTAGCTTTGGAGCCTGTGCAGGGTTGAGAGGTTGATTGTGAGCTGCGGGGAGGCTATTGTGTGTTTGATCATGCCATTTCCATGCATATAGAGAGGTTTTACCGCGTTTTACTATGATTTTGGCTTCAGGCCTTCTGGAACTATTTTCTAAACTTTGCATGGCGCGGGAGGCCCATTTTCGACGAAAACAATTTGGAAAAGGTTTGGACTTGTCTTGTGGATCTTCTTGGGGTAGGGAAAGTTTTAAAATACATTTTATCAATAGGTCCACTTTTCTGGTCTCGACGGGGTAAGATGCCCTACTTTTATACTATAGCATCTAGGGTGTTGCTGGACTAGGCGGGGCCAAGTACTAGAGCTTTTGGGCTTACTGTTTAGACCTGGATACCTTCCAGGAAGCTTTAATTAGGGATTGTCTTGAGGATGTGGGGCATTTAGTATGCTGGTCGGGGCCCTCCATGGACCTTGCCATTCCAGAACAGAAGCTGCGAGTTGTGGGTGTTGGAGGGAGGGTATATAGTGTAGCAGTGGTATATGGGTGGGACCTTCCATGGATCTCGTCTTCTGGGCCTTATAGGTCATCGGAAGCGGGTGACATATAGTACTTTGATCACTTTTACTTAGCATGATATGATATCATTCATGTACGTGAGGTACCACCCTTGTTTGTTGATTGTTAATTGTATGCTCCGGTAGTATGGGATACCAGAGAGTTTGTTTTCACTTATTTGTGTTCCTCGGTTGTATAGGCGTACGAGGGACTGTAGGTAGAGTCTTATCATATTAATTCTGTCTTGAGTGTGAGATTGGTTATAGCAGGGCTATTGGTGATTGGAATGAGATTGTTGTGATTAGTGTGGTTAGAGTTTGGTTATAGTGGGGCTGTTGGTGACTAGAATGAGATTGTTGTGACTAGTGTGGTTAGAACTTGGTTACAACGGGGCTGTTGGTGACTATTTTTTATGATTAGTGTGGTTACTATTTACTATTTCAGAGCATGTCTACTTTATGCTTCTATCCCATTCCTTATACTTGAGGTTACCGGTATACCGCACATTTATAGACTTATGCATATTTACAGTTGTTGCGAGGATCCCAGGTGCATCTTTACTACTTTCACATGTGTTTGCCATGTATATATTTTATTTTCTAGCCTTGCTCGTTGCTTTACAGTTGATTGTCGTGACTGCTTACTTCTATTTTGTCTGCTATTGATCTTTTACCTTATATGTTCCCAGTCGGCCTATGATACCTACTGGGTACCTTATGATTCGCATTTGGTGCTCACCCTACCTACTGCATCTTCTAGTGTAGATCCTAGTGTGGGCCATCACCGTTAGAGCATCGAAGACTCGTGCGGGGTGCTATTTTGGGATCATCCAGGCTGAGGGTGAGCTCTTGGCGTTCAGAGCTTGACTTTAGTTTATCCTTGATGTAGTTTTTACTCTTGTTATTTCAGAGACATCATGTATATATTACTTTTGGACCTTTGTACTCCTGATGTAGTTTGGCTCTTATACACTATGATACTAGGTTTTGGGTTGGTTTAGCTTCCGCTTTGTATTTATATTTCTTCGGTTATCCAGTTTATTCATCTTGTTCCCTTGCTTCCTCTTATTTATTTTTTCTTCCACTTAAACTTTTAGAAGGTAGCCTATTATTAACCGTTCCAGGCTACGGGAATTGGTTTACCTACTAGGGGGTTGTAGGTTCCATCATGACCGAGAAATTTGGTCATGACAACTTGGTATCAGAGCTCTATGTTCAACAGTGTCATCAGTATAAGAGCCAATGTATAGTAGAGTCTTGCGGATCAGGGCGGAGACGTCCGTGCTCAATCTTTGGGAGGCTGTCGTGACATCTTAGGGAAATGAACTTTTCTTGCTTCATAGTTTGATCAGCTTCATAGATCTGCCGTGTTTTCTAAGGTTGATTTGAGGTCCGACTACCATCAGTTGAGGATTAAGGTGGAGGACATCCCTAAGACAACATTCAGGAAACGTTATGGCCATTATGAGTTCGTGGTGATGTCTTTTGGGTTGACTAATGCCCCCGTAACCTTTATGGATTTGATACATAGGGTGCTTAGCCCGTACCTGGATATGTTCATGATAGTCTTCATTGATGACATTCTAATATACTCGAGGAGTAGGGGCTAGCATGAGCGGTATTTGAGGATTGTACTTTAGACGTTGAGAGATTATCGACTTTATGTCAAGTTCTCAAAGTGTGAGTTTTGGCTTAAGTCAGTTGCATTTCTAGGACACGTGGTGTCTAAGGATGGGATTAGAGTGGATCCGATTAAGATTTCTGTGGTTCATGATTGGCCTAAATCTACCACTCCTACCGAGGTTCGCAGCTTTGTTGCGTTAGACGGTTACTACAGACGGTTCATTGAGGGATTTTCTTCCATAGCAGCACCCTTGACTATGCTGACTAGGAAGGATGTTCCATTTCAGTGGTCTGATCAGTGTGAGGATAGTTTTCAGAGGCTTAAGGCCTTATTGACTTCATCTCCAGTTCTGACTTTGCCGGTTGAGGGTCATGGTTTCTCTATGTATTGTGATGCTTCAGGGGTCGGTCTTGGTTGTGTGTTGATGCAGCACAGTCGAGTAATAGAATATACGTTGAGGCAACTGAAGGTTCACAAGCGCAACTACCTCACTCACAACTTAGAGTTGGCGGCGGTATTCTTCGTGCTCAAGATCTGGAGGCTTTATCTACATGGAGTTCATTGTGAGATATTCACCGACCATCGTAGTCTTCAGTACATTATGAGTCAGCGCGAGCTGAACTCGAGGTAGAGGAGATGGGTTGAGTTGCTGAAGGGCTATGATTTCACTATTCTATACCATCCGGGCAAGGCAAACATTGTAGCGGATGCCTTGAGTCGGAAGGCGGTGAGTATGGGCAGTCTAGCTTAACTTTTAGTTTCTGAGCGATCGTTGGCCGTGGACATCCAGTCCTTGGCTAACCATCTAGTTAGGCTTGACTTTTCGGATCCCAGCAGAGTTCTTGCCAGTGTTGATGTTTGCTCTACTCTACTTGATCAGATTCGGAGCCGACAGCTTGAGGATCAGATTTTGTGTGACTTTAGTGATCATGTATTTCGGGGTGAGGCCAGTCGGGCTACTTTGGGTTTTGATGGTATTTTGAGGTTTGAGGGTCGGCTTTGTGTTTCGAGAGTTGGTGATTTGATACAGTTGATACTCCGTGAGGTATATTGTTCCAGATACTCCATTCATCCTGGCGCAATAATATATGCTTTTCTTGTTGTTCTTGTATGAATAGGCTAAATGAACAAAAAGTGATAAGGGAGTTGAAATGACTAAGTATGAATATTGTCTTGGGCACTGAGTATCTTCTTGAGAATATAGGTCTGAGAACCTAGTTATTTGGATATTGATGTTGATACCATTGATATAGAGTGGATGCCACATCAGTATGGTACATGGACACCTAAGGCCCCTTGCGGGTTATGGCTAGTGGGCATAAATAAGATCCATAGCATGTGTGTACACTCTTTTATTCTAGTTTTGTATTATTACATTTCTTACTATGATGAGTTGGCTAAAAACTGAGGTGAGACTAGAGATACAGGCGATATGAGTGAAGATTGATGGATATAGCGATACGTGAGATAGTTGTTGAGTGGGATTACTCTTTTTTCCTCTTATAGTGTTATTCTATGAATTGTGAACTTGAATTAGTTACTGTTGAATTTACTTGAAAGACTATCTATTGGTTGCTTATATGCTAAGTGTTGGAGTCTTGTTACTTGTTATATGTTTTGTTGTTATCATGTTATATTGTTGGGTCGGCCTATGATACCTACCAGTACATAGTGTATTATACTGATACTATCATGTGCTCTTCTTTTGTTGAGTGTAGACCGTGTTCCAATGGCTGACACGCGACCTCATCTAGAGTAAAGAGACCGACTGCAGATCCAAGGGTGAGCACTATTTCTCAGGCTGCCATGGATCATCCACGAGTTGGTGTCCTTCTTCCGGACAATGGAACCCTCTTATTTTATTGCTTTTAGTGATTATTGGATTTTTAGACTATGTTGGTATAGACTTCTAGATGATGACTTTCATATTCTGTGGATATGTTTAGTTTACTGTTTTCTGCATATATATAAACATTTAGTCAATTATGGATTAAGTAAAATATTTATCTATCTTACTTTAAATTAGCTAATGTCTGAGAGTGGGTTGGCTTGTTTGGTTCATCCACCGGAGGGTTAGCGTGGGCGCCAATCACGACCCAGTAAAGTCGTTACAAAAACTAAACAAAACTACTAAGGATCAAGTCCTTAATGTTTTGCCAAATATGTGAAATGAAATCCCTAAATCCTAATATAAAAACTAAACTTTTGGCCGGTTTACCCAAAGTTGCCACATGTCCCACAGTGATTGAGCAGTGCTTATCTCTGTAGTAAAATACACATAACTTTTACTCCAAACTCGTATGGACGATCGGATTGTTGTGTTGAAAATTAGACTCAAATACCATTGATTTGGTGTGTCATAGGACCTCTAACTCCTTTTATATTTTGAGATATACCCGTTACAATTCATACCATATAAGAGCTTGTTTGAAATACTCTACCGTAATGAACCCTTCAACTTAAACTTTTGTATCAAGTTTACTTTTTGTCTCTAACTTTTGTCTAACATTTCAAATGGCTTGATATAAGTTTCTCTTTGTATAATTATTTATTTACAACCTTATCCTCCCATTTCATGCCAATTCATTGGTGTTTATGAGTTGCAAACATATCTTATGTATGGGGTATTTTGTTTTCTCCTTTGGGATCATTCATCCTTGAATGATGGCTACAACTCAAAATTATTCTAACTCTATCATTTTTTAGAAATTTCAGCTGAGTTTTCATTGTAAAAATGCCTATGCAAAACTTGTTAGCTAACAAAAATACATACAATATGCTTCACAGAGTGTGACAACAAAGAAGTAATATTCAACAACTATCAACGAGTCTTTGCTTGGACTTATACAAATGAAAACTATAGTAATTTAGCTTACCTTATACTTCTTTATGTTGACATCTCAACTTTGAGAAACATATGGAACTCTTGAATCATAGGAACATATAAAGTACCTGAACATATAGCATATAAATTAAGTAGTATTAACAAGTATGACTAAAATTGATACTCGAATGAAAGGATTAATGATTATAAGATCCTTTTGGTTGTTCCTGGATTAAGTGAGGATACTTGGACTTCATATCAGCCTCTACTTCCCACATGGATTCTTCTACATTATGACTTTTCCATAGGACTTTAAACAAAGTTTTCTTTCATTCTCAATTTTCTAATATGTCTATCTAGTATGGCCATTGGGACTTTTTCGTATGACAACATTTCTGAGAGTTCTATACCCTCTATAGGGATAACACGAGAAGGATCCACTAAGCATTTACATAACATAGATACGTGAAAGACTAGATGCACTGCTGCTAACTCTGGAGGTAAATCTACCTCTTAGGATACCTGACCAACTCTTTTTAGTAATTTGTAAGGCCCAATATATCTAAGGATCCACTTAACTTTCTTGCCAAATTGCATAACCCCCTTTATATGTGATACCTTTAAGAATACCAGTCATCAACATAGAACTCTAATATCTATGTCACACATCAATATAAGTTTTTTGTCAACTTTGAGCGGTCTTTAGCCGCTCCTGTATTAGCTTTACCTTTTAAATGCTTGATAGACAAGATTTGGTGACAATATTTGAGTCTCACCTACTTCATACAAATCAAAAGGTGACCTACATATCGCCCATAAAATGCTTCAAATGGAGGCATGCTAATGCTTGAACGATAGCTATTATTATAGCCAAATTCTATCAGGGGAAAATGATCATCCCAATTGACTTTACAGTCCAAAATGCATGATCTCAACAAATCTTCGAGCATATGAATAGTGCGCTCAACTTGACCATCAACCTGTGGATAGAATGCAGTGCTAAGGTTCATATATGTGTAAAAATTCTCCTGAAATAACCTCTAAAAAAGTGTTGTAAACTGGTGCCCCTATTTAAAATAAAGGACATTGGAATTACATGAAACTGAACAATCTCCATTATATATAGCTTAAAATAATCCTTTGCAGTACTAGTAGACTTAACTAGTGACTGATTTTGTTAATCGATCAATGATTACACAAACCGATTCATGCTTATGAAATAAGAAAGGCAAACCTAAAACAAAATCCATGTTAATATCCTCCCATTTCCACACTGGAAGGTTCATAGTTTGAGCTAGGCCACCGGGCCTTTTATATTTTGCTTCCACTTGCTGGAAATTGGAGAACTGTGCTACAAACTCGGCTATATCCTTTTTCATGTCATTCCACCAGTAGACCTCTTTATGGTCAATGTACATCCTGGATGAATGGAGTACTAGCAACAATGTTCTTCATCCATTATTTGTTGTCTCATCCCATTTACACCAGGAACACATAATCTTCCTTGGCACCTTAAGCTACTATATTCTATCATCTTAAATGCTGAAATTTTATATTGTCGAATCCTTTTTCTGTACTGGAGCAATAAGGGACCGTCATATTGTCTTTCTTTAACTAACTCCACTAATGATGACTCTGCAGTGTTTTGCATAACCACACCTCCATCTTCAGAATCAATAAGTCAAACTCCTATGCTGGTGTCATAACCCAACCCGCCGCAAGTGGCACCCACCCGAAACCCCCAGATGAGCAAACCAATTGTCAATCCAAAACTTAGTGATTCTAATAGCTCAAAACCAGTTGCATTATAATAAACTAACATTCATAATTCCAAATACTAATAAAATAAACTCCTGCAGAAAACTACCCCTAGAATCTGAAAGTCGCGGTACTAAAATATCTATCAATGTCTAAAGAACAGGGATGCAACCCCAAAACAAGAGTTTAAGTCCGAAACAAATGGACTAGAACTAAATTGGATAAAAACAAGGTAGCCCGCAAGAAGCAGCTCACCTTTGAAATTTGGAATCGTCGGGACTATAATAGAGGTTGCGTAGCAGCTGCCGAAAGATGTCCTATACTCACAAAAAGAAAGAAAATGCAGAATCAGGACACAACCACAGTGTACTAGTAGGATCATTGGCAAACTCTAATAAATCCTATGTGAACAATAAACCAAAACTGAGTAAAGGAGTAGAAACATGTAATAACAATCAGCAATATAACTCCAAACTCTCAGCCTTCCGTCTAACTTATCAATCACATGAAAAAGGTTCTACAACCACTTAAATAATGGACAAATGAAAATATCATATACCCTCTTTATTTTACCCGGACCTACTAGGGGTCCCTACACCAACACCTAAGTGTTTAACATGTGATTCCTAGTCTACACAAGGACCATACTCACATTTAAGTACAAATACCCGACCTCTTATAGACCAATATGTAACAATCACAAATTCAACAATTATCCTGGTCCATTCATGGAACCATCGACAAGTGCAATCAACAATATAAATAAACCCAAACCAGACGTGATACCCGAGCCAACTATTATAGAACCTGTACTAGGCATGGTACCCTAGCCAACTGATAAGTATCTCATACCAAGTTTAGTACCCGAGCCAACAAATATGTATCCCATACTAGGCGTGTTACCCGAGCCTATCAAATGTCATACACGATCCAACAAGTCAATATTTAATGAACAAACACACTTGTAAACCAACAAGCAAACAAACCAAGTTCATTTCACATAATTTACACCCGGATAATTAGACATTCACAATTCCATTCCCTAAGCATGCAATGTACACAAAATACTAAGCTACAGTTACATGAATAAACATTTGCATTTGGAAAAAAATAACCATCACCTACCTCGAATAGCTTGAAAACTCTACTGGGTTAGAGCCTTCCCATTTTCTGAAGCTTTCTCTTGTTCTTGGTATAACAATGATTACAAAAATATACTAAAATCAGTTCAACGGCTTAAACTGACTTGGTTTATGCTCAAATCCTAATCCCCGAGCCAACACATGATCATTCCACCCATCCCAGGGCTTTTCTACCATTAATTCACCTAAATATTGACATTTAACAGTTAAATTAAGCAAATAATGGTGATTTAATCATGCACAAGTGATAATAATCATAACCCAAGAATTCTAAACCTAGAATCCCCCTTTTTCCGCTGGATTTTACATTTGTAGGTTAATCTAAACCATCCCCCAAACCCGTAGTTGACGATTCTATTGTGTAGTAATCATAGTACTAAGTTAGGGGAGTGAAATCCTTACCTTTAAGATGAAATTTTGTGGAAAACTATTCTGGGATCGCCAAAATTGCCCTTGCCCTTCCCCAAAACGTTCTTGAGAATTTCTGAAGGTTTTTGGGGAAGTTTCTGCATTTATCGTGATAGATTCTTCTATTGTGAAATCGACCACTATGGCAGTGCTGACTAATGTTGACTTCTGCTATAGTGATAATTTCTCCGTTATAGCGGTAGTTGCTGTAGCGCGGTGTCAACCGCTATAGTGGTTGACTCAGAAAAGAATCTTTGAATTCCTCACAAACTTTCCCATGTCACAGTAAACCTCAAATCCTGACTTTATGTACCAACCCTTTCACGTCAACTTTGATACCGGGAGTTTTACTCACCTAAATTCACTTCCAAAAAGTCCCCTAGACTCCTTAATGTCTTAGTTAATAGAAAAACTATCTCGACCTAAGATATTTTACCTGATCCTAACCTGGATTTCCCTAGACCATACCTCTCTTAGAATCCATTCGAGACTAGCCTAGCCTAAAATTTTCAACTCGCAAACCTGGAAGTTTTCCAATCCGAAGCTTCCCACGAATGGTTTACCAGTAACAATGGAATAAGTTTTTACAACAGATACCAATTTAGCCATCGTTCATACTCGAATGATGCTTCCATTGGACTTTCATAGATCTATTTTCCTTTGTCCTCAATTTTTGGACATTCTGATCAATGATCATAACTGTCTCCTCTTTGTATTCAAGATCCTTGTCTAGCAGAATGGAATCCCACTTGATAATATATTCCTCATCCCCATGTTATCACTTTAGCATAGATACATGGAAGACTGGATGGACTTCGGATAAGTGGCAGTGCTAACCTGTATGCCACTGGTCCTACCATCTCTAGGACCTTGAATGGACTGATGTACCAAGGGCTGAGCTTGCCCTTCTTACCGAATTTCGATACCCCTTTCATTAGTGATACTTTCAGCAACACTTGTTCACTAACCTAAAAATCCATATCCCTTATCTTGCACTATGCATATTCTTTCTGTCTTCTTTGGGATGCTAGCAACTTGGACTGAGTTCCCCTTACTTTTTCCTGAGATTCCCTCACCAAGTCCACGTCCAAAGGTTTCACATCACCTGCCTCAAACCACCCTATGGGTGATCTACATCCTCTCCTATAAAGTGCCTCGAATGGTGCCATGTCTATATTGGATTGGTAGTTGTTGTTGTATGAGAACTCACACAATGGTAGAAACTGGTCCCAATGACCCCCAAAGTTAATTACACATGCTCTCAGCATGTCCTCCAATACCTAAATTGTCCTCTTCGACTAACCTTCTGTCTGAGGTTGAAACGTTGTACTGAAAGTGAGTTGGGTGCACAACTGCATGAACTTAGATTTTAGAGCCCGAATCTCCCTAGCCAATAGGCATTTGGATAACCCCAAGCAAGCTGAATTACCCATGCTAACCACTTTCCGGCTCAATGCATCTTCCACCACATTAGCCTTGACCGGATGATACTGGATGGTTACATTGTAATCCTTCAACAATTCCATCTACCTCTTCTATCTCTGGTTCAAATCCTTCTGAGTAAACACATATTTCAGGCTGTGATGGTCTATGAACACTTCACACTTGACACCATAAAGGTAGTGTCTCCAAATCTTTAGTTCAAAGATCACCACAGCCAATTCCAAGTCATGGGTTGGGTAATTCTTCTCATGTGGCTTCAACTTCCTTGAAGCATAAACTATAACATTCCTATCCTCATCAACACAGCACCCAAACCCGAATGTGAAGCATCACAAAACATAATAAAATCTTTACCTTTGACAGTCAATGATAGAACAGGAGTTGTAGTTAGGAGTGACTTGAGATGTTGGAGGCTCTCCTCACACTTGTCAGACCACAAAAAAGATACATCCTTTTGAGTCCACCTTGTCAAATGAGTAGAAATGGACTCAAAGTTCTTGACAAATCTTCGGTTGTAGACCGCATGCCCTACAAAACTTCTAATCTCAGTTACAGTGCTGGGCTGGACCCAACTCTTAACTGCCTCAATCTTTTGGGGATCCACCATCACCCCTTTTTTCTGAAACCACATGCCTTAAGAAGGCAAACGAAGATAACCAAAATTCACACTTGGAAAACTTGGCATATAATTTCTGGCATCTCCAGATATCCAGAACAATGCGAAGATGCTCTTCATGCTCCTCCTTGTTCTTGGAGTAAATTAAAATGTCATCAATAAAAGCAATGAAGAACGAATCCATAAACAACTTGAAAACACCATTTATCAGACTCATAAATGTCGCCGGCTCATTGGTCACCCAAAACGATATTACCAGGAACTCGTAATGCCTATTAAGAGTCCTGAATGTCATCTTAGGTATATCCTCAAGCATGATATTTAGTTGATGGTACCCTGACCTCAAATCAATTTTCAAAAATACGGATGCACCCTGCAACTGATCAAAGAGGTCATCTATGTGGTATAAAGGATACTTGTTCTTGATGGTGACCTTATTTAGTTGCATGTAGTTTATACACATCCTCATACTACCATCTTTTTTCTTCAAAAAGAAAATAGGATCACCCCAAGGTGAAGCACTGGGATGAATAAATCCCTTATCAAAGAGTTCCTAAAGCTGAGTCATAAGTTCCCTCAAGTCTACCGGAGCCATGTGGTAAGTAGGAATAGAGATTGGGCAAGTGCCCAACTCCAAATCTATATAAAAATCAATGTCTATATACAGAGGCATACCAGGAAAATCCACTAAAAGCACCTCCTGAAACTCAGAAACCACCGGAGCTGACTTAATCAAAGGGGGCTCCACACTAATATCTCAAAAATGTGCTAAGAAGGCCAAATAACCTTTTACCACTAACTTCCTAGCCTGAACAAAGGATATAATTTTTCCCGGCTTAGACCTGTATACACCTTCCCACTCTAGTCTATCCTTACCCAGGATCTCTAGAGTCATGATCTTAGAATTACAATTTAATACAACATGATATGGAGACAGTCAGGTCATGCCCAAAATAACATCAAAATCCAGCATGTCACGAATAACCAAATCTACCCAAGTCTGAATACCCACAAAAACCATAGAAAATGTATTATATACATGGGTTACTACCACAATGTTGCCAACTAGGGTAGAAACATGAATAGGGGAATCCAGGACATCACAAACCAAATCTAGTCACAAAGCAAATTTCACAGAAACATATAAAAAAGTAGAACCTGGGTCAAATAACACAGAAGCCATCTGGTCATAGACTAAAATTGTACCTGTGATCATAGCATTTGATGCCTCAGCCTCAAACTTCCCCGAAAATGCATAACAATGAGATCGGTCATTAATCTAAGCAACCTCTTTGGTTAGCTACGCTACTCCCTTGCCTGCGCCACTATTTTATTTGTTTCCCTGCCCTCCTTGAAAGCTACCTCGCCCACCCTATGGATGACCCCTGCCATAGCTACCTCTACCTGCCAGAACCACAGCCTTGGTCTGCTGGTGAGTCTTATTTCCTGTCTACTGATGAGGGAACTCTCTCTTGAACTGACCCGTATCACCACAATGAAAACATCCACGGTCAAGAAATGACCTACTAGTAGAAATATAAGAAGCCCCCTGGCCTCTAAGAGCTAAAAACTACTCACTGGCTTCCGGATGACAACTTGCAGAAGCTGGCAAGGCTGACTGAATGGGAAGAGTGGAATACACTTGATGGTTGTTACCCCTGGAGTATGATCCACTAAAGTTACCTTCATTTTGGGACTTCTTGGCTAACACCTTAGCCTGCCCAACCTGCCAGACCCCCTCCAGTTTCTTCACATAATTAGTGACCTCATAAAAACTCTTTCATGCTGAGATCATATCCACGTACAATATTTGTAACTCAGTATTCAGGACCTTCATATACAGACAAATCCTCTCCTCCTCAGTACCCAGAAGCTGAGTAGCATAACATGAAAAGGCATGAAATTTAGCCTCATAGGCTGAAACAAACATGTTACCCTGCTCAAAAGCCAAAAACTCATCCTTCTTACGATCTCGTAAGGTGCGAGGCACATATTTCTCCAAGAACATAGCATGAAACTGTGCCCAAGTCATTGGAGGTAAAGCGGATGTTCAACATTCTACATGATCTCTCCACTACTACTTGGCATCACCTTGAAGATGAAATATGAAAAACTCCACCCCGTGCTGCTGCACAATGTCAAACTTATGTAGCCTCTCATAGAAGTCCAAAATAAACTCAAATGCATCCTCTTTTTCAGTACCCTGAAATGTTGGAGGTTTAAGTTTCAAGAATTTGGTTAGCATCTCATGCTCATTCCTAGTCATAACAGGGCCTAGCATCGGATGGAAGAAATCATCAGTGCCTGATGCTGCATCCATCTTGGGAGAAATTGTAACAGCTGGCTAATTGCCTATAACCTGATTTGTGGTGCCCGTTGGGGTGGCTCCAGCACCTATCAGCCCACTCAGGAAACCCCACACATATTGAAATGCCTTAGGTGATATAGGGGGAAGGATTGCACCCCCAACACGTGTCGCCTCGTCCTGCTTCATTCCCTCTTCGAGAACAACCTCATCTTCCTCCTCAACAGGATCCTGGGGTGGAGGAGGGGTTGCCTCCCTTGGCCCTGCCACTGCCTGAGCTCTACCTCTGGGGGGTGTTTCTCTTCTTATGCCTCTGCCCCTTCCCCTACCCCTTGCTCGCCCTCTGACTACGAGTTCTGCTACTGGAACCACGGCCCTCCCTCTGTTGCGCCTGATGTTAACCATCTGTGGAAAAAAGAGTGAAAGAAGTTAGATACTAATTTGTATCACCAGATACCAATTGGAATCAAGTTACAACATGAAGGAAGAAAGAAGAGAAAGTTTCCTAAAGTCCTATAGCCTCTCAAAGAAAAGTACAGACGTCTCCGTACCATTGCGTAAGAATCTACTAGACTCTTTTTTGTATGAAGAGATCAATGAACCTAAGACTCTGATACCATCTTAGTCACAACCCAACCAGTTGCGAGTGACACCCACTCGAAACACCCAGATGATCGAACCAATTGTCAACCCAACACTTAGTTATCCTAACAGCTCAAAACCAGTTGCATTCAAATAAACTAACATTCACAATTCAAAATACTAATAAAATAAACTCCTGCCAAAAACTACCCCTAAAATCTGAAAGTCGTAGTACCAAAATATCTACCAATGTCTAAAGAACGGGGATGCAACCCCAAAATAAGAGTTTAAGTCCAAAACAAATGAACTAGAACTAAACTAGATGAAAACAAGGTAGCCCGGAAGAAGCAGTTCACCCTTGAAATTTTGAATCATCGGGACTACAACTGAGGTCGCATAGGAGCCGCCGAAAGATATCCTATACTCACAAAAAAAAAGTGCAAAATAAGTACACAACCACAGTGTACTGGTAGAACCATCGGCCTACTCTAATAAATAATATGTGAACAATAAACTAAAACTGAATAAAGCAGTACCAACATGTTATAACAATCAGCAATGTAACTCCAGACTCTCAGCCTCCCTTCTAACTTATCAATCACATGAAATAGGTTCAACAACCACATAAATAATGAACAAATAACAATAGCATATACCCTCTTCATTTTACTCGGACCAACTAGGGGTTCCTAGACCCACACCTAAGTGTTTAACATGCGATTCTCGGTCTACACAACGACCATCCCCACATTTAAGTACAATTACCTAGCCTTTCATGGACCAATATACAATAATCACAGATTCAACAATCAACTTAGTTCACTGATGGAACAATCAACAAATACAATCAATAATATAAATAAACTAGTACTAGGCATGGTACCCGAGCCAACTATTATAGAAGCTTTACCAGGCATGGTACCCAAGCCAATGGATAAGTATCATGTACCAGGCGTGGTACCCAAACCAACCAATATATATCCCATACTAGGAATGGTGCCTGAGCCAACCGAATGTCACACACAATCTAACAAGTCAATATTTAATTAACAAACACACTTGTAAACCAATAAGCAAACAAACCAAGTTCATTTCATATAATTGACACTCGGATAATTAGAAATTCATAATTCCATTTCCTAAGCATGCAATGTACGTACAATACTAAGCTACAGTTACATGAACAAATATTTGCATTAGGAAAACAATAACCATCACCAACCTCGAATAGTTTGAAAACTCTACTAGGCCGGAGGCTTCCCATTTTCCGAAGCTGTTGCTTGTTCTTGGTCTAACAATGATTACAAAAATATATCAAAATCAGTCCAATGGCCTAAATTTACCCAGTTTATGCTAAAAGCCTAATCCCCAGGCCATCCCATGATCATTCCACCCATACCAGGGTTTTCTCCCATTAATTCACCTAAAAACTGACATTTCACGGTTAAATTAAGGAAAAAATAGTGATTTAATCATGCAAAAGTTATAATAATCATAACCCATGAATTCTACACCTAGAATCCCCCTTTTCCCACCATATTCTACATTCTTAGGTTAATATAAACCTTCCCCCGATCCCGTAGTTAATGATTCTACTGTGTAGTAATCATAGTACTAAGTTAGGAGAGGGAAATCCTTACCTTTAAGATGAAATTTGATGGAAAACTGTTGTGGGATCGCCAAAATCGCCCTTGCCCTTTCCTAAAACATTCTTTAGAATCTCTGAACATCTTTGGGGAAGTTTTTGCATTTCTCCAACTTATTCTGCTATAGCGGTCCGTATGTCACGACTCGATTTCTCGGTCATGATGGCACCTACAATCCCCCCAGTAGGAAAACCAATCCCCGTAGCCTAGGACAGTTAGTAATGTGCTACTATCTAACAAATAAGCGGAAGAACAGTTTAATAAGCAAAAGTAAGGGAACAAGATGAAGAGAATAGATAGCAAGAATATATATATACATATGCGGAAACTAAATCAAACCCCAAGACCTGGTATCATAGTATAGAGCCAGAACTACATATAAGGTGTACAAACGATCTAAAACAACGTATATAGATGTCTCCGAATGGTAATAGAGTACATAAAGCAAAATATAAACTAAAACTAAGCTCCAATCGCCAAGAGCTCACCCTCAGTCTGAAGTAGTCCCCAATAGATCTCCAAGCATGAATCACAGCGATTTAACAGCGATGGCCCACGCTAGGATCTGCACCAAAAGATACAGGGGGTAGGGTGAGCACCAAATGTGAAGCATAAGCTACCCAGTAGGTATCATAGGCCGACTGGGCACATATAAGATAAAAGCATAGTAACAGACAGACTTGAAGCAAGTAGTCACAGAAATCAACAAAAGGTACACAGGAACTAGCACAGAGGGAAGTCAACAGAACCACATGTGAGGCCAGCAAGAAGAATATATACACCATAGGCACAGGTGAAACTAAGAAACAACGCACCTTGGGTCCTTTCAATAACAGTGTATACATAATAAGTTTACGAAATGGATGGTTTACAGGTAACCTCAAGTATAAGAAAAAGGGAGTGAAGAGTAGAGATAGACATGCTCGGGAAAATAGAAATCAAAGATCGAACTAATCATGTCAATCTCAAATCCAGAAACCAACAACTTACCCGTAACAGGGAACAATTCCATAAATAAATAACAAAAGTCTACCTACAGTCCCTCGGCCGCCTATACAATCGAGGAACACAAACAAGTGAAAACAAACCCTCCGATATCCCATACTACCAGAGCGTACAATCAACAAATAGAAAACAAGGGTGGAGCCTCAAACAATGAATGATATGATGCATGAAGATCTCAAGTGAAATGGTATCTCTGTATGTACCTCCTCCAGTGCCGAACCGGCCCAGCAGGTAGGTTCCATGGAAGGACACTGCCCGTATACCTCTACTCCGCCATATACCCTTCCTCCGGTACACGAAGGCCGAAGCCCCAGGCCCAGATGGCAAGGTCCATGGAGGTCCCCGACCCCATATTAAAACTCAGTATCAAAACATGTCATCCGAAAGCAAGTCTGGGTTCAAGATAGAGACCCAGTCTCGAATATGCATGCCCAGACCCTGTCCAGGACAAAAGTAGTGGGAAAATATCTCAAAAACCCCTCCAAGGGTGCCCGGGCATAACCGGGTCTAAACAGTAGAAAGTCATCTTAGGTGCTCAGTCCGACCGAGGCTAAAATCAACTCAAGTAGCAAGAAACCTTAACTAGCACCCCGGCCCTGCCGAGTCTAGCGTTAACCATAAAACTGGTGATATAAATCATAATTTTACCTTCTTTTACCTAAGAATATTCAGAAGTTAAATCAATTCATTTCCATCAAAAAGGGGCCCCGGGGCCATGCAAGGTTTAGAAAATAGTGCCAGTAGGCCCGAAGCCAAAACCATAGTAAAACATGGATAAAACCTTTTTATATGCATGGAAATGGTATGATAAAACACAATAGTTGCTAGCAGCTCACAATCAACCTATCGACCCTGCACAGGCCCATAGCTACTCAGCAAGCATAACCAGCCTAGAAGGATAATTCTATGCCCGGGACTCGCGGACATTCCCATTATCCCACCTTCTATGTTCCAGAGTCAACAAGGCCTCACAGGACCACAAGGGTAAATAAAACATATCGGCAAGTACTACATGCAACGGAGGAACAAAAGTAGGCGGACATGAATAAAGCGGTCAAGGTCTGTGGTACAAACATAATAAACTCAACCCAAGGATGCCAGCTAGTACAATTTTATCTGATATATTCTAAATAAAGGAGACATGACATGGTACTCCATGATAACCAAGCATTCCATCAAATCTTTTGAATATCTTATAGATTCCAATATGCAAGAACACTCTGAGTCAAAAAAGGTGCAAGTAAGGAATGACGACATCTTTAAAATTGCTCAAGGAGAAAAGGAGTTGCTCTGATAATTCATGAAACACTACCAACAAGAAAGAATGTTACTACATCCAGTTCTAGACAAATGGGCGATAAGGACTTTTACCAAAGGATTCAACCCCAAAAGCTCAAGTGCTTCACTGAAGCTGAACGAGAACCACTTGAGTTCTCATCGATGACATGGGTGGACGTCTACAACAGGTATGAATCTAAAATTAGAGTTGAAGATCACCAATTTTCTCCACTCATGGACAAAGGGTCAATAAGCCAGAGTCACCACAAAAGAAGCATAGATTACGACTTGATGTTATTGAAAGAAAGGTATCAACCATACAACCCCATAAGAAAACTCTGGGAAGAGTAGAACGGGGACTCTAAGGCCATTAATTTTGGACACCACAGAGAGAAAGGTACGACAAGAGAAATGACCAGAACCATTGATGAAGCATGGGGAGAAAAAATGATGTAGGCCCATTAACATCAAAGATCAACAACATAAAAGTACCATATTTTTCTGAATACTACTTTAACATAGACATGGTCGATCTAGTAGCATCAATCAAACAAATCAAAGGTGCAAGGTGAACGAAACCTATTAGGTTTGATCCTAACTTACAACATGTAGGGCTAGTATTTGAATTCGATGGGTCCCACAGAAATCACATTGGCGACTATTTCCATTTTCAAGAAGAAGTGGCATGGTTACTTAGAGAAGGACATCTCATAGAATTCTTGAGTGACAGAGCTAGAAAAACCTATAGAAAAATATAGATTCCAAAGCTCCAATTCAACTAATATCAACAATCACATGATCAATATGATCATAAGAGGAGCAGATTTAAATGGAGTAACTTTCACCGCGTCCAAGAATAATGATCATAAAGGAAAAATAAATACGAGAAGAGAAAGTAATCAAATTCAATAACGATGACCTAGAGGGCACTATAAAGTCTCACAATGATAGTCTGGTAATCACTATTAATATTTGTGATTTCAAAGTTTAACATATATTGCTAGACCCGAAAAGTTTTACCAACATGATCCATTAGACAATGGTGAAAAAATGGGAATATTTGATAAAGTCATCCCCACCGTAAGAATACTATCAGGGTTCAACATGGCTACCAAAGTGACAAGAGGAGAAATAACACTCCCGATCAAAGCATGAGGAGTGATTAAGGAAACCACTTACCATATAATAAATAGAGATATACAATATAACACTCTATTCAGAAGGCCCTAGATTCATGATAAGAAGGATGTCCCACCAACACTGCACCTCTTGCTAAAATTCTCAACTCCACAAAGAATCAAGAATATCTGAGGAAAGCAGTCATGGCTAAAGAAATTTTTGCGGTAGATGAAACTTCAGATGAGAAAGCAAATAAAGTGATCAAATAGTAGTCACAGAAACAAAAATTATTCCACAAGCATGAGGAAAGGAAGGAATATCCATCAAAACTCAGGGAAATTTTGGGATAATCATAATAGCTCCATTCAAACATTGTGGACTCGAAAGAAATAGAATAAGAAGATCAAATAAACCTAATCTCGAGAAACTTAGAAGTCTTGAAAGAGTTTGATACCACCAAATCTACAGTAGAAGAGCTTGAGTAAGTATTGTTGCTTTCCTACCACCCAAAAAGAAAGGTATACCTAGGTATCAAATTAACTCCAGAACTCAGCACTAAGCTGATCACTTTTCTTAAAACTATATTTGACTAATTTTCATGGTCACATTTTAGATATGGAAGATATTCCATTGGAGGTTTCTACTCTCAAGGTAATCATAGACACTTGCTTTCCACCTAAGAAATAGAAACGACGCCTGATGTTAAACATTAGTTCCATTTGAGAAGTTACCTAACTCAAATGACTAGCTAATTAGGTGGTTGTACTAAAGAATGGTAATAAATTAAGAATGTCCATTGATTTCTAATGTGGGTCTAATTTCTCATAGGGTGGTAATAAAAATCAAAACCAATACCAATAATAAGGTCAGCTTTAGATATATCAAAAGAATAACAATACAATCCATGGTCGGGTTGATGAAATAAAAGAAGTAATAATAAGGATGGCAAAAGGACAACATAAAGTTAAAGCTAGTATTAAAAACGATAACTTAGCACTCCAAGGTTTAGAACGACAAATGGGTCAACTTGTTAAAGAATAGAATATGAGACCTCCCAAAGGTCTACCTAGTTATGTGAATCCTATCCCATAGCAGGTTAATGTAATTACGATAAAAAGTGGAGAAGAGTTGGGTACCACAACACTAGAAAAAGTAGTAAGTGAAATAAAATAGATTGAGGTGAAAAGGGATAAGGTTCCAAGTAAATCTCATTTGAGATCCCTAAACCTACCCTCTTCATTAAAATAAAGGCTTATCATAGCAAAGGTGGACGCAACATGTTCAAAGCTATACAAGCTACTAAAGCCGATAACCACTAATATTCCTTGTGTAGATATGTTGTAGGGCATTCCCCAACATGCAAAGTACTTGACCGAAGTGAAAAAAAATAAAAACAAAGTCTGATAGAGAATTCTATGGCACCACTCACTCAAAAAATGCTCATCACATACTCAAAACATTCTTCCCACAAAGCAACAGGACCTCAAAAGTTTCAATATTAAAATTTCAGTGGGATAATAGATGAAAGCTAAGGCATTGTGTGACTTGGGAGCTAGCATCAACTTAATGCCACTATCACTATTTAAAAAAGATGAAGTTGGGCAATCCCTGACCCACTTTGATTTTAGTATAAATGGCTGACAAGTTACTAATTAGACCAGAGGGCATAATCGAAGATATATTGATATAGATTGGGTCTCTAATCTTCCTGTTTGGATTTTATTATCCTTGGTTTTAAGTCAGAGAGAAAGTTCTATTTCTTGGATGCCCATTCTTTGCTAAGGGAAAATCAATTATTGATGTGGCAGCTGAAAAGATCACCATTGAAGCATGTGGTAAAGATAAAGTGTTCAGTGCATGCCTACCACCCAAGAAGATTGCAGATAATGGAGAATTATCGATCATGCAAGAGATAAATGATAATGTAGAATCTGCACTAAGAGTAGGCTAGCATAACAAAATAGCTCATGAGCAAGGAACTATTTTGTAATCCATGGGAATATGAACCAATCAAGAATTTAAAAAACTTCATGGACATATGTGCCAAGCATAGACATTTGTAAGTCCAAATTGATGATTTAAAGCTAAAAATGTTCATATATTCTCTTACAGGGGAGGAAAAGATATGGTGCCATGAGAAATAGTATGGACCTATCCATATATGGCCTGCACTTACTCATTCATGTATGAGTTATGCCTAAATAGAGGAAGAACAGTGATGCAAATAATATCCTCTATTTCAAAAAAATGGATGATGAACTGTTATCAGAAGTGTGGGGTAGATTTAAGCAGCCAATGTTATCCCCAGGGCAGGGGAATGTCTGAATGACACCTTATTAGTCGCAACAATTAAGGTGTTGGAAGACATATGAGAGCATGGGAGTGAGTGGAATCTATGGTTGAGAAGCTTAATGAGTGATGGAAAGGAAGAGATTCTAACGAGAAATGCCACTCTTACAAAGCAGTTGATACAAGCGTAACTTGTCATGCTGCGATATTAAATCAAGCACTTATTGTGAGGCAACCAAATTTACTACTCTACTTAGATTAGACATTATCATTTTTTTGTTATTTTTTTGATCAACTTAAGCATGATGATAAGACCATGGGTAGAAGTCAAAAATGAGCAGCATGATTCAGATGATGTGCAGGGTACCGCACAAAGATCAAATATTTGGGACAAAGTCTGAGTAATCTCAAGAAAGAAAGTGATTGATTTGGCATATGGTCATCTAGGGATTCAAACGTCTATATTTAATTAAAGCACTAAGGACAGTGTGAATTTTTAAGTGTGGGGTGGGGAATCTATGATGCTTTATTTGTTTTATGATTTAATTATCACTGTGTTGTATCAACTACCAACTGTTAGCTTTATAGATACAACCCTTGGTTTTTATTTTAAATTTTTTTCCAAGGGAGTCCTTGGAACCATATGTCAATATTTTATTTGTTTTAGGATATTTTTAGTTTTTATTATTTTTTCTTTAGGATTAAAAAGAGTATGAGTAAGTCAAATGCTTTGATAAGATAGGAACTTAATCTAGATACACTAAGATTGTGTTAGGTATCTCTTTCAATAACATCATGCATAAAAGGATAGATTTTATAGTTCAGACAGTAAGATCTAAGATTGACTCTAACGATAAAAAAGGGCTTAAAAATATAATCATTGAATTCAATATTGTGTTTTTAGGTAGAGAGTTGATAGGAAGCTGAATTTGTTGTTTATAAGCCATTGTATGGTGAGTTTTTATATTTTTCATATTTTGTATTAATATCTAGAACTTGCCCGATGTGTGTGTAAGGTAAAATGATGTAGAGATTATAGAATATGATTAAGACATTTCTTTGTTAAAACCTAATTGTTGATTATATTATTGCCTAAACTTACATTATCCATAGTTAGACCCCTTGAGACTCTTTAGCCTATTTCTCAAATAAGCTTTTTGCCTTTTCCCTTCTTTAATTAACCTGAATTAATTTGATCCAAAAGTCTCTAGTGCGCTTTAAAGTTAAGACTTAAAAGTTAAAGAAAATAATATGGTCAATCAATAAGAATTAGGGTAGGAAATAAAAGAAACAATGTTTAAGGGGTGCATGTTCATAAAAAGTAGTCGCCGTAGTAAGGTTAGCAAAATAAAATTTTAAAAGATAAAAGATAAAAAAATTACTCCTTTCTAACAATGTATGAAAAGAGTGAATGCTGAAAAGTAAAAAAAGATGAATTGGGAGAGGTTAAAGAAAGTTTAAATAGGTAGTCAGAAAGAGAAAAAGAGCTTTAAGAGATCAAAAAGTTTGAGCCTTAAAAGTGCATAGGAAAAGTAATCACTATTTTTATCAAATATTTCCTACACATCCCTTAGCCAATATTACAACCAAATAACGACCTTTTGATATTATCTTTTTATGCTTTTGTTAATGGAGCATTACACTAAGGTCAAGCCTATTGTATATATTTCTTACATGTGAATTCAATTGTGAGAGTGAGCATCATTACTTTATTTATATTCCCTAAGAATTTTTATATATTGTAAATGCAGGTGGGGGAATCTCTCCTGAAATAAGGGAGCAACGATGATGTAAACTTGATAATTTATTTGATTTCTTTGCTTGACTACATGATTTGAATTTTTCCTATATATTGAGTAATAGAGTCAGTTCTACAGGTTGCATCGTATTGATAGAGATCTTTTTCGTTATAAATGGTTCATCACACTATGTTTGAGAGTTGGTTGCATCTTAAAATAACTTGACAATCATGGTATAAGTAACCTATTGAATTGGCATAGTCAGAGGGATCTTAAGCTAGAAGTATGGTGTTTGTTGAAGGATGAACAAAGGTTAAAATATGGGGTAGTGATATGGGCCTAATATACACTCTTTTGAACTACATTTTGCACACATCAGAGCTTTGTTTTGAGTATAAATTATCTTAATACTTATGGTTTATGTTTAATTTTATGATATTTCACTTTTACAAGGTATTTTTTTCATTTTAGATGAAAGAAGCCAATATATGACTCATTTGGATCAAAATGGCCAATTTTTGCAAAGCATATTCTAGGGTGAAGCCAGAAGATCACTTGGCGAGCTCCGAAGCAAGAGGGGGTCAATAATACACACTCTCAGAAGTTCACACCCTGAAGAAAAGATTCCCAGGGCTAGTTGGGGATCTTGCACCCAGATTATGGCAGAGGGAAATTTTTCCCCTTTTCCCATTCTGACTTGGAGAGGTCTTTTAGATGTTTTTAGATATTATAAATATCACCTCATGTGGTTTTTAACTTAGTTTTTGGTAAGAGAATAATTGGAAGAGGACAGAGTTCATAATAACTCTTAGGGTTACTTCTTAACTCTTATACTTAGAATTATTTCATGCTCATACATTCTTATTGCATTCTAACTAAATTATGAGTGGTTAAAAGCCCTCTATCTATAGTTATGGCCATAGTATGAACATCATAAGTTATACATAGATTAATTTTGTGAAATCTACCATTAATTGTTTTTTCTCTTAATCATATGCTTATACTATTCTATCTCTTTGCGACTAATAGGATAAATGGATAATTCTTAGAGGAACAGGAGAGACGGAGACTAGAAATAAAATATTTGTTAAGGGAAGTAGGATTCGTCAACTGACGAATTTGCGGCTAGGATAGGGACGTACCTATATTGCCCTACTTGGGTCATATACATGATGATACTTATTTCTATTCAAATTATTTTGACTATCCCCGCTAAATTATTTAGTTAGGAGGCTAATTTGGGTAAATGGTTAGAGTATTGCGAGAGCCCATGACTATACTATTAACCCTGTGATTCAGTAATTTGGTAGATATCTTAATAATGTTTAAACAAATATATATAAATTGTTATGTGATTACGCAAGTGTCATAACCCTTTGTCTTAATAACTCTTTGATCATTCCTAAACTTCAAGTCTTAATTCATTATTAGTAGTAAAATAAACTAAACCAATGAAACTCTCTAAACGGATAACACTTATTTTTTAAAATCCTAATAGTAGAATTGTTTAGATTGTCAACAAGTAATTCTATAAGGTATCGAGAATACCCGATTGTTTAAAATCATTATATTACTTGAGACCATGTACACTTGCATGCATGTTAGGAGACAACAATTTTAGAGGCATAAATAAAGCATGCCTAAATGATTCATTCCCTCTACCGCACATTGATCAAACGATCTATGCAAAGGTCGGGCATGACATGCTAAGTTTTCTCAATGCATAATCCGGTCACAATCAAATAAAGATGAAGCTAAAAGACTATGACAAAACATCTTTTATCAATAAATATGGTGCTTACTGCAATAATGTAATGCTTTTTGGACTAAAAACATTGGAGCGACCAATCAACGGTTAGTTAATGGCATATTCAAAAAGAAAAGGAAAAACTATGGAATATATTGATGAAATATTGCTAAGTATCTTTATTCGAAGGACCATTTGCAGCACTTGCAGGAAACTTTCAAGATACTCTGAGAATACAATGAAGCTAAAGCCCAAAAAATGCCTCTTTGGCATAGGGTCATACAAGTTTCTAGGTATCCTTGTCTCCAACTGAGGTATTAAGGTCAACCCATAAAAATATCAAGGCAATCAAAAAGATCCATGAGATCCTCAATGATGTAAAAATGGTGCAATGACTCACCCAAAGACTTGTCACATTTAGTCTATTCATATCCCAATCTTTAGAGAAAAGTCACAAATTCTTTTCAGTACTCAAGATTAACAATGGATCTGAATGGACTCAAAAATTCCAACAGGCACTGAAAGATTTGAAGAACTATCTAGCAAGTCCACCATTGTTGGCAAAACCTAAAGAGAGATCCCCTACTCTTGTACATCGTGGTGTCAAAAGTAGCAATCAGTGCTATCCTTGTACTTGTGGAAAAGGGTACATAATTTCTAATTTATTATGTTAGTACAACCTTGGCAAGTATGGAAACTAGGTACCCGCAATTGAAAATACTATTCCTACAACTGGCAATGGCCACTACAAAACTCATTCCATGTTTGTGATGCCATCCTATCAATGTAATAACTACATATACTTTAAGGAACACCATGCATAAACTTGAGTTATCGGGAAGGCTAGACAAATGGGCAATATACTGGAAATAATTTAATATACAAACCATAAACTACTATAAAATCCTAGGCTATAGCCAATTTTGTAGCGTATTTCAGCAAAAAATGATACATGGGATTAAGAAAGAATATTTAAGAACCACGAGCACCAAGCTCGGTGTACGGACCTTATGTACAAATGGGGCATTTAACATACAAGGGTCTGGATTAGGAATTATCTAAAAGACTCTTTTAGAGGATCTCACTAGACTATGATGACCCTTCTATTTATCTTCATGTTTACTCATTCATTGTACTGTTAGAGCCTTCTTGTAGCGGCCCCAAATTATTTATAGCTTACTGGGACTGGTAGTTCATTTCCCTGGTCATTCATTTGGTTGTTTTGGCTGTTTGCCTATTTTAGAGCTTTAACTTAGAATATTATTGAATTTAGTCAACATTCTTAGCTAACATGCTCGAAAGTGATTTTGACAGTTCCATTAGCTCCGAAGCATTGAGTTTTTTCTAGTTGTACCTTTAGTTGAGGACTGAGAACTTCCAGTATGTATTTGGGTTACTTTTTTTGTTTTCAGTCCATTTGGAGTTGGAAGTGTAGCTTTTGATAATCGGAGCGTCAGATTCGAAATCCGATGATTCCATCATTACTGAAATGTTGAGTTTGGGTTAGATAGATAGTTTGTTTGGGTCCCGGGTGTCCTAGGTTTATTTTGAGTGTTTAGTTGCTTGTTGGTTAGTGTTGACTTGGGTCAACATTTCTCTGAAATTACCTCGTATAGAAGTTTAGTTGATTCTGTTGAGTCCGGAACATCGTTTCCACTTTGTTAGCATTATTGGTTTTTGAATATCAATTTCCAATTGTACCCGGAATGCAACGTTGAGTTTCAAAAGTTGCAAATTTTGTTGTTGCAGGTGCAGGCCTTAGGCTTTAATCACGACCGTGAGCCTCCTCCCTCGCGATCGCAATGAAGCACCTGGTTCCTTGTTCTTCGCAATCGCGTGATCGCCTATCACGATTGCGATGAAGCCTTTCCTCCATTAATCTTTGTGACCACGTGTCTAGTTCTCGCGATCGTGATAGCGTAGCTAGTGTAGTCCTCGCAACCGTGAGGGGTCCCTTCACTATCGTGATGAAGGACCCCTGGGCAGTATATAAACTATTAACTTCATCTTTTTCACTCCAAAATCAAATTCTGCATTGATACAAGCTGAAAACTCGTCTAAGCACTGTAATTCTTCAATTCTTGGTGTTGGGGTACTTATTTCGTGGCTTTGATCATTCCTCCATTGTAGTTGGTAAATCTTTTTCCCCAAAGCTCCTTTCCTTCCCATTGTTAGCTAAATCTCAATTGTTGTGAATTCTTGGATCTCGAAAATTTATTACAGATTCTATTCCCGTGTGAAGTGCATGCTTAGCTAACTCATTCAAATTCATATTCTTGGCATAATTCTCCCATTGTGGTAGGTGACTCTCGAATTTCCAGTTTTCTTTCCTAAATTTCCTTTATTGGTTTCTTGGCTTTAGGGGCTGTTTTATCTCGAAATCCTTGCCCAAATTCCTTGATTTTTTGGGCATGTGCTCCCTTGGTCATGGTGATCGTATTGTGTGCTTTCATTTTTGGTTTTGGGTTGCGAGGCTCACAGGCCGTCGGTGACCCAAATTTTTACTCAGCTATTATTATAGCAATATGGATGTCGTTGGATTCATCTTGATACATTATCTATGTTTGTGATAATTTGATTATCATTCAGAGCTTCTCGGAGTGATTCGGGCTTGGATATTGTTATCCTAGCAGCTTGTCATCGGATGACAGGTAGGTTACGGTTTGAACTCTTTAAAATTCACATATATAGGATAAAATTATATTAATGGACATCCTTGGGTTGGATTTACTAGTTGGTACCACAGATCGTGACCGCTTTATTCATGTCCGATTACTTTTCTTCCTCTAATATTTGTAGTATTTGTCTTATACGCTCTATTCACTCTTGGGGTCCTTTGAGGCCTTATATTGATTTTGGAACATAGATGGTGGGAATTTAGGAATGTTCGTGAGTCCCACACATCATTATTATTATTTTAGAGCTGACTATATATGTTGTAGAACGATTAGAGCCTGTGCACGACCGATAGGTTGATTGTGAGTTGTTGGGCTATTGATTGTGATTAATCATGCCATTATCATGATTTTACTATGGTTTTGGCTTTAGGCCTTCTATTGATGATTTCTAAATCTCGCATGGCACGTGGGGCTCATTTTCAGTAAAATTGATTATGAAATGGTTTGTTATCATCTTAATGGATATTTGGGGTAGGAAAGGTTAAAAGAAAGATTTGTTACAATTTTCCTACCATATATTAGACCCGATTGAACTGAGGTTCTAGAGTGACCCTGTTATGGATGAGAAATAATATTAGACTCAGTAAAGCCGTGCATCAGACTTAATTTACTACTGTTTTAGACCAGGATACGCTCGGGCACCCTTGAAGTGAGTGTATGAGACTTATTTCATTGATTTAGACCTGGATGGAATTCATGTATGGATTTTGAGCATTTGAGTACTAGTTTGGATCCAGTGGCACTCTGGACTGATATTTTGAGGTTAAAGTATAGTATGTGGTCTACGAGTAGACCTCCATGGACCCTGTCATTCCGAACCAAGTGCTATGGGCAAAAGGGTAATTGGGGCTAGGGGTGTACAGCGAAGTAGATGTACTCGGGAGAAGTCCTTTCATAGATCCCGCCTTTATTGGACCTATGGGGCACCCGAGGGGGTAAATTACTAACATTGTGGTCACACTTGGGCCATCGCCGCTAGATCGTGGGATTCGTGCTTAGGAGATCTTTTGGACTATCCAAACTGAGGGTGAGCTCTTGGCGACCGGCGCTTAGCTTTAGTTTATCTTTTATACTATATACTCTGTTACTACTCGAAGACATTGTGTATATATTAGTTTGGATGTTTCGTATTCCTTATATGTAGTTCTGGCTCTATACTATGATACCAAGTTTTGGGGTTTGGTTTAGTTTTTGCATATGATAATATATTCCTGTTATTTATATTTTTATCTTGTTCCTTTGCTTTCTCTTGATTATATCATTCCTTCTGCTTACCTGTTAACTAGTAGCCCATTACTAACCATTTCAGGCTAAGAGGATTGGTTTTCCTACTTGGAGGGTTGTAGGTGCCATCATGACCGAGAAATCATGTCATGACAACTTGTATAAGAGATCTAGGTTTATCGGTGTCATCGATATAAGAGCCAATGTCTAGTAGAGTCCTATGGATATAGGAGGAGACGACCGTACTCAATCTTCAGGAGGCTATGGTGACATCATAAGAAGAATGGACTTTTCTTGATTCTATCTCATGCATAGTATCCTTGGAGTTTCTAGAAATCTCACTTGTTCTCGTTCACTCTTCCATAGATGGTTCGTACGAGATCATTGGCATCGGGCAGAGATGAGCCTCTGACTTCAGCACCACTGACACCAACTAAGGGCTGGGAAGGTCATAGGGGTAGGGATCGAGAACTTCTCAGAGCAGTGACACCTGCTAGAGCTACTAGAGTTGAGAGAGAGCCCAAGTATGATTTTGAGCCAGAGATTGTTCCTGAGCAGCACCATGTGGACCTGAGGAAAGCCCAGGTACCACCAACTCAAGTACCAGTTCCAGCACCAGTTTCTGTGCCAGCTTCAGCCCCAGCTCAGTCTTCAGATATTCAAGGTTTACTACTTTAGCTATTGAGTATGATTAGAGAGAGACCTTCTGAGGTAGCACATGCATCTGCTCAGGGGGAAACCTTGGGTGTCCAGAGTTCAAGAGCGTAGCCTGATACTGTAGCTCCCCGTGCTGAGGTTATTCTGGTTCCAGCAGTTTCACAACCTTTTGCTCCTCGCCTAGCTATGACAGATGGGGAGTAGAAGGCCTTGAGAAGATTTCTGAGATTGGCACCACCGAGATATGCTGGTACATCAAGTCAGGACTCACATGACTTCATCACTACTCTGAGGAGATATTACACCATCTGGGTTTGCTGTAGACTCACAGGGTTGGATATACTACGTATCATCTGGAGGGTCCAGCGGAGTTATGATGTAGGGCACAGGTTTCTTGCAGACCTTCTACATCACCTCGAATGCCTTGGTCTGAGTTTTATGAGGCCTTCATGGCCAAGTTCTTACCTCATAGTGATCGTGAGCATCATCGAGATTAGTTCACCAGGCTTATTCAGGGATCTATGTCTATATCAAAGTATGAGTTTTGTTTTCATCAGCTTGCTCTATTTGGAGCTATGATCATTCCTACTAAGATGGACAAGATTAACAGATTTGTTTGGGGATTGCAGACGGAGCTTAGATAGTCAGCTGTGATATTAGTTTCTAGTGGTCGATTATTTTAGGCTATTGCAGACTATGTCCGTACTATGGAGAACTTGTATCATCATGATCAGGGGGATAGAGATAAGAGGCCTCATTATCAGGGTGGCTATAGTAGTTCTAGACATGGTGGTAGAGGTTTGGGCTAGTTGGGTCGGGGTTATCAACCACATCAGCACCAGGGTTAGTCCAACTGACTAGTTCAGGCTTCACTTCAGACTTCTGGTAGTCCTTTGTTTGACCAGGGTCAGTCTTCGAGGGCTGCAGCTTCTGAGGCGTCAAGCCGTGGTGGCCATACAGGTTCTACTGGTCTGTCTCGACAGTTCAGGTCATCAAGCCCTTGTTTTGAGTGTGGTGTTGTTGGTCACTATGCTAGAGACTGCCCCCAGCGGGGTACAATTCAGCCAGCTGCCCAGACGGCCGTGCCTTTACGTGCAGTTCAGCCACCGGCTAGAGGGGTTAGTGGCCAGGTCAGGGGTGGTGCCTCGCATGGTAGAGCAGGTGGAGGTCGTCATTAGTTCTATGCGGTCACTGGGATACCGGAGGCAGAGACCTTGAATGTTGTGATTACATGTACGATTTCTATATGCCATCAGTCTGATATGAATTTATTTGATCCTGGATCTACATGTTCATAGGTATATGCCTACTTTGTGCCTTGTTTGGGGTTGTCTACTGAGCTATTATTTGTGCCTATTTCTATTTCGATATTAGTAGGAGATTCTTTAGTAGTGGATCGGATTGTGAGATCTTGCATGATATCTGTTAGAGACTTGGGGTGATTTGATGATACTTGATATGTTAGATTTTGATGTGATACTTGGCATGGACTGGTTATCCCCCCACCATGCAATTTTGGATTGTTATGCCAAGACCATTACCATAGTCGTGCCCGGTGTATCCCCAATTTTATGGCAGGGTTCTGTCAGCCGCGTGCCGTCTGGGATTATCTCTTGTCTTTGAGCTAGGAAGTTGATTTCTAGCGGGTGTTTACCTTATCTAGCATATGTTAGAGATGCTAGTGTTGACCCTTTATCTCCTGAGTCTGTCCCTGTGGTTAGAGACTCCTAGATGTGTTCCATATCGACCTGTCAGGCCTTCCACCTAAGAGAGATATTGATTTTGCTATTGAGTTAGAGCCAGGCAGCAGGCCCATTTCTATTTCTCCCTACCGTATGGCACCTACTAAGTTGAGAGAGCTTAAGGAGTAGCTCTAGGATTTGTTAGTTAAGGGGTTCATTAGACCGAGTATGTCACCTTGGGGTGCTTCTGTTATGTTTGTAAAGAAGAAGGATGTGTCGATGCGAATATGTATTGATTATCGGCAGATGAATAAGGTGACAGTGAAGAATAGGTATCCGATGCCAAGGATTGATGACTTGTTTGATCAACTTCAGGGTTTAGCTGTGTTTTCGAAGATTGAATTGAGGTCCGGCTACCATTAGTTAAGGATTAGGGCAGAGGATATCCTTAAGACAATATTCAAGACACGTTATGGCCATTATGAGTTCCTGCTGATGTCTTTTGGGTTGACTAATGCCCCCGCAGCTCTCATGGACTTGATGCACAGGGTGCTTTGCCCGTACTTGGATATGTTCATGATAGTCTTCATATATAACATTCTGGTATACTCCCGGAGTAGAGATGAGCATGAACAACACTTAAGGACTGTACTTTCTACTTTGAGAGATCATCGGCTTTATGCCATGTTCTCAAAGTGTGAGTTTTTGCTTGAGTCAGTTGCATTCCTAGGGCAGGTGGTGTCTAAGGATGGGATTAGAGTTGATCCGGGTAAAATTTTAGCGATACGTGATTAGCCTAGACCTACTACTGCTACCAAGGTTCGCAGCTTTGTTGGGTTAGCGGGTTACTACAGGCAGTTTGTTCAGGGATTTTCTTCTATAGCAGTACCCTTGACTATGCTGACTAGGAAGGATGTTCCATTTCAGTGTCCGGATCAGTGCGAGGATAGCTTCCAGAGGCTTAAGGCCTTATTGACTTTAACTTTAGTTTTGACCTTACCGGTTGAGGGTTAGAGTTTCGCCGTGTATTGTGATGCTTTCGGGGTTGGTCTTGGTTGTGTGTTGATGAAACAGGGTCAAATGATAGCATATGCATCGAGACAGCTGAAGGTTTACAAGCGCAACTATCCCACTCATGACTTAGAGTTGGCGGCGGTAATTTTCGCGCTCAAGATCTAGAGGCACTACCTATATGGAGTTCATTGTGAGATATTTACCGAACATCATAGTTTTCAGTAAATTATGAGTCAGCGAGAGCTGAACTCGAGGCAGAGAAAATGGATAGAGTTATTAAAGGACTATGAGTTCACCATTCTATATCATCCGGGCAAAGGAAACATGGTAGCAGATGCCTTGAGTCGAAAGGTTGTGAGTATGGGCAGCCTAACTTCACTTTCAGTTTCTGAGGGACCGTTGGACTTGGACATCTAGTCCTTGGCTAATTTTTTGGTTAGGCTTGACTTGTCGGATCCTAGCAGAGTTCTTGCTAGTATTGAGGTTCCCTCTACTCTAGTTGATCAGATTCAGAGCTGACAGTTTGAGGATCAGAGTTTGTGTGACCTTCGTGATCAGGTAGTTTTGGGTGAGGCCAGCTGGGCTACTTTGGGTTCTGATGGTATTCTGAGGTTCGATAGTCATCTTTGTGTTCCGAGGGTTGGAGATTTGGTTAAGTTGATACTTCATGAGGCACATTATTCTAGATACTCCATTCATCCTGGAGCAACAAAGATGTATAGAGGTTTGAGGCATCTTTATTGGTGGAGCGATATGAAGTGGGATGTAGCAGAGTTCGTATCTCGGTGCTTGAACTATCAATAGGTTAAGTTTGAGCACATGAGACCTGGTGGTTTGATGCAGCGACTTCCCATTCCTGAGTGGAAGTGGGAAGGGATCACTATGGACTTCATTGTTGGTTTGCCTCGTACTTCTCATGGGTTTGATTCCATATGGGTGATTATTGATAGGCTGACTAAGTCAGCACACCTCTTACCGATTCAGACTTCTTATGGTGCAGAGAGGTTAGCTCAGATCTACATTCGTGACATTGTTCTCTTGCACAGGGTCCCATCTTCTATCATTTCAAACCATGGCACTCAGTTCTAGAGGGCTATTCAGCAAGATTTTGGTACATGGGTTCAACTTAGTACTACTTTCCACCCTCAGATAGATGGCCAGTCCAAGAGAACTATTAAGGTCTTGGAGGACACGCTTCAGGATTGTGTTCTTGACTTTGGAGGTTCTTGGGATCAGTTTATGCCTTTGGCCGTATTTTCTTATAATAATAGCTTTCATTCGAGCATCGGTATGGCACCTTTCGAGGCTTTGTATTGTAGGCATTGCAAATTACTGATTGGTTAGTTTGATGGGTTAGAGTCCAGGCCGCAGAGTACAGATTTGCTTAGAGATTCCTTAGACCGAGTCTGTTTGATTCAGGATAGACTTAGAGCATCCCAGAGTAGGCAGAAGAGCTATGCTGATCGTAGACCTTGTGCCTTGGTGTTCAGTGTTGGTGACTTGGTATTCCTTCGAGTATAGCTCGTGAAGAGCGTGATGAGATTTGGTCGGCGGGGCAAGCTTATACCTAAATTTATTGGGCCGTTTGAGATTCTTCAGAGGGTTGATAGTGTTGCCTACATGTTAACTTTGCCTCTAATGTTTTCAGCTGTGCACCCAGTTTTTCTTGTCTCGATGATTCACCGGTATGTTCCAGATGAGTCTCATGTGTTGCATTGGGATTCAATCCAGTTAGATGAGAGTTTATCCTTTGTTGAGGAGCCAATAGCTATTCTGGCAAGAGATATAATGAGATTGAGATCTAGGGAGATTCCGGTTAGGAAAGTTCAGTGGACGCATCGTCCAGTCGAGGAGGCTACTTGGGAGACCAAGAGTAAGTTACATGCTCATTATCCACAGTTGTTCGAGCGTTTAAGTTCTCCCTTCTTCTTGACTTTCGAGGATTAAAGTCTTTTTAGTAGTGGATGTTGTGATGACCCTTCTAGTCATCTTTGTGTTTACCCATTCATTGTACTGTTAGAGACTTCCTTTAGTGGCCCAGATCATTTATAGCTTGCTGGGATTGGTAGTTCGGTTTCCTGGTCGTTCATTTGGTTGTTTTGGCCGTTTGCCTATTTTAGAGCCTTAACTTAGAATATCATTGACTTTAGTCAACATTCTTAGCTAAAATGCTAATAATTGAATTCCGAAAATTTTGTTAGCTCCGGAGCGCTGAGTTTAGTCTAGTTGGACCTTTATTTAAGGCCTGAGAACTTACGGTGTGGGTTTTGTGTTGCTTTTTCTGTTTTCAAGCCATTTGGAGTTTAAAGTGTAACTTTGGTCATCTTTCGATGATCGGAGCGTCAGATTCAAAATTCGACAATTCCATCAGCTTTAAAATGTTGAGTTTGGGTTAGATAGATGGTTGGTCGGGTTCCGGGTGTCCCTGGATCATTTTGAGTGTTCAGTTGGTTGTTGGTTAGTGCGGACTTGGGTCAATATTTCTCCAAAATGACCACGTATGGAAGTTTAGTTGATTTCATTGAGTCTGGAATGTCGTTTCCACTCTGTTAGCATTATTGGTTTTTGAATATCGATTTCTGATTGGGCCCGAAAGGCCCCGTTAAGTTTTTAAAAGTTTCAGATTTTGCAATTGCAGGTGAAGGCCTCATGCCTTAATCACAATCGTGAGCCTCCTCCCTCATGAATGCAATGAAGCACTTGGTCTCTTGTTCTTTGCGATTGGGTGATTGCCTATCGCGATCGTGATGAAGCCTTTCCTCCGTTGTTCTTCGCGACCACGTGGCTAGTCCTCACGATCGCGATGATCTAGCCAGTGTGGTCCTCACGACCATGAGGGTTCCCTTCGCGATTGCGATGAAGGACCCCTGGGAAGTATATAAACTCCTAACTTTGTCTTTTTAACTCCAAAACCGAATTCTCCATTGATACAAGCTAAAAACTCATCTAAGCACTGTAATTCTTCAATTCTTGGGGTTGGGGTGCTTATTTCGTGGCCTTGATCGTTCCTCCATCGTAGTTGGTAAATATTCTTCCCCAAAGCTTCTTTCCTTCCAATTGTTAGCTAAAACTCCATTGTTGTGAATTCTTGAAGCTCAGAAATTTATTGCAGATTCTATTCCCGGGTGAAGTGCATGCTTAGCGGACTCATTCAAATTCATATCCTTGGTATAATTCTCCCGTTGTGGTAGGTGACTCTTACCAATTTCCGATTTTCTTTCCTAAATTTCCTTAATTTGTTTCTTGGCTTTAGGGGCTATTTTAGCTTAAAATCCTTTCCCAATTTCCTTGATTTTTCGGGCATGTGCTCCCTTGGTCATGGTGATCATATTGTGTGCTTTCATTTTTAGTTTCGGGTTGTGGGGCCCACGGCCGCATTGGTGACACGAATTTTGACCCAGCTATTATTATAGCAATATGAATGTCGTTAGACTCGTTTTGATATATTATTTACATTTGTGATAGTTTGATTATCATTCGGAGCTTCTTGGAGCGATTCGGGCTTGGATATCGTTGTCCCAGCAGCTTGTGGTCGGACGACAGGTAGGTTACGGTTTAAACTCTTTAGACTTTGCATATATAGGATAAAATTGTATTAATGGGCATCCTTGGGTTGGGTTTACTAGTTGTTACCACAGACCGTGACCTCTTTATTCATGTCCGATTACTTTTCTTCCTCTGATGTTTGTAGTAATTTTCTTATATGCTTTATTCACCTTTGTGGTCCTGTGAGGCCTTATATTTACTCTAGAACATAGATGGTGGGAATTTGGGAATGTCTGTGAGTCCCGAACATCGTTATTATTGTTTTAGAGTTGGCTATCTGTGTTGTAGAATGATTGGAGCCTGTGCAGGGTTGATAGGTTGATTGTGAGTTGGTGGGCTATTTATTCTGATTGAGCATGCCATTATCATGCATATAAAAGGATTTTGTTCATGATTGTACTATGGTTTTGGCTTCGGGCCTTCTATTGATGATTTCTAAGTCTTTCATGGCCCGTGGGGCCCATTTTCGGTAAATTTGATAATGAAATGGTTTGGTATCAACTTAATGGATCTTTTTGGGATAAGAAAGGTTAAACGAAAGATTTGTTGCAGTTTTCCTACTATATATTAAACCCGATTGAACTGAGGTGCTAGAGTGACCCTGTTATGGATGAGAAATGATATTAGACTCGATAAAACCTAGCATTTGGCTTGATTTACTACCTTTTTAGACCCGGATATGCCCGGGCACCCTTGAAGGGGGTTTATGAGACTTATTTCATTGATTTAGAACTGGATGAAATTCAGGCATGCATTTCAAGCATTTAAGTACTAGTTTGGATCTGGTGGCACTCCGTACTGATATTTTATGGTTTGGGTGTAGTATGTGGTCTATGAGTAGACCTCCATGGACCCTGTCATTTCGGACCAAGTGCAACGGGAAAAAGGGTGACCGGGGGTAGGGGTGTACGGCAGAGTAGATGTACTCGAGAGAAGTCCTTCCATGGATCCTGCCTTTATTGCACCTTTGGAGAATTGGAGGGGGTAACATACTGACACTGCAGTTACACTTGGTTTGGCATATTATAGCATACCATTAATTTGTGTGAGGTTCCACCCTTGTTTGTTGTTTGTTGATTGCACGCTCCGGTAGTATAGGCTGTCGGAGGGTTTTTCTTCACTTGCTTGTATTCCTTGGGTGTATAGTCGCCCATGGGATTATACTTAGACTTATTGTTATTATATCATGGTATTGACTCCTGTTATGGTTTCTAGTGAGATTGAAGATTGTTAAGATTGCTTTTGGGATTTTAATTGTGGGATTCTGACTTGAGATTTGTATGTCTATTTGGGGTTATCGTGTCTTGTATTCAAGCATGATTATCGTTATCTTTTCTCTCCATTTCTACCCATTTGACGTTACCGGTATACCACCTACTTTCTAAACTCTTGTTTATATACGTGTTGTTACGAGGATCCCTGGGTACGTGTTTCTTTCTTTTACCTGTGATGTGTATTCTTTTAGCTAGCCATATGTGTTGTTCCAACTTGTATTCCTTCTGTTCTAGCTTCCGTGTACTTATTCCTTGACCTTGTGCCTAGTTATTTTCTATTCTGCTTATTACTGCTCTGTTATCTTATATATTCCCAGTCAGCCTATGATACCTAGTGGGTTCCAGTTGCTTTGCAATTGGTGCTCACACTACACTCTGCATCTTCTGGTGCAGATCCTGGTGTGGGCCATCACCGCTAGATCGTGGGATTTGTGCTTGGGGGAACTTTTGGACTATCCAGACTGAGGGTGAGCTCTTGGCGATCAGAGCTTAGCTTTAGTTTATCTTTTATACTATGTCCTCTGTTACTACACGGAGACATTCTGTATATATTATTTTGGATGCTTCGTACTCCTTATATGTAGTTCTGGCTCTATAATATGATACCAGGTTTTGGGGTTTGGTTTAGCTTCCGCATATGTTTATATATTCCTATTATCTATCTTTTCATATTGTTCCTTTGCTTCTGCTTGATTATATCATTTTTTCCGCTTAACTGTTAGCTAGTAGCCCATTACTAATTATTCCAGGATATGAGGATTGGTTCACCTACTTGGGGGATTGTAGGTGCCGTCATGACCAAGAAATCAGGTCGTGACATAGACAAGCTATAAAAATTATTCATGTTACTAACAATCACACCAGATATAAGACATTGATTGTAGGTCTGGATTGTGCCCAAAATATAGGATCAGAAAACCCCAAAGAAAGATGTGACTCTCTTTTAGTGATGAACCAGATCAATGGTACGTTAGAAGCTAATGGGTTAGTCATGATCCTATCAATTTACTAGTTCAATTTCGGGTCTTCTCCTGAAGAATGACCAATGGAACCGACCGTCTCAAAGTAGTGATCTCTTGGCATAGCACCTATTTCAGTACCGGTTCCGGAAGAGCGAAGAAAAAGGGGATCTTTTGTTAATAGGAACAAAAAAGTGTGTCAGCAAGAGCTGTCGCACCCTCAAAATCAATCTGGACGGGATAAACTCATCAATAAAAGGGCACCGAGCCTCTCAGTATGTTCACGTTAGAAGTAAAAGATGAACGAGTGAAAACATAGTTGGATAAACTACTCATTGCCCTGAGTCACTTCAAGTAATGGATGGGGACCGACATACCACAAGCACAAAATTTAGAAGTAGATGCTTTAGAAAATTTGGGGACTTTGTTGGACACAGATGCAACTAACTTTGAAAGGTAGTTCAATTACTCAACTCAACCCTCGATGTTATCCATGATGAAATAAATCACACAGTATTGACATGGGACTAGAGGAATCAGTAGATTGAATACCTTAAATAAGGAAATGCCCAGTCCCAGGCAAGATAGGATATGTGATAAAAGAATTCTAAGAAGGTGCCTACAGTAATCACTCTGGCCATCGAGACTCTTTGTCATGACTCAACTGACCGTGAGTGGCAACCATACTAACAGTCTAGTGGGAGAACTACCCAACCTAGACATTAACCCAACACTTAACCAATCATGCAAAAACTAACTTTAAACAAGAGAAATGGTTGAAAACTAAAATAAACAAAGTGCGAAAAATCTAACTAGCTATTACATTCCCCAAGACTAGAAAGTCATCATACAAGAACTCTAAACATAGCCAATGTCTAAGATATCCAAAATACTAAATAAAAAATTAGAATTTCATCATCCGAAGGAAGGATGGTGACCAAGTGAAGATCCACGACAACCTGAAATATAGTGCTTACCCTTGGATCATAAACTGCATTCCTAGTTATAGGTAAGGTCGCGTCTGAGCCTTTGGAACATGGTCTGCAATCAATAAAATAAGAGTAAATGATGGTATTAGTACAACTACTATGTACTGGTAGGTACCATAGGCTGACCCAATTTAGAATAAATATGCGATTAAAATCAAACAATGAGTAAATGGAACTCCAACACATAGCAATTCCTTCAGTCAAGAGATAGTCATCTCAAGTCAACCAACAAGTTTGTAACACATCAATAATTCAAGAATATCATTATCACAATTCTAGTGCTAATGCTTTCAAGCAGTCACATAAGAGGGGGGATATATGTCCACCTAATTTTCATGATTACACCCAGTTCCTTTAGTTAATTTGTTTCACTGTTCCAACTCACAGTATCTATCAAACGATGTATAAGTAATTAAAACTGTGTATATACTGCTAAATGGACTTATTTCTGTCCAACTAGTCAGGACCTGCAGAGTACGTACCAGGGTCCATGTACCATACTGGCTCATGGTACCAGATCTATAGTAACTGAATGAACAACCATACTCATACAAGATTGTGGTACCTGATCCATATATCAATAATCAATGTCACTATAAATACCGATTTGTGGTACCCACTCCAACTAACAATATGAACCTATGGTTCTAAGTTTCCATCTTTCTGGATGTACACAATGCACTAATCTCATGTACACTCTATTATTGAGGTTCTTTTTATTAATATCATGTAAACACAGCTTATTCATTCAAGTATAAAACAAGATCACAATCATTAACTCAAATATATCCAAAGACCAATCACAAGTCATTTAATTCAAATACATACAAAGCACTAAAGAAAGTCTCAACTCCAATGAAATGGTAACCTACCTCGAGTGAAGAACTCTTGACTCAAGCAAGTTCATTCACCAAAGCCTTTCATTTCCTTAACGCCTCAACATGTTAAAAGTCTATAAGTGAAACAAGTATAAGAATTAATCAATTATTCTTTCATTTTAAACTTTGGGAATTTAACCCACTAATTTTATCCTTATTCGAGGTCTATAGCATTCTCCAAGGGTATATTTATCACACACTAGCCCACATCTAATCATATGATCAAAATTCAAAAGGTTCCCAATCAAATTTCCCTTTTTTAACAATATTCATGCTTAAAGGTCATAGATTTATGGAACCCAATGTTCCATTCATTTCTAACATGTTAAGAACTATCATATTCATGCTAGGAAGTATTAAATAACATCTTTAGAACAATTCTAGGTGAAATTACACCTACCCATAGGGTTTTTCCCACTTTTCATACTTTTAGGGGTCTAACCCAAGCATTTTACCATAATTCTTCATTCTTATAATTCTATGGTCAAAAAGGAATTAAGCATTGTTAAGAGGGAGGAATTACTAACTTTAACGGAGGGAAATCTCCTATTCAAGGAGGAAAATAACCACTCAGTTGCTCTTGGATGAAACGTGGATTTTTAGGAAATAAACCTCTAAAAAATTCACATAAGTCAAGTGATATTCCCCATCACTCACCACAGTGGCCCTCTTCTTGCTACGGCAAATCGGTGTGCCACTACAACATTTTAGGCCTAAGGCCACATTAAATCTAGAAAATGCTTGTAAAGTGTTGCCTAAAACACTTTTGGGTATGCTTTTAAAGCGTAGCCTTAGTTTTTAACTTTTGGCCACGATAATATTGGCAACGCTTGTAAATCATGCTCTTTAGTGGTATAGGCTACACATTATAAGAATTGTGGTATCATGATATAATTTGCAATGCCTATTTACACATATAACTATATTTTTAAAATGTGCTATTTTTATAATTCTAAATACAACACTTTATAAATGTGGCCTCATAATTTTCAAAAAAAATTCATTAAAAAATTGCATTCCCTCCAACATATTTGGCTCTCCCTCTAATTTTTAATTGGCCAAAAAAGAACTCATAGAAATATTTTAATTTTAATACAACTCTCTAAAAAACGAACTCAGAGAAAAAGAGTTCTCGTCTCTACTCTCACAAAAATCATAAGGGTTTAATCCAAAAAAATGCCCAAATCTCTTTGCCCGAATGAACAAGTTCTCATCTCTAGTCAGAGAAATCACTGTTATCATCGGTCATACAGATCTTCACTGAAGCAAATGAGCCTTAAGGCTTCATCATATTGGTAGGGTTTTGTTGGAATAGAGTTTATCAGGTAGAAATTTTATCTTTTAAGATCTGGGTTTATTGCATTTCTACTTTTGGCTTGTGGGTTTAGATTTTCTTGTGTTATTGATATGATTTGTGTTGGGTTTTGCTTGTTTACCGATGAATTGATTTTTTTTAATTTACCGATGGGTTGATTTTTACTTTGATTTTGGTATTTTTATTACTACTGGCTTAGACTGTTATATGATTTCTTAACTGGAATAATTGATTGGAGTAACTATAATTTAATCCCAAAAACATAGATCTTGACATACTAAGATGGATGAATCTTTTTTGATGGATGTTGATGAGGTGGCAATTTCTTATGGTATTTTGATAGTGTCTATAAATCTAGTGTTTTGACTGCTACTAGGTAGATATTTTGAGGCTCGTCATACTTTCAAACAAGGATTTGTTTTTGCAACTATCTACTGATTATAATTATATTATCTGTAAAATTTCTATGCTATAGGAGAAGGACTTAGTAGTACTGTAATGACCCTTTCAGTTATTTATGCATTTTTGCCTTTCTAGTACTGTTAGAGCTTGCCTGTAGCGGCCCCAAGTCATTTATGGCTTGCTGGGACCGATAGTTTTGTGCCTGGGACGTTTGTTTGGTCTTTTTGGCTGTTCCTTATTTTAGAGCTTTAAGCTTTTGAAATCGTTGACTTCAGTCAACATTCTTGGTGAACGTGCTCAGAATCGAATTCCAACAATTTTGTTAGCTCCAAACTGTGGACTTTGGTCTCGAGGGACCTTTGGTCGGATTCAGGAGCTTTTCAACTTGGAATTCTCTCTCATTCTGTATTTTCAGGCCAGTTGGGCTTGCTTGGTTGACTGTGGTTAACATTCAGAGGAGACGGCCTTGGATGAAAATTCTGTCAGTGCTGTTAGCTCCAAAATATCGAGTTTAGGCTAGAAGTACCATTGGCTTGGGTCCCAAGGATTCCAGACTTGTTTTCGGGCCTTGAGTTCCATTTTGGAAATAGTTGGCCGAAGGTTGATGTTGGGCGTAGGGCCCACTTTTTATTAAATCGACCTCTGATGGTATTTTTGTTAATTCTATTGGATCCGGAATGTCATTGCTAGTTGGATAGCTCTAGTCATTTTTGTTCGCGGGACCCCGGATGCATTCCCGGGGACCCAAAGTGTTAAAATCTCCAAAGGGGCATTGCTGGTTGCTTGTGTAGTGCAAGGGCGCCGCCTGGGCCGCAGCTGCGTGCGCGCGCCTATGCCTAGGCCAGCGCACCTGCATGCCAGCCTCCTTGGCTAGGCCAGCGCCTCTGTGCCCTTGGCCAGCGCCCCTGCGCCTAGGCTGGCAGTATATAGGCTACCCAACTAGTTTTTTCTCCCTCATTTCTCCTAAACCCAATTCCGAAAATCCTCCATTGATAACTCATAAAACCTCCATTTCAACCCCTTTCTCTTTCCTACTGATTGGAGGGTACTAATTGGCGATTCTTACATGTTTTGGGGCATCTAACAACTGGTAAATTCTCTCTTTAAATCCTCATTTCCTCCCTTGATTCTCCTTTGAATTTCTTGATTGAGGGACTATTTTGGAGCCCTATCTGTGGTTTAATTCTGCTCATCTTTTGGGCATGTTCTCCGGGGATTATGGGGAACATTTCAGTGTTTTTCATTTTTTGTTTTGGGTTGGGAGGCCCACGGGCCTGTTTGTGACTCGGATTTTGACACAGTTATGGTTATGGCACTATGGGTGTCGTTAGTCTTGTATTAACATGTTGATTATTCTGTTGGTAGTGGTTTTGCAATTTGGAGCTTCCCGGAGATGTTTGAGCCTGGACAACACCGTTCCCGCAGCTAGTCATCAGATGATAGGTAGGTTATGGCTTTCCCTACCTAGACTCTGCATATATAGTCTATAACTACATTAATTAGCATACCTGGGTGAGTTGTTATAGGTTGGTACCCCAGACCTTGTCCGCCTTTTCTTTCCATTTATTTCATACGTTGTTTGTAGTATTCACGTAGTATTGTATATTACCCTTGTGGTTCTGTGTCGCCTTGTATTGACTTTGGAACATAGATGGTGGATTATTTGGGAATGTCCGCGAGTCCCGGACATAGAAATATCCTTTTAGGCTGGTTATGTCTGCTGAGTAGTTGTGGAGCCTGTGCAAGGTCGATAGGACTTGTTTGTGAGCCATAATTGGGCTACTCTATTGTTTGCGAGCATATCATACATGAAAAGGTTTTTCCTGCATGTTTTATTACTGTTTTGTCTTCGAGCCTACTATAATTGATTTTTTAAACCTTGTATGGCCCCGAGGGCCCATTTTCAGTAAATGGATTTTTGAAAGGACTTGGAAACTGGCTTCAATGAAATCTCTCATAGTAGAGAGGGTATATCGATGATTTGACTGATGGTTCTCATTCTGATACTAAGCTCGGCTGGACTGTAGCACTAGACATTATTTTCCATAGATTTAGACCCAGATACTAGTCGGGCACCCTGTTTAGGGATTTTGATACCTGATTTCTATTTTAGACCCAAATACACTTCGAGCACCCTTTATAAGGATTATTGAGACTTAACTACTGCTTTAGACCTGGGTACACTCCAGGCACCCTTGATGGGGATTATTGAGATTACCACTACTAATTTTGGCTCAGATTGAATCCGAGCACGTACTACGAGATCCCGATAGTTTAGATATTTTGAGGTTAGAGTGTAGTATGTGGTCTATGAGTAGACCTCTATGGACCCTGTCATCCCGGACCAAGTGCTATGGAAAAAGGGTTACCGAGGGTAGGGGTTTATGAAAGAGTAGATGTACTCAGGAGAAGTCCTTCCATGGATCCCGCTTTAATTGGACCTTTGGGGCACCGGAGGGGGTAACATACTAACACTGCAGTCACACTTGGTTACAGATTCATCATATCATATCATCATGCATATTTCACCCGGATTCCACCCTTGTTTGTTGTATGTTCAGTGTACTCTCTGGTTGTATAGGCAGCCGAAGGGTTTGTTTTCACTTGATTGCGTTCCTCGGTTGTATGGGTGGCCGTTGGGACTGAAGGTAGCTTATACTATTCCTATCAGATTATAGAGGTTGTTTTATTCCTTGGTTCTTGTGGATTGGTAAATTTTAGCCTGTTGAGGCTCCAAGTGTTTAGGCGTGAGTATTAAGGGGCTAGTGAGTCCTATTTTATTGAGGCACCTTTGTGTGGCCTTCAGAGCGGTTTGTGGGTTTCAATCCGTTGTTCCATATCTTGACTCTGAGTAGTGGCTATCGGTTATGGTGGTTTAGTTATTCTATTTTAGGGCTATATTTTTTAGATTGATCCTGGTTTATGCATACCTTGATTGTTGTGTCTAAAGCATGTTTCTGTTATTCTATGCCTTCTAGTTGATTATGTTTGATTGCCTCCCTTTTTTCCTTTTTACTTGAGGTTACCAGTATACCGCCATGTTTTCTAAACTCTCTCCTTTTATATACTATTGTTGCAAGGATTCCAGGTGTGTTCTTCTTTCTTACACCTGTGTTCTGTGTATATTTGTTTCCTATGCTAGCACTGTTTTTTATTACTCTTGGTTGTCTGTACTCTGTGCTAGTTCCGTGTGCTTCTACTATTGTCTTCGGTGACCATTTCCTTGTTATCTGCTACTTGCTGTTTTTATATCTTATATGCGCTCAGTCGGCCGATGATGCCTACTGGGTACCCATTGTTTTACAATTGGTGCTCATACTACACTTCTGCACTATTTAGTGTAGATATTAGTTGAGCTTTTGTTGTTGATCGCGTTGGAGAATTGTGCAGGTTTTGGACATTCGAGACTAGGGTGAGTGCCTGCCGGTCAGGGCTTGGCCACATCTCATCTTTTGTACTGTTACTCTTTGTATATTCGGAGACAGTTGTACTTATCTTTTGTTACTTCTAGCACTTGTACTCTATTAGAAGCTTCTTTACTATCGATACCAAGTCTTGGGGTTGGTGTAGCATCATTTGTATATATTTCGGGTTGTTGCTTCCGCGTTATCTTATTTTTATTTTCTGCTTCCGCTTATTTTTGTTCATTGTGCGTATTGGTTAGGTAGTAACCCATTACTCACTATTCTGGGCTACGGGAATTGGTTCGCCTACTGGGGGGTTGTAGGTGCCATCATGACCTAAGAAATCGGGTCGTGACAAGTATAATCCTAAAGACCACTTTTATGAACATAGATGATATACCTTGTCAGCATTTCTTTCTTTTATAGTTTGGTAATCTTAAAAGATTATTGGCTAATCCTTTGCTAATTCTTTTCATCTTCTTATTCTCTTCTATGTCTTCCTACTTGGAGTTTACAATTTGTCTTTTAGCTAAAGCCTTCAATACTAGTTGACATAAACATCCATTTGGATGGTGGATTTCTTTGATATACTAAAAAGTGTTTGTAGCCACTAATACCCATGATTTTGTCAAAGTTGGTGAAAGTGTTTGGAAATGTATGTGTTATATGCTATTGAAACATATATGTCTTGTCATTTCTCTCTTGTTTCTTTCTTGAAATATACCAATAAATTTGTTTGTCTATGAAGCTGCACCAAGTGTCACGACCCAGACCGCCGTGAGTGGCACTCACCCAACCTTCCGGGTGAAAGAACCATCACTTCCCCGAACTTAATCGTTCTAACAGCTCAAAACCAACGTGCGGAAATTAAACTAACAAAACAATAATAACAAAACCACTTCATTTATATAAACCTGCGGAAATTACCCCCTAGAATCTGAAAGTCACAGTACCAAACAATCTACCAATGTCTAGAATACGGGGATACAACCCCAAAACAAGGAAATAGTTTAAGCCCAAAACAAGTGGGCTACAACTCTAATGATAGATTCAAGGCAGCTCGATCGAAGCAGCTCACCCTTGAAGTCTGGAAACGCCGGTACTACAGATGAGGTCACGTCTCAACAACTGGAAGATTGCTTGTACTCACAAAAAGAAAAGCAAGTGCAGTATCAGTACACCACCACTGTGTACTGGTATGATCATCAGCCAGTTCCAAATAAAAACAGTATATAATCAGTACAACAAATCAAGTATAAGTACCGAAGACATACAACAAGTCAACAGGCACCCCTAGACTATAAGTCTCTACAAAGCTTGTTCCCGCATGAAATCCACCCTTTCTAACTATAGGAAACAATCATATAACCAATAAACCATCCCTTTTTTTCTATCCCGGACCCACCCTGGGATCCCCTCTAAACAACACCTAAGTGTTAAACAGACAACCTGGCCTAATCCAAGGCTAACTCAATAGATATAAAAGGATTCCCAGTCACTCAAGGACCACTAACAAATATCACATTTAAATAAAACATCCCGGTCCACTCACGAAATCAATAACAGTCAATGCAACATAATAACATCAATACAATGATGCAGTAAAATAAACTTGTACCAGGCGTGCTACCCGAGCCAATTGTTAGTATCCCATACCCGGTGTGGTACCCGAGCCAACAATTTGTTATACCCGTACCAGGCGTGGTACCCAAGACAACCGTTAGTATTCTCATACCAGGAATGGTACCCGAGCCAACCAAATGTCAATTAATCCATCGTCAAATAATGAACAAACAACTTGTAAAACAAACAAGCAACACACCGTTCAATCCACAGACTGTAAAACAGGACCTTTAGACATTTTAAACAATTCCTTTAAGCAATGTAATTCATACAAACACTTAGATAAGAGTACAAAAATATACAACATTCACAGGAATCATAAGCCATCACCTACCTCTAAATGATCCAAGCTCTATTCAACTTGAGATTTCCCGTGTTCTGGATTCTTTTCTTGTTCTTGGTCTAAAACAACAAATCCCAAATTCCAGACCAATACTTGAATTAACAAACAAGGCCTGCGTATTACCTGGATAACACCAAATCCCAAATTCCAGACAAATCATGATCATTCTACACTTTTCCTGGGTTTCCCGCCATTAATTTCCCTAGTTCTATCATTTTCACGGATAAAAATAGAGAATTTAACAAATGCGATCAATAAACCTTGTTTTTAACAATACCCATGAACTTTGATGCCTAGAATCCCCCTTCTTCCCTGGATTCTACCATCCTTAGGTTATTCCAACCTTTCTCTAAGTTTCCTCCTAGCAATTCTACCACGTAGGAAAAGTAGTACGAAGTTTGTGGAGTAGAAACCTTACCTTAGGGAAGAAAAACAATGTAAAACAGAGGAAAATCACCTGGAATCGCCTTTCCCTTCTCCCAAAATAAAATAGTGAAAGTTGAACACTTTGGGGACTATTTCTGCATTAATAACCGTTGAGCCTGCTATAGCGGTCCTCGCTAAAGCGGTCCCCGCTAAAGCGATCCCCGCTAAAGCGGTCCCCGCTAAAGCGGTCCCCGCTAAAGCGGTCCCCGTTCCGCTAAAGCGGTCCCCGCTCCACTATAGCGGTTTTGACTGGCGTTGACTGCCTTGACTTCTGCTATAGCGGTCTTTTCCACCACTATAGCAGAGGTCGCTACAGCGGAGCCGTTGAGCTTTTCACGGACAGAATATCTTGAAATCTCCAATTTTTGCCCATTTTACAACACACTTGCTTCCCCCGATGATCCAAAATAACCCATTCATGTCAATCGCGATTCCGGGAGTTCTACTTACCCGAATTCGATTCTGAAAAGTCCCCCTGACTAATTTATGTCTTCGCTACGTGGAAAACTAGGTCAAAAAAAGACACCTAACCCAATCCTTACCTAGATTTCCCTAGACTCCACCTCGCTCAAAAACTGGCCGAGGCTAGCCTAGCCCTGAATTCAAACTCCCAAACCTGGAGTTTTCTAACTCTAAAAATTGGCAAGATTGGACTACCCGTTATGACGGACCCGGTTGTTACAACAGATACCAATATACGCATTGTTCATCCCTGAATGATCAAACCCAAATTTATGGAAATAAAAAAAGAAAGTGTAGTACTTGAATCCTCAAACAAATGAGGGTACTTGTCTCGCATGTCCTTCTAAGTTTCCCAAATGTCTTCCTCAAACAGATGATCCTTCCACTGAACCTTTACCATATCAATCACCTTTTTCCTCAACCTCTAGTCATCCCGAGCAATAATCAAGACTGGTTCCTCTTCATAACGAAAATCCTTATCGAAAATCACCTCATCCCACTTGATAATGTAGTCCCCATCCCCATAGTATTGCTTAAGAATGGATACATAGAATACCGGATGGACGCCCAACAACTAGGCAGCAGTGCTAAATTGTAAGCCACTCACCCCACAATATCAAGAACCTCAAACGGACCGATGAATCGAGGGATAAGCTTGCATTTCTTACCAAGCCACATAACTCCCTTCATTGGTGACACTTTCAACAATACCAGTTCACCAACCTAAAATTCCATGTCCCGGACCTTGCGATCTGCATAATACTTCTGCTTGCTTTGGGCAGCCAATAATTTGTCCTGAATGCCCCTTACCTTTTCTTGCTCTTTTTTTCCCATTTCCACGCCCAAATTCTTTTCATCGCCTTCCTCAAACCACCCAACTGGTGATCTACAGCTCCTCCCATACAATGCCTCGAATGGTGCCATGTCAATACTAGAGTGGTAACTATTATTGTACGAGAATTTGCACAATGGTAGGAACTGGTCCCAATGGCCCCCAAAGTCCATCACACATGCTCTCAGCATGTCCTCCAATACCTGGATCGTCCTCTCCGACTGACCATCAGTTTGAGGATGGAAGGTTATGCTAAAAGTGAGTTGTGTACCCAACTTTTCATATAGCTTGCCCCAAAATTTAGAGGTGAACTGCGTACCCCTGTCTGAAATAATGGGCAGTGGAACCCCATGCAATCTCACAATCTCCTTCACGTAGATCTTAGCCAATTACTGCGAATTGTAATCTACCCTGACCGTAATGAAGTGAGAGGACTTGGTCAACCTGTCAACAATGACCCAAATTAAGTCATACTTCCCCAATGTCCTGGGAAGACCCACCACAAAGTCCATGGCTATCCTTTCCCACTTCCACTCTGGAATTGGCATTCTCTGAAGTAGTATTGCTAGTCTTTGATATTCATATTTTACCTGCTGGCAGTTCTGACATTTGGACACAAAGTTGACTATGTCCCTTTTCATCCTGGGCCACCAATACATTTTAGTCACACCCGGATGAATTGAGTACCGCAAACCATGAGCTTCTGCCAAGATTTTCTGAATTATATCATCAACCCAAGGAACACAACTCCTTTCTATAAAATGTAGTACTCCACCGGAGTATAATGTGACTTCCCTTGATTCCCCCAATATTACCTTACCTCAAAGTTTACTCAGTTTCGGATCCTGATACTGTTTGGCCTTTATTTCCTCTATGAAGGTGGCTTTGACCTCAATGCTGGCCAATAACCCACCCTGTTCTGAAACACCAAAGTGCATGAACTTGGCCTCCAAGGCCTAAATTTCCCTTGCTAGTGGTCGTTTGGACACCCCCAAACAATAACTCCATCCACCTTCTCTGCCTCAAATTCAAATCCTTCTGAGCGAACACATGCTGCAAGCTGCGATAATAGGTGAACACCTCACACTTGACACTATGTAGATAGTGTCTCCAAATCTTGAGTGTAAAGACCACTGCTGCCAACTCTAAGTCATCAGTCGGGTAGTTCCTCTCATGCACCTTCACCTGCCTTTTTTCATAGGCTATCACATTCCTATATTGCATCAACACAGCACCCAAATAAGAATATGAAGCATCATAGTAAACAATAAAGTCTTTACCTTCAACCGGCAAGAACAATACAGGAGTTGTGGTCAAAAGTGTCTTGAGCTTTTGGAAGCTCTTCTCGCACTTGTCGGACCACACGAATGGTACATCTTTCTGTGTCATCTTGGTCAGGTGAGTAGCAATAGACGGAAAATCCTTAACAAACCTCCGATAGTACCTTGCGATCCCAACAAAACTCCTCACCGCTGTCATAGAGTTAGGCTGCGCCCAACCCTTGAGTGCCTCAATCTTCTGGGGATCCACCATCACCCCTTGTTCTGACACTACATGCCCCAAGAATGCAACTGAAGTTAACCAAAACTCACACTTAGTGAACTTCGCATAAAGCTTCTGGAATCTCAAGATGTTTAACACAATACGAAGAAGATTAGCATGCTCCTCCCTACTCTTGGAGTAGATCAAAATATCATCGATAAACAATCACGAAGGAATCTAAATACGACTTAAATACCCTATTCATCAAACTCATGAATATTTCCAGCGCATTGGTCAAACCAAACGACATTACTAGGAACTCGTAATGCCTATATCGAGTCCGAAAAGTAGTCTTAGGAATGTCCTCTGGCCTAATCCTCAACTGATGGTACCCTGACCTCAAGTCAATTTTCAAAAACACCGATGCACTCTGCAGTTGGTCAAACAAATCATCAATGCGGGGTAGAGGGTACTTATTTTGGATGGCCACCTTATTCAACTACCTACAATCTATGCACATCCGCATACTACAAACCTTTTTCATTACAAACAAAATAGGAGCACCCCAAGGTGACGCACTGGGATGGATAAATCCCTTATCTAGGAGTTCCAGCAGCTGAGTCATAAGTTCCCTTAACTCTGCCATAGCCATATGATACAGATGAATGGGAATGGGATGAGTCCCTGGCTCCAGATCAATACAAAAGTCTATATCCCTATCCGGAGGCATACCAGGCAAATCCGCTGGAAACACCTCTAGAAACTCAGAAACCACTGGAACTGACTCAATAGATGGGGACTCCACACTATCATCCCAGAGATAAGCCAAGAAGGCTAGACACCCTCTCCCCACTAGTTTTATAGCCTGAACGAATGATGTGACCTTAACTGGATTAGGGTTGTACACACCTTCCCACTCTAGTCTATTCTTACCCAGAATCTCTAGAGCCACAGTATTGATGTTATAGTTCAACACAGCATGATAAGGGGATAGCCAAGTCATGCCCAAGATAATATCAAAATCAGCCATAACCAGGATTACCAAGTCTACCCAAGTATGCAACCCCACAAACACAACAGAACAGTCATGATAAACATGAGTCTCAATCATAGACTATCCAACTGGGGTACAAACATGGATAGAGGAATCAAGGATATATAAAATCAATTCTAGACCCAACGCAAAACTCACAAATACATGAGAATATGTAGACCCTAGGTCAAATATTACCAAAGCCATTTTATCGCAGACAAGAATGGTACTTGTGATCACCGCATCTGATGCTTTCACTTAAGTTCTCCTTGGAAATGCATAGCAATGAGCTAGATCATCAATCCGGGCAACTTCCCAGGATGGCTGCGCTGTACCTCTGCCCGCACTGCCATTCCCTCTATCACCCTGGCCTCCCTGAAAGTTACCTCGCCCACCCTGTGGATGACCTCTAGAATTACCGCCTCTACTTGCCACGACCACCGCTTTAGATTGCTGCTGACTCTTATTACCTATCTGCCTGAGTGGGAACTCCCTCTTAAAGTGGCCCAGATCACCACAATGGAAGCAACCACGGTCAAGTGTAGGCCTGCTAGCTGATGTATAAGACACTCTCTGGTCTCTAGGAGCTGAAGACTGATTATGAGCTCCCTGACGACCACATGTAGCAACTGACAGAGCTGACTGAATAGGACGGGATAGGTATGCCTGTTAATTCTGGACCCTAGAGTATGAACTACTAAAATTTCCCTCATGCCAAGGCTTCTTGGCTAAAGCCTTAGCCTGCCCCACTTACTTGACCCCTTCAAACTTCTTCACATAATCTACCACTTCATTGAAGCCCCTCCCTGATGAAGTCATATGCACTGACAGTACATGTAGCTCAGTATTCAAACCTTTTAAAAACAACCGAACCCGTTCCTCCTCGGAACCCAACATCTGTGTGGCAAAACGAGACAAGGCGTGGAACTTAGCCTCGTAAGAAGAGACTGACATGCTACCCTTCTCCAAGTTCAAGAACTCATCATTCTTCCGGTCCCTCAAAGTACGGGGTACGTACTTCTCTAAAAACAAAGCGTGGAACTGTTCCCAAGTCAGTGCAGGTAGAACAGAAAACCGACACTCCACATGAGACCTCCACCACTGCTTAGCATCACCCTGCAGCTGAAATGTGACAAAATCAACCCCATGATGATGTACAATACCCAACTTGTGAAACCTCTCATAGCAATCTAAGACGAACTCATAGGCATCCTCCTTGTCGATACCCTAAAATGTCGGAGGTTTCAGCTTGAGAAACTTGGTCAGCATCTCATGCTCATTCCCTGTCATCACTGGTCCTAGCATTGGCCTGAAGAAGTCATTCGTGCCTGAAATGGCGTCCATCCTAGGTGTTGTAGTAACCGCTGGCTGTGTATTCAAAGCCTGATTTTCAAATGTCGCGGGTATGGCTCCAGCACCCACCAACCCACTCAAAATATTCCAAGCCTGTTAAAAAGCTTCTGGTGTCATATCATGAAGGCCTGCACCCCCAACCGGTGCTACCTCAGCCTGTGCCTCGCCATCTTCAGCCACAACTTCCACATCTTCAGCAATATGTTCCTAAGGTGGGGGAGGGGTTGTTTCACGCTCTCGAGTAGCCTCTTTAGCTCCACCCATAGTGGGTGCGTCTCTACCTCGTCCTCTGCCCCTTCCCCTGTCTCTACCACGGACAGTCAGGCCCGCTACTCTAGCTCCATTTTTCTTTGTATTAACCACCTGCGGAAAGAAGAGTGGATGAGGTTAGATACCAATTTGTATCACCAGATACCAATTAGAATCAAATTATAGCATGAAGGAAAGAAGGAAGAGATAGTTTTTCCTAAAGCCCCATAGCCTCTCGAAGAAAAGTACGGACGTCTCCGCACCATTTCGCAAGACTCTACTAGACCTGTTTGGTACGACGAGATCAATGAACCTAGGGCTCTGATACCATCTTTGTAACGACCCAGACCGCCGTGAGTGGCACTCACCTAACCCCCCTACCCCAGGTGAGCAAACCATCACTTCCCCAAACTTAACCATTCTAACAACTAGAAACCAAAGTGCAGAAATTAAATTAGCAAAACATTAATACAAAACCACTTCATTAATATAAACATGTGGAAATTACCCCCTATAATCTGAAAGTCGCAGTACCAAATAATCTACCAATGTCTAGAATACGGGGATACAACCCCAAAACAAGGAAATAGTTTAAGCCCGAAACAAGTGGGCTACAACTCTAATTATAGATTCAAGGCAGCTCGGTCGAAGTAGCTTACCCTTGAAGTCTGGAAATGCCGGTACTACAAATGAGGTCGCGTCTCAACCGCTGGAAGATTGCCTATCCTCACAAAAAGAAAAGCAAGTGCAGTATCAGTACACCACCACTGTGTACTGGTAGGATCATCAGCCAGTTCCAAATAAATAGTGTATAATCAGTACAATAAATCAAGTATAAGTACGGAAGACATGCAAGAAGTCAACAGGCACCCCTAGACTACAAGTCTCTACCTAGCTTGTTCCCGCATGAAATCCACCCTTTCTAACTGTAAGCAACAATCATTTAACCAATAAACCATCCCTTTTCGTCTAACCCGGACCCACCCTGGGATCCCCTCTAAACAACACCTAAGTGTTAAACAGACAACCCGGCCTAATCCAAGGCCAACTCAATAGATATAACAGGATTTCCGGTCACTCAAGGACCACCAACAAATATCACATTTCAATAAAATAACCCGGTCCACTCACGGAACCAATAACAGTAAAGGCAATACAATAATATCAATGCAATGATGCAGTAAAATAAACCCGTACCAGGCATGGTACCCGAGCCAACCGTTAGTATCCCGTACCAGTCATGGTACCCGAGCCAAAATTTTTGTATACCTGTACAAGGCGTGGTACCCGAGCCAACCATTAGTATTCCCGTACCAAGCGTGGTACCCGAGCTAACCAAATGTCAATTAATCTACAGTCAAATAATGAACAAACAACTTGTAAAACCAACAAGCAACACACCGTTCAATCCACAAACTGTAAAACAGGACCCTTAGACATTCTAAACAATTCCTCTAAGAAATGTAATTCATAAAAACACTTCGATAAGTGTACAAAAATATACAACATTCACAGGAATCATAAGCCATCACCTACCTTTAAATGATCCAAGCTCTACTCAACCCGAGATTTCCCGTGTTTTGGATTCCTTTCTCGTTCTTTGTCTAAAACAACATACAAGTACTTAAATTAACAAACAAGGCCTGCATATTACCCGGATTACACTAAATCCCAAATTCCAGACCAACCATGATCATTCTACCCTTTTCCCGGGTTTCCCGCCTTTAATTCCCATATTTCTATCATTTTCACGGATAAAAATAGAGAATTTAAGAACATGCGATCAATAAACCTTCTTTTTAACAATACCCAAGAACTTTCATGCCTAGAATCCCCCTTCTTCCCCGGATTCTACCATCCCTAGATTATTCCAACATTTCCCCAAGTTCTCTCCTAGCAATTCTACCGCGTAGGAAAAATAGTACGAAGTAAAAACCTTACCTTAGGGAAGAAAAACAATGGAAAATGGAGGAAATTCGCCTTTAATCGCCTTGCCCTTCTCCCAAAATGAAATTGTGAAAACTGAACATTTTGGGGAATGTTTCTGCATTAATTCCCGTCGATCCCGCTATAGTGGAAGCATTCCGCTATAGCAGTTCCGACCGACGTTGACCGCCTTAACTTCTGCTATAGCAGTCTTTTCCACTGCTATAGTGGAGGTTTCTATGGCGGAGCCGTTGCACTCGTCACGGAAAAAAATCTAGAAATCTCCAAAATTTGCCCATTTTCCAACACACTTTCTTCCCTCGATGATCTGAAATAACCCCTTCACGTTAATTGCGATTTCGGGAGTTCTACTTACCCGAATTTGATTTTGAAAAGTCCCCCAGACTCTTTTATGTCTTGGCTACATGGAAAAATAGCTCAAAACAAGACACATAACCCAATCCTTACCCTGATTTTCCTAGACTCCACCTCGCTCTAAAATCGGCCGAGGCTAGCCTAGCCCAGAATTTCAAACTTCCAAACCTGGAGTTTTCTAACTCTAAATCTTGGAACAATTGGACTGCCCGTAATGACAGACCCGGTCATTTCACTAAGGGGGTGCAAACATGAACTAAAGAATACCCAATCACGTTATAGATGTAGGGAACTAAGGAAATCTAACAAATCGTTCATCACGTGTCCACTTGACGCTTTCCATAGAAAGCCAAAAAATATAAGCACTTCAATTTGACTGATTTTATTCTGGGCTTGGGGTTTGACTAAATAGTGTCAATATGTATGATGCACATGCAGTACTATTGTTCTTTCATCATGAAGGATTTTTGGACTAGATTAACTAGAAGGCAAGTTTATGTCTGTATTGAAAACATATTTGGTTTTTGATCATTCCTTAATGTGAAATCCATCTTAGCATTTTTGAGATTTTCTCTAGGTGAATCTATTGCATTGTTACCATTATAATGATTAGTTAACTGACCTTATCATTATTTCAAGCGATGAAAGAAAGTTGTATTTCATTTAACCATCTCTTTGAAACACTGCTTATGCTATATTATTGTAGAATCAACTGTTGTTTCCAGTCTATTAGCATTAGGAAGTTGTATTATATCAACATTTTTTCCTTGGTCTTTATTGCACATTCATGCTGGGGATTGCCAAAGCTGTCATAAATGAAATACTCAATTAGTGATGGAAGTATCATCCTGACTTTGATCAAACAAATACTTGTGTCAAAAATTTGAGAGCCACTAATTTTTTTTGAAACTTTATGAGTTTAGTACCCAAACTGACCCTAACTTTTTATGAATATTTCATCCTCCAAACTGACCCTAACTATTTACTTTAGCCTCATCAAGTCTGGTTCTATGTTTAACATTGTTGTTCTGCTTTCTGAATGTATAGCCTCTTGAAATGTCTTACAATTGATTTGTCAATCTTTACTGTAGAGCCATTTGCCTTTACTATTTTTTTATTCTACTTGCCGAGATATGACATAGTTAATAGACAATACTCTTTTACATATAGTTAGACTACTAGTACGACTATGTTGATTCTTGAATAAGAAAGTAGCTTATTGTTTGTATTGCCTTTATTGTTTGTGCATATGAAATGGCAAATTTGGTAGAAGAGCCGTGTGCATTAAGTTTGATAATTTGTGTACTGTGGTCTTCTTTACTGCCCGATATCAACTATTCACCTATTTGAAGCTTTTAACTCAGATCATCACTGTAAAAAATAATGTTTATCTCTTTTGACTGTCCATTTTATATATGCATGTTCTCAATCATCATGAAACTCATTTAGGGCTCTGTCTGTCTGCAGAATTGTTAATAAATATTCCTTCGAATACCTTTAGCTAGTCTTCTCTCTGCATTTATTGTGTATTTGAGTGTGTGAAAAGAAAAAGAATGTTTCAGTAGAGGTCATTTTATTAGTCGGGAGTTCCCTAAGAAAACAAATGAGAAATCTCCATGAATATTGAATGGGAATCTAATTCTTGAGTGGCATACAAGATGTTTCCCTGTCAAAGAGTAAAAAAACATTTATCCATATATGAAATAAGATTTCACTATTAAAGATTTGGTCAGAGTTACATGTAGAAATCTGAAAAAGTAAAGTGTTATCTACACATTCTTTAATAATGAGATAACAGCGGGAAAAGGAAAAACCATATCTACCAGGTATGTGTGGCAAGTTATGAAATATTTACTTAGAAAATCTAAACTCTGAAGAAGAAAAGAAAAAAAATGGAGGAGATATGACTAAAGAATTGTACAACACTATATGGAAGTATTAAGGTCTTAGACTACATAGAAAGAGGTCTTACATTTAAAATTTAATACATTTCAACCTGATAGATTGGTAATCCTTTTTCATAAATAGTTCAATGAAGTTTTAAATAACACACAGCTTTTCCAAAAACATCTCAAGTATCTAACACAATACAGATATCAGAACCCTTAGATTTTGTGGTGATTAAAATACCTCTAGCAGACAACTGTATTCAAACTGTTTCTTCGATGCTATGTAGGAACTTTTAATAACATTCCTGTAGAACAATTTTTCTACAACAACAATCTATAGACATCTCAGATTCTGAAATACAGACTGGTTGAGCTCCAAATACTTATCTGGATGAACGTTGTATAGATAGCGTTGAGCATATGAAAGAGCCCAGTTAACTACTGAAGCTACATAGCTAGAATCTGTGGGATTGCTTCACGAGTTACAACCTGCAAAAGAGAAAAATATAAATGTCCTAAATTGATATGAAAGTCGTGTTACTCTACCCCTTGTGTACTTTTTCTTAGACGGTGAGTTGATGATCCATAAGTCCTATTCACTCCTTTTTCCTTTTGAAAGCTGTTAGACATTCAATGTTCTTATATTTATTTACTATAAGTTTCTCCCAAACTAAGTGTCTTAATTTGATTAAGAGAGAGTTTTTCTAGTAATGGTGACAAATATATTTTCTTTTATCAGGCTTTCATGAGTCTTTGTTTGAAATAGATGGTGTCAATATAAGAGAAGGATGATTAACTAATCACTTAATTTTAATAGGTTGAACACTACACAACTATGTATGTTTGTTTTGGTTAAAGTGTTAGATTTTGAATGTATCTATCACATATTAAAGAATCTAAGTGAAATGAAATGAAACCAAACCTTGAAGCAGACTGTGTTTTTCAGTTTAAAGATGCTATCTTGTTTGAAGTTGTGTCTTTTCTTTGTCTACTTTAAAAGTGTTCCTCATGGTTCATGTTTAGATAATAATGGTTTATAAAAGGAAGTAGCTAATGGTTCTTTTAGTAGGCTACCTTATTTTTCCCTTTAAGTTTCATATTATTTTGGTCGATATGTCTGAAATAAAATTAATATAATGTATGAATTAGTGAGAATTTGAGCGGGAGATAGATGCTCGTCTTGTAATGCAAGCAAAGAGAAAACAAGAAAGTATGAAAGAATGCTACAGAGAGCATAACCTTCTAGGAGATATTGCCACTTGCGTCCTGGAAAGAAATGTGTATCAATAGATTTTGGAGGTTTATTCCTTTCTTAGATTATAAAATTTTCCTATCACTAACATATTGCAGGGATTTAAAGGGGGCCTTAGACTCGTGCTTGGACACGCAAGACATGCTTGATTGTAGTTTCTTTTCATAATCTTGTGTAAGAGACTACTCTTTGGAGTTTGGTAGAGAGATAGGGATCTATCCACCCTCTTTTGTTATTGGACATACTCAAATAAAAAAAATTTATGTAGAAGTTGAGAAAAGATGGAGCCTGGAGAACTATAAAATAAAAAGAGGAGGAGAGTAGCCTTTTATTACTAACTTTTGTAGGATAGTTTTGTCATGTATATTGCATAGTAGACAGTGGATAATGGATTGTGGGTTATATATTCTCTTATATAATATAATAAGAGGGAGTTAGAACTTACCAAGCAGCACTCCAACAACTTGGTAGCTTAATCAGGGGGTCAATTTCGACATTTCAGTTTGGATTTACTGGTGGCTAAACATGTGCTCCCTCAAATTTTCCACGTAGAAAATCCCCGCTTTCCTCTTCTATATCTCATCTGCTCATTGCACTTCTGCTGAGTGCTGATTGTCACTTCCTCAATTTTATGCTTTTCATTGTGCTTTTGCTCCCTGCTACCTCTTGAAAAAATCTAAAAGTTTCTCACAAATATAACTACCAAGTACATCACAAAATTATTTATATAAGGATTGGTGTTTGCTGTGTTTTTTTTCTCTTCTTAAAAAGTTGAAATTAGTTTTGGCTTCTTCGTTCCTCTGCTCAGCCCCACTTTTTGGATTTTTGTTCGTTTTTAGGTTTTATATGAAGGTAGTTAATGATTTTATATTTTCCTTGTCTGTGCTCTTGTCGTTGCCTATGCTTTAGTATTTGTATTTTTTGTTAACCCTCTACCTTATAGCTGTTTGACAAAAAAAATTGTTACTCCTGTGATTATGTATTAGTTGTTGTCCCATTGCTCTATGTTCACCTCGTCTCTCAGTCGTGCTCATAATTAAATTGATGTCTAATAGAATTCTATAACTCAATTAATTTGGGCGCAAAGCGAGCAGTCAAGGAAATAAAATAGTGTTGCAATGTAACCAAAGAAACCAATTACTGCTCTAATTGAGCCACAAAAAAAAATACTGCTGCAACTTTAAAATACAACACTTCCTGCTGTGAATTCAGATTAGTGGGGCTTTAATGTAGGTATGATTCTTTGATTTTATCCATTCTCGGGAAATTGAATTATAATGTACTCCTTAATGTGATGAAGTTGTTGATTGATTTTGAAATTTGTTGAATTTTACATTTGCTTTGTTGTTGTTCCCTTATGTATTACCACACTCTGCATGACTCTGAATTAAGAGTGTTTTAGCGTGAATATGAAGTTATACAATCATAGACTTTTTAATTCTTTGAAAGTATTGTCTTAATATATTGATAATTTTTTGTAACATATCTCATTCCTTTCCAGATGCAGAAGGAAGAGTTAGAGATTCTACACGGTTGCATAAACTAATTGTCTAGATATTGCTAATTGAAACAGCTTTGCCCCCACATCCAACAGGCAAGTGCACATCCACTCAAAATGTCATAAGTAAGTACATGTCACCTTCTTTGACCATTATTTATTTTTCAATGCATCTTCCTTTGAATGCAATTAGCTCTGACATTGTTACAATTTGCACAACTAGAACATAGATAATGGTTTTCTCATTGTTTGTAGAATTCCATCATGTATTTGGACCAATAGAAGATATGTACATACTCAATGACTCATATTCTAGATCAAGAGCACTTATTATGTTCATTATTGCAAGACTTTCTCAATGTCATTTTGTTAATAGTGCCACAATGGTTAAACTTTTGCTCTTTGTTATGGTACATCCTTCTGTTTATGAATTATTGTGCATTCCGAATATATTGAATCCTCCCATTTGAAATTAATGCTATTTGACAGTAATTGCTCTGTGAATGTCACTACACCGACAAAAATCTAATGCTTTTCACCTCATTTTTTTCGTAGTATGTTTTCTCCCAATGGCAACTGTACTGCTTGAATGAGTCACGTACAACCATGCACACTTTTTCTTATTGAAGTAGGCAACATTCATTTGTGCAAAGGAAGCATCTCTAACTGTAGAACTGCAGAAGGCCTTGATATCAGTAAGTCTTGGCAAGCTAAAACGTATGTATATGCGTGTTCTAGTAATTTAATTTATTTCCTTTTACTCCCAAGTATGAACTGCTATCAACAGATAGATTATGCTCAACTCAATTAAATGTGTAGTATCTCTAGTACGAACTTCTAGCAACATTATTTTGTGGTAATTTTAAATTTTATTTTGAATGTGTAAGAACATGCGAGTGATCAAACTTGAATGGAGGCACAAGTCAACTCGATCTATTGAAGAGTTTTTGGACTATATATTGTGATATTTATTTGAATACATTTAGTTTTGTGGAATGATCTTTAAAATATTGCTTTATAAGTATATGCAATACAAGACATGTTTGTCGAAGTGTATTGCAAATCTATACATTTAAATTTTTTATTAGCTAATTTGGAGCTTGAGATCATTTATATATATATATATATATATATAAATTATTATTTTCCAATTAGAAATTCTGGCTATAAAAATTCTAGACAACGTTGCCATACTTCAAAAATGTGGCTATAGGAATGTCAATTATGTGATTTATTAATTGTAAATTATGGCATGTACACAAGTAAAGGTTACACTTTATAAGTGTTGTAATAGAGGAGGTATAAAAGGCTACACTTTAAACTGTAGACAATAACAAACCAAAGGCCACACTTTTAAAGCATGGCTAATAACAAAAGAAAGGCCACGCTCTAAAGTGTAGTTTTATCAACCAAAAATGTTGCAAATGAGATGTTATAAAGTATGGCCTTTGTATCTCATCGGCCACAATTTTTAAGCGTAGCTTCTATAGAAACACTTGAAAAGCATGGCCTAAAGTCAAGGGTTACACCTCTTTAGGCCACCCCCGAAAAAGTGTTGCCTAAAGTCAAAAAGTGTAGCCTTTGATCAAAGGCCACACTTTACAGAGGTGGCTAAAAGCCTAAAATGTTGTAGTGTGGTAGGACTTGGCTCGATACAACAGTCTCTGATGGTTTATAGGACCATAATTGAAGAAACTTGTGAGCTATGACAAATTTGTTGCGACGGGAAATACACTGCTGCAGGGATGACAAAAATAGAATGTCAAAAACTCGCCCAAAACTCACCATTTCACAACACAACTTTGGTTTCTAGACATCACAAAATAACCCCAATGTGTTAACCACTATAAATGGAGTTTTTAAAACCTGATCACCGTATCAAAACTTCCTACGGGACCCTACACTACTCAACTATCCATAAATGGATCCCAAACATCAAATATTGCATCACGAATTAAGAATTTCCACTTAAGTACATAACACTAATTTTTTTGTCAAAACTTACCCTAGCCTGAGATTTTATCAACTCTCAACTTAGGAAATTTTCTAATTGGGTACTTATGCCCGAACTTTACTATAACAATGAGACAGGTCATTACATTATATACTAATTAGATGATCATTCATTCCCGAATAACAACAAGAAGATAAAGGGTGAAAACAAGTTACCTAAATTAGTGAACATATGTGGGTACTTGCTACGCATATCTACTTCAGTATCCTAAGTGGCCTCCTCAACAAGACGAATCTTCTATTGGACCTTTATGGATGCAATCTCCTTAGTCCTTAATTTTTGAACATCTCTTATAAGAATCGTAATAAATTCCACTTTATAAGATAGGTTCTCATCTAACAAGACCGAACTCCAGCGAATAATGTTGTCACCATCTTTGTGCTACTTTTTAAGCATTAAAACATGAAAAACGGGATGAACTCCCGATAAACTTGAAGGAAAACACTGGCTTCACTCTCTAAAGAATCTCAAGTGGTCCAATGTATCTTGTACTTAGCTTACCATATTTACTTAATCTCATAACACCCTTCATGGGTGAAACGTTGAGCAAATAGCTCACCTTTCATGAAATGTATATCTCTTACTTTTCTATCTGCATACTCCTTTTGTGAGCTTAGAGCCACTAGGAGCTTCTATTAGATAAACTTTACTCATTCTATGGAGTCTCTTAGAAGATCGGTACCTCACGGTCTTACCTTAAACACATCAAACCACCCAATAGGAGACCTACACCTCCTCTCATACATTACTTCAAATGGATCCATCTATATGCTAGAATGATAGCTATCGTTATACGTAAATTCAGCCAATGAGAGATATTGGTCCCAATAACCTCTAAAATCTATCACACACGCCCAAAGCATGTCCTCTAATACCTGGATCCTCTGCTTAGACTTCCTATCGGTCTGAGGGTTAAAAGTTGTACTAAGGTCAAACCTTGTATCCAACTCTTCATGTAACTTCTTCTAGAAATTAGAAGTAAACTTGGTACCCCTATCTAAAATAATAGAGATAGGCATCCCATGTAATTGAACCACCTCCTTGAGGTAAATGTTGGCTAACTTCACCCCATTGTAAGTCACCTGAGCAGGAATGAAGTATGCGGACTTTGTCAGTTGATCCATAATAATCCATATCAAATCATACTTCCCCAAAGTCTTAGGACGGCCAACCACAAAATCCATGGCTATCCTTTCTCACTTCTATTCAGGAATGGGTATTCATTGTAGAGTACCACCAGGCTTATGATGCTCATACTTCACTTGTTAACAATTCTGACACTTACCCACAAAATTGACTATGTCTCTTTTCATTTGACCCCACCAATAGTGTTACTTCGAATCACGATACATCTTGGTCACACTATAACGTATAGAATACTTAGAATAGTGAGCTTCAACAACTTTAGTAGGAATAAAATCATCAATATGGGGCATACAAACTCACTCCTTAGTTCAGAGAACACCTTAATAATAAATCATGGCCTTCTTGCCTTCACGCTACACAACCTTGTCATAAGTCTTACTCAACTTGGCATCTTCAAACTGTTTTACCTTAATTCGGTCAAGAAATGAGGACCTTGCCTCAACACATGGAAACAATCCACCTCTCTCAGACACTTCCTACCTTATGAAACTGTTAGCTAGAGTGTTAATCTAGCCAACAGATGTTTGGTAGCCTTCAATAAGCTAAGTTATCCATACTTACAATCTTTCTAATCAATGCATTGGCTTCTACATTAGCCTTACTTGGATGGTATAAAATAGTGATGTCATAGTCCTTGAGCAACTCCATCCACCTCTATTGCCTCAAGTTCAAGTGTTTTTGCATGAACAAAAGTTGCAAACATTGATAGTCTGTGAAAACTTCACAACAAACCCCATAAAAATAATGCCTCCATATTTTGATAGAAAAAATCACAGCAGCAAACTCTAAGTTATGAGTCGGATAATTCTTCTCATGCACTTTCAGTTTCCTCAAAGAATCAACGATAACATTCTTTTCCTGCATCAACACAACACCTAAAATAGATCATGAGGCATCACATTAAGCGATAAAATCCTTACCTTCCACTGGCAAGGAAAGAATAGGAGCGGTAGTCAATAATATCTTAATATCTTGAGATTTTAAAAGCTCTAATCTTATTCATCTGACCAAAGGAAAGGTACCTCTTTCTGAGTCAACTGGGTCAGATGAGTAGCAATGGATGCAATTCCCTTCACGAATCTATAATAATCACTGTCCAACCACACAAAGCTGCAAACCTCAGCCACCAAAGTAGGCCTAGCCTAATCCTTAACTACCTCAATCTTCAGCAAGTCTACCATCATCCCATACTTTGAAACTACATGTCCCAAGAAGGACACAGAAGCCAACCAGAATTCATATTTAGAGAATTTCGCATAAACCTCCTTCTCTTTCAACAAAACCAACATAATCCTTAGATGATTTCCATACTCCTCTTTACTCTTAAAATAAACTAAGGTGTCATCAACAAAATACAATAAAAAAGGAGTCCATGTAGGGATTAAATATCCCATTCATCAGCTCCATAAAAGCGGCTGGAGCATTAGTCAAACCAAATGACATCACTAGAAATTCATAATGGTCGTACCTGGCCCAAAATGCAGTCTTAGGAACATCAGCGAGCTGAATTTTTAATTGGTGATACACAGACCTCAGATCAATCTTAGAGAAGACTAATGCACCTTGTATATAATCGAATAAATTGTCAATACGAGGAAAGGGATACTTGTTGTGAATTGTAACCTTATTCAACTACTAGTAGACTATGCACATATGTAGACTATCATGAGGCACTCGGATGAGTGAATCCCTTCCATAACAAACCTGTAACTGAGCCATTAGCTCCTTCAACTCATTCAGTTCCATTTTATAAGGGTGAATAGAAATGGGACGCATATTCAGCTCTAAATCAATACAAAAGTCAATGTCATAATCAGATGGCATGCTAGGCAAATCTGCATGAAATACCTCTTGGAAATCACACACCACAGGAACTTACTCAATAGCTGAGACCTCTAAATTAATGTCCTAAAGATGCACTAAGAACGCCGGACACCCCCCTTCCCATCAAACTCTAGGCACAAGGAAATGATACAACTTTCATAGGGGCAAGGCTATAATTACCCTCCCACTCTAGTATATCCATCCTAGGCATGGCCATGGTCATTGTCATGGCATGACAGTCTAAAATAGCATGGTGAGGAGATAAATAACTCATCCCCATAATGATGTCAAAATCTACCATGTCCAGAATTATAAATCATCCCAAGTCTTTCTCCCCACAAATATGACAGGACAAGCATAAATTTTTTTATCAACCATCACATAATCTCCTATTAGAGTAGACACATGAATAGGGAAATGAACCAATTCACAAACCATGTCTAATCTCATATCAAAACTAGCAAATATATATCAAAAAGTAGAACAATGATCAAATAAAACTGAAGCCATGTGATCACATACAAGAATAGTATTTGTGATCACCACATCCAATGCCTCTACCTAGGGCCTGCTTGAAAAGATGTAGAAGTGGTTCCTACTACTTGCATGTGCGTCGACTTTGTTGGGCTGATTACCATCTCTGCCAGCATTACCACCACCTAGGTTAGGCTGGGTTCCACCCTACTAGTTGTGTGACCACCTTGACTTCCCTATAGACGATCTCAACCATACCTATTGCCCCCTCTACCTTTTAGAGCTATGAGAGCCTACTGCTAACCTATCTGCCAATATCTCAGACAATTCCTCCAAATATGACCAACCTCACCACACTTATAGAAAGCACAGTTCAAGGTAGGTCGCTGAGCTGGAGCATATAAAGTAAGGTAACCACAAAAATCTGACGAAGGCTGGCTAGCCCCTGATGAACCCCCAGCAGACACCTGCATTGCAGACTAAATAGGACATACAGGGTATCCCTGCGAATTATGTCCCTTAAAATGCTGAGCACTGAAACTGCCCCCTAACTTGGGATTTCTTGAAGCCATCTTCGCATAACCCCCTTTCTTCACACTTTTCATATTTTTCACAATCTCAATTATCTCTATTAAAGACTTTCGGAGGATGCTGCCTACAAGGCTGAAATATGAAGCCTTATATTCAACCCTTTCATGAAATGATGAATTTATAACTCTTCAGTATTGATCAACTGTGTAAAATAGCAGGAAAGTGATTCAAACCAAGCCTCATAGGTTAATATAGATAAATTACCCTACTCAATATTAGCAACTTCATCTTTCCTCCTATCTTACATAGTACGTGGATGTACTTCTCTAGAAACACCTAAAAAACTGACTCCAAGTCATTAAGAGTTGCCTAGCAAGCCTACACTCCACCAAACCTCTCCACCATATTTTTGCATCACCCAACAGCTGAAAAGTGAAAAACACAACCTCATACCAATCAACTATATCCATCTTGTGCACTTTCTCTTGGCAATCAATAATGAATTGATATGCATCCTCAAACTATAAACCATGGAAAACTAGAGGCTTCATTTGGACAAACTTGTAGAAAAGATCATGCTCACCGCCAGTCATTACTGAACCTATCACTGATCGCAGAACAATACCTATCTCCGAAGCTACATCCATCTAAAGAGCTACAACAGTAGCATGCTGCACCCCAAATATTGTATAGTAGGAACTGCAGGTGTGGTTCCAGCCCTTGCCAGCCCACACAAAAAACTCAGGACCTGCTCGATCATAGCTGACAACATCTGAGCTGGAGCTTAGCCTTCCTGAATGGTGATAACGCTAAAATCATGCTTCCCAAGTTGGAGGTCACAGTGATCGTCAGAGCAAACCAAAATTTATAATTCCCAACGAGTGTCGGGGTCGTACCCAAGGGACTTGGAGCTAGCTAAATGAAGATTGTATTAAAGTGAGTTCAAAATGAGAGTAAGTTCTTAAACATGAAAGGTAAAAGGTTGGGGGAATTGGGATGTTATCACTACAATCACAATTCAAATTAAAGCAAATATACGAAAGTGGGTGTACCAAATTGAGTAAGTGACTAGGGATGTGTAACTGATGGGGCCTTAATCATGGGATAGGTTGATTATCAATTCACACTCATTCTTGCTTATTAACATAAGTAGTATTGGTCATGGGTATGGATTGTTATCTTTTTATCAACAACCATATATCCAATATTCTCGGTTAGAGCATCATCGATTTGATCGACAAACAACCAATCTAAGCTTGGAGAGATCACGCTATGTCTAGCATAGACCATTAAATGGGTGATTTCTTCTATTAGAGCTATTTCTAACCTCAAATCATGATGGAATCCCAAGTTTCCGCTAGTAATTTCACATCTGAAACCATGAAATCCTCTTTCAAGCAATCACATAGTCAAGTAATGAAAATTAATGTTTGCAACCACCAATTTTAGGATTAAAACTTGGTGACACTACTAGACCCATGTCAAATAAGCAATTATAAGCAAGAATTAACAACACCCACACCCATTTGTCAAGCACCCATCATCAACACACCCCTAGACAAGAGAAATCAGCCACTCATAGCAAAGGAGAGAGATATACCATATGGGTAAGTCACCATCCTCTTCATTCAAGCTAAATTTCAAGTTCTAAGCTCAATTTTAGTACACAAATGGTTAACCAAGAGAATGGATTCAAACCCTCTTCACTTTTGAGAGAAAAACTTAGTCTCAAAGCAAAAGCTCTCTAAAAATATTCAAGTCTGAAGCATGTTATTTACAAATGAGCCTAAATTGGACTTTTATAGTTTCCCAAAATGTTACAAAAATTTAGGACAAAATTTCCCTTCGAATGGTGTGCGGCGCGATATGCGGTTTGCATGTTGTGATGTGCGTGTCGCACACCTCTTCAGTTGGAACAGTGACTTCAGCTAGTTTGGGAGCTTCATACGAAGGGGGTGCAATTTGCACCTTGGGATGTGTGCAATGCACAGCAACCGCACCCCTTAGTAGATTTTTCAGTGGATTTTGTAGCTTCCTGTGGAGGAGGTATGGTTCACACCTAGAGTTGTGCGTGTCGCACAACCACCGCATCTTAGGTTAGAATCTCTAGTTTTTCCGAACAGTTCACACTTCAATCTTTTTTAGCTCTTTTTGGGTCCATTTTCTTGTTTTTCATCATTTATCAAAAGTACCTACATAGACATCAATAAAGGCCATAAGAACCTCTAAATCTATTCAAAACATAGCAATAATTCATGGATTTTTTTTCTTCTATAGCAGCACCCTTGACTATGCTGACTAGGAAAGATGTTCCATTTCAGTGGTCTGATCAGTATGAGGATAGCTTCCATAGGCTTAAGGCCTTATTGACTTCAGCTTCAGTTCTGACTTTGCCGATTGAGGGTCAGAGTTTCTCCATGTATTGTGATGCCTCGGGGGTCAGTCTTGGTTGTGTGTTGATGCAGTAGGATTGAGTGATAGAATATCCATCGAGGCAGCTGAAGGTTCACGAGTGCAACTACCCTACTCACGACTTAGAGTTTACGGTGGTAGTTTTTGTGCTCAAGATCTGGAGGCACTATCTATATAGAGTTCGTTGTCAGATATTCATCGACCATCGTAGTCTTCAGTACATTATGACTCAGCGCAAGCTGAACTCGAGGTAGAGGAGATGGGTTGAGTTGCTGAAGGACTATGATTTCACTATTTTGTACCATCCGGGCAAGGCAAATGTGGTAGCGGATGCCGTGAGTCGGAAGGCGGTGAGTATGGGTAGCCTAGCTTCACTTTCAGCTTTGGAGCAACCATTAGCCTTGGACATTCAGTCCTTGGCTAACCATTTAGTTAGGCTTAACTTATCGTATCCCGGCAGAGTTCTTGCTAGTGTTGAGGTCTGTTCTTCTCTAGTTGATCAGATTTAGAGCCGACAGTTTGATGATCAGAGTTTGTGTGACCTTTATGATTAGGTGGTTTGGGGTGAGGCCAACCGGGATACCTTGAGTTTTGATGGGGTTTAGAGGTTTGATGGTCGACTTTGTGTTCCAAGATTGGGTGATTTGATACAGTTGATACTACGTGAGGAACATTATTCCAGATACTCCATTCACCCTGGTGCAGCGAAGATGTATAGATATTTGAGGTAGCTTTAATGGTGGGGTGGTATGAAGCTGGATGTGGCAGAATTTGTATCTCGGTGCTTGAACTGTCAGCAGGTGAATTTTGAGCACATAAGATCGGGTGGCTTTATGCAGCGACTTCTCATTCCTGAGTGGAAGTGGGAAGGTATTACCATGGACTTTGTTGTCGGTTTTCCCCTTACCACTCGGAGGTTTGATTCCATTTGGGTGATCGTGGATAGGCTAACTAAGTCAGCGCATTTCTTGCTGATTCAGACTTCCTACGGGGCAGAGAGGTTAGTTCAGATCTACATTCGTAAGATTGTATGGTTGCATGGGTTCACAACTTCTATCATTTCAGATCACGGCACTCAGTTCACATCTCAATTCTGGAGAGCTATACAGAGGGATTTGGGTACGGAAGTTTATCTTAGTACTTCTTTCCACCCTCAGACAGATGGCCAGTCCGAGAGGACCATTCAGGTCTTAGAGGATATTCTTCGGGCCTGTGTACTTGACTTTGGAGGTTCATGGGATCAGTTTGTGCCTTTGGCTGAGTTTGTGTATAATAACAGCTTTCATTTGAGCATCGGCATGGCACCTTTTGAGGCCTTGTATGGTAGGCATTGCAGATCGCCCATTGGTTGGTTTGATGGGTTAGAGTCTAGACCGTAGTGTACGGATTTGCTTAGAGATTCCTTGGACCAAGTCCATTTGATCCAGGATAGACTTAGAGCAGCCCAGAGTAGGCAGAAGAGCTACGCTGATCGTAGACTTTGTGCCTTGGAATTCAGTGTTGGTGACCTGGTTTTTCTCTCTGTATTGCCCGTAAAGGGCGTGATGAGATTTGGTCGGAGGGGTAAGCTTAGCCCCAAGTTCATTGGGCCGTTTGAGATTTTGCAGAGGGTCCATAGCATAGCCTACATGTTAGCATTGCCTCTAATGTTTCCAGTTATTCAACCAGTGTTCCATGTCTCGATGTTGCGTCGGTATGTCCCAGATAAGTCTCATTTGTTGCATTGGGATTTGGTTCAGTTGGATGAGAGTTTATCATATATTGAGGAGCTGATAGATATTTTAGGCAGAGATATCAGGAGGTTCTAGGGAGTTTCTGATTGTGAAAGTTTAGTGGAGGCACCGTTTGGTCGAGGAGGCTACTTGGAAGACCGAGAGTGAGTTGCATGCTCAGTATATGTAGTTGTTCGAGCCTTCAGGTACTCCCTTCTTCTTGACTTTCGAGGACGAAAGTCTTTTTAGTAGTGGATGTTGTGATGACCCTCCCGGACATCTTCGCATTTATGCTTTTTGTTTCACTGTTAGATCTTTCCTGTAGCTGCCTCAGGTCATTTATCGCTTGCTTGGACCGGTGGTTCAGTGCCCTAGCCGTTCGTTTGGTCATTTTGACTGTTTGCCTATTTTAGAGTTTAAACTTAGTATATTGTTGACTTTGGTCAACATTCTTAGCTAATGTGCTCAGAATTTAATTCTGACAGTTCCGTTAGCTCCGGAGCAATGAGTTTGGTCTAGTTGGACCTTTAGATGAGGCCTGAGAACTTTCGGTGTAGGTTTGGTTGTGTTTTCTCTATTGTCTAGTGTAACTTTGGGTGACTTTTGGTGATCGGGTTGTTGGATTCGAAATTTGATGATTCCATCAGCTCTGTAATGGTGAGTTTGGTTTAGGAAGGTGATTGGTCGGAGTCTGGAAGCTTTTGGATTTGTTTCGGCTTAGTTTCTGGGTTTTAACCAAGTTGAACTTGAAAGTTTGACTTTGGTCAACATTTGGAGAAGATGGCCTCGGATAGAAATTCTGACAGCGCTGTTAGCTCCAAAATGTTGACTTTGGGCTAGGGAGACCTTTGGTTCTGGTCCCGAGGCTCCCGGGCTTGTTTTAGGCTTCAGTGTTCCATTTTGGAAAGCTAGGCCTAAAGTTGTTCTTGGGTGTGGGGCCTACTTTTTGTGCTATCGACCATAGTTGAGGTTTTCGTCCTTTCTGTTGAGTCCAAAATGCCATTTTCAGTCGAATAGCTCTGATTATTTGCATTCGCAGGGCCCCGGATGCTTTCCGAGGGTCAAATTGTGCGTTTGAAACTTAACTAGTTTTCTTTTCTTGGCTGAAGTTGTTGTACCTGTTGGGTCTGCATTTGCGGACATTTGACCGCAAATACGGTCACAGCATTTGCAGTGGAATGCCACATTTGCGGTATTTGGATAGGGGTGCTAGTTTTGCAATTACGGTGCTTGGCCGCATTGCAAATTTTGAACAAATATGCAGTTAAAATCAAACAACAAGTAAATGGAACTCTAACACTTAGCAATTATTTCATCTAATAGATAAACATCTCAAGTCAACCAATAGGTCCGTAACATATCAATAATTTAAGAATATCATCATCACAATTGTAGTGCTAATGCTCTCAAATAGCCACATTAAAGGGGGGATCTATGTCCACCTAAACTTCACTATTACACCTAGTTCCTTTAGTTTATCTCTTTCACTGTTCCAACTCACATTTTATATCAAGCAATGTAAAAGTAACTAAAACTATGTACACACATGCTAAAGACACTTATTTCTACCTAACTAGTTATGACCTACAGGGGATGCATCAGGGTCCATGTACCATACCGTCTCATGGTACCTGATCCATAGTAACCAAATAAACAACCTTCCCCATACCGGCTCGTGGTTCCCAATCCATCTAACAATAATCAATGTTGTTATCTGTACCGGCTCATGGTACCTGCTTTAACTAAAAATATGAACCTTTGATTCAAAGTTTCTACCTTTCAGTATATACACAGTGCACTAATCTCATGTACACTTTATTATTCAGGTTCTTTTAATCAATATCATTTAAACATCGCTTATTCATTTAAGCATACAACATGACCACAATCATTAAGTCAAATATGTCAAAAGTCCAATCACAAGTCATTTAATTTAAATACATACAAGCACTAAAGTGAGTCTCAACTCCAATTAAATTTTAACCTATCTCGAGTGAAGAAATCTTGAATGAAGCAAGTTCAATTTCCAAAGTCTTTGCTTTCCTTAATGCCTCAACACGTTCAAAGTCTAAAAAACAAACAAGTATAAGAGTAATTAATCACATGCTCTTTATTTGAAGCTTTGGAAATTTAACCCATTAATTCTACCCTTATTTGAGGTCTATTGCATTCCCCAAGGGTACATTTATCACCAACCAGCCCACATCTATTCATATGATCAACAATCAAAAGGTTCCCCATAAAATTTCCCTTTTTATCCATTTCCATTCCTAAGGGTCATACCTTTATGGAACCCAAGGTTCCCAATTCATGTAAAACATGTTAAAAACTATCAACGTCATTGTAGGAACTATTAAATAACATCCTAGGATAAATTCAAGGTGCAATTACACCTATCCATAGAGTTTTTACCACTTTTTATACTTTTAGGGCTCTAACCCAAGAATTTCACCATAATTCTTCATTCCTATGATTCTATGATCGAAAAGGAATTAAGTATTGGTAAGAGAGAGGAATTACTTAACTTAACAGAGGGAAATCACCTATTTAAGGAGGAAAATTGCCACTTAGTTATTCTTAAATTAGAATTGGAGTTTTGGTAAATAAACCTCTGAAGAACGCACTTAAGCCAAGCAATTTTCCCCATCACTTACCAGGGCGTCCCACATCTCGCTATAGCAAACTGTTGTGGCGGGACTTGGCTCATTACGACAGTCTCATGGTTCATCAGGACTTTTATGGTAAAAACTTGCCTGCTACGATAAACTTGTTGCAGTGAGAAATACAATGTTGCAGCGATGACAAAAGTAGAATGTTGGAAACTCGCCCAAACTTCCCTATTTCACAACACAACCTTTGTTTCTAGACATCACACAGTAACCCCATTGCAGTAACCACCATAACCAGAGTTTTATGAATCCGATCACCATCCCAAAACGTCCTACGAGACCCTACACTACTTGAGTATCCATAAATAGATCCCACAACATCAAATATTGCACCACGAATCAAGAATTGCACATAAGCACATAATTTTACGTTTTTGTAAAAATTCACCTTAGCTTGAGGTTTTATCAACTCTAAACTAAGGGAATTTTCTAGTGGGTACTTATGTCCTAAATTTACTATAACGATGTAAGAGGTCATTACACTCTTTTCAACAATAGTCAGAGTTAAATACTACTGGTCAAAAATAGAGCAAGACACTAAAGCATTTTCTCAAAAATGTGAAAAATCTCAAAGTCATGTATTCATGATCTCTTAGCTGGAAGAATCACTATATCCCATGGTCTCGTCATGGCAATTCATAAAGTGGGGAATGAATATTGTGGGACTGCTCCTATCCATAACTGACAAGGTAAATTTTGTTTTTTTCAAGACTGACTAGTTTTTAAAATGGGTTGATCCAGGTTGTTTTAAGAAGATAAGAGATAAAGAAGTCACAAAATCACTATGGACTCACACAATATAGAATTTTTGCATACCCAAAGAGATAACCTATTATAATGCTACCAAATTCATCAAAAAATAATGACTAAGTTCCCGAAAGAAATAAGGATCAAAAGGATAATCTCTACATCATACCACCCCAAAGAAAATGGGAAGGTAGAATCCATGAATAAAATAGTGATCCAAAACCTAAAAATAAAGCTAGAATATGCCAAAGGTAATGGGGGGGAATTTTTCTTTATGTATTATGGGCATACAGAGTCACGCCAAAATCTAGCACCAGAGAAATGCCTTTCACGCATGTGTACAGCATTGAAGCCCTCAAATGGGTAGAAGTCAAAATGTGAAGCCTTCATTTCTAGTTATCCAAAAGTGAAGAGAATTAGTAATCAATGTCCGTCAACTTTGACCTAACTAAAGAAAGATGCGACTCGACCTTAGTCTGAATAAAAGCGCAAAAGAAAAGAATGGAAAGTTATTACAACTGAAGAACAAATCTCTGATACTTTATGGAAGGAGACCTAGTCCTCAAAAAATAACTTGAAGCAGAAGAGATTCAAACACTAAAAAACTTAGACCAACTGGGAAGGGCCTCATATAGTTACCACAGTAAACGACAAATGCTCATACAAGCTAGCAAACCAAGAAGGAGATGACCTCCCCAACAATTGGAACGTCAGTTATCTAAAATGATACTACTATTGAGATATGCATTTAAAGTTATCTCTAACTAAAAATGAAAGAATCAAAAAGCACGTGAAAGAGGCCATACCAATCCAATTTGAAAACACGTGCTGCACTCTTTTTCCCTTCAACCTATTTTTCATCCCCAAAAAAAGGTTTTTTTAGCGAGATTTTTAATAAGGCATCAAAACAAAACATGTATCAATATAAAGGAATTACTCGATAGAAGTACCAGATACATCAAATCAAAGACAGCTTATTAAGTGCCCAAGTTCATTGTTGAGCACTAGGGGGCTCCTCAGGGGGGCAAAAATATCAAAAAACCAACAAAAAATGTAGTCGGGGATTGCTAGGGTGGAGAGACAAAGACCTCTACTTCAAAAAAGATAATTCAAATAATGTACAAGAAACAAGGAACTAGGGATTACATAGGAGAAGAAGCTAAATACCTTCGCTTAGATGTAAAAAACCAAGGACTGTCTAAAAAAATAATCGATGTTCTTTAACCAATAAAAAGTTTGGTGGCCCACTAAAAAGGCCATTGTACAAGGTTGATCTATATTCAGAAAATAAAACCTTCATTTGCATTCTTATTCAACCTAGCATACAGTTTGAGGATTCAAAATACTCAAAATATAGAAATCAACTATCATAAAAAATGAAATGTTCTAACAAAAAGAATGAAACAAAAAAGTTTTATGTGACAAAGATGTTTTGAAATATGAGTGTCTCAAGAGACTCCAAAGAACTCAAAGTTTCAAAAACATGCTTAAAGTGAACAAGAGACGTCCTAAAATCACTAGCATAAAGTCAAGGGTCCCTCTACAAATAAATTGAAAATCCGGATAAATATTCCCCGGTTATGCAATCAAAAGATCGAATGAATTTACCCAAAAAAGATCCAGATTAACATCTCGGCTAATGCTATCAAAAGATCAGACAAATATACCTGGTCACAAACAAAAAAAAAGGAAACTGGAGGAAATATCCATGGCTAATACTAGTGAAACATTTGTCATCCAGTTCCCCAATCTAATGACGAGGAGACAGATGTATCAAAATTCTTAAACTCCCTCATCTTTGGTGAAGTGACTAAGAAAGATCAAATGAAGCACATCATAGTTCATAAAAATATTCAGAACTATGCGTGCATTCATAAACTTAATACTGGTGGTCTATTTAGATCCAAAAAGCAATGGACTCAAAAATTATTCAACCCCAAAATGGTTTCAACTCAAATCTAAAAGCCAAGATTGCCTGAAAAATAGGAGTAGAAAGTGCTTTAAATTGATCAAAACATTTCAAATACTTCAATAAAAACAAAAAAAAATTAAAGAAGGAGAATAAATTTGATCATACGAGATAAAAACATCCCTTTAAGACTCCAACCAAAGGATAATACATTCAAAACAGATCAAAACATTTTAAAGACTTCGATAAAAAGAAAAACATTGTAAAAATAATATGGATCAAGAAAATAACACAATCAAATGTGTCATACATTAAGGAGGGAACATACAACTCTTACAAAGATCAAAATATAAAATACACTAGTGCATATTAAAATGCCTCGAGGAGGGAAAAATACACAAACCACTCCTGGATGAAGGTATTTTTCTATTAAAAAAACCTCGAGTATGGCACGGGTCAATGAACCATGCTGCTCTAGCTATACCTCCTTTTTAGAAGTTATGAGGCCTTAAAAATGTTACTGCACCAAAGGAAGGCAGCCTCTACATAACGGTAGAAAATTCGAAAATTCTCACTACAAATACTAGGCTCAAAGAAGCTTAGAGAGTAATATATGGGATTCCCTCTAAGTTCATACACCTTAGGTACTGCCCCCACATAGGGCAACTAAGCAATGTGCCTCTCATGTATCAAGAAAAGTAGAAAATTCTTAGACATAGAACGTGCATTAGTACGCTAGAAGCATGACAAATTTTTCAAATTTGGAAAAGTGTCTAAAGTTTCCCTGAGAATTATCATATGATATTCACAACAGGAAATGAACGACAACGCTAAACCTGCCCAAAAGGATGAGATGAAGATGGGTAAATAGCACCACCAATATCATCCTCAACTTCACCCCTGGCTTCTACCTCCCCCTCATCAGTGGCCTTACACAATCAATAAAGATGGCAAAGAAGGCAGATATAGGAATAAGGTAGGAGCTCGAGGAAAAAAAGAATGAGCCATAAGGTCGACCATGGAATTAAAGGGTCACATAAGACTATGAGAAAAGCTCCCTTATTTTATCTAAGGAGCATATTTGATGAATATTCTTTGTTTTGGAAGAAAAGTATTAGCGAATGAAGGGTATTTAAATAGTCCTTAGAGAAGGAACAACCCTTGAAAGGCCTCGGGAGATAGAAAAGTGCTTATAGAAAGAGGAGAAAAAAGTGAAAGGAGAATATCTCATTAAAAATTCTCTGGTCAGTAGATGAGACCTAAGAAAAAATAAGTGAAGAATGAAGGAAAAACATCTTCAGCAGTGCTTCGAGAACCTCAACCAGCATCAAATATCAAATGAAAACACATGGTTCTTAAAACATTTGAATGAGTGACTTATGTGAGAAGCATAAAATGAAAGTGAAACTTTAGTTTCCTTGTCCAAAAGATTCTATACAGAGTAAAATCAACGATTTGATATGTTGCAAAGATCGAAAAAGAAATTTATTTACCTTCCTCAACAAAAGATTATGTCTGAGAAACATGGAGACTATCTATATATGGTAAAAATAGACTAAACATGTGGACGAATCAAAAGTATGACACTTGGAATGACTCGATTTATAGAAGGACAACATAGACAAATACATCACCCTTAGAGCGCATCTTAGCTCGGAGGAAAGTCAACCAGCTTGCACTAGCCATTATATAACCGACCCACTAATAACATTATGCATTACATCATTATCATTTATGTCATTTAATTAGATATTAGTTTAGGGGTTTAATGCATAGTATTAAACTATTCGAGAGTTGAACCCCTATATAAGATGATGTAATCATCATACTAGATACACACAATTCATTTCTTTAAAACAATTCTACTATCTGAATAATATTACTCTTTTCATTACTATTTAACAGCATTGCAACTTTATCAGACATAGCACCTTTTCCTCTCATTCTAGCCAGCATTTGTCAAGCTACTAATGATCCCATGTGATCACTAAGCCCTTCTCAGCTCCAGCTCTGTTAGCCCTTTTTTTATTTACAACTTATATGTCTCTTTCCTCACTTTTCAGCATTAGACTTTATTCTTCTAAGCCCGATCAACTCAATAACTCTAATTCTTTAAACCTTACTGACATATTGTAATATACCTTTTTCGAGTTAAACAATAAAGAAGACAAATTCTCTTAAAATTGAAGAATGGTATAACTACCAAGCTTAGAGAGAACACTTTTGCAGGTTTCCCTACACATTGAGCATACAGAACATGATTTCATAAGCTTCCATGAAGGAATTAAGCTAATCCCATGAATTATTTAACTTACCTTGACATGAAAGAAGATAATTCCTGAAGAACCCTAAGGGGTTTAGGTGCAGTTGTTTGCAGGATAAATGGAGAAAGAGAAGGATCTTAAGAGACTTGAAATTTCTATAAAAATAATGAGAATAATCTGATAATCCTTGGCCTTAAAAGGTCGCCTTTAGACAGCCCCTCTTCATTCATTTCTAACCACAAATGGCTAAGTAGGTGATGCACCAGTGGGCCTTTTAACATGGTCTGTATACCTTATGTAGGTTATGCACCTACTAACTTAATTAATTCAAATAAGCATGTCACTTATTTTATCCCACTTTCCTAATCTTAATCTATTTACTTGAACTTAGAACTTTTATGAACTTGGCCACTTTGGACATTAACCTTAAATGTCAAATTATTTTCCCTAGTTCAAATATTGTCATCAATGTTAAATTAGTCATACACATGTTGGAACGTGTCATGACCCAAATTATGGTATCGAGCAAGCACCTACAGGATCTAACTCAATAGGAGGACCCCTTACCACCCATTCATGTATTTATGCCAAAATCTAAAAAATAAACAGCATTAATAATAATCATGCAATTGAAAACTCATAAGTATATTCAAAATCTTTAAAACTATACAAGTCTTTACTTTAATAAACTACATCATTTCTCAGGTACCTATTCTAGATATGTACAAGAGATTCTAGTAAGAGTAATAATGCTCAAACACACTCTCCCATAGGAGGTGATTGTGATCGTCAGAGCAAAAAAAATTATATTTTCGATGGGAGTTAGGGTCGATACCACATAGAATTGTTATGAAGAGTCATCAAGAGATTATCGTATATCAATCAAGAATAGAGCAGTTGTTCAAATAGCATAAAAAGTAAAATAGAGGAAAACATGGAATTGGAAATCTATCACAATCGCAATTCAAACAAGAAAGTAAAAGAAGGAACGGGTTTGTATCAAATGAGAGAACGACTAGGGGTATGTTTCGATGGGATTCAAACATGGGTTAGGGTGCTTGTTCAATTATGCAAATTCATAATAAATGATATGGGTAGCATTGGTTATAGTTATGTTTGTCAATCTCTCGATCTTGCAAACATATTTCCCATGGTCTTTATTCAAGCACAATAGGTTCAACACAAAACAACCAATACAAGCTTAGGTAAGTCATACTAATTCTAGCTTAGACTCTTAAATAGGTGTTTTCTGGCGATTAAGCTATTTCTAGCCTCAATCTAGGTGAAAATCCCAAGTACCCACTATTGAATTCTCATTCGAAATCACGAACTTCTCTTTCAAGCAAGAATAAAACCAAGTAAGTTCAATCAATGTTTGCAACCATCAATTTGAGAGTTAAAATATAGAGAATTCAATAGACCCATATTAATTTGCAATTATAAGAACAATTGACAAGACCCATACCCAAATTCAAGCACCCATCATACACATACCCTTAGACAAGGAAATTATCCACTCATGCTAAGGAAATAAGAGATTATACCAATTGGGTAATTCAAATTTCCATTCATTGTATGCTAATATCAAATATCCAAGTTCAATTTCTACAATAATGGTTGATTCAAAAGGTTAAAGAAGAGTAATTGAAAGTACACCTCTATATTCCTTGGAAACCTCTCTCAATGGAAAAACTATTAAATAATGTCTAAAAACTATTCAAAACTGCTGAGTACAATGCCCAAATTAGGTTTTAAAAGATTCACAAATCGTCACATAAAATTTGATAAAAAGGCCCTTCGAGAGATGTGCAGTGTGATATGTGGTCGCACCATTATTTGTGCGCGTTGCACCATGCATTGTGCGCCTCGCACAGCTCTATACCAGTAGACCAGTGACTTTGTTTGAGATTGGGTGTCATGCAAAGGGAGGTGCAGACCGCACCAGCCATTGTGCGTGTCGCATAGCGGCCGCACCTCTTGGCAGATCTTTCTTTTCTTTTGATCACCTTCATACTTCAACTCCTTTTGAGTTCTTTTGGGTCCATATCCTCATTTTCTACTTGTGACCATGAGTACATTCATTTAAATCAAATAAAGGCCATAAGTACCTCTAAATCTTATCAAAGCATAGCAATAATTCATGAATAAAGGCTCAATAAGTTGGTAGATTACCAACTTATTAAATCCCCAAACTTGAACTATTGCTTGTCCTTAAGCAAGATACTCACAAAGTAAGTAATGAATTATGCTCTAAAACACATGGATCACATACAAGTTTACTCTACTCTAAAAACTAAGAAAAATAACAAACAAAAAGACTCAACTATAATGCTTATCTCAATTTGGCCCACCACATTCTCAAGGAAATTGATCATTTCAAATCATTCATCAAAAGGACTTCATTCCTCATTCAAAAATAGGGGAATTTGCCACTCAAAATAAGATCAAGCTACTCAAGTCATTGGCATGCACCATCAAGGTTTTCCTCGAGATTCGCCACACAACTTGTGGCATTCAGTCCTCTCAATTGAGATAGAGACTTCATCATTCCTTTTAAGTGTGTGATGCTACTCACCACAAGAGAGAATTTCACTCACGATTATGCATTTCACAAGACAAAGGGATTATAAGAGAATCAAAAGACTCTCATTCTCTCAAAGAAGTTCAAGTGTACGCATATTGAACCATAGGCTTCCCTTTTATGTAATTCGCCACTAATATAGAGTTACCGAGCTCGGAATCACTAAGGACTTGTAGGTTTCAATGTTGGCTAGGTCTAAGGTGAGGATTGCATTTGGCTCAAATGACTAAGCCTCCTTAACTCTCCTTGTTATCATTTCAAAACCATGCTCATATTTACGAACGAAGACTTCATCTTGCTTCTCCTTCACACAACCTAAGCTTTCCCTTCAACTTGATCATTTGACATCCTTATATCACCTTCACTTGGTAGAACCAATTTCTTTGTTTCTTTTATTTTTCTCATTTCATTGGGCATTTTGGAGCAATTTTCAATTCCAGCATAAGGTGATACCTTGCAGTAAAGCATAACTCATTTTCTTCTCCATCTTAGTATATACACCCCCAAACTTAGGCCTTTGCCTGTGTTATTATTTAAATCCCCCGCCCCAAACTTAGGTTTTTTAGCCTATGTTTCACTTTCAATCCATTAGGGAGGACGGGTGCAACTTTAGGTTCCAAAAAGGGTCACGGTATCAACAAGGTGCCAAACAAAGGCTACAATTGAAAAGAAATTCATAGGATCAATTTAAAGGGAAGTCAATTTGGGTGAAGTGGCTATTCAAAAAGGGCCTAAGGTCATAGTCCAATCTCAGTGAAATCTAGGATTTTGCCTTGAACCATATTTGAGGAAAGTTTTAGACGGCACATGCACATAAGAATTAGGTATAGCCTTACCACATAAGGCATCACAACACAAGAATTTTCACAATGAGTCTCTAAATCAGTTGGGACAAATGACTTTTGACAAGCTATTCTGAGTTCTTTACACACTCATTTGTGAATCAAGCAAGCCAAACAAGGAGTGTGAAAGTTAAGACAAGAAAATGCTTCACTCAAAATCATTTTCCCTCTTTCCTTAAATTTTCAAAAACCTCTTGCCAAGAGAAATTTTTTGGTGGGCCTATTTCGATACAAGCAAAGCATGGACTCAATTTAAAACTAAAACTTGGCATTTTCCCTTAAGAAAGTTGTCTCTCAATCTGTCATAGGAAAACACTAACCTGGTTCAACACAAAAATAAACAAAAGGAAAATAAAATAAAATGTTTTGATCCTTGGGAAAAAACTATGGCATTAAGAAAACCTTTGGAGTTTATTCACTAATCTACTATTAACAAGGCGACCAAAAATTTAAATGCTCATGAACCATTGAAAATTAATATTGGTGAAGGCACTAAGCGTGTTTGCAAAGCACGAGTAGTGAAATAATGGAATCGTGGAGGACCAACCTGCCGATATTACAAAATCATCAAAAACAAAGAATCAAGCTCGACAAGGGAACAATTATGCACTAATTAATCAAAACAAAACAAAATAAAGAAAAGACCCAGCAAGGACAAGATCATAATAATCTAAAACATGGACGACAAGGGCCAAATAAATAGTTTAGCAGGGAAATAAAAATGTCAAAGGCTCGACAACGGCAATAAAAATATCTCAAAACCCAAAGATGCGCAACCATAAGCAAATAAGAACCACCTTCCCCATGAAAAGGGAACAACAACTCCCTTGGAGGACTACTCCTCGTCATCATCTATTGCCTCTGCACTAGTGCCTGCACCACCCTTTTAGAAGTGCAAAGTGAGTGTCAATTCTTGGAGTGCATCCTAAAGTGTTGGAACCTCATCATCAGGAAATTCCGCATCATCATAATCATAAGCTACAAATAAGTCATCTAAGGGACCGGGAGTGTGCCGGGATGGAAGTATGGCACTCAAATCTGCATTATCAACTAGAGCCTTCCCTTTTTCCTTATCAACATCCTTTCATATCTCCTTCACAGCTCCCTCAATGAAATACACCCTCTGGCAGAGCTTGCTCACGCTATCCACCACACCCTTAATGGCCTTCTGGACAGCCTTGTCAATTAAACCTAGTAGCTTGTTAGCTAAGTTGGTTAACTTCCTATCATGATTATAGGTCAACTTAACCATATTTTAGAGCCCCTCTCTGGTCAAGGTCAATGAAGAAGGTAGGGGTGCCTGAGGGATAGAAGCTGCAAGATTTCCCAATACTATGATAGTAGGTTCATTTGAAGCTGACTTAGGGGAAGAATCAATGGCCTCTACATCAGTGTCCTCAGCCTCAATATCTTCAAGAGGCTGCAATCTCCGCCTTTTGAACCTAGGAGCATACCTGTCTATTTTCTTATCAAGGTCAAGCACACCAGTAGTAGAGGTAAGCGTGTCACAACTGAAGTAGAGATTGTGGCCTTAGCACAAAGCCTATTAATGAGCACCTGGTAGGGAAATAAGTCACCACCCTTACGTTTTTTCCTCCTTATCACTATAGCCATGATTTTACTAAAGTTGACATGTTCTCTCATCAGAATTGAGGCTACCAAAATGGCTCAATCCTGGGTTACCTTTGTGTCATTCTGTGAGGGTAAGAATCGGGAGAAGATGAAGTCATAACAGAAATGGGCCTCTGTCACGCTTCGAGCCTACCCCCTAGATGCAACACATGACTCAAGATTACAAGTGATCTCAAAATAGCCCTCTGGTATTAGCATGACTTAAAAACTGAACAAAACATAAGTGCGGAAGCTTAACTGAAGTAATGAGAAACTTAATCTGTTATAAAAATATAAGTCTAAGAATGACAATCTGAATTAAGCTGAATATCTGACTCTATGTCTGAAAGGCTCTACTACTGATGAGATGCTAGGATAAGCCCCCAGCTAATTCTAGATATTAAAAACAAAATAAAAGGACTAATAGTATAGAATGAAGCTAAACCCCAAGTCCTCGAATGAGGAGGATTCACCAAGTTGGCTAGATGTGTTGCTGATCTACTAGCTTAAAATCAGGGGGTGAGCTACTTAATCTACATCATGATAGGATGCAACATAAAGAGGTATGCGGTCAGTATTATGGAAAGTACTGAGTATGTGACATATGCATATGTCATGATAAAATAAATTTAAAACATGCTTAAAACTGAGTTCATGCACAAATAAAAAAAATCATAATTAAATATCAAATTTTGAACATAAGTCATAAAATAATAAGTCAAGCTTCAAAATAGAATATCATATAACTTAATAGCTAAAAATCATTCTTGCGCGTGTTTCTTATAACCGACATAAATCATGATGAGCTACATGGAGTCTAGTATAATACACCCACACTGAAAAAGGTTGTCCTAACCGGCCAAGGTTAGAACCATATCATAATAGGATCCTATCATATGCCATGGAGGGCAACCTACGGTGGCAACATAGTTTTGGATTTCGGTTATCTAGAACCCTCATCGCTCGATGTTAAATACTATTCCCCAAACATATCATAAAGCTCACATACATGTGATATATCTAGATGCCGAATTTTGTTCATAGTCATAGTCATATTGGTAAACTCGGATCATCATACAACTCACAAACCCTGGTTTTGAAAATAGTTCATGAGCATTAATGGAATGTTGAGATGTCATACGAATCATGAATATACTGTTGTGAGCCTAAGCTCCATATCATGTCATAACTCATATGCTAAAAATTATGTATTTGAAATCGTGCCTTGTTCATCGTGCTTGTAGAAAAATCATGGAGAACTTTCTCAAAACATGCATAGCTTTTATAGATTTTAAAAGTAGGACTTTTGATTGAAAACATGCAATAGGGTGAAATCATGCTAGAAATCATTCTCAATGCATGGGGTTTTGAAACCACTTAAGGAATCTTATATCAATCTTGTCTAAAAGATGGGAAACCATGAATTGATACCAATAAACTGAATTCATAATAATTTCACAAATTGGGCAAAGGTTAGTCTTCAAATCATGAAGAGGAAACCATTTATACAAATCTATGCAAAATCATACAATTTAGAGTTAGAATTTATAGAAGAATCATAAGGAAATAATTTATAGAAGAACCTATGAGAATTGGGTAAGAACCCTAATTTAGAAATTCATAAAATCAATTTAGAAGATTGGGTTTTTGGGCAGAAGGGTGAAGGAATTCCCTGATTGAATACCCACATACCTGAATTGAAGCATTCCTAACTTGGGATTTGAGGATGGAGACTTGAAGATGAAACCCTAGGCCTTAGAGCTTGAGAGAAGAATCCATTTTCTTTCTTCTTGAGGTTAGATTTAAGGAATGAGTAGAAATTTAACTAAGTATGAATAAATACCCTTTCAATAGGCCTAAAATGACTTAGTATAGGAGCTAAAAGGGTGGGAAATTACTAAAATAACCCTAAAAAATGATTCTAAAAACTTTAGAAAAATTCATCAAAGGCTTCCACGGACATGAACCACGGCCCGTGAAATGAATCAGGGTCCGTCGAATGAAGGTTGTGATTCCAGGGGACTTGTCAGGCCTCAGGACTGATTTCCATGAGTGAAAACCACGATTCGTGGTTTGATCCATGAACCGTGGATCAACCTTGTGACTCTCAGGCCAAAAATAGATCTGCAGGTTTGATTTCATAGATTCAAACCAAGGGTTGTGGTTTGATCCGCGAGCCATAGATGGCTCTTGTTGTTTCTGTTAGTTTTTTTAACAGATAGACACATTTTAGTAAAATGCTGATAAATTTTACTCCAGACTCATATTAATGCGCGGTTGGTGGCATTGGAAGGAAGACTCGAAGATCTTTAATTTGGTTGGTACTAGGTCACCTAACTCTTCATATTCAAGGAGTTATGATCATTTGAAGTTGACCCTTGAAAAATCTTACACTAAAACTGAATTGGTAAGGAAGCTTTCAACCCAACTTTGAGCTAGAGGTTCTTTATGACCCTTATTCATATCTAATACACCTTTAAAACTTAATAATAGGTCTTAATACTTAGATACATAGAAAATTTATCTAGTTCGGGTCTAACAACACATGAAGAACAATTCTGATTTGGCTTAAAATTTCTGGGGTATTACAATATCTCCCTCTTGGGATCATTCGTCCTCGAATGAAGATTACTAAGTTGAGATTGGAGGGGAAAAAGGGTTGCAATCCAATCAATTGAGTTCTAAGAGTTGAAATATTTCATGGTAACTGATTTTTTACTGAAATATAAACTGAGATGGATTCAGGGAGCATGCATGCATACGGAGAGCATAAGCATAACTGATGGGACATGAAACTGAATACCTAACATGATAATTGGTCTAGATTAAAAGTAGTGTCTCAGCTAAAACTCATAAAGAATGAGCGCATTCTTAGAAATTGCCGTTAACTGAAAAGGACATCAAATTGAGAGGGGTAACCATAAAATAAAACCACACTACAACATTTTTATCTTTTGTCCACCCTTGTAAAGTTTGGCCTAAAGTAGCAAAAAGTGTGACCTTTGATCAAAGGCTACACTTTTGGCCTTTAGGCCATGCTTTTTCAGGGGTGGGCTAAAAGAGCCTAACCATTGACTTTAGACCACGCTTTTTAAGTGTCGCCATAGCAGCTACGCTTAAAAAGCATGGCCTAAGAGTTACAAAGGCCACGCTTTGTAGAATCCCATTGGCAACAGGTATATTTGATAATTCTATACTTTGAAAGCGTGGTCTTAGCTTGTTATTGGCCACGCTTTCAAAGTGCAACCTTTTATACCTCTTCTACAATAACACTTATAGAGTGTAATCTTTTCTTATATAAATGCACACCATTGACATTCCTATAGCCACACTTTTGAAGTGTGGGACATTGTCTAGAATTTTATGGCCAAAAATTTCTAATTAGAAAATAATGTTTTCGATTTGCATATATTCACTAATAACATTATATATATATACACACACATACATATATAAATAATATGTGCTAAATAAATTTATTAAGCACCAAAATGACTTAGAAAGCAATGTCTAAGTGATTTGCAATAAACTTCCAAAATAACAATGTATTCAAAATGTACTACACATGCTTAGAAAGCAATATATTCAAGATCTGTGCTAAATAAATTCAAGGTACAAAATGTATTCAAACATTTATGAAAATAGTTCAAAGCTCTTTATCATTCACTTCAATAGGTCGAGTTGACTTGTAGCCACCATTCAAATTTGACCACCGGCATTCTCCTACACATTCAAAATAAAATTAAAAGTTAGGAAAAAATCATGTTCAACAGTAGTTATGGTTAATCATCCTATGAAAGCACATAAAAATGAAAAAACACAATAGTCATAACTACAACTAAAATACCAAATACATCAACATCACTGAACCAACAGTAGTACAACAAAAAACATTTTTAACCAAAAGTAAATCTTTTGAATTTTCATCAACTCACTGAACCAACAGCAGTACAATTTCAAAATTCAGTACATTATTTCCAGAAAATACATAAAGCAATAGCCTACATCATTATTTACATTTCATAAGATAGCAGTTAAAAAACAAATATGAATTAAGCATCAGAAAAAGCCTGACTTATCAATTGAAACTTTTCGCAACTGTAATAACTATTATTTCCAAGCTTAAGTGAAATGTCTAAGTGATCTCGTTTCACATGCATACTTCCCAAAACACTTAGAATATCACTTCATCTATTTATTCAGTCCATATACAAAGGAAAGTATAGCTAAAACAAATTTAAGTTAAACCTTTTTTCAAATAAGGGTAATGAATTCTCTCATATTACATATTTCACCCAATAGGACCAATATGTTTTCTCTAATCACAGATAGAACAACAGTCAGAAAGTATTTCGTATGTTACTAGATATGAAATCAAACTCACTTAAAAAGATAATAAATAGCAAAAATTTATCCACAAAATATCAAATCTATCCAGCTAAGGAAAGTAATATAAAATTAAGATAAACGATAAAATAAATGAACTCCACACAGCTTAATTGTCAACTCAACACATAACAAACTATGATTTACTCTATTTCTTTACCGCTTTTAGAGTTTCTAAAAAATGTGTCAATTAAATCTTGAAAGAATCATACACCTATAATCTAGTTCGTGTTGTAGAATATGAACTTCTAAAACTACAAAAAGTAGTCAAGAAATATGATCAAAACAGAAATAATGGCCCTTCTCAAGAGGTTCGAAAGTCATGCCAAGGAAGCTACCAGTCATACCAGTTAGAAAAGAAAGATATTCAACTGCTTACATTAATAGAAAGACTAAAATCCTAATAAATCACCAGTAGTGTTGCACCCTCTTTCACATTTAAAAGTTCAGGATTTAAGTTTCTTGTGAATGTGAAAAATAAAGTACCTTTGCAGAAATTGAAGCCTGAGCTGAGCCAGAAAAATTTGATAGATTTTGCCCTCTTAGAGCTTGTGCACTGCTTGCATCAACAAGTGAAGAAAGGTTAGATCCAGCACACCCTGGTATATCTTGAACGTTCAATCCAAGGTTGTTTTGCACCAATTGTCTAAAAAAATATCGCATTTCTTCTCTCATTTCACGCAGTTCTTCCTTAAGAGAAGTGACTTTATTGGCATGCTTTTGTTTAAGCTTATTCATTTTCTCATCTTTTTAGAGAACTTGATGTCACTGATCTACCATAGCATTTAAGTCGACCAGGCTGCTCCTTTTCGAACACTGCCTTGAATGCATCATCCGCTGTTTCCCCAAAATTTTAATGATTCTGAAGTTCAGCCTATGTAAAACTTGTGTAAAACAAGTTCTATAACAACATATACAAATAAAAAAATTCTCATAGAGACTGACCAAACAACTTTATCTACTATCATGCTAACAACATCCAAATTATGACCATGGAGTAGATAAAAGGAAGATACACAAGCTACAGAGATAACTGAATTTAACATGTAACAAGTCTAATGACATCATACAGAGTCAGACCAAGTAAAAATTTAGAAAGTTGGTCACTAATATTAAGATCTTCTATCATATCAACCAACACAAAGGGACTATGACAGTGATTACAGTACACAAATTATTAAGTTATGCACATGGATCTTCTTAAAAAAAATCACATCCGCTCCTAGCAAACAATGCAACGACTTCAATCAAGAATTAAAAAAAAATTGTCCTCTCCCAGCAAACAGTCCAACAAATAAGAAGAAGAAGAAGAAGAAGAAGAAGGAGTAGTAGTAGTAGTAGTAGTAGAAGAAGAAGAAGAAGAAGAAGAAGAAGAAGAAGAAGAAGAAGAAGAAGAAGAAGAAGAAGAAGAAGAAGACTTACTGTTGCAATTTGACTATCTTCTTGAACTTCGTTCATTGTCTTTGTACCTGTTGCAATAAATATTTCAGACAGTGATAGTTCCTCGTTGTTTTTTTGGTTGCACGTTATAAATTATATCAAAATAAAGTTAAAACTTACACCAATACATTCTGATAAAGTAAAAAAAAATAGAAAAGTCAGATTTTTCATAGTTTGTCTACTAAATATTACCAATGCCATGCGTACTCTTGCAAAACTAATAGGTCCCATTCGATGCCTCCACATTCGTTTTTTCCTATTTTGAGAATTTACCTCGTTCAAGGCCTAAAATTTGATAAAAAGAGACATTAATTTATAAATCTAAAAATAAAGAATAAAAATGATGCAAAAAATGTCCACTAGAAATGCACTGTTATAGTCTCACTTGAACAGTTGGATGTTTCCAATACTCGATCAACTGGCGCAATTGAACTTATGGCATGTCATTGGGTTGTTTTGCTAGAATTTCTTCATCAGTAAGTTTCTTATTAAAATATCTTCGTTTTATACTTCTCTTGCGTTGGCTCCAAGCATCACGAAGACTCTCCATCACCCACTTTTCTCCTTCTGTTAGAATTAGGAATTTTGACTCTGTAAAATAAAATATATTTAGCTTGAGTTAGTAATAATCATACAATAAATATACAATCTCAAATATTGATTTTCTTACATTGACGTAGTCCCACATGCGTTTTTTTATTTTCCTTTGGCACAGCATGCCACTTAGTGTACATCAAGGTGATAAATCTAGGATTCCTTGAAATTGTTCCTATGAAGTTGCTTAAATTAGAAACTATCTTGCCAGTTGGTCCCACTGCTTGTCCATTGTAAAATATCACCTCCTCTCTTTAATCTAAATTTCTTGCGTGAATATTCTTACATGTTGTTTGTCCTCGAACTTTTTTCTTCTCCGATGTCCCTAGATTGATGTAATAGCCAAGAAATAAGAAAAATTAATTGATGTAATAGCCAAGAAATAAGAAAAATTAAAATGAGTAATAAACTTAAAAAGCTTAAGACATACCATTTCTAATACAATCAATGTCCATATCCTCATATCTAGCACACACATCCTCACCAATTTCTTTTTGTTTTGCAAGATCATCCAATCCTTTATTATGTTCATCAACTAAAGAAGCTGGCAGATCAGTTGTTGTGTGAATATCATGTTGTTTTTCACCAACTACATGTATCTCTTATTTTTCTAGAAACTGATCAAGACTAGTCGCTGGTAGGACTGACCTCCTCTTCACCTCTTTGCAGTTTTGAAGCTCTTGAATAACATGTTTTTCTTTTCTTCACCTTGTGCTTTTTCAATGATATGTGAAGTATTAACATCTACCTTTGAATACCCTTGGAACATGAGGTTGTGCATAGGTAATTCCATTCCTTTCTTCTGAATGGACTCTCCAATTTGAGATTGAAATAACCTCTGTCTATTTTGCCCTTTTCCTATAATCATCTATGAAGTATTAATCCCTTGCCTTGAGGACAATTGGATCATTGGCTTGTGCCTAGGTAATTTACTCTTCCCTTGTTGTGGAACAGACTCCTCAGAATTCTTTCTTTTATGCGCCATTGGTGCCTGCACTTTCTTAGTTTTATCATTGTGTTCTTTTGCAAGTTGTTCTCTCTTAATCTTATATTGCTTTGTCAATTCCGTACTTGATTGGTATTGAACATTTGATATCATATCCTTCATAGGACTTTGAGCTTTATTTGGATTTGGTGCTTTTTTCTTTACAGTTGCTACCTGATCCATTCTTCTCACCTTCTTCTAATCTTTTTGTATTCTACTCTTTCAGTGACTTCAACTCTACAACAGAAATAGAAAACACATCAAATTATAATAGAAATCTAAAAAAATCCGCGTTGATTAAAAACACGTCAACTATAGCAGAACATTTGAGATGAATGAGAGACAGTGGGAACAGCTAGCCAGTGAAGTAATCTACGTGAAGAAGCACTCACGATGCATCCTTTTTAGATTTATGGATGTGTTCATACTTCATATTACACTGATAATCTACCTCTAAAGATTTGAAAAAAGTCCTCCAACTATTTTATGCAAGAGGTATGACAGTAACTAATTACTCCATGTTAAAAACATCCCTAGATTACAAAAGCATCGTAATGAGGACTATATGACCTAGAAATACCAAAGTGTATTAGCCTGCAAACTATATTAGAACCTTTCTACATGCCACAGGTAATAAATCAAGGTACGAACACATCAAAGAGGCAATCACATAAAATATAAATGTGTTTAAAGAAACACTAAAAGAGAGGTGAATAAGAAATAATGTGAGAGCATCAAAACATACTGTACTTTTAAATGAGCTTCTATTTCCTCCAAAGAAGCAATTTCTGACCAAAGAGATTCTACTTCTACAGCAGTTGAAACTACCTGCAAAGTCATGACAAACTCAGTGTTCACTTCACTGAGATTTAAGAAAGTGATGGGACACCTGTTTAGTGCCATTATGCTGCCTCAAAGATCGTTAGTCCGTACACCTTCCTAGGATGACCATTACCTGAAAATAGAAAAAATGGGTATTTAAGTAACAAGTGTTGTTTGTAAATCAGAATATTAATCAGGCACAAAAAAGAGTAAACTAGAATTGTAGGTCATTAACAAAATAATAATCAAGCACAAAACAGAAGCTAACAAGATACATAAAGATTGCCAATCTCATATGTGTTTCTATATATTAGATAGCTAAAGGTTTTTGTACCAGAAAACAGTCAAATAACAAAAAGTGTAAGCTAACCCTATGGCTTAAAAATAAAATAATAAGGTCATGGTTCATCATCAAAATCATTTTCGAACTCTTCTTCGGACTCATCTTCAGACTCGTCTTCAAACTCATCTTCAAACTCGTCTTCAAACTTGTCTTCAAACTCGTCTTCAGACTCGGCTTTAGATTCATCGTCATACTCAACTTCAAGTTGTTGAGTAAGAAATCCTTTAGCAGCCACATCATCCAGTTTAATAATTATTTCTGGTACATCATTTCTTATTAAGACAACTTCACCATAATCTTCTGGTATAGATGGGCCCATCAAATGTTCAGAAGGCTCATTTTCATAACTTTGTTCAACCTGATCACTTACGTTAAACAAGTCTCTCAGAACAGTCTTCATAACATAGTGTTTATCTTGATCATATAGATCTTGAACATAAAAACACTGGTGCACTTGAGATGCTAGCACAAAAGGCTCATCCAAAGAGCATTGCTTGTTGAAGTAGACGTAAGTAAGACCATACATATCTTTTTTAACCTCATACCAGTCTCACTTAAATAAAACAACCTTAAAATGGCCATAATAGTCTAACTCAACTATATCAACTATTCAACCATAATAAGCCAAATCTGCATTAACTGGATTTTTATCTTTTGAGCTTGCAAAGCTTGTGGTTGAGCCAACTAATGTAACACCACTATTTTGGGTTTTACGCCTTGCATCACGATGTCTAGTATAAAATCTATATCCATTAATAAGATACCCCAAATATATTTTAGTAACTTAATTTGGTCCTCTAGACAATTCCTTTGTAATATCAGGTACATCCTCTTGCAAAGCACGAGTTTCAAACCATTGAGAGAAGCTTTGACTATGATTCTTAGCCTTTATCCATTTAGATTTTCACGGCTGATTATTGACCTTAAGTTCATGCTCTCTGCACAATAAGTATTTTAGTTTGTTAAAACAATAAATAAAATAAGTTGAAAACTGTATGTAAAAAAGAAATACTATAAGTGATTAAAGTACCTAATATACTCTTGAACTTCATCACAATTGGCCAATAAGTATGCATGCGCCTGATTTAATAACTTTTTATCTAAAATAGTACCAGCAACTTTCTTTGCTCCTAAAGGAAAACCACTGTTAGGAAACAAACTGCAAGTTTGAGCATCACCCGAGCCACGTTCATCATCATTTCGGGGTCTTCTATTAAATTTGATGCGTACGCTCCCATGTAAATATCTAGATCATAAAGTTAAACACTCTTCAACCAAATATGCCCCTGCTATAGATCCTTCTGCATGATTTCTGTTTCGTACATACGATTTGAATGTACACATATCTCTTTCAGAGGGATATTCTGAACTGGACCACCTAATCTCACCTCATTTGCCAAATGAATAGGCAAATGAATCATTATATCAAAAAATGTAGGAGTAAAAATTCTCTCTAACTGATTTATTATTTCTCTGATCTCAACTTCTAAGAAATCTATTTCCTCCAGTGTGATAACTTTTTGACATAAATGACAGAAGAAGGAACTCAGACGAATCAAAGTAATAACCACAGGATTGGGAAGGATGCTTTTAATTGGTATTGGCAGCAAGTATTGTAACATGAAATGAACATCATGGGCTTATAACCAGATATTTGTCTTTCATCTAGTTGGACACATCTAGATATGTTAGAGGCACTACCATCAGGTAGCTTTGCTGTCTTTAGGACTCTACAGAAGACTGATTTCTCTCCATTAGTCATTGAGAAGCACGCTTTTGCAATTTTTGTTCTCTTGCCATCCTCTGTATATTTTAGATGAAGGTTCTTTATAATTACCATCTCTTTCAGATCATAACGATCCCTTGCATGATCCTTTGTTTTTCCAGAAATATCCAAAAGGGTTCCAATTACATTATCAACTATGTTCTTCTCTATGTGCATTACATCAAGGTTGTGGGGTAAGGGGTTGTACTCCCAATAAGGTAATTCAAAAAAGATTGACCTTTTTTTCCATGGGCCATCATTTGATCTCTTTCTCTTATTCCCAAATGCATTGCTCATATTTTGTAAGCTATTAAGAACATCAGTTCCATTTAACAAAGGAGGAGGAGGTCCAAATTCTGTTTTTCCATTAAAAGATCTTTTGTTAGATCTCCAGCGATGATCCATATAACACATCTTCCTACTATGTTTCAGATAGGAAGAATTAGTGTCATATTTACAACAAGGGCAGGCCATCTTTCCTTTTGTACTCCAAACATATAGCATAACATATGAAGGGAAGTCATTGATTGTCCACATAAGAGTTGCTCGCATTTGAAAGGTTTGGTTTCTTGAAGCATCATATGTTTCAACTCTAGAATTCCAGAACAAATTCAACTCATCAACCAATGTGTAAATAAATATCAATGTCATTTCCGGGTGATCGAGGCCCAGGAATAAGTAAAGAAATCATAGAGTATTCTGGTTTTATGCACATCCAAGGTGGTAAATTATACACCATTAATATAATTGGCTATGTACTATGAGATATACTCATAGTCCGAAATGGATTGAATTCATCACTTTCCAAGCCAAGTCTCAAATTACGAGAATCCAGTGCTAAATTTGGATACAAGCTATCAAACTTTTTCCAAGCTTGGCCATCAGTTGGATGCCTTAACTTTCCATCTTTAGAATGCTCCTTGTCATGCCTCCACAATGAATCTGCTATCTTTGAGCACATAAATAACCTTTTGAGTCTGGGAATTAGTGGAAAGTGTCTCAAAAAATTTGCTGAAACACAATGAGGTTTTTTAGAAGGCTTAACAACCCACTTCCCACTTCAGTAGGTTTAATATATCGAGAAGGTCCATAAACATGATAAAATTCATCACCCTTATGATCCTTCCTAAACAATATGCAATCATTAGGACATGCATCAATTTTCTCATAGTCAAGACCAAGATGCTTAACCATAGACTTGGCTTTATAGTAGGACGGAGGAATGTTCAACTCGGGCATGGCCTCTTTTAATAACTCTAAAACAGAAGTGAATGATTCATTTCTCCATTCATATAGACACTTCAGCAAATACAAACTGATTGTGAATGATAATCTAGAGAATCCTTTACAACCGGGATATAGTTCTTGGCTTGCCTCTTCAACTAAGTTATAGAATTTCTTGGCATCTTCATTTGGACCTTTATAAACACCTTCAACTTGTGCAACATCTCTAAATTGATCATTCAACAACCCATAAATGTCATCGCATGAGTCATCCATATGATGATCAATATCCAACTAGATTTCCCATTCTCCATTATTGATCCGTCTTTTATAATTTTTAATAAATCCATGGTCTATTAGATGATTATACACTACATTCCTTTTGAGTCCAACAGACATTGGCACACTGATAACATGGACACTGAATTTCTTTGCCTTGAGGCTCTCCATAAGTGTAAGCAAAATCTAATAAAGAGTCAACACCATCACTATACTCTTGACAATACCTAGGTAAATCCATCCAATCCTTGAATGGAACATTTAAGTTCCTAAAAATCCAACATTAAAGTTAGATCTTCCAGTATACAAAAACATCAATTATTGCACACTTTAATTCTAAAAGTCACGAGCAAGTTATCCGAATCATGTGTTGCCATGTGTTGGTAGATGATAAAAAATTCTTACCTAGTCATAGGTTTTATGCTATGCCAAACTCAAGTTTAAATCTGCAACAGATCCAATTCTCCTTTTCCTGCATATAACAAAATTAAGTATACATGTTACATATTTTTCTAGTTAATTCTACGAATTAACGTATATATTCTATATATTAGTCTACACCTAATTACACATAAGAATGAAATCAGGTAGCTCTCAAAGTTCTTAAAGCCAAAACTTTTATCTCGGAAGACATATATTGGCTAGTCAGACATCTAGTAAAGTAACTATATAGGTTTACTAACAGTAAACTAACAGTGAACTAAATGAAATCAGTTTATGAATTACATAGTTTAGGTTAAATAAATGCTCAAGACTTGTTCACATCTCCTTAGTTTTTCAGTTCATGCTACTTCCCTTTACTTAACTAACTATTCATACCAAGTAATTTAAATTTAGACAAAACTTATACAAGAAAATTACTAAGTTTAAACAGTTTAACAGCTTCGGATACCTGTCAACACAAACACTCACGAACACCAAAAGAAAATCACAATATGAATCTTACAGGCATGCTTTCTAAGGATAATTGCATATGAGATGGAAGACAGTGAGATCTCCTACCTACAGAATCATGTACAATTCATTCAGACTTGAGAGCATAATTTCTATGTATTTAGACAAGATAGAAAGACTTCAACTTGTATATAATTGTAATCTATGAGCATGTCTTCAAATAGAAATCCAAGTACTAATGAATCGGACGTGATAGAAAAGAAAAAAATTGTAAAACAGATCCTAAGAGTTTGAATACTTCTTAGGAAGCAACACATAATAAGTGTTGGAGATTGGAACTAGTAAGTCACGGGTCTTGCTTCACACAAATTTGAATAAACTCCCAAGTTGTTCAAGTTAAGGTTGAGTTGAGCCATAATTTGGCCTATAGGCATGAAATGTAGGTACTGGATTAAGCACCAATTTTCAGAATGAGTAAATGTCTATGCATACTTGATTAGGTGAAAAGGTGCCCATAGATTCAACAATCTAAGAAACTAATACGATCATTGAATAACATAACAAGTAGATGAAACCTGAGAAATAAAAATAATAATAAAAAGTAGTGACTTGTGAGCTCCAAGTATTCGTACAAGGCTACACAACTACTGAACATAGAGGAATCAAAATGCTTAGGTGAGATGCTAATATGTTAAGTGAATCAAAAGGATACACAGATAATAGACTAGTGCGAGATAATATAAATTCCAAAACATCTATCTGAGTCTATAATGTAACATGTATACCAGTAATACACTAGTGCAAGAGGGGCAATTTCAGAAGAAAAAAAAAGAATCCCCAAGTATAAGCAGTATATATTGCCAATTTAATTTAGTACTATCACGCACTTTCAAAAGTTAACTAAATAATATAGACTGATCTATACACTCCAATAAGCAACATTAGAGTAAACTGCTTACAAATGTAAACAAGGTGAGGAAGTTCCAGCAGTTCCATCTTTCCTAAATAATCTCTTTTAGTTGGCAAATGATTAGGTTGAATAATGCAACCACCTACAACATCATTTACGGTTCATAAGATATCAATGAGAAAGCAATTAAAAAACAAAGAAGCCTTGCTTATTGAAATATAAAAATTATAAATAATTCAACATATAGTATGTATTCATATAGTATATATAGATTAATTGATCTATAAGTACTAGCATAGACATTCATTAATTATGTTACAATTGAACACCAATTGACAACATACATATTTAATCTAATACTTTATTTGTAAATGCCTAACTGGATTTATGAAACTAAAACTAACCTTCCGAACATAAAATGCAATTTCAAATTGAATTCTCAATCACTCACAAGAACTACGACAAATAGGTAAGCAAGAAAAAAATATTACTCTGTCTTTTTTTAATGAAACAGAAGCAAAAGTTGAACTTCTACTTTGCAAAAATGACTATGCAAAGTAGACATGCAATAAACCCACAAATAATAATCCAAGATGCAAAATAGACATGCAATAAACCCACAAGCAATAAACCCTGATGCAAAATAGACATGTAATAAACCCACAAGTAATAAACCCAGATGCAAAACAGACATGCAATAAACCGAGATGCTTCTAAATAGAAGCAAAATTTCTACCAAAAGCTTTAGCTTAGCTCAAAACAGATGCTAAATAAACAGACATGCAATAAACCCAGAAGCTTTTTCTATAGGAACCCAGAAGCTTAGCTCAAAAAAGAGAAAAAACTTCTACCAAAAGCTTTAGATCAAAACATATGCAAAATAAACATATAATGAACCCACAAGTAATAAACCCAGATGCAAAATAGACATACAATAAGCCGATATGCTTTTAAACAGCTGCAAAATTTCTATCAAAAGCTTTAGCTTAGCTCAAAACAAATGCAAAATAAATAGACATGTAATAAAACCAGAAGCTTTTTCTACACAAACCCAGAAGCTTAGCTCAAAATAGATGCAAAATTTCTACCAAAAGCATTAGCGTAGATCAAAATAGATACAAAATTTTTACCAAAAGCTTTACCTCAAAACAGATGCAAAATAAGCAGACATGCAATTAACCTTGAAGCATTTTCTACACAAACACAGAAGCTTAGCTCAAAATAGATGCAAAATTTCTACCAAAAGCTTTAGCTCAAAACAGATGCAAAATAAACAGACGAACCCAGAAGCTTAGCTCAAAATTTCTACCTTTTTTCTACATGAACTGAGCTGAAATTAGAAGAAATTAGGTGAAATTAGAAGAAATTTGGGCAAAGTCTTGGACAGATTTGTGAGAATGTTTGAGAGCTGTGAGAAAGTTCTTTTGCAATTGAGAGTTGTGAGAAAGCTTTAGAGTAAAAGATTTTGCCGATTTACTTTCTGATTTATTTTTTGGCCAATTAGAAATTAGAGGGAGAGTTAAATATTTTAATGAAAATTTTAGGCCACATTTCTAAAGTGTTGCACTTTGAATTATAAAAATAAGACACTAAAAATGTAGCCGTATGTGTAAATAAGCGTTGCCAAATATATTATGATATGGCAACGCTTATAAAGTGTGACCTATACCATTAAAGACCACACTTTAAAAGCGTTTCCAATATTACTGTTGGTAGAAGCTAAAAACTATGGCTACGCTTTAAAAGCATAACCAAATATGTTTTAGGCAACACTTTATATATGTGGTCCAGATTTAGTGTGGCCAGAAGACTAAAATGTTGTAGTGCAATTTTATTTTAAACTGAACTTACTACCTTGGACTAAACTGAATGTAGGTCCTTCTAGCCTTAGGAATGATTATCGATAGGTCTGAACTAATCTGAAAAGAAGAGTCTAGTATTCTTGAAAGTTGAAGCTACTGGACCTAAGATATGAGAACCCTAGGCTAGGAGTAAGAACAAGACTATTCTTTCCTTAATTACTACGGTTGACAACTCTTAAGCTTAGAAACACCCTTCAACTACACTAACTCCTCTGAATACTAAGGTCTGAGTCTAACTACCTGCTTTCACTTTGTTGAAGCCTATTTTGACTAAATTTCTTACATCTAGAGTTACCTCCCAAGAATGATATTCCTTCTTATCATGAAAATCAACTAAGCTTGAGCTCTAATCAATGGGTCACTAGGCACACAAAGCAAAAGCCCACATGTATTTCATCACGAATTTCAAGCCTATCACTATGACCACCCTATGGTTTATATCTCATACTATCCAAGACTTCTCCCCTTTTTCTAGCATATCTAGGAGCTGTAATCTTAAGAACTTCTACAAAGAGACATACAAAATTTCTCATCTAACTATTTCACATAAATAATCCTCACCTAACTTTTCTACCACGCTTACAAACCATGTCACGCCCCGAGGCTACCCCCTTGAGGCAATACGGTGCTTAGTGTCACAAGTGACCCCAAGCTAACCCATGCTATGGCATATCTATACAAGTTCAATTTTGAAAACATGCACTGTGCGAAAGCTAAAAATAATTTAATAACTGAAACGGAAAAAAACCCAAATATTTGAATATATGAAATATATAAATAGTATAGTGCTGACTAAAAACAACACTAACAACTACTGGAATCTAGTCTGTTTGAAAGCCTCTAACTTATATGAGTTACTGGGACATGCCCCCAGCTAACTCTAACAAGACTAAAACTGAAAAATAAATACTGAAAGTAAAGCATACCTATCATCCTCGAACTATGAGGATTCACCACTAAGTTATTGAGTACGAACTGGAAGTCCACTAAGCGCGGTCTGGATGCTGAGCGCCTGAACATACATCATGAAATGATATATCACAAAAGTATGCGTTAGTACTTTGATGTACTGAGCGTGCAGGATATGTACTAAGTTGGGCAATAAAGAACTAAACATTGAAATAGGTATACAGAAATATAACTGAAAGTTGTACTGAATACAATGACCAAGTACAAATCATGAATATAACATGCTGAGCTGAATACTAAAATAATTACTGAGTACATGGTTAATGAAATATGAATCTGACTTTGGGAGATACTATTAACCGACATACCCCAAGTTGAGCTAACTATGGGGCCAACCTGTAACCCTGGATGGGAGGGTGTTCATACCTTGACAAGAGTATGAACAAATCTGACGTGGATCCACTAACACATGTCCATAAGGGACAAGGGTTTAAGCCTAATATAAGGAGTGACCCCTTTAGAACCTATGGTGACGCCGTATTTCTAGAACTCAGGGATTGCTACTAAATGTCTCAGCCTAAAGCTGACGGGTGAGACGTTATCCCTTAGTTTGCTCGGTGCTAAGTCTACTCCTAACTGAACATAAGCTAACATACAACTGTAACACTGGATAGCTCAAAATACTAATATAATCTGAGAATGCACATAAACATACTGAAGGATATGGCATTGAAATTCTGAAGCATGATTATTTGACTGATCTGCCTAGCAAGCAAAATTTATGAAGTATTGAAAATTATCACAGGCTAGGGTTCTGAATTCTATACATGAACGGTAGTGATTCTCCAAGAAACATGAACTAAGCATCATACAAATTATAGTATCTGAATAGCAAGGAGAACTCTAAGGTTTATGAACCTTTAGGTCTAATCAATCATGGAGAACTGAAGGAACTGGCTGAGTTCTAGGGACCTAGTGGGTGAAAGGAACCCACTAGTGAAATCCTACATACCTAATGGAGAAAACTATGGAGGAATCTTTGGATCTTTGGGGCTAAACTTGTTGAAGACCTCTGCTTGTTCTTGGGAGAAAAACTATCGCCTCTTTCTCTTATTTTCCTTCTAAGTCTGATGATTTTAGGATAAGGAATATTTTAGGTATTTTTTGACTAGTTAATTAGGCTTAGAAAACATAAAATGAAGTATCTTAGGCCTTAAAAGAGAAAGGAAAAGTCTTGAATACCACTGCGAAAATTAAAATAAAACTGATGAAAATCGCGACTCAGGGATCACGACTTGGTTGACGGACCATACTCCTGGATGATGGACCATCAACTGAGTCGGGGTCCTTCCCAGGAGTCTTGGGGATTTTTTAATCTGAGGGAACTACGACCCACAGGATGGACCATACTCCTGAATGACGATTCGCCATGTGGCTCGTGGTTCCTGGGACTTGGGTCTGGCCTTGGGATTCCATGAGTCAAATGATGGACCGTGGTTCTGGATAATGGTCCATAACCTGACTTATGGTCCCTGAGTCCTGAACTGAGGGTCCTTTGATTACGGGAACCACAGTTGATAGGATAGACCGTGGTTCTAAATTATGGTCCGTGATCCCTTCTATGGTTCTGAGTAAGCGAAATTATACCTCTTTGATCCTTGGATCCACGAGTCAAATGATGGTTCGTAGTCCTGGACTACGGCCCATAATACAACTCATGGTTCCTGGGACATTGACTGGGGGTCTACTAGAAATGGGAACTATGGTTGAGATGATGGACTGTGGTTCCAGACTATGGTCCGTGATCTTAACTATGGTCCCTGGAACTTAAATTGTCGGTCTACTAGAAATGGAGATTTCGGACAAGACAACGGACCGTGCTTCCAAACTACGGTCCGTGGTCTTAATCGTCATCCCTGGAAACTTGATTTTATTTCTGAATTTTTTTTATTTCTTCTGGTTTTTCTGAGCTAAGTCTAGGCTTGGGTGTTCTGGGGTGTTACAATATCTCCCCCTTGGGATTATTCGTCCTCGAATAAAGACTAAATAAGTTGAGTTTGGAGGGAAGGAGCTACAATCCCTACCAACTGAGTAATAGAAACTGATATCTAATTGAACTAGGTTCCATGAACATGCAATTATATAGAAATGCAAGGATGACTAATGGAACAAGGTACTACGACTAAATTACTCAAGAGTAAACTGAGATACTGGAGAGAATTTTTTACCTCAAGTTGAAACTGAATCGGAAGGAAAAAGATGAGGATACTTGGCCATCATGGTTGCTTCTTCTTCCAAAGTAGCTCCCTCTATGGTCTGGTTCCTCCACAACACCTGTACTGAAGCGACTTCCTTATTTCTCAACCTACAAACCTGACGGTGAAGAATCTCGACTGGAACCTCCTCATAGGTGAGGCTATCCTTCACAGCCATGCTCTCTAAAGGTAATATCGATGCCAGATCACCCACACACTTCTTCAACAAGGAAATGTGAAAGACTGGATGAACCGCTTCTAGTTCTGCTAGCAAATCTAGCTCATAAGCCACATTACCAGCCCTTTTTAGGATTTTGTAAGGACCTACATACCTGGGACTGAGCTTCCCCTTCTTACTGAACCTCATCACCCCCTTTATGGGTGACACTTTTAGGAAAACTCAATCATCGATTTCAAACTCTAATTCCCTTCTCCTCACATCTGCATAGGACTTCTGCAACTTTGAGCTATTTTCAATATCTCCCTGATGAGATGAACTTTCTCCATCGCCTCATGAACTGAATCTGGTCCGATCAAGGCTGCTTTACCTACTTCGAACAAACCATTTAGAGACCTACATCTATGCCCATAGAGTGCCTAATATGGGGCCATCTGAATGCTGGAGTAGAAACCATTATTATAGGCAAACTCGATGAGAGGTAGGTGATCATCCCAACTACCTTTGAAGTTGATTACGCAAGCTCTCAACATGGCCTCTAAGGACTGAATGGTACACTCTTCTCTTCCTCGACATGTGACACTCTACCCTTGGACAGCCTGCTGAGAGCATCAGCCACTACATTGGCCTTACCCGAATGGTAGAGCACATTCATATCATAATCTTTGAGGAACTTAATCCATCTCCTCTAACAAAGATTCAACTCTTTTTGGGTGAACACATACTGGAGGCTCTTATGATCTGTGAACACATCAACATGAACACCATACAAGTAGTTTCTCCAAATCTTTAGGCAAACACCACTGCTGCAAGCTCTAGGTCATGAGTCGGGTAGTTCTTCTCATGGACCTTAAGCTGTATGGAAGCATAAGCTATAACCTTACCCTGCTGTATCAAAACACAACCTAGGCCGACCCTGGATGCATCATAATAAACCACATAACCATCCGAAACCTCTGGAAGAGTCAAGACAGGAGCTGTAGTCAACCTGGTCTTCAGTTTTAAGAAACTTTTCTCACACTCATCTGACCACTGGAACTTGACCTTTTTTTGAGTCAACTTGGTCAATGGGGCAGCTATGGATGAAAATCCTTCAATGAACCTCCTCTAGTAACTGGCCAAACCTAAGAAACTTTGATATCTGCTGGAGAGGTGGGTCTGGGACAGTTCTTTACTGCCTCAATTTTTTGAGAATCCACTCGGATCCCTTTGCTGGATACCACATGACCAAAAAAAGTTATTGATTTCAACCAGAACTCACACTTACTAAACTTGGCGAATAACTGGGGGTCTTTGAGAGTTTGCAGGACAACCCTCAGATGAGTCGCATGCTTTGCCTCATTCCGAGAATAAACGAGGATATCATCAATGAAGACAATAACGAACAAGTCCAAATACTTCTTGAACACCCTGTTCATTAAGTCCATGAAAACTGCAGGAGCATTGGTTAGTCCAAAAGACATAATTATAAATTCATAGTCACCATACCGAGTCCTGAAGGCTGTCTTTGGGATGTCACTACCTCTGACTCTGAGCTACTGATAGTCGGATCTGAGGTCTATCTTAGAAAATCAACTTGCGCCCTGAAGCTGGTCGAACAAGTCATCAATCCTAGGGATGGGATATTTATTCTTGATTGTGACTTTGTTCAACTGACGGTAGTCAATACATATCCTAAAAAAACCATCTTTCTTATGCACGAACAACACTTGAGCACCCCATGGAGAGATGTTGGGTCTGATGAAGCCCTTATCTAGAAGGTCTTTCAGTTATTCATTCAATTTCTTATGCTCAGCTTGAACCATTCTGTAAGGAGGAATCGAAATAGGCTGGGTATCTGGAAGGAGATCTATTCTGAAGTCGATTTCCCTCTCTGGAGGAAATCTGGGAAGATCTTCTGGGAACACTTCTGGAAACTCACTTACTACTGGAACTTACTCAAGAGTTCAGGTTTCATAGCTTGAATCCTTAACCCGAACAACATGATAGATATACCCGTTGGAAATCATTTTTCTGTCTTTAAGGTAAGAGATGAAACGACCTAAAAGGACTGAGTTATTACCCTTTCATTCTAAGACTGGCTCATTTGGGAACTGAAACCAAACGATCCTAGTTCTACAATCGACTGAGGCATAACAGGAATGTAACCAATCCATGCTTAGAATGATATCAAAATCTACCATATCTAACTCTACAAGATCTGCTGAGGTGACTTTATGGGAGACTATGATAGGGCAATCTCTATATACCCATCTAGCAATAATTGGGTCACTAACTAGAGTAGAGACTGAGAAGGGTTCTGGGAGGGTTTCTAGACTGACACCGAAGTTTACTTCTATATATAGAGTTAAAGACTCGCAACATACCCGTGACCACATCAGAAGATCTTCCTAGTCCTGTCGAGCCTGGAGAGCATACAACTTGTTCTAGCACTGACCACCACCTGTTCTGAACGAGGCACCCTACTGAGTAGGGATACCTACTGGAGCTACTGTAGAACAAGTCTAAGTCTGCAAATGAGTATCCCTTCCCTTATGAGAATTTTTAGGGCACTCTTTCATCCTGTGGCCTGGCTGGCCATACCCAAAGCAATTCCCACTACCTGCCATGCACTCACCTTGGTAGTTCCTACCATACTTCTTACACACTGGATGACTGCGGCCACTAGTAACTGCACCTTGGGACTTAGATCCAGACGCTCTATCCCGTCGATCCTTCTTTAACTTAGGCACTGGGGAACTAGCTCAAGATGGAGCTGGAGATGAATTCTTCTGACGGAACTGAGAGGTTGCCACCCTATAACCTCACCTGAGAGTAGCTAAAGTCACCTATCCTAGCCCTTTTAGTATCTCCTCCTCTTTCCATGATATTCTCCTCTTCAATATGCTGGGCATAAGAAACCAACCTGGAGAAGTCCATCTCCTTAATCAGCATGGTAGTCTTGCACTCCTTGACTACATCATCTGTTACACCAGATACAAACTTGCTCATACGAGATTTAGAGTCAGCTACTATCGCTGGACATACTTGGATAGCTGAGTAAACTTTAGAGCATAGTCCTTTATGCTCATGTCATTCTGCTTCAGATTGATGAATTCCTAAACCTTGGCTTCCATGATCTCTAGTAGGAAGAACAGGTCCAGAAAAGTTGTCATAAAAAGATTCCAATTCACTGGTCCTGCATTGGCACAATGGGATTTCTTCTATTGCTGGTACCAAGTGTAGGCCACTCCCTTCAACTGATAGGCAGCCAAATCTGCACCCTCAACTGGAGTGACACCCATAACGTATGTCACCTTCTGAATATCATCTGAAAACTCTTGTGGATCCTCTTTTGACTTGGACACATGAAACTCTAAAGGGTTCATCCTTGTGAAATCTCGAATCCTGGCTGCAATAGTGTTAATCTTTGGTGGAGCTGGTGCCTCATCCTGCTGATTGACCTAGGCGGTCATGGCCTAGGAGAGCGCCTAGAAAGAAGCCTTGAATTTAGCATGCGTGACTTGCTCATTCAGAGGGTCTGATGGAGCTGCTGGGAATGGCTGATTCCTAGTGTTAGCTCTTCTTGGAGGCATTTTTCTAAAATGTGAAGAGCATGAGTTAGAGTAGAAGGAAATTAAAAAGAGTTTATACTCTATAGCATGAACTGGAAAAGAAAGAAGGGAATTTGTTCCTACTGACATCTCATAGCTCCTCCCCCAAAAGTGTCGCACGCTTCACTCCCATGAAGAAGGCTCTACTTGTCGTGGCTTTCAAACACCCTAGGATTCTTAAACCTGATGCTCTGATACCAAGTTTGTCATGCCCCGAGGCTACCCCCTTGATGCAATACGGTGCTTATTGTCACAAGTGACCACAAGCTAACCCGTGCCATGGCATATCTATACAAGTTCAATTTTGAAAACATGCACTGTGTGGAAGCTAAAAACAATTTAATAATTAAAACGGGAAAGAACCCAAATATCTGAATATAAGAAATATATAAATAGTATAGTGCTGACTGAAAACAACACTAACAACTGCTAGAATCTAGTCTATGTGTAAAAGCCTCTAACTGATATGAGTTGCAGGGACATACCCCCAGCTAACTCTAATAAGACTGAAACTGAAAATTAAATACTGAAAGTAAAGCATGCCTATCGTCCTCGAACTATGAGGACTCACCACTAAGCTGCTGAGTACATACTGGAAGTCAACTAAGTGCGGTCTGGATGCTGAGCGCCTGAACCTACATCATAAAATGATGTAGCACAAAAGTATGTGTTAGTACTTTGAATATACTAAGCGTGCAAGATATGTACTAAGCTGGGCAATAAAGAACTAAACATTGAAATAGGTATACTGAAATATATCTGAAAGCTTAACTAAATACAATGACCAACTACAAATCATGAATATCACATGCTGAGTTGAATACTGAAATAAATATTGAGTACATGGTCAATTCAACATGAATCTGACTATGGGAGATAGTATTAATCGACATACTCCAATTTGAGCTAACTATGGGGTAAACATGTAACCCTGGATGGGAGGGTGTTCATACCTTGCCAAGGGTACAAAAAAATCTAACGTGGATCCACTAACTGATGTCCACAAGGGACAAAGGTGTCAAGCCTAATCTTATGTGTGACCCCTTTAGAACCTATGGTGGCGCTGTAGTTCTGGAACTCAGGGATAGCTACTAAAGGTCTCAGCCTAAAGCTGACGGGTGAGAGTTCGCTCGATGTTAAGTCTACTCCCAATTGAACATAAGCTAACATACAACGGTAACATTGGATAGCTCGAAATACTTATATAATCTAAGAATGCACATAAACATACTGAAGGATATGGCATTGAAATTCTGAAGCATGATTATCTGACTGATCTTCATAGCAAGCATAATTTATGAAGTACTAAAAATTATCACAGGCTAGGGTTCTGAATTCTATACATGAACTGTAGTGATTCTCCAAGAAATATGAACTAAGCATCATATAAATTATAGCATCTGAATAGCAAGGCGAACTCTAAGGTTTACGAACCCTAGGTCTAATCAATCATGGAGAACTGAAGGAACTGACTGAGTTCTAGGGACCTAGTGGGTGAAAGGAACCCACTAGAAATCCCACATACCTGATGGAGAAAACTAATCAGGAATCATTGGATCTTTGGGGCTGAACTTGATGAAGACCTCTGCTTGTTCTTGGGAGAAAAACTATAGCCTCTTTCTCTTCTTTTCTTTCTAAGTCTGATGATTTTAGGAGAATGAATATTTTAGGTAGTTTTTGACTAGTTAATTAGGCTAAGACAACATAAAATGATGTAGCTTAGGCCTTAAAAGAGAAAGGAAAATCTGAAATACCCCTGGGAAAATTTAAAAAAACTACTGAAAATCGCGACTCAGGGATCACGACTTGGTTGACGGACCGTACTCCTTCACAAAGGACTGTCAACTAAGTCAGGTTCCTGCCCAGGAGTTTTGGGATTTCTCTGATCTGAGGGAACTATGACCTACAGGACGGACCATACTCCTAATGATGGTTCATCATGTGACTCGTAGTTCCTGGGACTTGGGTCTGGTCTGGAGATTCCACGAGTCAAAGGATGGACCGTGGTTCTGGAGAACGGTCCGTAACCTGACTCATGGTCCCTGAGTCCTGAACTGAGGGTCCTTTGATTATGGGAACCACGGGCAATAGGACAGACCTTGGTTATAAACTATGGTCTGTGATCCCATCCATGATTCTGAGTAAGGAAAATTATACCTCTCTGATCTTTGGATCCACGAGTCAAATGACAGTTCGTAGTCTTGTACTACGGCCCGTGATCCAACTCATGGTTCTTGGGACATGGGCTGGGGGTCTACTAGAAATGGGAACTATGGTTGAGACCATGAACTATGGTTCCATACTATGGTATGTGATCTTAACCGTGGTACCTGGAACTTAAACTGTCGGTCTACTGGAAATGGGGATTACGGACAAGACAACGGACCTTCCTTCCCAACTATGGTCCATGGTCTTAACTGTCATCCCTGGAAACTTGATTTTTTTTTGAATATTTTTTATTTCTTATGGTTTTTATGGTCTAAGTATGGGCTTGGGTGTTCTGGGGTGTTACAATATCTCCCACTTGGGATTATTCATCCTCGAATGAAGACTAAACAAGCTGAGTTTTGAGAGAAGGAGCTGCAATCCCTACCAACTGAGTACTAGAAATTGATATCTAACTTAACTAGGTTCTATGAACATGCAATTATGCAGAAATGCAAGGATGACTGATGGAATGAGGTACTAAGACTGAATTACACAATAGTAAACTGAGAGACTGGAGAGGAATTGTTACCTCAAGCTGAAACTGAATCGAAAAGAAAAAGATGAGAATACTTGGCCATCATGGGTGCTTATGCTTCCCAAGTAGCTCCCTCTACGGTCTGGTTCCTCCACAACACCTTTACTGAAGCAACTTTGTTATTTCTCAACTAACAAACCTGACAGTCAAGAATCTCGACTGGAACCTCCTCATAGGTGAGGCTATCCTTTACAGCCACGCTCTCTAAAGGTAATATCGATTCCAGATCATCCAGACACTTCTTCAACAAGGAAATGTGAAAGACTGGATGAACCCTGCTAGTTATGCTGGCAACTCTAGATCATAAGCCATATTACCAACCCTTTTTAGGATTCTGTAAGGACCTATATACCTGGGACTTAGCTTCCCCTTCTTACCGAATCTCATCACCTCCTTCATAGGTGACACTTTCAGGAAAACCCAATCATCAATTTCAAACTCTAGTCCCCTCTCCTCACATCTGCATAGGAATTCTGATGACTCTGAGCTGTTTTAAATCTCTCCCTGATGAGATGAACTTTCTCCATCACCTCATGAATTTAATCTGGCCCGATCAAGGCTGCTTTACCTACTTCCCAACTACGGTCCGTGGTCTTAACCTTCATCCCTGGAAACTTGATTTTTTTTCTGAATTTTTTTTATTTCTTCTGCTTTTTCTGAGCTAAGTCTGGGCTTTGGTGTTCTAAGGTGTTACAACCTACTACTTCCCATCTAGTCTACTACTTTGCTTCCTCTACTAATAGCTATGAAACACAAGCCAAGATCACTGAGAGAATAGGGTGGGAGCATGAGCATCACGAATGAAGGAATACTGATCGGTCTTGACTTACACATAGCTTGACCTAGCCACTCAAGGTGGGGTTTGAGAAGTCAAGTGAAAGGGCATGAGTGTCTCACATCCTGAACTTACAGAGCATGGTTAGAGTAAGAAAATCACAAGAATGAATTATTCGAGAAATCTGGTATGAGCATATATATGATGTAGAATCATTTCATAAGTTATTAAGGCATATCATAAGAACTGAGTATATAGAGCTGAGAATAGTGTGATACATGAGCTTTAATATATGACTAGTATCATGGTATAAAGCTGGAATTCGTAGAATCATAGAGTAAGATTAAAATCGTTTTCTGGAGTAATTTTTGTTTGTTCTAAGAACTAAGGGCGTGAATCCGCATGAATTCCGTGGGTTTGAATTAAGACCAATGCACTGGAATACAAGACATGAATAGGGTGTTGTAATGAGGGAAGCATACTTAAGATGCTAGGTTAGAAATAAGTCTGTACATCCCTCCTAACTTCATTCTAACACCCATTAGCATCACTACCTGAGTCTCCAAAATCTGACTAATTCTAAATCCCACCATCTCCCCCTTAGATTCATGTTGTGTTCTAAGTCTGTGGAACTCTCGCTAACCTCTTAATAGAACTATGATAATTTTACTATAACAGAGAAAACACTACCCTAGAACCTAGTCTAAGTATACACTTCCTTCCATAGTCTAAGGCTCTCCCTCACCTAAAAGTCTAGGCCTACACATTTCTATCTCATATATGGGTTGTACATATCACAAAACTATTATTCTCACTCTAGTACTATCTCCCTTCCGTTCACATACTATACTTGGTCTATACTAGTACAATAACTTACCACTCTTTAGTCCACACCAAGGGATGTATCATCCCATTACCTATCTAATAAAACACAACTCTAAATGCATACTCCAATCAACTATCATTCTCCCGTCTAGGTTACTATACTTTAGACTTCATATTTCTAGCTCTAGGTTTATTCTACTACTAATGGCTTACTACACAACATATATCGGGTAGCAACACTACCCAAGGATCTAGGTACACATTTTCCCCTCTTACAAAATAATTAGTTGATGCAGCTTTTAGACACCCTAGGACTCTTAAACCTGGCTCTGATACCAAGTTTTTCATGTCCTGAGCCTACCCCCTGGATATAACACGGTACCCAAGATCACAAGTTATATTAAGATAACACTCTGGTATTAGCATGACTTAAAAACTTAACAAAACATAAGAACGGAAGCGTAACTGAAGTAATGAGCAACTTAATCTGTTATAAAAATGTAAGTCAAAGAATGACAATGTCAATTAAGCTGAATATCTGACTCTATGTCTGAAAGCCTCTACTACTGATGAGCTGCTGGGACAAGCCCCCAGCTAACTCTAGATACTGAAAACTAAATAAAATAACTAAAATTCTAGAATGAATATAAACTTAAGTCCTTGAATGAGGAGGACTTACCAAGCTGGCTCAATGTGTTGTTGATCTACTAGCCTCGAATCAGGGGGCGAGCTACTGAATCAACATCACAATAGGATGCAACACAAAGAGGTATGCGGTCAGTACTATGGAATGCACTGAGTATGTCAGATATGTATATGTCATGATAAAATATACTTGAAAGCATACTTCAAACTGAGTTCATGCACAAATAGAAGAAATCATAAGTAAATATCAAATTTTGAACATAAGTTATAAAACAATAAGCCAAGCTTCAAAATAGAATATCATATAACTTAATGGCTAAAAATCATTCTTGTGTGAGTTTCTTATAACCAACATAAACCATGATGAGCTACATAGAGTCCAGTGTCATACACCCACACTAAAAAAAGATTGTCCTAACCGGCCAAGGTTAGAACCATATCATAATAGGATCATGTCATACGCCACGGAGGGCAACCTACAGTGGAAAAATAGTTTTGGATTTGGGTTATCTAGAACCCTCATCACTCAGTGCTAAATACTACTCCCAAAACATATCATAAAGCTCACATACATGTGACATATCTAGATGCAAAATCTTGTTCATAGTCATAATCATATTGGCAAACTCGAATCATCATACAACTCATAAACCTTGGTTTTGAAAATAGTCATGAGCATTAATGGAACGCCGAGATGTTATACAAATCATGAATATACTGTTGTGAGCCTAAGCTCCATAAAATGTCATAACTCATACTCTAAAAATCCTATATTTGAATGCGTGCCGTGTTCATCGTGCTTGTAGCAAAATCATGGAGAACTTGCTCAAAACTTGCATAGCTTTTATAGATTTTAAAAGTACGGTTTTTGATTGAAAACATTCAATAGGGTGAAATCATTCTAGAAATCATTCTCAATTCATGGACTTTTGAAAACACTTAAGGAATCTTATATCAATCATGGGTAAAAGATGATAAATCATGAATTGATACCAATAAATTGAATTCATAACAATTTCACAAATTGGGCAAAGATTAGCCTTCAAATCATGAATAGGAAACCACTTATACAAATCCATGCAAAATCTTGCAATTTAGAGTTAGAATTTATAGAAGAATCATGAGGAAACAATTTATAGAAGAACCCATGAGAATTGGGTAAGAACCTTAATTTAGAAATTCATAAAATCAATTTAGAAGATTGGGATTTTGGACATAAGGGTGAAGGAATTCCCTTATTGAATACCCACATACCTGAATTGAAGTTTTCTAACAAGGGACTTGAGGATGGAGACTTGGAGATGAAACCCTAGGCCTTGGAGCTTGAGAGAAGAATCCCTTTTCTTTCTTCTTGATATTAGATTGAAGGAATAAGAAGAAATTTAACTAAGTACGAATAAATACGCTTTGAATAGGCCTAAAATGACTTAATATAAGAGTTAAAAGGGTGGGAAATTACTAAATTAACCCTGAGAAATAAGTATTAAAACTTTAAAAAAATTCATCAAAGTCTTCAACGGACATGAACCAAGGCCCGTGGAATGAATAACGGTCCGTGGAATGAAGGTCGTGATTCTAGGGAACTTTTTAGGCCTTGGGACTGATTTCCACCAGTGGAAACCATGGTTCGTGGTTTGATCCACGGCCCGTGGATCAACCTCATGAATCTTAGGCCAAAAATAGATTTGCAGGTTCAATTTCATGGATTCAAACCATGGGTCGTGGTTTGATCCACGAGCCGTAGATGGCTCTCGTGGTTTCTGTCAGTTTTTTTTGACTGACAGACATATTTTAGTAAAATACTGATAACTTTTTACTCTGGACTCATATTAACGCCTAGTTAATAGCGTTGGAAAGGAGACTCGAAGATATTTAGTTTGGTGGGTACTAGGTCACCTAAATCTTCATATTCTAAGAGTTATGATCGTTTGAAATTGACTCTTGAAATCTTACACTAAAACTCAATCGGTAAGGAAGCTTTCAACTCAACTTTGAGCTAGAGGTTCTTTATGACCCCTATACATATCTAATACACCTTAAAAAGTTAAGAATAGGTCTTAATACTTAGATACATAGAAAATTTATCTATTTCGAGACTAACAACGCATGAAGAAAGATTCAGATTTGGCTTAGGATATTACAATAGCTCCCCCTTGGGATCATTCGTCCTTGAAAGAAGACTACTTAGTTGAGATTGGAGGGGGAAAAGGTTTGCAATACCATCAACTGAGTTCTAAGAGCTGAAATATTTCATTGTAACTGATTTTTGACTGAAATATAAACTGAGATGGATTCAGGGGGCATGTATGCATACGGAGAGCATAAGCATAACTAATGTGACATTAAACTGAATACGTAACATGATAACTAGTCTAGATGAACAGTAGTGTCTCAGCTAAAACTAATAAAGAATGAGCACATTCTTAGAAATCCTATTTAACTAAAAAGGACATCAAACTGAGAGGGGTAACCACACAAGAAAACCATTTTCTTTAAATTGAACTTACTACCTTGGACTAAACTGAATGTAGGTCCTTCTAGCCTTAGGAATGATTATCGATAGGTTTGAACTAATCTGATATGACGAGTCTAGTATTCTTGCAAGCTGAAGCTACTGGACCTAAGATATGAGAACCCTGGGATAGGAGTAAGAACAATACTATTCTTGCCTTAAAAACTACGGTTGAAAACTCTTAAGCTTAGAAACACCTTTCAATTACACTAACTCCTCTGAATACTAAGGTCTGAGTCTAACTACCTGCTTTCACTATGTTCAAGCCTATTTTGACTAAATCTCTTAAATCTAGAGTTACCTCCCAAGAATGATATTCCTTCTTATCACGAAAATCAACTAACCTTGAGCTATAATCAATGGGTCACTAGGAGCACAAATCAAAATCCCGCATGTATTTCATCACGACTTTCAAACCTATCACTATGATCACCTTATGATTTGTAGCTCATACTATCCAAGACTTTTCCCATCTTCCTAGTATATCTAGGAGCTGTAACTTGAAGAACTTCTACAAATCTAACTATTTCACATGAATAATCCTCGCCTAACTTTTCTTCCATGCTTACAACCTACTACTTCCCATCTAGGCTACTACTTAGCCTCCTCTACTAATAGCTATGACAACACAAGCCAAGATCACTGAGAGAATTGGGTGGGAGCATGAGCATCACGAATGAAGGAATACTGATCGGTCTTGACTTACACTTAGCTTAACCTAGCCACTCAAGGTGGGGTTTGAGAAGTCAAGTGAAAGGGCATGAGTGTCTCATATCCTAGACTTACAAAGCATATTTAGAGTAAGGAAATCACAAGCATGAATTATTCGAGAAATCTTGTATGAGCATATACATGATGTAGCATGATTTCATTAGTCATTAAGGCATATCTTGAGAACTGAGTATATAAAGAAGAGCATAGTGTAAGACATGAGCTTTAATATATGACCAGTATCATGTTATAAAGCTGGAATTCGTAGAATCATAGAGTAAAATTAAAATCGCTGTCTGGAGTAATTTTTGTTTGTTCTAAGAACTAAGTAAGGGCGTGAATCCGCATGAAGTCCTTGTGTTTGAATTAAGACCAATGCACTAGAATACAAGACATGAATGGGGTGTTGTAATGAGGGAAGCATACTTAAGATGCTAGGATAGAAATAAGTCTCTAAACCCCTCCAATCAACTATCATTCTCCCATCTAGGCTAATATACTTCTGACTTCATATTTCCGGCTCTAGGTTCATTCTACTACTAATGGCTTACTACACAACATTTGTTGGGTGGCAACACTACCCAAGGAACTAAGTACACATTTTCCCCTCTTACGGAACAATTAGTAACAAGGTTCTGGAAGAGAATCTGAGAGCACCTCACTTCGAGATAATATGAGAATTACTACTTTTGGCACTGCAAATATGAGGTAAAGCAGGTGGAATTGGGACAACGCATAAATTTGGAGAATAAATAGAGTTAAACTCTATCGCACAATATTGAACATGAAAAAAGTGAAGTTTTTCCTAAGACACCTCATAGCCTCCCTCTCATAAGTGTGGCGCGCTTCACACCCATGAAAGAGACTCTACTTGATGCAGCTTTAAGACACCTCATGACTCTTGAACTTGGATCTGATACCAAGTTTGTCACGCCCTGTGCCTACCCCCTAGATGTAACACATGACCCAAGATCACAAATGATCTCAAGATAACCCTTTCGCATTAGCATGACTTAAAAACTCAACAAAACATAAGAACGGAAGTTTAACTGAAGTAATGAGCAACTTAATCTGTTATAAAAATATAATTCTAAGAATGACAATCTGAATTAAGTTCAATATTTGGCTCTATATCTGAAAGCCGCTACTATTGATGAGTTGTTGGGACAAGCCCATAGCTAACTCTAGATACTGAAAACTAAATGAAAGAACTATTATTCTAGAATGAATCTAAACTTAAGTCCTCGAACGAGAAGGACTTACCAAGCTGGCTCGATGTGCTGCTAATCTACTAGCCTCGAATCAGGGGGCGAGCTACTGAATCTACATCACAATAGGAAGCAACACAAAGAGGTACGCGGTCAGTACTATGGAATGCACTAAGTATGTAAGATATGCATATTTCATGATAAAATATACTTAAAAGCATACTTAAAACTGAGTTCATGCACAAATAGAAGAAAACATTAGTAATTATCAAATTTTGAACATAAGTTATAAAACAATAAGCCAAACTTCAAAATAGAATATCATATAACTTAATAGCTAAAAATCATTCTTGTGGGAGTTCTTATAACTGACATAAACCATGATGATCTACACAGAGTCTAGTGTCATACACCAACATTGAAAAAGGTTGTCCTAACCGGCCAAGGTTAGAACCATATCATAATAGGATCATGTCATACGCCATGGAGGGTAACCTACAGTGGCAACATAGTTTTTGATTTGGGTTATCTAGAACCCTCATCACTCGGTGTTAAATACTAATCCCAAAATATATCATAAAGCTCACATACATGTGACATATCTAGATGCTGAATCTTGTTCATAGTCATAATCATATTGGCAAACTCGGCTCATCATAAAACTCACAAACCTTGATTTTGAAAATAGTTCATGAGCATTAATGGAACGTTGATATATCATACAAATCATGAATATACTGTTGTGAGCCTAAGCTCCTTATCATGTCATAACTCATACTCTAAAAATCATATATTTGAAGTGTGCCTTGTTCATCGTGCTTGTAGAAAAATCATGGAGAACTTGCTCAAAACATGTATAGCTTTTATAAATTTTTAAAGTAGGGTTTTTGATTAAAAACATGCAATAGGGTGAAATCATTCTAGAAATCATTCTCAATGCATGGGCTTTTGAAAATATTTAAGGAATCATATATGAATCATGGGTAAAAGATGAGAAACCATTAATTGATACCAATAAACTGAATTCATAATAATTTTATAAATTGGGCAAAGGTTAGCCTTCAAATCATGAATAGGAAACCACTTATACAAATCCATGCAAAATCATGCAATTTAGACTTAGAATTTATAGCAGAATCATGAGAAAACAATTTATACAAAAACCCATGAGAATTGGGTAAGAAGCCTAATTTAGAAATTCATAAAATCAATTTAGAAGATTGGAGTTTTGGACATAAGGGTGAAGGAATTCCCTTAATGAATACCCACATACCTGAATTAAAGCTTTTCTAACTTGGGACTTGAGGATGGAGACTTGGAGATGAAACCCTAGGCCTTGGAGTTTGAAAGAAGAATTCCTTTTCTTTCTTCTTGAGGTTATATTGAAGGAATGAGAAGAAATTTAACTAAGTATGAATAAATACCCTTTGAATAGGCCTAAAATGACCTTATATAGGAGTTAAAAGGGTGAAAAATTACTAAAATACCCTTGAAAAATGAGTCTAAGAACTTCAAAAATAAATCAGCAAAGGCTTCCACGAACATGAACCACAGCCCATGGAATGAATCACGGTCTGTGGAATGAAGATTGTGATTCCATGGGACTTTTCAGGCCTCAGGACTGATTTCCACGAGTGGAAACCACGATTCATGATTTCATCCACGACCCATGGATCAACCTCGTGAATCTCAGGCCAAAAATAGATCTGCAAGTTCATTTTTATGGATTCAAACCATGGGTCGTGGTTTGATCCACGAACCATAGATGGCTCTCGTGGTTTTTGTCTGTCTTTTTGACTGACTGACATATTTTAGTAAAATGTTGATAACTTCTTACTCTGAACTCATATTAATGCATGGTCAGTGGCGTTGTAAAGAAGACTCGAAGATATTTAATTTGTAGGCTACTAGGTCACCTAAATATTTATGTTCTAGGACTGATGATCATTTGAAGTTGACCTTTGAAAAATCTTACACTAAAACTCAATCGGTAAGGAAGCTTTCAACTCAACTTTGAACTATAGGTTCTTTATGACCCTTATTCATATCTAATACACCTTCAAAACTTATGAATAGGTTTTAATACTTAGATACATAGAAAATTTATCTAGTTTGGGTCTAACAACATATGAAGAACAATTCAAATTTGGCTTAGAATTTATGGGGTGTTACAACCTCAAAGTGCAGAGTCTGCCTTAAGATATCACCCCACATAGTGACCTCGATAGGAGTGTTAGGAGCAATAATAGGGGAAGCCTCCTGATATGGCTTCAATTCAGCAGTCAACTTATCTAAGAGTGCAGGTGCAGACTCAATTTGGTTGCCCCAGTAAATGGCATTTATATCAGCAGGAGTGATGTGAATTTTCTTGCCTCGAACGATGACTGAATCATAGTTAGGGAATTTCTCCACATTCCCCTTAGAATCTTGCATGGCTTGATAGGAGGCAAAGAATTCCTGAACCACCTTCTCATAGTAACCTCTGGTATCTCTTAGAATGGGTACCATTGACGGTCGGTGAACTATTGAGGGATGTTAGGTAGATCATCCCCGACTTTTGCTAAGTTGAAGCTCATCTCCATGTTAAAGGTTGTGTTCTTATCACTGTCATAGATGGCCTTCATACCCTCAACCCCAAGATGAATCCTTGCCTCTTTATCGGCTGACGGCTTCTTTGGGTTGCGCCTTGTGTTTGCCCTGCTAGAAGACATAGTCTGCGCATAGAGATTATGAGTACTCAGAGTAAAAGCAAAATCTTTTGTATTTTTGAAGTATGTAAAACAAGAAAAACTAAAAAAAGTTATCTAACTAAAACCAATTGGAATGCAAAGAAGAAGAAAAACAAAATAGGTGACTGATGGCTTGTCGAACCATGTGCGAACCGCACCAAAGGTTGTGCGTATCACATGTGATGTTGCATAAGCTATCAGAAACATAAGTTGATTTCAGTTGTGGGGTGCGAAGGCTGGTGCAAAAAACACCAGCCAAAGTACGCATTGCACAACTCTTTGACCCTAAATCCAGAGAACTGGCAAAAAAATTTCAATGATGTGCGGTGTCTTTTTCATTTCACACATAAAGATCTGCGCATTACATATGAAACGCACAAGGAAACAGTTGGAACTTTTTGGTTCCTTGTGTTCTTGTGTGTTACACATGTGATTCATAGAGCAAAATCTATGATAAGAACTTGGCACCAAGCAACAACACCAACTAAACTCAACAGGGCTAAGCATGCTCTGACAAAACCCAATCATCTGGGTACTCAGACTTTCCCAGAATCTTTTTAAATAATTCAAATCAACAAATAGGCTCAACGATTTCCCTTAAGAAGGACGTTACTTAGTCTATCATTGGGAAATCAAGCCTTTAATTACAAACAAGAGGCACATTACAACAATTTACCCCCCCCCCACCAAGAACATTAGCCCAAGTAGTATATCTAATTCAACAGAACATAGGCACAATGGTAGTAACAATTTCAGCCCCAAACATCAATTTCAAACAAAAATCTCATGAAGATGATGATTTTCCCTTAAGAATGACATCATTCAATTCATCATAGGGCTAAATCATGCTCCAACACAAGTGGGTTACTCATACATCACCAAAAACATGAATTTTTAAGGCTAAATATTACCATAAATAACATGCATTATCATAAATTCAAGTTCTACCAAGTTAAACTTAATCAAAATCAATAATATAACCCAAAATTAGGGATGCAAATTTTTTGAATCTCACCCAAAATCAACATGGAAGAATAAATTAGCATGCTTCACAATATTAGTTCCCAATCACTACAAAAATAAGTATTTAACATCGGGAAACTTACCACAAATAAAGATTAAAGGGTAGGTGGCAAAAGTTGAAGCTTATGAAGTACCAACAATGGAGACCCAAAATTCTGACCAGAGAAATAACGGCGGTGCCTTGGTGGAGATGCGGTAGTGAAGATTTTAGGGTGAGAGAAGAGAAGATTTAGGAGAATTTGAGGGATTTGGGGGGATTTTAATAGAGAATTTGAGGGATTTGGGGGGATTTTAATAGAGAATTGTGGAAGCTTATGGGAGAATATAGGACAGAAGAATGTGGGTGGTGATTTATAATGAAGAAAAAGAAGAAGAAAGGTCACCGGGTTGGTCATCGAGTCGGGACGCTCAATGGGTAGGTCAAACAAAATTTAAAAACCTACCTTTGTGCATTGCGATGTGAAATTCGCAAAAGCCAATGTGCGGCTCACACATCACCTTGCACCAGTCGTATTCTTGCCCAAATTTTGCCCAGCTTTCTGCTTTGGTGTGCGATGGAGGTGCGACACGCACAATGGCTTGTGTGAAATATACAGCCCAGTGCATGTCACCTCCAACTTAACATTTTTCTTCTAGTTTTTTGGTTTGGGATACATTTCCTCGTGTGACATGCACAACAACATGTGTGAACTGCACTGGCTTCTACACGTCACCTTTTTGTCTTGTTTTTTCACTTAGTCATTTTTCCTCTTCATGCATTCCTAAAAACACACCAGAAACAATAAGAGGTAACAAAAATAAAGTAAAACACTTGGGTTGCCTCCCAAGAAGCGCTTGATTTTACGTCGTGGCTCGACGATAGTACCTCAATCCTCAATCATTATCCGAGAGCATGTCAATCTGATTAGCGTGTCCCTATCCCAAGCAAGTAAATTGCTCCATCAACATCTTCATAACATTGTCTTGTTGCCAAGTGGCATCATTATATGATCGGGTACCTCTTCCATTTAATTCTCACCAAGGGCATCTACCAACTTGACCTCAACATTGATCATAGATACTACTCGAAACTCGTCCGGTGGCTTTATGTGTTGGCATACATTGAAGGTCACCTTCTCGTTTCCTACTCAAAACTTGAGTTCTCTAAGCTCAACATCAACTAAGGATCTACCCGAGCCAACAATGGTCGCCCTAATATGATGGGCACCTTAAGATCTACTTCACAATCCAAGACAACAAAATCGGCGAGTAGGATGAACTTGTCGACTTCGATCAATACATCAAATAAAATTCCTACCGGCCATTTGATAGACTGATCAGCCATGAGCAATCTTATTGGTGTAGGCTTGTGAGTACCCAAGCCTAACTTCTTGAATATAACTAGGGGAATCAAGTTTATAGTTGCCCATAAATTGCACAAAGCCTTCTGGAACACAGACAGAGTGATAGTGCAAGGAATGGTGAATGCACACGGGTCTTCCCATTTTGTAGCTATATTGTTTGTCATCACAGCAGTACATTTGTGTGAGACTTCCATGGTACCCCGTCAACTACTCTGTTTTTCTTAAGAAGCTCCTTCATGAACTTTGTATACCTGGACATTTCCATTAAAGCCTCGACCAAAGGGACATTAATAGAAAGCTTGCTGAACATGTCGACAAACTTCTTGAATTGATTCTCCTCTTTCTTTTTAGTCAACCTTTGTGGGTATGGAGGAAGCCCATAGGTAGTATTGTCAGCACACTTGGAACATTAGGAGTGTCCTCCTTAATATCTATAGCCACTTGAGAAGGATCGTCAGCCTCCTTCTCCTCTTCACAAGCATCATCATTTGCAAGAATGTTGGGTGCACTAAGCTTCACCCTAACTTCCGGCTCTGCATTATTCTTATCTTTCACAATCTCAGTCTCACTTATATTCGTTGGCTCCACCACGACCTCCACACTAGGCTTCTTCATCACACCACTCACTCTTCCATTCCTTGTAATAGTATCCATAACATGGCCATTATTTTTTGGATTTGCCATAGTGTCACCAGGGAGTGTCCCCTTCAATCGAGGATTCATTTGGGTTGACAAGTGATTTATTTGTGCCTCGAGATGCTTGATAGAAGCCGAGTGTGAGCTCACCATTTGGTAAAGCACCGACACTTTGCTTTTTAGCTCCTTTACTCTACTATTGACTTTTGAGTGTCCGAGGTTACTCACGGAAGGTTGATACGCAGCATTGGCCTTTGGATGCGGCACACAAGGATTTGAATTCAGGTGGTTATACCAGTCCCCTTCTATTCCACGATCTCTCCAATTTCCTTCGTGTTCTTTATCTTTGATCCAACCTTGATTCTCATCCCTAGGGAACTAACACTCGGGGCGAGAACCTGCTGACAAATAGCAAATCTTCCCATCCACAATAGTAAGGACCTCCTTATCACTAGATTTAAGCTCTAGAGTACTCACGGTATTTACACTCTTAGTATTACCAGTCCCCATCATGTGCTTGGCCAAAAGATTAATTTGTGTTAGCATCTTTGCCATAGTTTCATCTCTCTCTTCATCTTTATGGTGCATTTTATTTGTCAAAATAGATGAGGTCGCCCCATAGGAATATCAGCCTCCCTCGTGTACCAAGCATGATTCATCTTGGTTATCCTTTCTAGAATAGCCGAGGCCATACCATATTATTGGTCCATGAAAGTACCACTCTCGAGGTTGTTGGCCACAGACTTGTTAATTGAATTCAAATCCCTATAAAATCTTTGGAGAAGTACATTATCTGACAATCTGTGATTGGGGCACAACGAGAGTTTCTTTTTAAATCTCATCCATGCTTCATGTAATGGCTTATCTTGGGGTAGACGAGACTTAGTGATTTCATCCCTCAATTGCATCATTCTTTAGGGAGGGAAGAATCTCACCATGAATGCTTTGAAAAGACCATTCCATGAGGTGATTGATCCTTCTAAAAGATCTCCTAACCATGTCATTGCTTCTCCCATGAGGAAGAAGGGAAATAATCAAAGTCGGATGGATTCTTGGGGGATGTTGTGGAAGATAAAGGGTTGGCATATCTCGATAAAGTTTTGAATATGCCTATTTGATCCTCGTGTGCAGCTCCTTCGAACAATCCTTTTATTTGGATGAGGTGGAGCAAGGTGCTTGTAACATGAAACACGGCATTGCCAACTGTGAGAGGTAGGCAAATTGCACCTACCCACCTTGAGTTACATGCTTTCGTTGTTGCCCACTTCGCTCATGGGAGCCCTGTCCTGCTCAACAATCAAAAATAGTAAAACAAAGTAAAAATGAACAAAGACGAACAAAGTGATTTCAAACATCAATCAAAAGGCTGCTCAAAAACCACACCCCAGCAATGGCACCATTTTTGATAATGCTCAGACACACTCTCCCATAGAAGGTGATTGCGATTGTCAGATAAAAAAAAATTTATATTCCCGACAGGAATCGAGGTCGATCCTACAAAGAATGTTTATGAAGCATCATCAAGAGATTATCGTATATCAATCAAGAATAGAACAATTTTTCAAATAGCATAAAAAGTAAAATGGGGGAAAATAGGGAATTGGGAATCTGTCACAATCGCAATTCAAACAAGAAAGTAAAGGAAGCAACGGGTTTGTATTAAATAAGAGGATGACTAGGGGTATGTTTCCCATGAGATTCAAACATGGGTAAGGGTTCTTGTTCAATTATACAAATTCTTAATAAGAGATATGGGTAGCATTGGTTATAGCTATGTTTGTCAATCTCTCGATCTTGAAAACATATTTCCCATGGTTTTTATTCAAGCACCATCGGTTCAACGCAAAACAACCAATACAAGCTTGGGAAAGTCATACTATTTCTAGCTTAGACTCTTAAATGGGTGTTTTTTGGCGATTAAGCTATTTTTAGCCTCAATCTAGGTGGAAATCCCAAGTACCCACTATTGAATTCTGATCTGAAATCATGAACTTCTCTTTCAAGCAAGAACACAACCAAGTAAGTTCAATTAATGTTAGCAACCATCAATTTTAGAGTTAAAATATAGATAATTTAATAGAACCATATCAATTTAGCAATTATAAGCACAATTAAACAAGACCCATACCCAAATTCAAATACCCATCATACATATACCCCTAGACAAGGAAACTAGCCACTCATGCTAAGAAAATAAGAGATTATACCAATTGGGTAATTTAAATTTCCATTCATTGTATGCTAATATCCAATATCAAAGCTCAATTTAGACAATAATGGTGGATCACAAGGTTGAAGAAAAGAAATAGCAAGTACACCTCTATCTTCCTTGGGAACCTCTCTCAACGAAAAAACTATTGAATAATGTCTAAAAACTATTCAAAACTATTGAGTACAATGCCCAAATTAGGTTTTAGAAGGTTCCCAAATCATCACATAAAAGTTGACAAAAATACCCCTCAGGAGTTGTGCGATGCAACGTGCAGCGCAACATGCGGTCGCACTATGCATTGTGCACGTCACCCAACTTTATTCTAGCAGACTAGTGGCTTGTTTTGAGTTCGATTGTCATATGAAAGGAGGTGCGGATTGCACCACCCATTGTGCTTGTCGCACAGCGGCCACACTTCTCGGCAGATCCTTCTTCTCTTTTGAGCACCTTCACACTTTAACTCCTTTTGAGCTCTTTTGGGTCCATATCCTTGTTTTCTACTTGTGACCATGAGTACCTGCGTTTGCATCAATAAATGCCATAAGAACCTCTAAATCTTATCAAAGCATACCAATAATTCATGAATAATGGCTCATAAGTTGGTTGATTACCAACTTATCAGAAATGTCAAGATATAAAAGACACAACTTTTGTCTGAGGAAACAGATGCAGAAGCTGATGATGAGTATCCCTTGCTTCATTCAAGAAACTCTAATAACATGTACACACCTATACCCAAAAAAGAATGTAGCAATAGTAGCATCAATACACCATACGTGCTAGTAGATATCATCGGTCGATTAAGATTATTTCACGCATATATATATATATATATATATATATATGTATATATAAATCAACAAAATCAACAGATAATCTCATATCAGGACCTTACACAATAAACAATCAACCAAATAAGCACATAGCATCATGCCACGACTTTTTACCACATCTTTCTCACTTTATTCCTTTTCCTCAACTAGTCATAGGGTTAGAATTATCTTTCTTATTTCAAATTAAATCTTAGTGGTTGCTTCTAGGCTTTTCTCTTCCACTCATGAATGTATTAATAGTCACAATGTGGTTACTATTACCAACACTATCATAATTACAGCCGCCTATTACCACCTACTTAGTTCTTAGTTATCCAAAAATATTGTTCTTAAGACCCCTATCGTCTTTTAAGGATACTTCACCTACACCCTAAATCAACCCAGCAATAACAAGGATGTTACAACATGTAATTGAGAACTCAGCTAAGCATGTAATCACATCAACTAAGAAACTCCTTAAGAATCCAGATGTATCAATGTCATCAAGTAAGGACATATAGATCACCTAACAAACATAATAAGTAATCACAATTCAATAATTAATAAGCAGTCACATAACATCACATGGAATCAAGTCCATATTGATCCTACAGTTGTATAGCATCTATATCTCATCAATCTCACTATGTAACAAATTTGATCTTACCATAATACTCATTTGTACACACATGCTAAAGGGTCTTATTTTATCCTAACAAGTCATGACTTGCAAGGGACAACCTAGAGTCTATATACTGTAACAGCATGGTACCCGCTCCCTAATATATCCTCTTGTCTGTAAGCTCACATTAGACTCTAGCCACTGAATATTAGAATAGTACGTATATTCTTAACTCTCTCAACATATCACAGTATATTCTCATATTCAGCTATCTCTCAGGATATCATCGGCAGGTACACAATAATTTTAATAAGTGCACATCATTCTTACAAGACATTTAAAGATATGCTTCAACAGTTATAAGCTTATTCATACATGAATTATCAAGCCAAACATGTAATCAATCACAGATTATGCATGAAGACCAACCAATATGCTTATCAATTTATAATACATACAAGGGCCTATATTAAGTCTAACTCCACATAAATGTACCCCAAACTCATCCGAATTACTCAACAATAATGAAGAAGTCAAGGACCATCATATCTAGTTGTAGGTGTAAGCCCAATCACTCATATTACTGTCATGTTCATAAATATCATACTATTAGTTTTTAACAAAAAATCTGACGATACTTAAATCAAACACCATACTTAGTTTTGTTCACCTTAGCATCAATTACACTTCGAGATTAGTCCTATTACGTTGCATGTATTTATGTTAATCAATATTGTCGCTACTTCTAATTTCCATTTCATACTTCTTATCAATACAAGAAGCACAAATAATCATGATCACTACAAACACCTAAGCAGTCCATCTCCTTATATCCATCTTAACTACACTATTCACATATTTATCCAGTAACAATACAAGTCACTACAAACACGATCTTTTTTACATTATTCTAGGAATTATCCACCCAAACTCCAATCCCGAGGTTATAATCATGCATTCTCTCTATACAGCATCTATGTTCAACTAATAAAAGTTTAACTCAAATAACCGACCTCAATGACAAGATGTAGCCATTGAATTTATGTAGCTTTGCTCCTTGATCCTGATCCAGAGTCTCTAATAAAAAATTAACAAGGAGGACAGTCGAATCACATTATTTTGAGAGATTTTCCTCTCCATTCTTTGTGTTCTAACTTAGAAATAAACCTAGGGGAATTTTAGGAGAGAACCCTTTTGTTTATGAGAGCTGCACATGGAATCCAACTAAAATTCAAGATTCTGTTAGCTGGCTTTGCTGCAATGATTGTATTCTCGCTGTAGCGAGCTCGCAATAGCAGATGATGGGCCGCTGCAATGGATTCTCCCGGTCAGCCCCACTTTGTTTTGACTATATATTAATCAATATTTATTAAATAATGATCAAAGCTATTGTAATGACCCTTCCGATTATTTTCACGTATATGTTTTCCTTGTACCATTAGAGCTTGTTTGTAGCGGCCCCAAGTCATTTAAGGCTTGTCGGGACCGGTAGTTCGGTGCTGGGCCCATTTGTTTGGTCGTATGATAAGTATTGAAGTCAAGCAAGTCGGCAAAAGTTATCGTAAGTTTCTTTAATAAATTTTCTAAACTTTGGGTAAAATGTCTCAGAGATTTTCTCAATATATAAAGAGTTAGAAGTCCCCCTAAATACCAAATCGAAGGTCTACGATTCTAGTTTCCAACGCACAAAACCTCACATCCAACTGATCTTGGAGTAAAACGTTATGACTATTTTACCGCGGACTGTCTAGCAGAAACTGGGTCGCGAACCGGGTCGGGTCAAAATCGATTTAAAGCCTCAACTTCACATTTTAAAATGCCATTTCAGTTCTGAAATAGTGAGAAAACATAAGGGAGGGTTCCAAAAGAGTTCTTGAGTATCAAAATCGTGCGATGGTGAATTGCGAATCTAAATTTAAGAATTTTAATAGCATCGCGCGTATATTTGAAAATATTTTATTTTAAAGTTATATTTTTTATTACCTTTTTTAAAGTATTTTAAAGGTCTATGAAAAATACTTTTATTATGATATAATTGTGTATGTACTTATTTTATAAGGTTTGTATACATTGTAATATTTTAACGGAGATAGTAAATTTAGTTATGTTGAAAATTATTATTATAATATAGTAAGTTTTATTGGAAATAATTTTCTATTAGTTATGGTATATTTAAAAAGTTATATATATTTTACCACGAACCTATGCAATACCCGAATATATATAACGCGGTAGGAGTATTCTTTCTATATTGCCACCTCCCCTTATACGTGTAAGTAAAAAGGGAGGGACAACAATTTATGGTGGTGGCAAAAAGTTAATGCATCTTAACATTTAATGAGGTGACTAGTACGTGTATATATATATTTGCATGCACTAACTTCAGCATTTTTGGGAAAATAGTTAAATTAGGCATTTAACTTCTCCATTCTTATGGCTACTATGCAAAAGAAACATTTTCATCTCTATATAGACGTATGAGAAGAGGAAACTGTGGAGAAAGTTAATTTGATAAATATTTTATATCGTCGAAAGAAAATCAATTATCTACGTCAAGTTATTCAAGCCTAATTTCGAGTTTGATTTCATTTCGGAGTTTCTCGGAGCGGTTCGAGTGTGGACATCATCGTTCTAGCAGCTTGTCATCGGACGACAGGTAGGTTATGGTTTAAAATCCCTAGACTTAGCATATATCGGATAAAATTGTATTAGCTGGCATCCTTGGGTTGGATTATTAGGTTGGCACCACAGACCTCGACCGCTTTATTCATGTCCGCCTACTTTTGTTCCTCCGTTGCTTGTAGTACTTGCCGATATATTTTATTTACCCTTGTGGTCCTGTGAGGCCTTGTTGACTCTGGAACATAGAAGGTGGGATTTTGGGAATGTCCGCGAGTCCCGGGCATAGAATTATCCTTCTAGGCTCGTTATGCTTGCTGAGTAGCTATGGGCATGTGCAGGGTCGATAGGTTGATTGTGAGCTGCTGGACAGCTATTGTGTTTGATCATACCATTTCCATGCATTTAAAGAGGTTTTATCCATGTTTTACTATGGTTTGGCTTCGGGCCTACTGGCACTATTTTCTAAACCTGGCATGACCCCGGGGGCCTATTTTTGATAGAAATGATTTGGAAATGGTTTGATTTAACTTGTGAATATTCCTGGGTAAAAGAAAGTAAAATTATGTTTTAAATCACCAGTTTTACGATTAACGCTAGACTCGGCAGGGCCGGGGTTCTAGTTGAGTTTTCTTGCTACTTGAGATAATTTTAGCCTCAGTCGGACCGAGCACCTGAGACGACTTTCTACTATTTAGATTCGGTTATGCCCGGGCACCCTTGGAGGGGTTTTTTAGATATTTTCCTACTACTTTAGTCCTGGACAGGGTTTGGGCATGCATATTAGAGACTGGGTCTCTATCTTGAACCCGGACTTGCTTCCGGATAACATGTTTTGATACTGAGTTTTAGTATGGGGTCAGGGACCTCCATGGACCTTGCCATCCAGGCCTGGATCTGCGGGCTGCGTGTGCCGGAGGAAGGGTATACGGTGGAGTAGAGGTATACGGGCAGTGTCCTTCCATGGAACCTACCTGCTGGGTTGGATCGGCACCGGAGGAGGTACATACAGTGATACCATTTCACTTGAGATCTTCATGCATCATATCATTCAGTGTTTGAGGTTCCACCATTGTTTGTTGTTTATTGATTGTACGCTCCGGTAGTATGGGATGCCGGAGGGTTTATTTTCACTTTTTTGTGATCCTCGGTTGTATGGGCGGCCGGGGGACTGTAGGTAGACTCTTGCTATTTACTTACAGAATTGTTCCCTGTTACAGTTAAGTATGAAATTGGTTACTGCTAGACTATTAGATTCGGGATTTGAGATTAATATGATTGGTTGAGTTTGATCCATGTCTCTAAGCATTCCTATCATTACTCTTTCTCTCTTCTTCTTACACTTGAGGTTACCGGTATACCGTCCATTTCATAAACTTATTATGTATACACTGTTATTGCAAGGACCCCAGGTGCGTTGTTTCTTACTTTCACTTGTGCCTATGGTGTGTATATTTTGCTTGCTGGCCTCACATGTGGTTATGTTGACTTCCCTCTAGGCTAGTTCCTGTGTACCTTTTGTTGATTTCTGTGACTACTTGCTTTTATTCTGTCTGTTACTACGCTTTTATCTTATATGTGCCCAGTCGGCCTATGATACCTACTGGGTACCTTATGCTTCGCATTTGGTGCTCACCCTACCCCCTGCATCTTTGGGTGCAGATCCTAGCGTGGGCCATCGCCGTTAGATTGTTGTAAGTCATGCTTTGAGATCTATTGGGGATTACTTCAGACTGAGGGTGAGCTCTTGGCGATCGGAGCTTAGCTTTAGTTTATCTTTTGCTTTATGTACCCTATTACCATTCAGAGACATATGTACATATTGTTTTGGATCGTTTGCACTCCATGTATGTAGTTTTGGCTCTATACTATGATACCAGGTCTTGGGGTTTGGTTTAGTTTCCGCATATGTATTTATATATTCCTATTATCTATTCTCTTCATCTTGTTCCCTCACTTTTGCTTATTAAACTACCCTCCCGCTTATTTGTTAGATAGTAGCCCATTACTAAATGTCCTGGGCTACGGGGATTGGTTCTCCTACTGGGGGGATTGTAGGAGCCATCATGACCGAGAAATCCGATCGTGACAACTTGGTATCAGAGCTCTAGGTTCACCGGTGTCATCGGTATATGAGCTAATATCTAGTAGAGTCCTGCGGATCGGGGCGGAGACGTATGTACTCAATCTTCGAGAGTCTACAGTGACATTTTAGGAAATTTGACTCTTTCATTGCTTCTGTGTCGTGCGTAGAACCCTTGAAGTTTCTGGAAATATCATTTGTTCTACTTTATTCTTGCACAGATGGTTCGTACGAGATCATCGGCATCAGGCGGGGATGAGCCTCCCACTCCAGCTAAGGGTCGAGGACGCCCTCGAGCAACGACACCGGCTAGAGCTGCTAGAGTTGAGATAGAGCCCGAGCAGCATGTGGATCAGGGGGTATCCCAGGTACCACCAGCTCCAGTACCAGCTCCAGCGCCCACTTCTGTGCCAGCTCCAGTCGTAGCTCAGTCTCTAGATATTCGGGGATTACTTTTACAACTTTTAGGTATGATTGGAGAGCGGCCTTCTGAGGTAGCACAGACATCCGCTCTGGGGGCAGCCCTGGGTGCACAGAGTTCAGGAGCGCAGCCTCCTACTGTGGCTCCCCGTGCGGAGGTCATTCCGGTTCCATCAGTTGCACAGCCTCTTGCTCCTCGCCCAGCTATTACAGAGTCAGAGCAGAAGGCGTTGGGTAGGTTTTTGAGGTTAGCACCTCCGAGGTTTTCTGGTACTTCTGGACAGGATCCATATGACTTTATTACTACCTGTGAGGAGATGTTTCATCATTTGGGTTTGTTGGAGACTCACGGGGCTGGTTATACTACCTATCAGTTGGAGGGCCCAGCGAAGTTATGGTGGAGGGCCCAGGTTGCTTGTAGACCACCATCGTCACCTCCTTTGACCTGGTCTGAGTTTTATGAGGCCTTTATGGCCAAGTTCTTACCTCAGAGTGATCGTGAGCGTCGCAGGAAGCAGTTTACTCACCTTATGCAGGAGTCTACGACTGTCTCGGAGTATGAGACCCATTTTCATCAGCTAGCACCGTTTGGAGCTCTGATCATTCCTACTGAGGCAGATAGGATTCGCAGATTTGTATGGGGTTTGAGGCCAGAGATCAGGCAGCCAACTGAGATATTGATTGCCGATAGTCGGTCATTTCAGGCTATTGTAGACTATGCCCGTATTGTAGAGGACTTAAAGTGATATGATCAGGGGTCCATAGATAAGAGGCCTCGACATCAGGGTGTCTACAGTGGTTCCAGATATGGTGGTAGAGATTCTGGCCAGTGGAGCCGGAGTTATCAGCCACAACAGCACCAGAGTCAGTCCAGCCGACCGGTTCAGGCTTCCCTTCAGACTTTTGGTAGTACCCAGTTCGAGCAGGGTCAGAGCAGCCATCAGGGCTATAGTGGCCAGTCTTCGAGGGGTACAGTTTCTGGGGCATCGGGTCGTGGTGGTCATACGGGATCTTCTAGTTCATCTCGACTGAGTAGGCTGTCAGGGGCTTGTTTTACTTGTGGTGCGATTGGTCATTTTGCTAGAGATTGCCCTCAGCAGGGTACAGTTCAGCTGGCTGAGACTTTACGAGCAGTTCAGCCTCCGAGTAGAGGGGGTAGTCGTCAGAGTAGAGGTGGTGCTCCACGCGGTAGAGCAGGTGGTAGGGATGGCGGTCGGTTAGGTGGAGGTCGTCGTTAGTTTTACGCGGTCCCTAGGAGACCAGAGGCAGAGGCCTCAGATGTTGTGATCACAGGTACGATTTATGTGTGCCATCAGTCGGCTATGGCTTTATTCGATCCTGGATCCACTTGTTCATACGTATCTGCCTACTTTGTGCCTTGTTTGGGGTTGGCTAGTGAGCCATTATCTGTTCATGTTTCTGTTTTGACCCCAGTAGGAGATTCTTTAGTAGTGGATCGGATTGTGAGATCTTGTATGCTATCTATTGGTGATTCAGAGACTTGGGGTGATTTGATGATTCTTGATATGCTAGATTTTGATGTGATACTGGGCATGGACTGGTTATCCCCTCACCGTGTGGTTTTGGATTGTTATGCCAAGACCATTACCATAGTTGTGCCCGGTGTATCCCCGGTTGTATGGCAGGGTTCTGTTAGCCATGCACCATCTGGGATCATCTCTTGTCTTCGAGCTAGGAAGTTGATTCCCGTGGGTGCTTAGCTTATTTAGCATATGTCCGAGATGTTAGTGCTGACCCCTACTTCTCTTAAGTCTAATCTGTGGTTAGAGACTTTCTCGATGTGTTTCCTACCGACCTGCCAGGCCTTCCACCTGAGAGAGATATTGATTTTGCTATTGAGCTAGAGTTGGGAACCAGGCCAATTTCTATTTCTCCTTACCGTATGGCTCCGGGTGAGTTGAGGGAGCTTAAGGAGCAGCTCCAGGATTTGTTAGCTCAGCGGTTTATTAGACCGAGTGTGTCACCTTGGGGTGCTCCTGTTCTCTTCGTGAAGAAGAAGGATGGGTCGATGCGCATGTGTATTGATTATCGGCAGCTGAATAGGGTGATAGTGAAGAATAGGTATCCGATGCCGAGGATTGATGACTTGTTTGACCAGCTTCAGGGTTCAATCATGTTTTCGAAGATTGATTTGAGGTCCGGATACCAACAGTTGAGGATTAGGGAGGAGGACATCCCTAAGACAGCGTTCAGGACACGTTATGGCCATTACGAGTTCCTGATGATGTCTTTTGGGTTGACTAATGCCCCCGCAGCCCTTATAAACTTGATGCACAGGGTTCTTGGCCCGTATTTGGACTCATTTGTGATAGTTTTTATAGACAACATCTTGGTATACTCGCATAGTAGAGATGAGCATGAGCAGCACTTGAGGGTTATACTCCAGACTTTGAGAAATCATCGACTTTATGCCAAGTTCTCAAAGTGCGAGTTTTGGCTTGAGTCAGTTGAATTCCTAGGGCACGTGGTGTCTAAGGATGGGATTAGGGTTGATCCGGGAAAGATTTCAGTGGTTTGTGAGTGGCCTAGACCTACTACAGTTACTGAGGTTCGCAGTTTTATTGGGTTAGCAGGTTACTACAAATGCTTCATTCAGGGATTTTCTTCCTAGCATCACCCTTGACTATGCTGACTAGGAAGGATGTCCCATTTCAGTGGTTGGATCAGTGCGAGGATAGCTTTCAGAGGCTTAAGGCCTTATTGACTTCAGCTCCAGTTTTGACTTTGCCGATTGAGGGTCAGAGCTTCTCTGTGTATTGTGATGCTTCTGGGGTTAGTCTTGGTTGTGCGTTAATGCAGTAGGGTCGAGTAATAGCATATGCGTCGAGGCAGCTAAAGGTTCACGAGCACAACTACCCCACTCATGACTTAGAGTTGGCAGCGGTAGTTTTCGTGCTCAAGATCTGGAGGCATTACCTATATGGAGTTCACTGTGAGATCTTCACTGATCACCGTAGTCTTCAGTATATCACTAGTCAGTGAGAGTTGAACTCGAGATAGAGGAGATGGGTCGAGTTACTGAAGGACTATGACTTCACTATTCTGTATCATCCGGGCAAGGCAAATGTGGTAGAAGATTCCTTGAGTCGGAAGACAGTGAGTATGGGTAGCCTAGCTTCTCTTTCAGTTTCAGAGAGACCATTGGCCTTGGACATCCAGTCCTTGGCTAACCGTTTGGTTAGGCTTGACTTGTCGGATCCTAGAAGAGTTCTCGCCAGTGTTGAGGTTCGTTCTACTTTGATTGATCAGATTCAGAGCCGTCAGTTTGAGGATCAGCAGTTGTGTGACCTTCGTGATCAGGTTGTTCAGGGTGAGACCAGTCGGGCTACTCTAAATACAGATGGGGTTTGAAGGTTTGATAGTTGCCTTTTTGTTCCGAGGATTAGTGATTTGATTCAGTTGGTACTTCATGAGGCACATTGTACTAGATACTCCATTCACCCTGGCACAGCAAAGATGTATAGAGACTTGAGACAAATTTACTGGTGGAGTGGTATGAAGCGGGATATAGCGGATTTCGTATCTTGGTGCTTAAACTGTCAGCAGGTTAAGTTAGATCACATAAGACCTGGTGGTTTGATGCAGCGACTTCCTATTCCTGAGTGGAAGTGGGAAGGGATTACTATGGACTTTGTTGTTGGTTTGCCTCGTACTTCTCATAGGTTTGATTCCATATGGGTGATTGTTGATAGGCTGACCAAGTCATCATATTTCTTGTCGGTTCAAACATCTTATGGCGCGGAGAGGTTAGCTGAGATCTACCTTCGTGAGATTGTTCGGTTGCACGAGGTCCCAGCTTCTATCATTTCAGATCGCGGCACTAAGTTCACATCTTAGTTTTGGAGGGCTATTCAGCGAGATTTGGGTACAGAGGTTCATCTTAGTACAGCTTTCCACCCTCAGACAGATGGCCAGTCCGAGAGGACCATTCAGATTCTGGAGGACATGCTTCGGGCATGTGTTCTTGACTTTGGAGGTTCTTGGGATCAGTTTGTTCCCTTGGCAGAGTTTGCTTATAATAACAGTTTCCATTCGAGTATCGGCATGGCACCTTTTGAGGCTTTGTATGGCAGGCGTTGCAGATCACTGGTAGGTTGGTTTAATGGTTTTGATTCTAGGCCACAGAGCACAAATTTGCTTCAAGATTCCTTAGATCAGGTTCGAGCGATTCAGGACAGACTTCGGGCAGCTCAGAGCAGGCAAAAGAGTTATGTTGATCGTAGGCTTCGTGCCTTGGAGTTTAGTGTCGGTGACTTGGTGTTTCTCCATTTATCGCCCATGAAGTGCGTGATGAGATTTGGTACGCGGGGCAAGCTTAGCCCCAGGTACATTGGGCTGTTTGAGATTCTTCAGAGGGTAGGTAGCGTTGCCTATCAGTTAGCCTTGCCTCCGATGTTTTCAGCTATACATCCTGTATTTCTTGTTTCGATGTTGCGTCGATATGTCCCAGATGAGTCTCATGTGTTGCAGTGGGATTCAGTTCAGTTGGGTGAGGGTTTAGCCTTTGTTGAGGAGCCGGCGGCTATTTTGGCCAGAGATGTCAGGAGATTGAGGTCTCGAGAGATCCCGGTTGTTAAGGTTCAGTGGAGGCACCGTCCAGTCGAGGAGGCTACCTGGGAGACCGAGAGAGAATGCGGGCTCAGTATCCGTAGTTGTTTGAGCCTTCAGGTACCCCCTTGACCTTGACTTTCGAGGACGAAAGTCCTTGTTAGTAGTGGATGATGTAATGACCCTTCTAGTTATTTCCACGTATACATTTTCCTTGTACCATTAGAGCTTGCTTGTAGCGGCCCCAAGTCATTTAAGGCTTGTCGGGACCGGTAGTTCGATGCCGGGGCCATTTGTTTGGTCGTATGATAAGTTTTGAAGTCAAGCAAGTCGGCAAAAGTTATCGTAAGTTTCTTTAATAAATTTTCTGAACTTTGGGTAAAATGTCTCAGAGCTTTTCTCTCAATATATAAAGAGTTAGAAGTCCCCCAAAACACCAAATCGAAGGTCTACGAGTCTAGTTTCCAAGGCACAAAACGTCACATCCAACTGATCTCGGAGTAAAATGTTATGATTATTTTACTGTGGACTGTCTGGCAGAAACCGGGTCGCGAACCGTGTCGGGTCAAAATCGATTTAAAGCCTCAACTTCACGTTTTAAAACGCCATTTCAGTTCTGAAATAGTCAGAAAACATAAAGGAGGGTTCCAAGAGAGTTCTTGAGTATCAAAATCGTGCGATGGTGAATTGCGAACCTAAATTTAAAAATTTTATTAGCATCGCGCGTATATTTGAAAATATTTTATTTAAAGTTATATTTTTTATTACCTTTTTTTAAAGTATTTTAAAGGTCTATGAAAAATACCTTTATTATGATATAATTGTGTATGTACTTATTTTATAAGGTTTGTATACATTGTAATATTTTAACGGAGATAGTAAATTTAGTTATGTTGAAAATTATTATTATAATATAGTAAGTTTTATTGGAAATGATTTTCTATTAGTTATGGTATATTTAAAAAGTTATATATATTTTACTACGAACCTATGCAATACCCGAATATATATAATGGGGTAGGAGTATTCTTTCTATATTGCCACCTCCCCTTATACGTGTAAGTAAAAAGGGAGGGACAACAATTTATGGTGGTGGCAAGAAGTTAATGCATCTTAACATTTAATGAGGTGACTAGTACGTGTATATATATGTTTGCATGCACTAACTTCAGCATTTTTGGGAAAATAGTTAAATTAGGCATTTAACTTCTCCATTCTTATGGCCACTATGCAAAAGAAACATTTTCATCTCTATATAGACGTATGAGAAATGGAAACTGTGGAGAAAGTTAATTTGATAAATATTTTATATCGTTGAAAGAAAATCAATTATCTACGTCAAGTCATTCAAGCCTAATTTCGAGTTTGATTTCATTTCAGAGTTTCTCGGAGCGGTTCGAGTGTGGACATCATCGTTCTAGCAGCTTGTCATCGGACGACAGGTAGGTTATGGTTTAAAATCCCTAGACTTAGCATATATCGGATAAAGTTGTACTAGCTGGCATCCTTGGGTTGGATTATTAGGTTGGCACCACAGACCTCGACCGCTTTATTCATATCCGCCTACTTTTGTTCCTCCGTTGCTTGTTGTACTTGCCGATATATTTTATTTAACCTTGTGGTCCTGTGAGGCCTTGTTGACTCTGGAACATAGAAGGTGGGATTTTGGGAATGTCCGCGAGTCCTGGGCATAGAATTATCCTTCTAGGCTGGTTATGCTTGCTGAGTAGCTATGGGCATGTGCAGGGTCGATAGGTTGATTGTGAGCTGCTGGACAACTATTTTGTTTGATCATACCATTTCCATGCATTTAAAGAGGTTTTATCCATGTTTTACTACGGTTTGGCTTTGGGCCTACTGGCACTATTTTCTAAACCTTGCATGGCCCCGGGGGCCTGTTTTTGATGGAAATGATTTGGAAATGGTTTGATTTAACTTGTGAATATTCCTGAGTAAAAGAAAGTAAAATTATGTTTTAAATCACCTGTTTTACGATTGACGCTAGACCCGGCAAGGCCGGGGTGCTAGTTGAGTTTTCTTGCTACTTGAGATAATTTTAGCCTGGCTCGGACCGAGCACCAGAGACGACTTTCTACGGTTTAGACCCGGTTATGCTCGGGCACCCTTGGAGGGGTTTTTGAGGTATTTTCCTACTACTTTAGTCCTGGACAGGGTTTGGACATGCATATTAGAGACTGGGTCTCTATCTTGAACCCGGACTTGCTTCCGGATGACATGTTTTGATACTGAGTTTTAGTATGGGGTCAGGGACCTCCATGGACCTTGCCATCCGAGCCTGGGGCTGCGGGCTGCGTGTGCTGGAGGAAGGGTATAAGATGGAGTAAAGGTATACGGGTAGTGTCCTTCCATGGAACCTACCTGCTGGGCCGGATCTGCACCGGAGGAGGTACATACAGAGATACCATTTTTCTTGAGATCTTCATGCATCATATCATTCACTGTTTGAGGTTCCACCATTGTTTGTTGTTTATTGATTGTACGCTCCGGTACTATGGGATGTCGGAGGGTTTGTTTTCACTTTTTGTGTTCCTCGGTTGTATGGACGGCCGGGGGACTGTAGGTAGACTCTTGCTATTTACTTATAGAATTGTTCCCTGTTACGGTTAAGTATGAAATTGGTTACTGCTTGACTGTTAGCTTCGGGATTTGAGATTAATATGATTGGTTGAGTTTGATCCATGTCTCTAAGCATGCCTATCATTACTCTTTCTTTCTTCTTCTTACACTTGAGGTTACCGGTATACCGTCCATTTCGTAAATTTATTATGTATACACTGTTATTGCAAGGATGACAGGTGCATTGTTTCTTACTTTCACCTATGCCTATGGTGTATATATTTTCCTTGCTGGCCTCACATGTGGTTCTGTTGACTTCCCTCTGGGCTAGTTCCTGTGTACCTTTTGTTGATTTCTATGACTACTTGCTTCTATTATGTATGTTACTACACTTTTATCTTATATGTGCCCAGTCGGCCTATGATACCTACTGGGTACCTTACGCTTCGCATTTGGTGCTCACCCTACCCCCTGCATCTTTGGGTGCCGATCCTAGCATGGGCCATCGCCGTTAGATCGCTGTAAGTCGTGCTTGAAGATCTGTTTGGGATTACTTCAGACTGAGGGTGAGCTCTTGGCGATCGGAGCTTAGCTTTAGTTTATCTTTTGCTTTATGTACTCTATTACCATTCAAAGACATTTGTATATATTGTTTTGGATCGTTTGCACTCCATGTGTGTAGTTTTGGCTCTATACTACGATACCAGGTCTTGGGGTTTGGTTTAGTTTCCGCATATGTATATATATATTTCTGTTATCTATTCTCTTCATCTTGTTCCCTCACTTTTGCTTATTATACTACCCTCCCGCTTATTTCTTAGATAGTAGCCCATTACTAACTGTCCTGGGCTACGGGGATTGGTTCTTTTACTGGGGGGATTGTAGGAGCCATCATGACCGAGAAATCGGGTCGTGACAGCTATCCCCTACAATATTTATATTAATAAAAAATATAAATTCTTACGCTTTAATTATGGAAATTTCAATAGTGATGGAATGGGTTGTTAGAGAAGGTATGGGGTATTACATCATCCCCCTATAGGATCATTCATCTTGGAATAAGAGGTATAGCTCAAAACGAGACTTACTCTTAAATATCTCCAAGAAAAATTCCAGAATTTCCTTTGTAAACCTAACTATCCAAAACCTATTAGCTAACCAGTAACACATATTGATAAAATCAAAACTAACATATGGAACTGAGAAATTAACAAGTTGAAGGCTTCTCTTGGATATAATATCATGAAAAGAACTTACCTTCTCATACTTTACTTTTCATCTACTTATTATCATTGTTGTCACACATGGAACACATATAGGGATTGGAACCTAGATATCAGTATATAAGCACGATATATATGTGAAATATGATTATCACTTAAGCTTTAGACTTAAGCACATCTTGGTGCGAGAAATATAAAAGACAAGACATAGGCATAAATCATATAGGATCTGAATAGAGTCCTGACCCTTAGGTTGGGGACATAAAGCTTGAATAGTATAGACACATATACGCGTAGATCATGAATAGAGTACTATTGAAATAGGTGCCACATGGCATCTGGACTAGTTTCTAAACTGTAAAGGTAACTCTATTACTTTGTCACGATCCAAAATCAGGCCATGATGGCGCCTACTAAAACCTCTAGTAGGCAAGCCAAACCCAAGAGAAAGATACAATAAAAGCAAATAATACATGTAAAGTGGAAGTAAGATAATGATAAGGAAAAGGGCCACCACTATAGATATATTCATAACGGTATTACATATACAAAAAAGGGCCTCGAATTGACCAAGAAAGATGACATAAATACATTAGAACTAAAACTTGGACCTAGTTTCATTGGTATAGGATAATCTATAGTATGGAAATAAAGCTATAAAGAGTACTAAAATACAAAATAAGGACAGCATGAATAGGGGGAAAGTAATAAATATCCGGATGCTAAGATCTTAGCACAATCCAAATAGCAGTTGGCCTCAAATAAGTAAAAATCAGTGAGGGTGGCTCATACTAAGTGTTGCATCAAAAAAAGATTCAAAAATATAGTATGAGTACTAAAATACGGGATACTTAGTAGGCATCATAAGCCAACCGAGCTCAGATAATAATATATTATATAAGAAATATGAAGATAAAACAAAAACAAAAACTAACCTACAATCTCATACACCATGATAAAGGTGAAGATAATAATAATAATAAAGACAAGGATAAACACTTAATTAAAAATATAAGAAAATGCAATGCAGTATGGGCTGTTATGATACAGTATGCGAGCGATATATTGAAAGCCTGGAATCTTACCTTGGACCTTCTCAGAATCTCACATTGGATGTAACAGTAAATAAATATGAGTCTGGAATCTTACCTCAGACATAAAACATAAAAGACATGGAAATGGACTAGAATCTTACATCAGACCGAGTAGTAGAAAATAGATCAAAATCTTACATTAGACCGAGTATTAACAATAAAACACTCTTTTCATCTCGGGAAAATTAGTGAGCAAACTATGCAATCATTTCTAAAATCCAAAATCATAATAATAAAGTAAAAAACCTCTTTCAAAAGCAAAAAATCCAGTAATTTCTTCAAAACCAAGTCAATTTCCATGTATATGCGTGCATGAATATGTGTATGAGTCATCACAAGGGCATACAAGCACAACATCTAGGTCAAAGGCACCCTCCAAATAATTAAAACTAACCTGGAACTATGACCAACCTTAAGTTGTGGCCTCGGGCCCACAGTTACACAGTATATAGAAAGAAAACACAAAAAATAGGGTGATAAAGTAAAATCAATAATAAAAGCTTACTCTACCACGAAATCCTCCTTGAGCCTATACTAAGGATTCTATCTTATCCATACTAGAGCTACGGCAATATAAACTAAGGATAAACAGGATACTATTATTCTACGGTCCCATAAATGACCAACAATTTAGGAGAAGGATTTAAAGCCTAATTCTACCCCATCACCTACACTAACATTCATACAACTTATAAAATACAATTATCTAACTGAGCTAAGTCTAAAAGAGCTAAACCGTAACCTACCTTGAGGCCAAACTACAAGTACGAACCGTCACTCAAGTGTCTTCCCTTTTCAAATAGTATCGGATCACTTCCAATCTATCATAAACACAATTTAGGTATCAAGATGAGAATAATGACACCTATATTGATATAAGAAATTTTGGGTTGGGAATCAACCTAGTGGCCCGCTAACGAAACCAGAAAAGAATTTACAATTATGTTTCCAATAGGGTCCTAAACCCATGCCTCAAATTTGGACACAAACAGAACACATTTTGTGCCCCAAAAATAGCCCCGAAAGTTACTTGATCAAGGAACTAATTCAAGAACTAAGGAGGGATTTCTATGGAATAAAGAATAGATATATACACATTCTATGAGACTTTATGAGGACATAATCTAGGGACTCACCTAAAATGATAAAGGTTGAAGATTCCTTAAGAAACCAGCTCCTAATCTCACCAATAATGGAGTTTTTTGTTTAAATCAAGAAGAAAACGAGGTTGGAAAGTTTTATAACTATCAGGAGTCTTTTAATGCGAACACAAAGTAATTCACATAGCAAGCCCTATTTTGTCATAGCAGTTTCACCGCAGTGAGAAACTATTTGTTGCAGCAAGTGATGAGAGGCAGAGTGCTTGTTTAAGTCACTTATTCTGAGTTTCCCATCATAAACTCTATAACTTTGTTTTAGAGCTCCAGAGAGGTAATTTTCTAAGAGTTGAGTGGATTTTCTCATTGAGGTAGGTTATTTCATTAATTATTTTGCCTAGTAATCCGATAATATCATAGAATCGCTAAGAAAATTGTGATAGTGGAATTATGGGTTAGAGCACTAAGTTTATGAAAATTATGGAAAAGTTTATTGTAACAACCTTTTTCATCATTATCGGTGAGATTTTCATGCAAAGAATCGGGCTAGAAAACTTCTGATTTAGAAAGTTAGAAATATTGGGCTAGGCTAGTCTTGAACGAATTCTGAGCAAGGTAAGGTCTAGGGAAATCCAGGAAAGTATTGGGTAAAATGACTAAGGTTGAGCTAGATTTCCTTTTAGCTAAGATGTTAAAGAGTCTGTAGGACTTTTAATAAGTGAATTCGGATGAGTAGAACTCCCAGTATTGAACTTGACATGAAAGGATTGGTCCGGAACATCAAGATTTGAAAGTGTGTTGTAAAATGGGAAAATATAGGGGATTTTCTGAAATTCTATCCTATTTCAACTGCTATTGTAGTTTACACTCCACTACAGCGACTACCGCTATAGCAGAGAAATTCCCACTATAGCAGAAGTCAAGGCGGTCAACACCACTATAGCGAGCAGTTTTTGCTACAGCGGCGTGCCTATAGAAGAATGGGGACCTCTATGGCCGAATAAGTTGCAGTAAATGCAGAAACTTCCCCAAAAATGTTCAAAATTGTTCAAGAATGTTTTGAGGATGGAAATAGGCAATTTTGGCATTTCCACATCAGTTTTCTACCAAATTTCATCGTAAAGGTAAGGATTTTTCTCCCTTAAATTAGAACTACGATTGTTACACTTTAGAATCAATAGCTGTGAGCTTGAGGGGAAGGTTTGGCTTGACCTAAGAAGGAAGAACCCGGTGTAACAAGGGTTCTAGGGTGTAGAAATCTTGAGTTTCAATTATAATTACTTGTTCATGATTAATTTACCATAATTCGCTAAATATAACTGCAAAAATAGTGGTTCTAGGTGAACTAATCGTGGGAAAGCCTAGGAATGGGTGGAATGATTATGGGTTTGTCCTGGGGATTGGGATTTGGGTATAATCAAGGGAATATTTAGGCCACATTAATTAATAGTATGATGTGGTTTTTTTTAGACCAAGGGCAAGAAAAAGCATCAAGAGACAGGACGGCTCCAGTCCAGTAGAGCTTTCAGGTTAATTTGAGGTAGGTGATGTGTATGTGTCACGACCCAATTTTTTGGTCATGATGGCACCTACAACTCCCCCGTAGGAGAACCAATTCCCGTAGCCCAGAACGGTTAGTAATGGGCTACTATCTAACCAACAAGCAGAAGAATACGTAAAATCGGTGAAAGCAAGGGATACATAAGATAAAGGAAAGAACAACGGGTGTATATACAGGCGCCAAAACCAACCCAAGACCGGGTGTCATAGTATAGAGCCAGAACTACATATAAGGGGTGCAAATGATCCAAAATAATATACAAATGTCCCTGAATGGTAATAGAGTACATAAAGCAAAAGATAAACTAAATCTAAGCTCCGATCGCCAAGAGCTCACCCTCAGTCCAGAATAGCACAAAAGTAGCTCCTCGCATGAGTATCCATAAGCTAACGGCGATGGCCAACACTAGGATCTGCACCAGGAGATGCAGAGTATAGGGTGAGCACCAAATGCAAAGCATAAGGTACCCAGTAGGTATCATAGGCCAACTGGGTACATATAAAGTAAAAGAGCAATAGCAAACAGAGTAAAAACAGACAGTCACAGAAAACAATCAGAAAGTACACAGGAACTATCCCAGAGGGCAGACAACAGAAAATAACATATAAGGCTAGCAACGAGAATATATATACACACAACAGGTACAGGTGAAAGTAAGGACGACGCACCTGGATCCTCACAAAAATAGTATATATATAAGAAAGTTCTTGAAATAGATGGTATACCGGTAACCTCAAGTATATAAAGAATGGAAGAGAAGGATAAAGGTAGACATGCTCGGGAAGTGATAACGCCCAAACTACACCTCAATTTAAGAAGCGTAAGCGGTCGTCGGCAAATATAGAACCCAACAGAGGTTGGGGTCGATCCCACAGGGAATAAGGTGCGAATTAAGTCGTTAGTGAAGTAGATGACTAGTAATCAATATTTTCTGGTAAATAGGGGGTTTGCGTGATAAAAACGTGAACAAAAGCAAATAATAACTTACGAGTGAACTCAATATGATAGAGAACTAGGAAAGTGTTCACCATGGCGTTGTAACAATGTCGATTCAAGCTTAACCGGGTTCTTTCTTATATGCATGTCACGATGTGATTGAATTAATGGTATCATCTAAACGTTTCTCAACCAAATAGAAGAATTTCCTTTTCAATTCTCTCGAACTTGAAAAGGTGAACTTTTTATATTTCAATCCTAAACATCAAGTAGATTAATCTAGTTACAGCATTAATCATAAGACGAGAGTTGGTAGTCTCGAATCCTCGTTATTAACCAAATTTCCCGGTTTTATTTTCTTTACTCAAGCAAATTAAACCTAGGCATGTTCTAATGTTTGCAACCACTAGAAAATGTGAAGAATGAATGATTAACAACGTGACAATCACAAATATTGAACCCGACGCTACCCGGAATCTATATCGCTACTTTAGCCGTGGCTCCCATAACCCTAGTTGTGGGAAGCTAGTTAATCATGCTTTGATGGAAAGAAAAGAGATTCATATTCATAATAAAGAGAAAAGAGATTCTTACAATATAATGAAAACAAGCTTCAATTATCCAAGAACAAGAAACCAAGATCCCAAGAACAATTCAAGAACACGATTTCAAGAAGAAGAAAACGTGTTTCTTGCTCTCAAATTCTCGCTCAAAAGTAGACTAAAAATCTCCTAAAACTATTGGGTGAACAACAAATAAAATAAACCTAACATAGGGTATTTATAGGAGTCCAGGAAACCAAGTCCAAAAAACATTCGGAATCCGCGTCGCGCACTGCCTCAACTTGACGGCCAGGCTGACGGACCGTCACCTTGGTGACGGACCATCACGGTGGCCGTCACCACTAGGCAGTGGTGCTGCCTCAACTTGACGGTCTCTGTGATGGACCGTCACCTTGGTGACTGGCCGTCACTCAGGCCGTCACTCTTATCCAGAATGTCATTTTGCTCGTATTTCCTTCCGTTTCTATGTTTTTCTCTCTTTCCTAAAAACATACCATAAAACATCAAAAACGACGACGGTTGCTTGAAAACTTACGATTGTTCTTAGTTTAGAGGTGTCGAAAGTGCCGTAGAATGGCGACACATCAACACCCTCAACTTAAAATGTTTGCTTGTCCTCAAGCAACATGACACAAAAACAATAATACGACTCCACTAAGAAAACAAACTCGTGTCACTAGAAACTCATGGTCATTCAATAGTTCATTAATTCTTAAATCAAGCCACCCTAGTAGCACACAAATGTATGAAACATTAACTTGCAAGGATCCAAACATGTCATTCCGATATGATATTATGCATATACACGCACAGCTATCCTAACAGTCAATAAACGATACAGAAATCTTGGTGCCCTCACCACAAAGAAGTCCCACACACAAAATTTAGGACTAGGTAAGACGCTCACACTCACAACGATTTCAAACAATGCACATGCGATGCCATAGGCTTGCCCTTACTATTCTATTTCAGTTCTTCAGAAAGCCGCTCAAGATCACTACAGGACTTGTTTTGGCTTGTAATGAGGCTTCGGGTGCAGGTAGGATACGTTTAGGGAATAGTGACTAAACCCTCCTTGGAATCACCGACCTACTATTTCCACATAACTTTACTTTGCCCATCCTTATTCACCTCCTTATTCCCTTCTTTCTAGCTACAGGTGCGGCCTCTTTATTTTGACACTTCTTTTTATTTCTTTTTCATCTCCTTTTTTGTTTTTCTTCGTTTCTTTATCTTTTTCTTAGACACACACCCGGAATTTTCATTCTATTCACAACCAATCTTTTCCATCTTATTTTTCTTATCATTAACGTCTATAGTAGCCACCCTCAACTTAGGCTGATTGCCTGGGTTGAGGTGCACGATGTCCAAGGAAGGACCAGGGCCAAAATAGTGATTCAAAGTTAAACAAGGAACGGTGACTGGTTATTGAAAGAACAGGGTCAATTATGGCTCAAACAGAGATCAAAAGGGATTATTTACATTTGGACGGTCTTATAGGCTAAGTGGACTGCACACAAAAAGGGCCTGTGATCCTTTCCTAAGCAACCAACTTCAAACTTTAACAAAATAGACCGGGCAAGTTCTAGATGCATGCACAGAGTAAGAATTTATAACAATACGCTCACACACACTTGGCACCAAGAAACCATACCACTACCAACTATCAAGACAACAACTCGGCTTAACATACTTATTCCAATCATAACCACACAATGACATCCAAGGATCCAGACAGTCAATCGTTTCAAACATAAGTACAAAATCAACTTTTTCAGAGGGGGCTCCTTTTAGTATATTTTCCAACCAACAATGCCATGCTTGCTATAGACACTAAAAAAAACTAAAAATTTAAACGACAACCTAAACATGCCAGTTCTACTAGATAGCACACCAGAGGGAAAAGAAACACGGCAACAAAAACCCTCGGTGATGAAAGACTCACAGGTAACCCAACACCCTCAACTTAGACTCATGCATTGTCCCCAATGCATACATGTGAAAACTAAAGCTGTGAGAGAAAGGAATACCTGTGAAGTCCATGGGGCTCAGAGTCCGGCATGATGTTGGAGACCGCCAGGGTCTCCAAAGCAGGCGAAATTGATGGAATAGGTGCCAGCTACGCCATCTCGTTGAGCTCCAACTTCCTCTTTTATCGGCTCCGCAGCTAGTCGTGGCAGCTTCTTTACTCTTTCTTTGCTGGTTTTCTTGTGGTGTTTTCTCTTCCTTGATTTGTTTTCACCACCTTCCTCGACATGTTTCCCTTCTTGCGATCGCAACCTCATTCTTGTAACAGCTAGGGTCTCGACAGGACCCTTCTCCTCAATATGCAATTCCGCAGGGGCTTCCTCAACCACATCTATGACCGCGACCACTCTCATGTCTCTTGGTTGCTTCATCAATTTACACACATCAAACTTGACAAATTCATTGTTTAATCTGAATGTCAGTTCATTTTTTTCCATGTCAACCAACACTCTCGCAGTGGCCAGCAATGGTCATCCCAAGATTATGGGGACTTCAAAGTCCACTTCGCAATCCAAGATCACAAAGTCAGCTGGGAATATAAGCTTACCAACCTTTACCAGCACATCAGACAATATTCCCACCGGTCGCTTCACTGAACGGTCAGCCATTACCACCCTCATGGTCGTTTGTTTGGGAGCTCCCAAACCCAATTGTTTATAGATTGCTAGCGGCATCAAGTTGATGCTAGCACCAAGATCACATAATGCTTTTCCGAAGTTGAGCTTCCCGATAGTATAGGGAACAGTAAAAGCACCTGGATCTTCCTTCTTGTCCACTAACGATCTTGAGGAAATAGCACTGCAGTGGTGGAGGTTATCTTCTGGTTCCACGCTCACTGACTTCTTCTTGGTAATCAAGTCCTTCATGAACTTGGCATATCCGGGCATTTGTTCAAGCGCTTCCACCAGTGGGATGTTTATTGATATCTGCTTGAGCATGGTCATGAAATTTAGGAACTTGCCATCTTCCACTTTCTTCTTCAAACGTTGCGGAAACAGAGGCGGTGGCCGAGGCATCATAGTTGGAAGTTTTTCAGCTTCCTTGCTTTTATCCACGGGTCTTTGAGTAGCCTCCTCTACCGCCTTGTCGTCCACGATATTACCATCCTGAGGCTGAATTACCAGATGTGATTTCGATAATATTTTACCGCTTCTTGTAGTGATCGCCATACAGCTCACGTCATTCCTCGGGTTTTGAATAGTGTCACTCGGTAGGGTACCTATCCTCCTTTGATTTAGAGCCGCCGAGATCTGACCCACTTGTTGCTCTAATTGATTGATCGAGGTGGAATGTGAATCCACTACCTGACTCATTGTTGATAGTTCGGTCCTCATCTCCTTTACCGTGGAGTAAGTAGATTCCACCTTTTGCAGCATCTTCGCCATCATGTTCTCCAATTTAGACGTCCCTGTCTCGGTGCTAGCTCTATCCCGATTTCCAGGTGGTACATACAACCCACCTCTATCAGTGTTATTCTTCCAGTTCCCCTGATCGCGATCTCTGTAGCTAGCTTTTTCATAGTAGTTGTCCTTCTGATAATTCCGACCTTGGTTTTCTTGGCCGTTGGCCTGGAAACCACCCAATTAATTTGCCTCCTCATCAGATTCAAACTCTGCTGCTCTACCTTGGGAACCCACAGCTTTCACCTTCTCAATACCCCGTGACATCAAATGCTTGGTCAGCATGTCCATTTGCGTTTTTAGATGGGCCATGTCTTGGTCCCGTTCTTCCTCTTTCCTGCGCTGCTCTGCTGACACACTAACTGCATAAGTGCTAGCTGCTACCTCTGAATCCCGTGTATGCCAGGCCCTGTTGGTTTTGGTGAGCCTGTCCAAAGTAGTTGTGGCCTCAACAAAAGTGAGACCCATGAATGCTCCACCTGCTGCGTTGTCCAATGTCGGCTTGGTAGCCGAATTCAGTGCCCTGCAGAATGTCTGCATCAAAAAGTTATCGGTCAGCTGATGGTTCGGGCATTGTGTCAGCTTCTTCTTGAACCGTAACCAAGTCTCATGTAAAGCTTCGTGAGGTTGTTGCCTGAAATTGCTAATCTCATCCCTCAAATGTATCATCCTAGAGGGAGGAAAGAACCTTTCTAGGAAAGCTCCTTTCAACTCTCCCCAAGTTGTGATAGAGTCGGGGGTCAGCTCTGTCAACCATAACGCTGCCTCATCAGACAGAGACAACGAAAATAACCTGAGCCTGATTGTTGTCTGACTTACTCCAGGCAATTCGAATGACTTGCAGATTCCCACAAAATTCATCAGGTGCCAGTTTAGATCGTCACCAGCAGCACCACGGAACACTCCTCTCAAATTCAACAGCTGGATCATTGTGCTAGTGATGTTGAACTTGGCCCCGGGTGCTAGCGGAGGAAACGCAATAGCGCCCGTGGCACCAACTCCATCTAAGTCGACCTCCTCATCGTTCAACTCAATGTGGACCTCAAGACCACCAGCATTCAAACGTTGTTGGGCTTGCTGAGCTGCGGCGAGTCTCGCTGCCTCTTGTTGTTGCTCATTCATGTTTCGCCTTATCGTTCTTGCAAGCTCGGGGTCGTAGGGTAATATTGGTTCACCCGAGCCTCGGGTACTTGGCATGCACAACTATGTACCCTGTAAAAACAAAAACAACAAATAAAAATAAAAGCAGGAAATATGACTAAGAGTCAAATAAACACACCAAACTTAATAAACAACCGTATTCCCCAGCAACGGCACCAAAATTTGATAACGCCCAAACTACACCTCAATTTAAGAAGCGTAAGCGGTCGTCGGCAAATATAGAACCCAACAGAGGTTGGGGTCGATCCCACAGGGAATAAGGTGCGAATTAAGTCGTTAGTGAAGTAGATGACTAGTAATCAATATTTTCCGGTAAATAGGGGGGTTTGCGTGCTCAAAACGTGAACAAAAGCAAATAATAGCGTACGAGTGAACTCAATATGAGAGAGAACTAGGGAAGTATTCACCATGGCGTTGTAACAATGTCGATTCAAGCTTAACCGGGTTCTTTCTTATATGCATGTCACGATGTGATTGAATTAATGGTATCATCTAAACGTTTCTCAACCAAATAGAAGAATTTCCTTTTCAATTCTCTCGAACTTGAAAAGGTGAACTTTTTTATTTCAATCCTAAACATCAAGTAGATTAATCTAGTTACAGCATTAATCATAAGACTAGAGTTGGTAGTCTCGAATCCTCGTTATTAACCAAATTTCCCGGTTTTACTTTCTTTACTCAAGCAAATTAAACCTAGGCATGTTCTAATGTTTGCAACCACTAGAAAACGTGAAGAATGAAGAATGAATGATTAACAATGTGACAATCACAAATATTGAACCCGACGCTACCCGGAATCTATATCGCTACTTTAGCCATGGCTCCCACATCCCTAGTTGTGGGAAGTTAGTTAATCATGCTTTGATGGAAAGAAAAGAGATTCATATTCATAATAAAGAGAAAAGAGATTCTTACAATATAATGAAAACAAGCTTCAATTATCCAAGAACAAGAAACCAAGATCCCAAGAACAATTCAAGAACACGATTTCAAGAAGAAGAAAACGTGTTTCTTGCTCTCAAATTCTCGCTCAAAAGTAGACTAAAAATCTCCTAAAACTATTGGGTGAACAACAAATAAAATAAACCTAACATAGGGTATTTATAGGAGTCTAGGAAACCAAGTCCAAAAAACGTTCGGAATCTGCGTCGCGCACTGCCTCAACTTGACGGCCAGGCTGACGGACCATCACCTTGGTGACAAACCGTCACGGTGGCCGTCACCATTAGGCAGTGGTGCTGCCTCAACTTGACGGTCTCTGTGATGGACCATCACCTTGGTGACTGGCCGTCACTCAGGCCGTCACTCTTATCCAGAATGTCGTTTTGCTCGTATTTCCTTCCGTTTTTATGTTTGTCTCTCTTTCCTGAAAACATACCATAAAATATCAAAAACGACGACGGTTGCTTGAAAACTTACGATTTTTCTTATTTTAGAGGCGTCGAAAGTGCCGTAGAATGGCGGCACATCAGGAAGCAGAAAACAATAACCACGCTAATCATGACAATCTCATTCCAGAAACCAACAGCCTTGCTGTAACCAATTTCATAATTAAGACCAAGGCAATGTAATAAAAGTCTACCTACAGTCCCTCGGCCGCCCATACAACCGAGAAACACAAACAACAGAAAACAAACCCGTTGGCATCCCATACTACCGGAGCGTACAATCAACAAGCAACAGACAAGGGTGGTATCTCACGCAGATGGATGATATGATGCCATGCTAAGTAAAAGTGATAGTAGTACCGTATGTTACCTGCTTCCGGTGACCTGTAAGGCCCAGAAGACAAGATCCATGGAAGGTCTCACCCGTATACCACTACTACACCATATACATTTCCCCCCCTCCGGCACCCGCAACTCGCAGCCTCTGGTCTGGAACGGCAAGGTCCATGGAGGTCCCCGACAAACATATTAGATGCCCCGCATCTTGAAAATCCCCAAGTACAGTTGCTCGGAGGGTGCCCGGTTCTAAATCAGTAAATCAAATGGTTCTAGCGCACGGTCATGCCGAGCTTAGTATTATCACGAAAGTTGTAGTAAAATAAGTCTAGCCCTCGGCCCCGCCGAGCCTAGTATTAGTAAAAATAGTGATAAACTTCCTTTAGAACTTTCCTCACCCCAAGAATATTCACAAAATATGTAAAACCATTTCCAAATCATTTCCGTCAAAAAGGGGCCCCCGGGCCATGCAAGGTTTAGAAAACAGTTCCAGTAGGCCCGAAGCCAAAACAGTAATAAAACATGGAAGAAACCTCTTTATATGCATGGAAATGGTATGATCGTACACACAATAGCCATCCCGCAGCTCACAATCAACCTAACGGCCCTGCACAGTCTTCAAAGCTACTCAGCAAGTATAACCAGCCTAGAAGGATAATTCTATGTCCGGGACTCGCGGACATTCCCAATGATCCCACCATCTATGTTCTAGACTCAACAATGCCACCACGGGACTACAAGGGTAATAATATCAATAAATAGAATACTACACACAACGGAGGAAAGAAACGAGACGAATCACGAAAGAGTAGTCAAGGTTTGTGGTACCAGCCTAACAACCCAACCCAAGGATGCAAACTAGTACAATTTTACCCGATATATGCAAAGTTTAGGGAGTTAAGCCGTAACCTACCTGTTGTCCGACGACAAGCTTCTAGGACGATGATGTCCAAGCTCGAATCACACTGAGAAGCTCCAAAAAAAAAATCAAACTCGAATTTCGGCTTGAATAACTTAACGTAAATAATTGATTTTCATTTCGATGTTCTCGTACCACACCACTTGGATAACCCACAAATTCTCTTTTACACAGTATGAACATATATATATCAACATGTGTGTACTGTAGCAGCTATGTAACTTGATGTCTTTTGTCGAGAGAAATGAAAGAATCTCCAATGCTCATGTCAATAAATATATACATAATATAAAGCAACCATCCTTAATAAATTCTTAAAATTTGAAAAATACTAAATTAATAAACTAGCTTTTGAATTGGGTGATGACACTCATTTTATTACATGTTGCTGCCTTATTAACACACTCCCACGTGGAGAGGTGGTGGCACCACTACCATTATCCTCAATCTATTCACCTCGATTAGGTACATACCACGTACATACTCGGATATTGCATAGGTTCGTGGTAAAATAAATATACTTTTTTTGAATATATCATAATAAATAGAAAATTATTTCAAATAAAACCTACTATATTATAATAATAATTTTCAACAAAACTAAATTTACTATCTCCGTTAAAATATTACAATGTATAAAAACCTTATAAAATAAATACATACCCAATTATGTCATAATAAAAGTATTTTTCATAGACATTTAAAATACTTTAAAAAGGTAATAAAAATATAACTTTTTACCACATTCAACTTTAAAAATAAAATATTTTCAAATACTCGCGATGTAAATAAAATTCTTAACTTAAGTCTCGCAAGCCTTTGATACGGAACGGAGGTTAAGGTCGTACAACCGTAATTCACCATCGCACGATTTTGATACTCAGCTTCTAAGACAGGGAATTGATCATAACGACTAATCGAACGGCCAGGGCACCGAATAATCGGTACCAGCAAGCCATAAACGACTTGGTGCCACTACAGGAAAGCTCTAACAGTACAAGGAAAATGATACGCGGAAATGACCAAAAGAGTCATTACATCATCCACTACTAAAAAGGACTTTCGTCCTCGAAAGTCAAGGACAAAGAAGTACCTGAAGGCTCAACAGCTGCGGATACTGAGCCCGCATATCTCTCTCGGTCTCCAAGGTAGCCTCCTCAACTGGACGGTGCCTCCACTGAACCTTAACGAATGGGATCTCCCGAGACCCTAATCTCCTGACATCTCTGGCCAAAATAGTTGTCGGCTACTCAACAAATGCTAAACTCTCATCTAACTGAGACTCATCTGGGACATACCGATGCAACATCAAAACATGAAATACAGGATGTATAGCTGAAAACATCGGGGGCAAGGCTAACGGATAGGCAACGCTACCAACCCTCTGAAGAATCTCAAACGGCCCAATGTACCTGGGGCTAAGCTTGCCCCGCCTACCAAATCTCATCACGCCCTTCATGGGAGATACACAGAGAAACACCAAGACACCAACACTAAACTCCAACGCACAAAGCCTACGATCAGCATAACTCTTCTGCCTGCTCTGAGCTGCCCGAAGTCTGTCCTGAATCACCTAGTCTCGCTCTAAGGAATCTCGAAGAAAATCTATACTCTGTGGCCTAGACTTGAAACCATCAAACCAACCAACTGGCGATCTGCAACGCCTCGAAAGGTGCCATGCTGATGCTCGAATGAAAACTATTACTATAAGCAATCTCTGCCAAAGGCACAAACTGATCACAAGAACCTCCAAAGTCAAGAACACAGGCCCAAAGCATGTCCTCCAGGACCTGAATAGTCCTCTCAGACGGGCCATCTATCTGAGGGTGGACAGCAGTACTAAGCTGAACCTGTGTACCTAAATCTCATTGAATAGCCCTCCAGAACTGAGATGTGGACTGAGTTTCGCGGTGTGAAATGATAGAAGCTGGGACTCCGTGCAATCAAACAATCTCACGAAGGTAGATCTGAGCTAACCTCTATGTACTGTAGGTAGTATGAACTGGCAAGAAGTGTGCTTACTTAGTCAACCAATCCGCAATCACCCAAATAGAGTCAAAACCCCTGGAAGAACGAGGCAACCCAACTATGAAATCCATAGTGATCCCTTGCCACTTCCTCTCATGAATGGGAAGTTGTTGTATCAAACCACTAGGTCTCATGTGCTCGAACTTAACCTGATGATAGTTTAAGCACCGAGATACGAATTCCACTATATCCAGCTTCATACCACTCCACTAGTAAAGCTGTCTCAAGTCTCTATACATCTTTTTAGTGCCAGGATGAATGGAGTATCTAGTACAATGTGCCTCACGAAGTATCAACTGAATCACATCATTAACCCTCGGAACACAAAGGTGACTATCAAACCTCAGAACCCCATCCGAATTTACAGTAGCCTGACTGATCTCAACCTGAACAACCTAATCACGAAGGTCACGCAACTGCTGATCCTCAAACTGATGGCTCTGAATCTGATCAATCAAAGCAGAACGAACCTCGACACTGTCGAGAACTCTGCTAGGATCCGACAAGTCAAGCCTAAACAAACAGTTATCCAAGACTGGATGTCCAAGGCCAATGGCCGCTCTAAAATCAAAAGAGAAGTTAGGCTACCCATACTCACCGCCTTCCGGCTTAAGGCATCTGCTACTATGTTTGCCTCGCCCAGATGATATAGAATGGTGAAGTCATATTCCTTCAGTAGCTCGACCCATCTCCATTTCCCCGAGTTCAGCTCCCGCTTACTCGTGATATATTGAAGACTACAGTGATCAGTAAAGATCTCACAGTGAACTCTATATAGGTAATGCCTCCAGATCTTAAGCGTGAAAACTACCGCCGCCAACTCCAAGTCATGGGTGGGGTAGTTATGCTTGATAACCTTCAGCTGCCTCGATGCATATGCTATCACTCGACCCTGCTGCATCAATACATAACCAAGACCAACCCCGGAAGCATCACAATACACGAAGAAGCCCTGACCCTTAACCGGCAAAGTCAAAACTAGAGCTGAAGTTAATAAGGCCTTCAGCCTCTGAAAGCTATCCTCGCACTGATTCGACCACTAAAATGGGACATCCTTCCTAGTCAGCATAGTCAAGGGTACTGCTATGGAAGAAAATCCCTGAATAAACCATATTTAGTAACCTGCTAACCCAATAAAGCTGCGGACCTCAGTAGCAGTAGTAGGTCTAGGCCAATCACAAACCGCTACAATCTTTCCCTGATCAACCATAATCCCATCCTTAGACACCACGTGCCCTAGGAATGCAACTGACTCAAGCAAAAACTCACACTTTGAGAACTTGGCATAAAGTCGATGAACTCTCAAGGTCTGGAGTATAATCCTCAAGTGTTGCTCATGCTCATCTCTACTCCGCGAATATACCAAGATGTCATCTATGAAAACTATCACAAATGAGTCCAAATACAGGCCAAGCATCCTGTGCATCAAGTTCATAAAGGTTGCGGGGGCATTAGTCAACCCAAAAGACATCACCAGGAACTCATAATGGCCATAACTTATACTGAATGTTGTCTTAGGGATGTCCACCGCCCTAATCCTCAACTGATGGTAGTGGGACCTCAAATCAATCTTCAAAAACACGGTTGAACTCTGAAGCTGATCAAACAAGTCATCAATCCTTTACATTGGATACCTATTCTTCACTGTAACCCTATTCAGCTGCCGATAATCAATACACATCCGCATCAACCCATCTTTTTTCTTCACAAACAGAACAGGAGCACCCAAAGGTGACACACTCGGTCTATTAAACCCCTTAGCTAACAGATCTGTGAGCTACTCCATAAGCTCCCACAACTCAGCAGGAGCCATATGGTAAGGAGAAATAGATATAGGCCTTGTGCCCGGCTCTAACTCAATAGCAAAATCAATATCTCTCTTAGGTGGAAGGCCTGGCAGGTCAGTAGGGAACACATCTAGGAAGTCCCTAACTACAAGAAAAGACTCAGGAGACGGAGGGTCAACACTAGCATCTCGGACATATGCTAGATAAGCTAAACACCCACAGGAAATCAACTTCCTAGCTCGAAGACAAGAGATGATCCCAGATGGTGCGCGGCCAACAAAGCCCTTCCACACAACCGAGGGTACACCGGGCACAGCTATGGTAACGGTCTTGGCATAATAACCCAAAATTGCACGGTGAGGGGATAACCACTTCATGCCCAGTATTACATCAAAATCTAGCATATCAAGGATCATGAAACCACCCCAAGTCTCCAAATCACCAACAGATATCATGCAAGGTCTCACCATCTGATCCACTACTAAAGAATCTCCTACTGGGGTCAAAACAGAAATAGGAACAGATAACGGCTCACTAGCCAACCCCAAGCAAGGCAGAAAGTAGGCAGACATATACGAACAAGTACATCCAGGATCAAACAAAGCCAAAGCAGACTGATGGCACAAATAAATAATACCTGTAATCACAGCATCTGAGACCTCTGCCTCTGGTCTCCCAGGGACCGTGTAAAACTAACGATGACCTCCACCTGCCCGGCCGCTATACCTACCACCTGCTCTGCCATGCGGGTCACCACCTCTAGCCTTACCACCATCCCCTCAAATCGGTGGCTGAACTGCTCGCATCGGGTGAGCCGGCTGAGCTACAAGCTCAACTGTACCCCTCTGGGGGCAATCTCTAGCAAAATAGTCAACGACACCACAATCATAACAAGTTGAACCTCGCTGGGGGAAATCTATGGCGTAGTGATCGCTAACACCACAATAATATCAGGGCCCCGATAGCCCACTCTATCGAGATAAACTAGTTGAACCCGTGTGGCCACCCCAGTCTGATGCCCCAGAAGTAGTACCTCTCGAAGACTGCCCCTGCTCAATCTGATAACTACCCAAGGTCTGAAGCGAAGCCTGAACTGGTCTACTAGTCTGACCCTGATACTACTGTGGCTAATAACCCTGGCCCCACCGGCCCGAACCTCAACCACCCTATCGAGAACCACTGAAGCTACCCTGATAACGAGGCCTCTTATCTCTAGCCTCCTGATCATATCAATGTGAGTCCTCCACTGTATGGACATAGTCTGTAATATCCTAAAATGACCAACCACTAGCAACTAAGATCTCTACTGGTTGTCTAAGCTCTGTCCGCAACCCCCAGACATTCTACGGACTCTATTAGGCTCTGTAGGCATGATCATACCCCAAATGGATCAAGCTGGTGGAAGCGAATCTCATACTCAGATATGGTCATAGGACCCTGGATAAGTCTGGTAAACTATCTCGTACGAATCATCCACCGAAGAATGAACTAGAATAAGTGAGGTTTCAAGAAACCATCAAGGATAAGACGTACGATATAGAGGCAATAAGAAGGTAGTATTTCCTAAGATTCCACTGTAGCCTCTCGAAGATTGAATATGGACGTCTCCGTCCTAATCCGTAGGACTCTACTAGACATTGGCTCCTATACCGATGACACCGGTGAACCTAGAGCTTTGATACCAAGCTGAAATTACCCAATTTCTCAGTCATTATGGTACCTACAACTCCCCCATAGGTGAACCAATTCTCGTAGACCAGAACGGTTAGTAATAAGCTACTATCTAACCAACAAGCAGAAGAATACATAAAATGGGTGAAAGCAAGGGATACATAAGATAAAGGAAAGAACAACGGGTGTATATACAGGCACCAAAACCAACCCAAGACCTGGTGTCATAGTATAGAGCTAGAACTACATATAAGGGGTGCAAATGATCCAAAATAATATATACAAGTATATCTGAATGGTAATAGAGTATATAAAGCAAAAGATAAACTAAAGCTAAGCTTCGATCGCCAAGAGCTCACCCTCAGTCAAGAATAGCACAAAAGTATCTTCTCGCACGAATCCCCATAAGCTAACAGCGATGGCCCACACTAGGATCTACACCACGAGATGCAGAGTGTAGGGTGAGCACCAAATGCGAAGCATAAGGTACCCTGTAGGTATCATAGGTCGACTGGGCACATATAAAGTAAAAGAGCAATAGCATACAGAGTAAAAATAGAGAGTCACAGAAATCAATCAGAAAGTACACAGGAACTATCCCAGAGGGAAGACAACAGAAAATAACATATAAGGCAAGCAAGGAGAATATATATACACACAATAGGTATAGGTGAAAGTAATGACGACGCACCTGGGATCCTCACAAAAATAGTATATATATAAGAAAGTTCTAGAAATAGATGGTATACTGGTAACCTCAAGTATATAAAGAATGGAAGAGAAAGATAAAACTAGACATGCTCAGGAAGCAGAAAATAATAACCACACTCATCACGACAATCTCATTCCAGAAACCAATAGCCTCGCTGTAACCAATTTCATAATTAAGAAAAACGCAATGTAATAATAGTCTACCTACAGTCACTCGGCCGCCCATACAACTGAGAAATACAAACAAGTGAAAGCAAACCCTTTGGCATCACATACTACCGGAGCGTCTAATCAACAAGCAACTGACAAGGGTGGTATCTCATGCAGATGGATGATATGATGCCATGCTAAGTAAAAGTGATAGTATTACCATATGTTACCTGCTTCTAGTGACCTGTAAGGCCCAGAAGACAAGATCCATGGAAGGTCTCACCCGTATACCACTACTACACCGTATACCCCCCCTCCGGCACCCACAGCTCACAGCCTCTGGTCCAGAACAGAAAGGTCCATGGAAGTCCCCGACCAACATACTAGATGCCCCGCATCTCGAAAATCCCTTGGTACAGTGTCCCGGAGAGTGCCCGGGTCTAAATCAATAAATCAAATGGTTCTAGCGCACGGCCCCACCGAGCCTAGTATTGTCACGAAAGATGTAGTAAAACAAGTCTAGCCCTCGGCCTCGCCGAGCCTAGTATTAGTAAAAATAGTGATAAACTTCCTTTAGAACTTTCCTCACCCCAAGAAGATTCACAAAATAAGTCAAACCATTTCCAAGCCATTTTCGTCGAAAAGGGCCCCCCGGGCCATGCAAGATTTAGAAAACAGTTCCAGTAGGCCCGAAGACAAAATAGTAGTAAAACATGGAAGAAACCTCTTTATATGCAGGGAAATGGTATGATCATACACACAATAATCCCCTCGCAGCTCACAATCAACCTAACGGCCCTGCACAAGCTCCAAAGCTACTCAGCAAGCATAACCAGCCTAGAAGGATAATTCTATGTCTGGGACTTGCGAACATTCCCAATGATCCCAGCATCTATGTTCTAGAGTCAACAAGCCCCCCACGGGACTAGAAGGGTAATAATATCAATAAATAGAATACTACACACAACAAAGGAAATAAACGAGACGAATCACGGAAGAGCGATCAAGGTCTGTGGTACCAGCCTAACAACCCAACCCAAGGATGCCAACTAGTACATTTTCACCCGATATATTCGAAGTCTAGGGAGTTAAGCCGTAACCTACCTGTTGTCCGACGACAAGCTGCTAGGATGATGATGTCCAAGCTCGAATCACTTTGAGAAGCTCCAAAAAGAAATCAAACTCGAATTCCAGCTTGAATAACTTGACGTAAATAATCGATTTTCATTTCGATGTTCCCGTACCACACCACTTGGATAACCCACAAATTCTCTTTTACGCAGTATGAACATATATATATCAATATGCGTGTACTGTAGCATCCATGTAACTTGATATTTTTTGTCGAGAGAAATGAAAGAATCTCCAATGCTCATGTTCAATAAATATATACATAATATAAAGCAACCATCCTTAATAAATTCTTAAAATTTGAAAAATACTAAATTAATAAACTAGCTTTGAATTGGGTGATGACACCCATTTAATTACATGTTGCTGCCTTATTAACACACTCGCACGTGGAGAGGTGATGGCACCACTACCATTATCCTCAATCCATTCACCTGATTAGGTACATACCACGTACATACTCGGATATTGCATAGGTTCGTGATAAAATAAATATTTTTTTTTGAATATATCATAATAAATAGAAAATTATTTCAAATAAAACTTACTATATTATAATAATAATTTTCAACATAACTAAATTTACTATCCCCGTTAAAATATTACAATGTATAAAAACCTTATAAAATAAATACATATCCAATTATGTCATAACAAAAGTATTTTTCATAGACATTTAAATACTTTAAAAAGGTAATAAAAATATAACTTTTTACCACATTCAACTTTTAAAATAAAATATTTTCAAATACGCGTGATGTTAATAAAATTCTTAATTTTAGGCTCGCAAGCCTTTGATACGGAATGGAGGTTAAGGTCGTACGGCTGCAATTCACCATCGCACGATTTTGATACTCAGGGTCTAAGACAGTGAATTGATCATAACGACTAATCAAATGGCCAGGGCACCAAACCACCAGTCCCAGCAAGCAATAAACGACTTGGGGCCACTACAGGAAAGCTCTAACAGTATAAGAAAAATGTATACGCGGAAATGATCGGAAGATTCATTATATGATGGTTGACTATTTTCAAAAATGCATTATATGTGCATATTAACTATTACATAGTATTTCTGCACATTTCTTGTTTAGGGAATAAGGTAAACTATGTGAAATGATATCTGGTTGTTAATCCTGTACAATGAACTTATTTAATGCATGTTGGGTTACAAATGTGGTTGTATTTATTGTGTCTATAATTGTATGATATCTCTGATTCTTTGGTTGGCTCGGGTACCATGCCTGGTATGGAATTACTATTGGTTGGCTCGGGTACCATGCCTGTTATGAGATATCTATTGATTGGCTCAGGTACCACGCATGGTATAGGTTCTATAATGGTTGGCTTATGTACAATTCTTGGTACAGGTTTGATTATACATGTTTTATTGTACTTGTTTGTTTATTCTTTCTTGTGTTGGTTCCATGAGTGAACCGGGTTGATTGTGGAGATGCATTTACTTCCTATTAGTCCTTGAATTGCCGGATTGCTATGTTTAAATGCTAGAATAATGCTTTTGTAGACTGGGGTGCATTGTTAAACACCATAGATGATATCTTAGGGGATACTTGGGTGGTTTGGGTACTTAAAGGTTAGGTTGAATCTTATCTGAAGTTGTTCTTGTGGTGGTTTGTGGACATGCTAAATGTGGTTGTTAAGTTAATTAATGACTGAGAGTCTTGTTTATACTCAGTGTCTTGGATTTACATGTTCTGTCTGGTATTACTATGCCTTAGTCATTTGTTTATATCTCATATGTGTTGGAGCTGGCCGATGATTCTACCAGTACACCATCATTTTTGTGTATTGATACTGCACTTGCTCTTCTTTTGTGAGTACATGGCATATTCCGGCAGCTGCTACGCAATCTCAGCTGTAGTTCTGATATTTACAGAATCCAAAGTTGAGCTGCTTGTTTTGGGCTTCCATGGGTTCATCTAGTTTACTTCTAGTCCATTATTTCAAACTCAAACTTCTAAATTATTTGGTTTGCATCCTCGTATTCTAGACATTAGTAGATGTTTTAGTACATGACTTTTAGATTCTAGGGGATATTTTGTGCATTAGTTTATTTCGTTTAAACTTATAGACATGAGATCTAGATTTTACTTATGAAACTTGTTTTAATTGTTAGGTTAGTTAAGTTTTGGCTTAAAAACTTGGTATGCTCACCGAGGATTTTTGTGGGTTCCATTCGCGGTGGTTTAGGTCATGACAAAGATTTTATCAAAGCCCTCGGTTCATTGATCTCGTCATACCAAAACATATTTAGTAGCGTTTTACAAAATGGTACAGAGACGTATGTACTTTTCTTCGAGAGGGTACAGGACTTTAGGAAACTATCTCTTCATTCTTCCTTCGTACTATAACTTGATTCCAATTGGTATATGGCGATCCAAATTGGTATCTAACTTTCTTCACTCGTCTGTTCCCAGATGGTTAACACTAGGCGTAATGGCGCAAGAGAAGAAGCTCCAGCTACGGGACGAGGAATGGGCAGGGGCAGGGGAAGAGGAAGAGCAATACCCACCAGGGGTGGGGCTCAGGCAGCGGCAGAGCCAAGGGCGACGACCCCTCCCCCACCCCAGGATCTTGTTGAGGAGGAGGTTGATGTTGTGCTTGTTGACACCCAATTTTGTCCCACCTTTCTTCCTAGTTAATTCTTTATGCTTCGAATAATTTTGACAATTTAAGAATGCATACAAGTTATATTATTATAATTCGAAATCTATGTAATGCTATCGTCCTTATTTTTTGTAAAAAATTATCAACGTAGTTCTACTACTACTACTATTATTATTATTATTGTTATTGTTATTATTATTACTATTACTACTTTATTTTATTACTTTATTATTATTATTATTTTATAAATCTAGCAGCATGCTCGTTATTTTAATTTAGCAAAAGACGTCATATTGTTGTATTTAATCGAGTAAAATACTTCATTTGATTTTCTAACTTTCATAAATATTATCGCATAATTTTTACGATATTAATTTTTACCTAATTTTGATAATTATCTTTTAATCGTAAATAACTTATTTAATTGAATACGTATTAATATATAAGTTATTTAGAGTCTTTAGTCTTGATTTATGAAGCCCAAAGAAATACAAGGGAGAATGTATTCTACTCAGCCCATTTATATAAATTTTGATCCATAAATTTATCCTTCTTTATCCCAGCAATTAAGCCCAATTTGCAGCACATGTATTTCACCCTTCTTTTCCACGTAAGCACCACCTGGATGTCACCTATGCACCACATAAGTGTCCAACGGACCCAACACACGCCTCCCACACTCTCTCTATATTTTCCACACGCCTAGCTTCTCCTCCGCCACATGTCGCTCCCTTATTAATTGGTCAAACTCATCTTAAAACCCTAGACACCTTATTATGCTGAACAACCTATTTTACCCCCACTTAACCCATATAAAATACCAATAATAGCCTTAAATCCCTAAAATATTCTAGGTTTTCATACTTTTGCTAAAGAGTCGCTGCTGTTAATTCTCTCTCTCTCTCATCTTCTCTCTCTCCTTGACCTGCGATGGTAGAAAGCCAATTTTGTCTTCTTCTCTATTTTGAGGAAGACAACAACCTTCCTCCCTTGCGGCCAGAGACTTGTAAGGTCATTTCGAGCATTTATTTATGGAGGATCGTTGAGAAATCTCGAGGAATTGACCAAGATATCTTCAGATCCTTTAACAAGCATATGAGGTACTCTCTTTTGCTGGGGTTCCCTCTCTCTCAAGCGAGTTTTAGGCAAAGTTTTATATCATTTTCTCTCTTTTCTGCATCAATCTGTGGAATTCCTCCAAAACGCCAACGTTTGGATTTCAAAACGTTCAAAAATCGCGCTCAAAATCCCGCCCAAAAATCCTCCATGAACCCTAGTTCACCCTCTATAAGTACCAAAGCTTTGCATCAGTTTTCTGGCATCAGTTAAAAGCCAAGAATACACAGCAAAAGCTTCTCTTTTCTAATCTCTTCATCTGTTTTGTTGTTCGGATTTCTTTGTGCGTTTTTAAGTTCGATTTCGTCGAGTTTAGTGTGTAGATCTATGGTCAAGAACGCTCCAAGTTTGCTGCTTTGAAACAGGTGAAAACATAACCTTGTTCTTTTCCTTTGTAGTGTTACTCTCTTTCTTTTCTCTGCCTCTGAGACTTTGCGTAGAAAGCATGTTATAATCTTACATTCTTTGATCGTATGAAGATGTATTTTGGTGCCTTTAAGTCATGTTCAGCGACTTTTCTTTAAATTTGTTTGGTTGGGATTTTTGAAGGAACCAATTGTTTTTTTATCAATCTGCTAACTCCTTTAATATAATGGTAAACCTCTTTAGTTTCTTCATTAGTATACTATTCGAAACCAAAAAATAGATATCTTATGTGTAGTTCGTCTTCGCATCATGTTATTTAGGTGTTTTATTATCTAAATTTCTAATCTATTTCAGCTCTTTAAATGAATACAGGATACCTACATGAAGGTTTTAAACATATATTGAGTCAAGTCCATAATAATATTTAGCTAATAATAGTTTATTAAAGTAGTAATATTTCTCTATTAGTAGTAACTATTTCTTAGATTCTTGTCGTTTAGGTATAACGTCTATAGGAATCATTACGTTGCAATAAGCAGTCATATCTTAACGTTGTTTGGAGTTGTTGAAGAAATATAAGTTGTGATCCTTTTTACTCATCTTAATGGGTCGTACGAAAGAGACTAATGCTCTGTTTTGGGAATTCGATTTGAAGTTTCTCTCAAAGATTTTTTTTAACCTTGGGTTTAAGAGTGTAGAATCATAGTTTCATCACATATGTAATCTTGAGACATGGCCTTCATTTGGTGTAAAAATTCATTACTGTTCTAAGATAAAAATGAAAAGAAAAGGACTTAGTTGGTGAATGGAATTGTTTTGCTTGAGGATTTGTTTTGTCCAGTAGTAAGTATGAAATATAAAGTATTTGTTGAGTTTGGTTCTATACATGTGCTGCAAGCAGAAGATGTTTTACTTCATCTTATTTATTTATTTATTTACCTTTCTTATCTATTATATAATCATATGCACCTTTTCTAATTTTTTTCTCTTTTCTATTTCTTTTGCATGACTTGCCGGAGTTACGAAGAGTCTCGAATGAGACTCCACGATATCGTAGATAAAGTGAACTTGCATTTTACCCGTTAAGAATATCTCTCGTCTTCTCATTTTGTGTCCGAACAAAGAATAGAGGGAGGAGAGAAGAAAGACTTGAAATATCACATCTATCTTCATCCATCTCTCCTAAGCAAAAGTGAGAGCAGGGAGATACTTCTTTCGTTTTCTCTTGATTTCGTCGATAATGAATTAGGCCTAGAATATTTGAACCTTAGGAAGGGTAGTTTACTATATATGATAATAGAGCCATGTAGTTAGCTCTTCTACTTCGTATGTATATATACGCGCATCTGTGATATTTTTTAAAATATTAGAAATCAAGCTTTGTTATAACTTTTTATTTTCCTCATTGTTTACTTTGCAAAATAAATAAAAGAGAATCCCTTTGTTATGTCAAACTACTTTGCTTCCTAAAAGTATCTTCTTGAAATAGATTTTAGTTAAGTAAAAGAAAAACGCAGCTCTTTTAAGGACTTAAAACGAAGACTGTTTTAGTGTAAAAATGCAGTTTTCTTAAGAATAAAAATGCAACTTTAAACGAGTTCAAAAGTGCAGATTTTTTGGTCAAAAAATGCAGCTTTTCAAAGATTAAAATGCAGATTTTTTTTAAAAGGTAAATTACAGTTGTTTTAAAAGCTTAAAACAAAGACTTCCTTTTGGTGCAAAAGAGCAGATTTTTCTTAGGAGCAAAACACAGCTTTAATCGAATTAAAAATACAGATTTTAGTCCCAAAATTCAGATTTTTTGAGGTAGAATGCAACTGTTTTTTAAGAGCATAAAATGACATATTTTTAGTATAAAAATATAGCTTTCGGGGAATTTTAAAGTGCAGATTGTTCAAAGAACAAAAAATAGTTTTCGAAGGGATAAAAATATACTTTTGAAAGGCAAAATGATATTTATGTGTTTGCAATTTTTTCCTCTCGTTTACTTTGAAAAATATTTTAAGGTATCAAACATCTTTGCCTATTGCTTCCTTTTTCTAAAAATTCAAATATGTTATAATATTTTTTTATCTTACTTATATAGTATCTTCATATCTTATACACATCCTTTATTTTACATGCTTCACCTTTTAGTTAAATATTTTCTTTAAAATAAGTAATAAAATAAATAAATATCTTTAATTATTTTCTAACCTAAGTTTGGCCGGTTAATCATTTTTAACGGATTTTAAAGAATGCTTAATACCTTCTCTTTAGAATAGTTAGAATCCTTACTTAGAATAGTAAGTTAATTAGACATTAAAATGAAGTCTTTACTTGCTTTAATCACATAGTTAATTATAGATGTCCTAATTCACTGTAAGACTAATTAGGTGGCGACTTCCTTAATTAACTTAGAAGTTTCCAATATGTTGTACATCATTTTGACCTCGGTTAAAATGGGGTATAACAGTACTTAAGGAAGACGGAGTAGGAAGAGGCGGCATCGGTCGGAGGTGCAGGTCTTCCCCCTATGTTGTCCAAGGTAATTCAGCAGGTGTTGGTTTTTCTGAACGGGCTGGCAGGTACTGGAGCCACCCCCATTGGGCCAGTGGATCAGGTTCCGGGCGCTCATCCAGTTGTTGCTGCAACTCCCAAGATTGATGAAGTGTCGGGTAATGATGAATTTTTCATCCAATACTAGGGCCAGTTATGATCGGGACTGAGCACGAGTTGTTGACCAAATTCTTGAAGTTGAAACCTCCGTCATTTCATGGTATAGAGGAAGAGGATGCCTTTGAGTTTATTCTGGTGTGCTATAAAAGGTTGCACATGTTGGGTATTGTACAACAACATGGGGTGGAGTTTGTTACTTTTCAGCTGCAAGATGATGGAAAGCAGTGGTGGAGGGCACATGTAGAGTGTCAATCTTCAGCCTTGCCTCCAATGACTTGGGCTCAATTTCATGCCCTATTTTTGGAGAAATATGTACCTCATACTCTTAGAGATCGCAAAAAGGATGAGTTTCTGGCCCTTGAGCAGGGCAATATGTATGTTTTAACTTATGAGACTAAGTTTTATGCCTTGTCACATTATGCTACCCAACTTTTGGGTACTGAGGAGGAGAGGATTTGTCTGTGTGTTAAGGGTCTAAATACTGAGTTTCAAGTGTTATTTGTTCATATGACTTCGGTAGGAAAGAGCTTTAATGAGGTGACTAACTATGTAAAGAAACTTTAAGGGGTAAGACAGATTGGGTAGGCTAAGGTGTTAGCCAAGAAGTCTCGGAATAATGGTAATTTTAGTGGTTCTTACTCCAGGGGTCCAAGTCAGCAGGTCTATTCGGCCCGCGCTATTCAATCAGCCCTGGCATCTTCTACAGGTCATCATTTAGGGGAACATTAGCCGTTTTTAGCTCCTAGAGGCGAGAGGGCTTCTTATACTTCTACCAGCAGGCCCTCTCTTAATCGTGGATAATTTCATTATGGTGATCTGGGTCATTTCAATAGGGTGTGCCCTCTCAGATAGGCAGAAAATCAGATGCAGCAACAGACTAAGTCTGTAGTTCCAGCAGGTTGAGATGGCCATGGCAGGGGGTGCCCACAGGGTGGAAAAGGGAATTTTTAGAGAAGTCTTGGAAACAGAGGGAATAGTAATGCGGGAAGGGGAGTAATGCAGCCAGCTAGAGTGGTTGCCCGAATTGATGACATAGCCCATTGTTATGCCTTCCCAGGGAAATCTGAGGTTGAGGCATCGGATATTGTGACAACAGGTATAATTCTAGTCTGTGACCGGATGACTTCTGTATTATTTGATCCAGGTTCTACATATTCATAGGTATCTGTTAAATTTGCCTTGGGTCTGGATTTGGTTTTGATGTTCTTGATTCTCCTATTCATGTTTCTACCCCAGTTGTAGAGTCTATGGTATTAACCCATGTGTCTAACACCCCAGAACGCCCAAGCCTAGACTTAGCTCAGAAAAAAACCAAAAGAAATCAAAATTTCAGAAAAAAATCAAGTTTCTAGGAATGAAGGTTAATACCACGGACCGTAGTTGGGAAGCACAGTCCGTCGTCATGTCCGTAATCCCCATTTCCAGTAGACTCCCAGTCCATGTCCCAGGAACCACGAGTTGAATCACGGGTCGTAGTCCAGGACTACAAACCATCATTTGACTCGTGGATCCAAAGATCTGAGAAGTATAATTTCCCTTACTCAGATCCACGTACGGGATCACGGACCGTAGTTTAGAGTCATGGCCCATCCTGTCACCTATGGTTTCCCTTAATCAGAGGACCCTCAGTTCAGGACTCAGGTACTAGGAGTCAGGTTACGGACCGTTCTTCAGAACCACGGTCCATCCTTTGACTCGTGGAATCCCCATACCAGACCAAAGTCCCAGGAACCACGAGCCACATGACGAACCGCCGTTCAGGAGTATGGTCCGTCTTGTGGGTCGTACTTCCCTCAGATCACGAAACCCCCAAGACTCCTGGGCATGACCACATCTCAGTTGATGGTCCATTGTCCAAGAGCACGGTCCGTCAACCAAGTCGTGATCCCTGAATTGCGATTTTCAGCAAATTTCTTTAAATTTTCCCAGGGGTATTCTAGACTTTTCCTTTCTCTTTTAAGGCCTAAGCTATGTCGTTTTATATCGTCTAAGCCTAATTAACTAGTCAAAAACTACCTAAAACTTTCATTCTCCTAAAATCATCAAACTTTGAAAGAAAAGAAGAGAAAGAGGTGATAGTTTTCTCCCAAGAACAAGAAGAGATCTTCATCAAGTTCAGCCCCAAAGATCCAAGAATTTCTCTGTAGTTTTCTCCATTAGGTATGTGGGATTTCACTAGTAGGTTCCTTTCACCCATTAGGTCCCTAGATTTCAGTCAGTTCTTTAGTTTCTCCATGCACTATTCAGTAATTCAGTTGTTATAGCTTCCATGGTAATAATAACATGTTCTTGGAGAATTAGCATAGTCTCATGCATAAGACCCAGAAACCCTAGCTTGTGTTAATTCCAGTATTTCATAGATTATACTTTCCAGGCAGATTAGTCAGACAATCATGTTTTAAAATTTGAATGCCATATTTTTTAGTTTATGTATGTTACATTCTCAGTTAATTATCAGTACTTTGAGCTATTCATTATTTCAGTGCAGTGTTGCTTATATTTAGTTGGGAGTAGACTTAGTACCGAGCGGACGAGGGGATGAAGACTTAGCTGTCAGTTTATGCTAAGACCTTTAGTAGCAGTCCCCAAGTCACAAAACTATGGCGCCGCCGTAGGTATTAAAGGAGTCAGCTATCAGACTAGGCTGCACGTCCTCGTACCTTATTGACATCAGTAGTGGATCCACGTTAGACATGTTTGTACCATTGACAAGGTACGAACACCCTCCCATCCAAGGTTACAGGTTGGCCCCAAAGTTAGCTCAACTTGGGGTATGTCGGTTAATAGTACCTCCCACAGTCAGATTCATGTTGCATTGACCATGTACTCAGTATTCAGCTGAGCATGTTATATTCATGATTTGTACTTGGTCATTGTATCCAGTTCAGCTTTCAGTTATTTTTCAGTATACCTATTTATATTTTCAGTCCTTTATTGTCCAGTTTAGTACATATCCTACATGCTCAGTACATTCAAAGTACTGACACATACTTTTGTGCTACATCATTGTATGATGTAGGTTCAGGCACTCAGCATCCAGACCGTGCTTAGTTTGACTTCCAGTCCGTACTCAGCAACCTCAGTGGTGAGTCCTTATAGCTCGAGGATGATAGACATGCTTTATTTTCAGTCTTTATCTCTCAGTTTCAGATTTGTTATAGTTAGCTGGGGGCATGTCCCAACAACTCCTATCAATTAGAAAGTTTTCAGACATAGACTAGATTGTAGCAGTTGTTAGTGTTATTTTTAGTCAGCACTATACTATTTAAATATTCATATATTCAGACAATTTGGGTTCTTCCCCATTTCAGTTATTAAATCATTTTTTTAGCTTCCGCACAGTGCTTGTTTTAATTGAACTTGTATAGATATGCTATGCCATGGTTTAGCTTGGGGTCACTTATAACACCGAGCACCATATTGTGTCTAGGGGGTAGCCTCGGGGTGTGACAAACTTTGTATCAGAGCATAAGGTTCAAGTGTCCTAGGGTATCTCAAAGTCGCGTAAGGTAGGGCCTTCTTCATGGGTGTAAAGCGCACCACACTTATGGGGAGGAGCAATGAGATGTCATTAGGAACAACTTCCCTTCTTTCTTTTCCTGCTTGTTCTATCGAGTATAAACTCTATTTAATTTCCTTCTATTCTAACTCATGATCTTCGCATTTCAGAAAGATGCCTCCTAGAAGAGCAAACGCTAGGAATCAGCCAGCCCCAGCAGCTCTAGCAGACCCTTTGAATGAGCAAGTCACGCATGCTGAATTCAGGAATGCTTTCCAGGTGCTTGCCTAGGACATGACGGCCCAGGTCAATCAGCAGGATGCGGCACCAGCTCTGCCTTAGACTAACACTATTGTAACAAGAATCTGGGACATCACACGGATAAACCCTTTGGAATTTCATGGGTCCAAGTCAGAAGAAGATCCGCAAGAGTTTTTGGATGACATTCGGAATGTGATAGATATTATGGGTGTCACTCTAGTCGAGGGTGCAGACTTGGTCGCCTATCAATTGAAGGGAGTGGCCTACACTTGGTACCAGCAGTGGAAAGAATCTCGTGGTACAAATACAGGTCCAGTGAGTTGGAATCATTTCAAGATAGCCTTTCTGGACCGATTCTTCCCACTAGAGCTCAGGGAACCCAAGGTTCAGGAATTCATTAATCTAAAGCAGAATGACATGAGCGTGAAGGATTATGCTCTCAAGTTCACTCAGCTAACCAAGTATGCTCCAACAATAGTATATGAATCCAGAGCTCGTATGAGCAAGTTTATATCTGGTGTATCGGATGATGTAGTCAAGGAGTGAAAGACTGCTATGATAATTAAGGAGATGGATTTCTCCAGGTTTGTCACTTATGCTTAGCAGATCAAGAAGGAGAAGATCAAAGAAAGGGGAGGCTATAGTAAGAGATCTAGGATAGGTGACTTTAGCTACTCTCAGCAGAGGTCAGAGGATGGCAACCACTCTCAGTTTCATCAAAAGAATTTAGCTCTAGCTCTATCTTCTGCTAGTGCCCCAGTGCCTAGGTTCAAGAAGGATCGACGGGATAGAGCGTTTGGCTGTAAATCCCAAGGTACGGTTACTAGTGGGCATACTAATCTAGTGTACAAGAAGTGTGATAGAAACCACCAAGGTGAGTGCATGGCAGGTAGTTGAAATTGTTTTGGGTGTGGTAAGCCAGGCTACATGATTAGGGATTATCCAGTGGCTTCTCAAAAAGAGTAAGGATGTTCGCCCACAGACTCAGACTGGTTCTATAGTAGCTGTAGTAGGTCACCTCACATAGAAGAGTGCTTCATCTGGTACAGGTGGTGGTCAGCACCAGAACAGGTTATATGCTCTTCAGGCTCGATAAGATCAGGAGAAATCTCTTGATATAGTCACGGGTACGTTGTGAGTCTTTGATACTGATGTGTATGTATTGTTAGATCCAGGGGCTATGCTTTCCTTTATAACTCCATATGTAGCAGGAAACTTTATTGTCAGCCCAGAAATCCTCCCAGAACCCTTCTCAGTCTCTACCCCAGCTGGTGACCCAGTTATAGCTAGATGGGTATACAAAAATTTCCCTATCACAGTTTCCCAGAAAGTCACCTCAACAGATCTTGTAGAGTTAGAAATGGTAGATTTTGATATTATTATAGGCATGGATTCGTTGCATTCATGTTATGCCTCAGTCGATTGTAGAACTAGGATCGTTTGGTTTTAGTTTCTAAGCGAGCCTGTCTTAGAATGGAAGGGTAGTCACTCAGTGCCTGTAGGCCGTTTCATCTCCTACCTTAAGGCAAGAAAAATGATTTCCAAGGGGTATATCTATCATCTTATTTGGGTTAAGGATTCAAACTCTGAGACCCCAACTCTTGAGTTAGTTCTAGTAGTAAGTGAGTTTCCAAAAGTGTTCCCAGAAGATCTTCCCAAAATTCCTCCCGAAAGGGAAATCGACTTTGAAATAGATCTCCTTCCAAATATCCAGCCTATTTCGATTCCTCCTTAAAGAATGGCTCCAGCTGAGCTTAAGGAATTGAAAGAATAGCTAAAAAACCTTTTAGATAAGGGCTTCATCAGACCCGGCATCTCTCCATGGGGTGCCCCACTGTTGTTTGCGCGTAAGAAAGACGGTTCTTTCAGGATGTGCATTGACTACTGTCAGTTGAACAAAGTCACAATAAGGAACAAATATCCCATCCCCAAGATTGATGACTTGTTCGACCAGCTTCAGGGTGGTAGTTTTTTTTCAAAGATAGACCTCAGATCTGGCTACCATCAGCTCTGAGTCAGAGATAGTGGCATCCCAAAGATAGCCTTCAGGACTCGGTATGGTAACTATGAATTTGTAGTCATGTTTTTTGGACTAACCAATGCTTCTACAGCTTTCATGGATTTAATGAACAGGGTGTTCAAGCAGTATTTGGACTTGTTCGCCATCATCTTTATTGATGATATCCTCATTTATTCCTAGAATGAGGAAGAGCATGCGACTCATCTAATGATTGTTCTCCAAACTCTTAAAGATCTCCAGCTATTTTCTAAGTTCAGCAAATGTGAATTTTTGTTGCAGTCTGTCGCTTTCCTTGGTCATGTGGTATCCAATGAAGAGATTCGAGTAGATTCTCAGAAAATTGAGGCAATAAAGCACTGGCCCAGACCCACCTCTCTGACTGATATCAGAAGTTTCTTAGGTTTGGTCGGTTACTACAGGAGGTTTGTTGAAGGATTTTCATCCATAGCAGCCCCATTGACCAAGTTGACTCAGAAAAAGGTCAAGTTTCAGTGGTCATATGAGTGTGGGAAAAGTTTCTTAGAACTGAAGACCAAGTTGACTACAGCTTCTTGTCTCTACCAGAGGGTTCAGATGGTTATGTAGTTCATTGTGATGCATCCAGGGTCGGCATAGGTTGTGTTTTGATGCAGCTGGGTAAGGTCATAGCTTATGCTTCCAGACAACTTAAGGTCCATGAGAAGAACTACCCGACTCATGACCTAGAGCTTGCAGCAGTTCTGTTTGCCTTAAAGATTTGGAGACATTACTTGTATGGTGTTCATGTTGATGTGTTCACAGATCATAAGAGCCTCCAATATGTGTTCACCGAGAAACATTTGAATCTTCATCAGAGGAGATCGCTTGAGTTCCTCAAAGATTATGATATGAATGTGCTCTACTATCCGGGTAAGACCAACGTAGTGGCTGATTCTCTCAGCAGACTGTCTATGGGTAGCGTGTCACATATTGAGGAAGGGAAGAAAGAATTAGCCAGAGATATTCACCGGCTTGCTAGCTTAGGAGTTTGCCTTATGGACACATCAGAGGGTGGTGTGATAGTTTAGAATGGATCGGAATCTTCTTTGGTAGCGGAGTTTAAAGAGAAACAAGATGGTGATCCCATATTGCTTCAGCTGAAAAGTGCAATTCATCAGCAGAGAGTTGAGGTTTTCTCCCAAGAGGGAGATGGTGTGCTTCATTATCAAGGTCGCTTATGTGTTCCTAAGGTGGGTGAGCTAAGGCAGCATATCCTTACAGAAGCCTATAATTCAAGATATTCCATTCATTCGGGTGTCACTAAGATATACCATGATCTACGAGAAGTCTATTGGTGGAACGTCATGAAGAGGGACATCACAGATTTTGTGGCTAAGTGTCCCAACTATCAGTAGGTTAAAGTAGAATACCATAAACCAGGAGGTGTGACTCAGGAGATTAGCATTCCTACTTGGAAGTGGGAGGTGGTCAACATGGATTTTATTACGGGATTGCCTCGTACTCGCAGATAGCATGAATCCATTTGGGTGATAGTGGACAGAGTCACTAAGTTAACTCACTTCTTGGCAGTCAAGACTATAGATTTGGTGGAGGATTATGCCAAACTTTACATCAGCATGATAGTCAGGTTGCATGGGGTTCCCTTGTCTATCATCTCAGATAGAGGTCCTCAGTTTACATCTCATTTCTATAGATCATTTCAAAAAGGTTTTGGTACTCAAGTGAATCTCAGTATAACATTTCATCCGTAGACGGATGGTCAGGCAGAGTGTACCATTTAGACCTTAGAGGACATGTTGAAAGCTTGCATGATCGATTTTAAAGGTAGTTGGGATGATCACCTACCTCTCATAGAGTTTGCCTACAATAAGAGTTTTCACTCCAGTATTTAGATGGCCCCGTATAAGGAACTTTATGGGCATAGATGCAGATCACGGGTAGGTTGGTTTGAAGTAGGTGAAGCAGCCTTAATTAGGCCATACTCGGTTCATGAGGCTATGGAGAAATCTCAACTCATCAGAGATAGGCTAAAGACAGCTCAGAGTCGTCAAAAGTCCTACACAAATGTTAGGAGAAGATATTTAGAGTTCGAGATCGACTATTGGGTTTTCCTGAAGGTGTAACCCATGAATGGTGTGATGAGATTCGACAAGAAGGGGAAGCTCAGTCCCAGGTATGTAGGTCTTTACAGAATCCTGAGAAGGGTTGGTAATATGGCTTATGAGTTAGAGTTTCCAGCAGAACTAGCAGCGGTTCATCCAGTCTTTCACATTTCCCTGTTGAAGAAGTGTGTGGGTGATCCGGCATCGATAGTACCTTTGGAGAGTGTGGCTGTGAAGGATAGCTTCACATATGAGGAGGTTCCTATTGAGATTCTTGACCAACAGGTTCGTAAGTTGAAAAATAAAGAAGTCACCTCAGTAAAGGTCTTATAGAGGAATCAGTTCGTAGAGGGAGCTACTTGGGAAGCAGAAGCAACCATGATGGCCAAGTATCCTCACCTCTTTCCTTCCGATTCAGTTTTAGCTTGAGGTAATAGTTCCTCTCCAATATCTAAGTTTACTCTTGTGTAATTCAGTCTTAGTACCTCATTCCAGAAGTCATCCTTGCATTTCAGCATATTTGCCTATTCATGGAACTCAGTTCAGCTAGATATCAGTTTCTAGTACTCAGTTGGTCGGGATTGCAGCTCCTTCCCTCCAAACTTAGTTGATCTAGTCTGCATTCGAGGACGAATGATACCAAGAGGGAGATATTGTAACACCCCAGAATGCCCAAGCCCAGACTTAGATCAGAAATAAAAACCAGAAGAAATAAAAAATTCAGAAAAAAATCAAGTTTCCAGGAATGACGGTTAGGACCACGGACCGTAGTTGGGAAGTACTGTCCGTCGTCTTGTACTTAATCCCCATTTCTAGTAGACCCCCAGTCCATGTCCCAGGAACCATGAGTTGGATCACGGTCCGTTGTCCAGGACTACAAACCATCATTTGACTCGTGGATCCAAAGATTAGAGAAGTATAATTTCCCTTACTCAGAACCACGGACGAGATCATGGACCGTAGTTTAGAGCCATGGCCCATCCTATCACCCGTGGTTTCCCTTAATTAGAGGACTCAGTTCAGGACTCAGGGACAATGAGTCAGGTTATGGACCATTCTTCAGAATCACGATCCGTCCTTTGACTCATGGAATCCCCAGACCAGACCAAAGTCCCAGGAACCACGAGCCACATGATGAACCATCATTCAGGAGTACAGTCCATCTTGTGTGTCCTAGTTCCCTCAGATCAGAGAACCCTCAAGACTCCTGGGAAGGACCATGTCTCAGTTGACAGTCTGTCGTCCAGGAGCACGGTTCGTCAACTAAGTCGTGATCCCTGAGTCGCGATTTTTAGCAGATTTCTTTTAATTTTACCAGGGGTATTTTAGACTTTTCCTTTCTCTTTCAAGGCCTAAGCTATGTAATTTTACATAATCTAAGCCTAATTAACTTGTCAAAAACTACCTACAACTTTCATTCTCCTAAAATCATCAGACTTAGAAAGAAAAGAAGAGAAAGATGCGATAGTTTTTTCCCAAGAACAAGCAGAGGTCTTCATCAAGTTCAGCCCCAAATATCCAAGGATTTCTCCATAGTTTTCTCCATTAGGTATGTGGAATTTCACTAGTGGGTTCCTTTCACCAATTAGGTCCCTAGATTTCAATCAGTTCTTTAGTTTCTCCATGCACTGCTCAGACCTAGGTTTCCTAAATCATAGGGATTCATTGTAATTCAGCTGTTATAGCTTCCATGGTACTAAGTACATGTTCTTGGAGAATTATCATAGGCTCATGCATAAGACCCAAAAACTCTAGCTTATGTTAATTCCAGTATTTCATAGATTATGCTTGCTAGGCAGATTAGTCAGACAATGATGTTTCAGAATTTGAATGCCATATTTTTCAGTATATATATGTTGCTTTCTCAGTTAATTATCAGTACTTTGAGCTATTCATTATTTCAGTGCATTATTTCTTATATTCAGTTAGGAGTAGACTTAGTACTGAGTGGATGAGGGGATGAAGGCTTAGCTGTCAGTTTAGGCTAAGACCTTTAGTAGCATTCCCCAAGTCATAGAACTACGGCGCCACCATAGGTATTAAAGGAGTCAGCTTTCAAACTAGGTTGCACGTCCTAATCCCTTGTGGACATCACTAGTGTATCCACGTCATACTTGTTTGTACCATTGGCAAGGTATGAACACCTTCCCATCTAGGGTTACAAGTTGGCCTCATAGTTAGCTCAACTTGGGGTATGTCAGTTAATAGTACCTCCCACAGTCAGATTCATATTGCATTGACCATGTACTCAGTATTGATTTCAGTATTCAGTTAAGCATGTTATATTCATGATTTGTACTTGGTCATTGTATCCAGTTCAGCTTTCAATTATATTTCAGTATACTTGTTTCTAGGTTCAGTCCTTTATTGTCCAGTTTAGTACATATCCTACATGCGCAGTACATTCAAAGTACTGATGCATACTTTTGTGCTACATCATTGTATAATGTAGGTTCAAGCTCTCAGCATCCAGACCACACTTAGTTCAACTTCCAGTATGTACTCAGCACCCTCAGTGGTGAGTCCGCATAGCTCAAGGATAATAGACATGCTTTATTTTTAGTCTTTATCTCTCAGTTTTAGATTTGTTAGAGTTAGCTGGGGGCATGTCCCAGCAACTCCTATCAATTAGAAGTTTTTCAGATATAGACTAGATTGCAATAGTTATTAGTGTTGTTTTCAGTCAGCACTATACTATTTATATATTCATATATTCAGACAATTTGGGTTCTTCCCCATTTCAGCTGTTAAATCATTTTTTTAGCTTCCGCACAGTGCTTGTTTTAATTGAACTTGTATAGATATGCCACGCCATGGGTTAGCTTGGTGTCACTTATGACACCGAGCATCGTGTTGCGTCTAGGGAGTAGACTCGAGGTGTGATAATGTGTATCATACTTGCTCTATAGTGTTTTTGGGGTTTCAGACTTGGATAGATTTGGTTATTCTTGATATGCTGGACTTTGATATTATTTTGGGTATGACTTGGTTGTCTTCGTATCATGCTATGTTAAACTATAATTCTAAGAGATTAACTCTAGAGAATCCAGGTAAAGATAGACTAGAGTGAAAAGGTGTGTACAGGCCTAAGCCGGCTAAGATTATATCCTTTGTTTGGGCTAGGAAGCTGGTGAAGAAAGGTTGTTCAGCTTTCTTGGCTCATTTTTGGGATATTAGTGCGGAGTCCCCTTCAATGGAGTTAGTTTCAATGGTTTCTGAATATCAAGAGGTGTTTCTGGTGGATTTGCCTAGCATGTCTCCGGATAGGGATATTTATTTTTGCATAGACTTGGAGTCGGGCACTCGCCCAATCTCTATTCCTCCTTATCGTATGGCTCTAGCAGAGTTGAGAGAACTTAGGACTCAGTTACAAGAACTTCTAGAAAAGGGATTTATTTATCCCAGTACTTCACCTTGGGGTGCTTCGATCTTGTTTGTGAAAAAGAAGGATGGTAGTATGAGGATGTGTACAGACTACAGGCAACTGAACAAGGTCATCATTCAAAATAAGTATCCCTTACCCTGCATTGATGACCTTTTTGATTAGTTGCAGGGTGCTTTCGTGTTTCTCAAATTGACTTGGGGTCAGGGTACCATCATCTAAAGATTAGGATTGAGGATATACCTAAGATGACATTCTGGACTCGATGTGGACATTATGAATTCCTGGTAATGTCGTTTGGGTTGACTAATGCGCCGGCAACATTTATGAGTTTGATGAATGGTGTCTTCAAGTCGAACCTGGACTCCTTTGTGATTGTGTTTTTAGATGATATTCTTATTTACACCAAGAGTATGGAGGAGCATACAAAACATCTTCACATTTTTCTTGGGAAATTGAGGCACCAAAAATTGTATGCAAAGTTTTCAAAGTGTGAATTTTGGTTATCTTCGATTGCTTTCTTAGGGTATGTGGTTTCAGAAAAAGAGGTGATAGTGGATCCCCAAAAGATTGAGGTAGTTAAAAGTTGGGTTCGGCCTAGCTCTGTGACTGAAGTTAGGAGTTTTATGGGTCTTGCAGGCTTCTATTGCAGATTTGTCAAAAAAAATTCTTCCATTTCTACTCACTTGAGAAGGTTGACTCAAAAGGAGGTACCTTTTGTTTGGTCTGAGAAGTGTAAGGAGAGATTCCAAGAGCTCAAGACACTTCTGACTACAGCTCTCATCCTATCATTGTCGGTTGAAGGTAAGGATTTCATTGTGTTTTGTGATGCTTCACATTCGGGTTAAGGTGTTGTGTTGATGTAGGACAGTAATGTTATAGCATATGCTTCAAGGCAATTGAAGCCTCATGAGAAGAATTATCCAACCCATAATTTGGAGTTACAAAAGAACGCATCAGTACCCGATGCTTCATCCATCCTAGGAGCTGCGGCAATAGCTGGATGAGCACACGAGACCTGACTCGCTGGCCTAGTAGGGGTGGCTCCAGTACCTGCCAGCCTATTTAGAAAATCCAACACTCGCTGAATTACCTCAAACAACATAGGGGAAAGACCTGCACCTCCAATCGGTGTCGCCTCCTTCTGCTCTGCATCTTTCTCAAGCACAACATAAACCTTCTCCTCAATAGGATCCTGGAGTGGGGGAGGGGTTTCCACCCTTGGCTCAGTCGCTTCCTAAGCCCCACCCTTGGTGGGTGTTACTCTTCTTCTTCCCCTGCCCCTGCCCCTTCCTCGTCCTCTAGCCACCGGTCCCGCAGCTAGAGTTGCTTCCCTTGCACCATTATGCCTAGTGTTAACCATCTGCAGACAAAAGAGTTAAGGAAGTTAGATACCAAATTAGATCACCAGATACCAATTGGAATCAAGTTATAGTATGAAGAAAGAATGAAGAGATAATTTCCTAAAGTCATGTAGCCTTTCGAAGAAAACTACAGATATCTCAGTACCATTTTGCAAGACTTTACTAGACCCGTTTTGGTACAATGAGATCAATAAACCTAGGGCTTTGATACCATCTTTGTCATGACCTAAACTGTCGTGAGTGGTACCCACCCAAAACCCCGGGTAAGCGAACCAAGTTACGAAGCTAATGCTTAACTAAGCTAACAGCTAAAACTAGTTTCATAAATAAAAGCAAGATCTCATGTCTATAAGTTTAAACGAAACAAACCAATGTGGAAATATCCCCTAGAACCTGAAAGTCGTGTATCAAAACATCTGCTAATATCTAGAATAGGGGGATGAAACCCCAACAATTGAGAAATCTTGAGTCCAAAACAATGGACTAGAAGTAAACTAGATGAACCCATTGAAGCCCAAAAGAAGCAGCTTACCCTTAGATTCTGGAAATGTCAGAACTACAACTGAGGTCGCGTAGAAGCCACCGGAATATACCTTGTACTCACAAAAAAAGATCAAGTGCAGTATCAGTACACAAAACTGATAATGTACTGGTAGGATCATCGGCCAGCTCCAACACATATGAGATATGAACAAATAACTAAGACATAGTAAAACTTGACAGAACATGCAAATCCAAGACAGTGAGTATAAACAAGACTCTCAGTCATTAATTAACTTAACAACGACATATACCATGTCCACAAACTACCACAAGAACAACTTTAGATAATATTCAACCTACCCTTTAAGTACCCGGACCACCCAAGGATCCCCTAAGATATTAGCTATGGTATTTAACAATGCACCCTGGTCTACACAAGCACCATTCAAGCATTTAAACACATCAACCTGGGCACTCAAGGACTAATAGGAAGTAAATGCATCACCATAATCAACCTGGTTCACTCATGGAACCAACACAAGAAAGAATAAATAAAATTATACAATCAAATATGTATAATCAAACCTGTACCAGGGGTGGTACCCAAGCCAACCACTATAGAACCTGTACCAGGCGTGGTACCTGATCCAACCTATAGATATCTTATACCATACATGGTACTCAATCTAACCAATAGAAATCCCATACCAAGCGTGGTACTCGAGTCAATCAAAGAATCATAGATATCATACAATCACAGAGACGATGAATACAACCATACTTGTAACCCAACAAGCATTAAACAAGTTCATTGTAGATTATTAAAAACCAGATATCATTTCACATAATTTACTTTATTCCCTAAACATGCAATGTACAGAAATACTATGCAATAGGTAATATGCACATATAATGCATTTCAGATAATAGTTAACCATCACCTACCTCGAATTATCTTGAAAGCTCTACTGGACCGTAGCCTTCCCGTCTGTTGAAGCTTTTGCTTCCTATTGGTCTAAAAACAACCACATAATGCTATAATCAATCAATGTGGCCTAAATATTCCCTGAATTATACCCAAATCTCAATCCCCAGGCAAAACCCATGATCATTCGACCCATTCCCAAGCTTTCTTACCATTAATTCACCTAGAAACACTATTTTTATGGTTACATTTAGCGAATTATAGTAAATTAATCATGAACAAGTAATTATAATTGAAACTCAAGATTTCTACACCCTAGAACCCTTGTTACACTGGGTTTTTCCTTCTTAGGTCAAGTCAAACCTTCCTCCCAAGTCCACAACTACTGATTCTAAAGCGTATCAATCATAGTGTTAAGTTAGGGGAGCAAAATCCTTACTTTTATGATGAAATTTGTGGAAAACTGATGTGGAGTCGCCCAAATCACCTCTGCCCTTCCCTAAAATATTATTGAATAATTCTAAATATTTTTAGAGAATTTTCTGTATTTACTGTGACTTAGTATGAAGGGTAAGGCCTGTATTACCACTATAGATATGAGCTTCTTGGATGCATCTATGGCCGCACCTTGTGAGACTAGGGGCCCTATTGATGACCTGCTAGGTAGTATGGGAACTAAGAAGGATGCCACTTTATCTACACATCTACATAGAGTGTTGATTGAGTCCCTGGGTACAACAAAGTCATGCATAGGTAGTGCTAGACCTATCTCTAAGATGGACCTGCATGATGGTGATTCAGAGAAGCGAGCGCATAGAGTTTTATCACCTTAGCTATTATATTCTCTTATTGACTATTGGGGTTAATGTTATTTCTTAGTTGGGGTGGGTGTATTTATTTATGTTGATGGATTGATGTTTTAATTTTTGATATTTTGCTATTGCCCTTGTCAGGCTTGTATATATAGTTCTACACATTTTGAATTCCCTTATCAGGATTGGTTGTATGTTTTGGATATTTTAGCCATTTTCAGGCATGATCTGGATAATCTTGTTTATTTCCATTATTGGGCCTTTATTTTGTTATGCTTTATCTTGTTCCCTTGTCGGGCTTGATCTTTCTTTTGGATGTTAGTGATGCCATGTTAGCAAGTTAGTTTTACACACTATGTCCTAGTACTTGTGCTTTGAAAGCTGCACTTAGTGCCTTCACTAGGCCTAGTTTTCAAATGATCCATGAGGGCATAATTCAATATTGCCTATGTAGATAATAGTTAGTTTTAATAAACTCAGAGGGTTTTATTTATACCACAGTTCTTTCCCAAGGAGTAATTTTTTCTTTTCCTTATTTTCATGTCAAACTGGGTGACATTTCCCTATGATAGGTTGAGAAACGACTTTTTTAAGGGAAAATTCTAAGTTATAGTGTTTATTTTGAGTCCATTTTGCACTTATATAGAATGGGACCACAACAAATTTTCTTGGTAAGGGAATTGGAAATCAAGAAAAGAGGGAAAAATGAATTTGAAAATCATTCTCTTGTCATGATTTTTACATGAGTTGTGTGAAACTCAGAATAGATTGTCAAAAGTCAGTTGTTCCAATCAGTTTTGAGAAAAACTATTAATTCTTAGTGACTGTGATGCCTCGTGTGGCAAGGTCTTAATATGTTTTTGTGTATTCATATCATATAGAACTTGCCCTGAATGTGATTCAAGGAAAAATCCTAGACGTTGCTTAGCTTGGAAGATGACCTTAGACCCTCTTTGCCTAGTCACTTTACAAAAAAGTTCCTTCCCTTAACATTGATCTTAGTCAACCCTTTTGAGCCTTTAACCTTTTTCTTAGTAACCATGCTACACGCCTTTACCCTTCTTTAATCCTCTATTTTGGCACCCATTTCTCCCTAATTGCTAGTGATGAAAATGTAGGTTAAAAGCCTATGTTTGGGGGGAAATATGTATAAGAAATGGAATGTTGATGTAGGAAGAAGCCTAAGTTTGGGGTTGTGTGCATTAGTGATTGAATATGGAGTTGAGCTTCATTTTAAGGTAGCACCTAATGCTTGTCTTATGATTATTGTGAAGTTATTTATTAAAGAAAAAAAAAAGAATTGAGTGTGCTACATCTTACCTTGTGAATACTTAATGATTAGAACAAAGGTGTTTCAAAGAATGGTTTTGGAGAAACTTGGGTTGTAAGAGGGAGAAATAAGGTGAATTTGATTCAACGATGTGAGTGGTGTACTCAAATTGCTTAATGATAGCGTTAGGGAGGTCTAGTAACTATTCCTCTATAGCGGTCTGACTCTGCAATAGTGGCACCACTATAATGGAAATCACCCGCTATAGCGATGTTGACCGCCATGACTTCTGCTATAGCAGGAATTTCTCCACTAAGAAACTACCTCTATGTTGTCAAGTGTGAAGTGTTTACAGACCGTCACTGCCTGTAACATGTGTTTGCATAAAAGGATTTGAATTTGAGATAGAGGAGGTGGATAGAGTTATTGAAAGATTATGACGTGACTATCCAGTATCATTCTGGTAAGGCCAATGTGTGGCAGATTCATTGAGAAGAAAGGAGTTTTCTGTTTTGGTTTGTTTTATTTAAACTTATAGACATGAGATTTTGCTTTTATTTATGAAACTAGTTTTAGCTGTTAGCTTAGTTAAGTATTAGCTTGGTAACTTGGTTCGCTCATCGAGGGTTTTGGTGGGTTCTACTCGCGGTGGTTTAGGTTGTGAAATCTATGGATAGATGTAATAATAATCTAGAATACTTTAAGAGTATAGATAAACACTTTTTAGCATGAAATTGGTGTTCTGAAACACCAATTATAGAGATTAGGAACCTTGAGTTGTATAAAAATGGGACTTGTAGAATAAAAACTACTTAAAAAGGAAAATTAGAGTAGAAGCCATACAAATGATGATAATATTGATATTGAGGAACTAGATTATGATAAATTAACCCTTGGATAATGTTATAGACCTAGAATAAGAGTAGTACTAGTGGGTTTAAGTTCCCAAAGATTGAAATTAAGGAGTAGATGAATAATTGCTCTTGTAATTGTTGTTATTAGGATTTAAACGTTCTAAGGTATTGAGAAAAGGAAAGGATCTTATGATTGAGCTGGCTTGAAATGAATTCTTCGATTAAGGTAGGTTACGATTTTATGTGGAGTTAGAGTTAATCTAGTCTCTTGCATGTATTATGATTGATGAGCATTTTGTTGGTCTTTGGACATAATTGGTTGGTTGATTACTTATTTTGTTTTGACAATACTTGCATGAATAAGCTTAAAGAATTGTTTGAAGCCTGTCTTTAAAATAAATTATGACTATGTTGTGCACTTGTTATATTCTTGTGTACTTTTTAATGATATCTTGAGAGATAGCTGAATATGAGAACTTACTGAGATATGTTGAGAGAGCTGAGAATATATACATACTATTTTGTTGTTTAGAGAGTCGAGTCTGATGTGAGCATACAAATGGGTGGATAGGTTATGAAAGAGGTACCATGTCAGTACGATACATAGACCCTAGGTTATCCCCTGCAGGTCATGACTAGTTGGGCAGAAATAAGACCCTTTAGCATGTGTGTATAGATGAGTGATCATTGTGAGTTTTGATATAGTTAGAGTAAGACTAGTGAGATACAGAAACTTAGAGCGATGATATCAGTATGGACAAGATCCATGTTTTGTGATATGACTGCTTATAATTGCAGAGTTATGATATGACTTTCTATGTCTGTGGTGGTGACCTACATGTCTTCACTGTTTGGTATTGATATGTCTGTGTTTGGGTTTATCTACCTAACTATGGTGACTACTTGATTATCTAAGGTTATTGATTATGTGTTGATGTACTTTCCTACCTGTTTATTTGATTTATGAGATATACTTGCCACTATTTTGAGTCAGCCTATAATACCTACTAGTACATAGTGGTTCTACTAATGCTACTCTTGCATGTTTTTTGTGTGCAGACTGTGTTCTAGAGACTTTGATGTGACCTCGTATCTAGAATTGTTAAGTATATTGATTCGAGGGTGAGCTACTTTTATCCAAACTACCACAGATCTTCGTAGTGATAGATGTCTATCTTTCAGACATTATTTCCTTTATTCATTGTTTTTGAATATTTTTAGACATTTTTAGCTTGAGTCCTTTGTACAATGACTTTCAGATTTTGGTGATGTATTAGTTAGCTTTCCACACATTATTTTATTAGGTTTTGCAATTTTGGCTATTATATATTAAATTGCTTTATTTTGCTAAATTAAAATGGTTAAGGCTGTGGTTAGTAACACTTGATTCGTCCTTTGAGGGTTAGTGTGGGTGCCAATCATGGTCATTTAGGTCATGATATTGTTGGTATCAGAGCTCTAGATTCATCGATCTCACTGTACAAGCACATGTCTAGTAGAGTATTACAGAATAATATACTTTTTTTGAGAGGCTACAGGACACTAGGAAAACTCAATTATTTCTTTCTTTCATACTATTACTTGATTCAAATTGGTATCTGGTGGCCCAAGTTGGTATCTAACTCCTTTCATTCTTTTCTCTCATAGATGGATGAGGTTTCATAGACTGGGGTATCTCTGAGACTGATGAGAGGATCGGTGATTACTGGAGAGGAGCATGAGCTATTTTAAGGGTTCACTAAAATGAAGCCTTCATTTTTCAATGGTACTGAGACTTAGGATGCTTATGAATTCATTATTGATTGTCATGAGAGACTCCATAAGATGGTGGCAGTATAGAGATATGGGGTGGAGTTTATTACTTTCCAGTTGCATGGGAAGTCAAAGTTATGGTGGGTAGATTATCTGGAGTGTAGATCAGCTGGTTTGCCTCCGTGACATGGACCCAGTTCTATTCAGTCTTTTTGGATAAGTACATTCCTCATACTTTCTGACATAAGAGGTGAGATGAGTTTACTAGTATTGAGTAGGGCAGTTCTTCTATTGCAGCCTATAAGGCACAATTCCACTCACTCTCCAAGTATTCAATGTAGTTGTCTCACATAGAGGAGGAAAGGATCCGTCAATTTGTCAAAGGTTTTAATACGGGTGTTCAGCTATTAGCCTTATAGATGGTGTCTTCTAGGAAGACTTTTTAGGAAGTAGTTGAGTATGTACAGAATGTAAAAAGGGTAAAACAGGATGGTTATGCTAAGTCGGCTGAATAAAAGGCCCAAAAGGGTGGTAGCTATAATGGCTCTTTCTCAAAGGGACTAATTTCTCAAGGGTATTCTAGATTTCCCTGTTCAGTTAGCCATGTATGTATCAACTAGGAGTCCATCATAGGCCAGCCAGCCTTTTTCATATAACAGTGGTTACATCACTTCTTTGGCTTCAGCTCAAAGGCCCGCTTTGGATAGAGGGTGCTATGAGTATGGTGATATTGGGAAAATCTAGATATGGTGTCCCAGATTTAGACATACTGGTCAGTTATCTCAGCAGTAGGCTCCCTGAGCTCCAGCTCTAGTTGGTGGGGGAGGTGGTGCATATGGTAGAGATCATCCTCAGGGTGAGCGTGGTGTCCACACGGCCGGTAGAGGTGGCACCCATCCTAACCAAGGCGGTGGACATGTTGGTAGAAGTGGTACTCAGCTTGGTAGAGGTGGCGCATAGGTAGGTGGTCAGACTCATTTCTATACTTTCTCAGGTAGACCCCAGACAGAGGCATCTGATGTAGTTATCATAAGTACTATTCTAGTATGTGATTAGATGACTACAGCCTTATTTGATCCAGGATCCACCTTTTCTTATGTCTGTACATATTTTGTTGTGGGTCTAACATGATTTGTGATTTACTTGATGTTCATGTACATGTTTCTACTCCTGTTGGTAATTTGGTGATAGTAGATAGAGTATACCGTTCTTGCCTTATTACATTTATGGGGTACAAGACCTAGCTAGATTTAGTGATTCCTGACATGGAGGACTTTAATGTCATTATGGGGATGAGCTGGTTGTCTCCGTATCATGCAATATTGGAATGTAATACTCAGACTTTGACTATAGTGATGCCCGGTATGTCTAGACTCGAGTGGAAGGGTGATTGTATCCCTATTCCTAAAAATATTATATCCTTTATTCGTGCTAAGAAGTTGATTGAGAGGGGTGTCTGGCATTTTTAGCACATTTTTTGGACACTAGTGCAGAGGTTCCATCCATAAGGTCAATTTCTGTAGTCTATGAGTTGTTGAAAGCGTTTCCCATGAATTTACCTGACATGCCACCAGACCATGATATTGACTTTTGTATTGATTTAGGGCTCGAGACTCATCTTATTTCTATTTTTTCATATCGGATGGAACCGATTGAGTTGAGAGAATTGAATGTTCAGTCACAGGACCAACTAAATAAGTGGTTTGTTCGTCTGAGTGCCTCTCCATGAGGTCCTTTTGTGTTGTTTGTGAAAAAGAAAGATGGAAGTATGCATATGTGCATTGATTATAGTCAGCTGAACAAGGTTACTAGAATAAGTACCCTCTCCCCCACATAGATAACCTATTCGATCAACTTTAGTGTGCATCCATATTCTCTTAAATTGATTAGAGGTTTGGTTATCATCAGTTGAAGATTCAAATTGGATATACCTAAGGCTTCTTTTCGGACCAGGTATGGGCATTATGAATTTTTGGTGATGTCTTTTAGGCTTACTAATTTCCCATCCGCCTTTATGAGTTTGATGAATAGAATCCTTAAACCATATTTAGATTATTCTGTAATTGTGTTTATTGATGAAATTTTGGTATACTCAATAAGTAAGGAAGAACATGAGGAACATTTGAGAGTTGTGTTGGGGTTGTTGAATGAGAAGCAGTTGCATGCTAAATTTTCTAAGTGTGAGTTTTGGTTATCTTCTATATCCTTTTTGGGGATTGTGGTTTCAAAGGAGGAAATTGTGGTTGATCCACAAAAAGTAGAGGTAGTTAAGAGTTGGACTAGTCCGACTTTAGTGACTGAGATTCACAGCTTTGTGGGGTTGGCTAGTTATTACCGCTAATTTGTGAAAGAGTTTGCTTCTATTGCTTCCCAGTTGACTCATTTGACTCAGAAAGATATGTTATTTTAGTGTTCTAATGAGTGTGAGGAGAGATTTTAAAATCTTATTACTTTGTTGACTAGATCTCACATCCTTTCTTTGCCTGTGGAGGGTAAGGACTTTATTGTTTATTGTGATTCTTTACGTTACAGTTTAGGTGTTGTTTTGATCACGATAAAAAATCATTGCATATGCTTCTAGGCAGTTGAAGGTTCGTGAGAAGAACTATCCTGCACATGACTTAATGTTTGCGGTGGTGGTGCTTACTCTTAAAATTTTGAGGCATTATCTTTATGGTGTCCATTTTGAGGTGTTTATTGACCACCACATCCTACAACATATGTTTATGCAGAGGGATCTGAACTTGAGCAAGCGTTGATAGATGGAGCTATGCAAGGACTATGATAATACTATCTTGTACCATTCGGGTAAGGCAAATGTGGTAATTAATGCTTTGAGTAGGAAGTTGAGGAGTATGGGTAGCATGGATTGTTTAGAGGCTACGAAGCATCCGTTGGCTAGAGAGGTTTAGACTATGGCTAACTGTTTTATGCGGCTCCATATAGCTGAGACTGGTGGATTTTTGGCTTGTGTTGAGGCAAGGACTTCATTTTTAGAGCAGATTAAGGCCAGACAGTTTGAGGATTATAAGTTGAGAAAGATTCATGATAAGGTCTTGCAGGGAGAGGCTAAAGAGGTTGTGATTGATATTGAGGGTGTCTTTAAGATTATGGGGTGTGTATGAGTTCCCGTGTTAATGATTTTATCACGATTATTATTATAGAGACTAATAGTTCAAGGTACTTTATACATCTTAGTGCTACCAAGATGTATCGTGATTTGAGACAACATTATTGGTAGAGTAGAGTAAAGCGTGATATTGTTAATTTTGTTGCCCATTGTCCAAATTATCAGCATGTGAAGTATAAGCATCAGAGACCCGGAGGGACAGTTCAGAGAATGCCCATTCTTAAATGGAAGTGGGAGAGGATTGCAATGGATTTTATCATTGGTCTTCCAAAGACCTTGGAAAAGTTTGATTCAATATGGTTGATTGTTGATTGTTTGACTAAGTCTGATCATTTCATTTCAGTTCAGGTGACCTATAATGCAGTAAAGTTAGCCAAGTTGTACATATGTGAGATTTTTCAAATGTATGGAATTCTGGTCTCCATTATTTCAGACAGAGGTACGCAGTTTATTCTAACTTGTGGAGAACATTGCATATTGAGAGGGTACTAGGTTGGACCTTAGTACAATATTTCACCCTCAGATTGATGGGTAGTTTGAGCAGATGATTCAAGTCTTAGAAGATATACTTCGCGTGTGTGTGATAGACTTTGGTAGTTATTGGGACAAGTTCTTTCCATTGGATGAGTTTGCATATAACAATGGTTATCACTCGAATATTGATATGGCTCCATTTAAGGCATTGTATATGAGGAGATATAGATCTCCTATTGGTTGGTTTGATGCTTTTGAGGTAAGGCCTTGGGGTATTGATCTGTTGAGGGATTCATTAGAGGATGTGAAGTTCATTCGAGAGAAGATCCTAGCAGCCCAGAGCAGGCAGAAAAAGTACGCAGATCAGAAGGTTAGGGATATGGAATTTATGTTAGGAGAGCAAGTATTGCTCAATGTTTCACCCATAAAGGGTGTGATGAGGTTTGGTAAGCGAGAAAAGCTCAGTCCAAGGTTTATTGGTCCATTCAAAATTCTAAAGCGTGTGGGAGAGGTAGCCTATGAATTGTATTTGCCTCCAGGTTTGTTGGGGGTTCACCCGGTGTTTCATGTGTCCATATTGAAGAAATATCATAGTGATGAGAATCACATTATTTGCTAGGATTCACTCCTGTTTGATGAGACTATGTCGTATGTAAAGGAAATTGTGGCTACCTTAGATAGAGGGATCTGCAAGTTGAGATCAAAAAAGATTGTGTCTATAAAGGTCTAGTGGAAGAACCATCCGGTTGGGGAGGCCACTTGGGAGATCGAATCAGACATGCATAGCAAGTTTTCTCAGCTTTTCATTTAGTCAGGTAATGTTTCCCCTGTTTCTCTTTCTTGTCCATTCGGGGATAAATAGTTATTTAATTGGCATATGATGTAACGACCTTCCAAGTCATTATAGGGTGGTTAGGGCCATAAGTACCCTGTTATAGTTCTCCTAGTGAGTTGAGTTAATAAAATCTCAAGGTGTGATGGTTTAAGACTAAAAACTGGTGTTGTGTATAATTATGATAAATTTTGATTCATGGTATTGTGTTTGAGGTATCATATTTCATTAGTGGGTGACCTAATAATCTTGACCTCCTTAGAAAATTCTGAGACTATGAGTGAATTCATGGCATGTGATTTTAGTGGATGCCGCATTGGGATCATTTTGTGATTCCCTAAGTATGAAAAGTGTTTTGTGAAATGTGTGTGTAGTGCAGATTTTCCGAACTACTGGTTCATGCACCACTGCAGTGGAAGAATTCTTACTGCAACAAGATAGCCATAGCGGTTATAGTGCTGCCGTGATGGACCTAGGCAATTTGCTAGGGCTCACCATAGAGAGCCCTATTTTGTTGTAGTAGTTCCGTCGTAGTGAGAGACCATCCACTTCAGCGAGTGACGAGAGACAAAATACCGATTTAAGTCACTTATTCTGAATTTTTCATAAAAAACTTCATTTTTTTTAAAATAAAATTGGCGCATGGCCTTATATTTAAAAAACAAAGTCTGTACAGAGATAATCAAAAAAAGGGGAAAGGCCCACTCCAAAGTGGAGCAGGCCCAATAACAAAAGAAGTGGAACCAACAAAAAGGAAATAGAGTGACTTTCTAAAATGAGCTTAGGACAGACCCTAATCTCAAGAGACAGTCGTCGTTTCCATGCCCAACTTTCCAATCGCCGCTGCATAGCCATAGGAGCTGAGATCGCCATGAGTGAAATGCCATGGGAGCTGAGAGATCTTCATCTGCTTTTTTTGGGGGTAAGTCTTCCTCTTCCTTGGTGTTTTTGGAGATTTCTTAGAGCTAAAACTGAATTTATAGGGTAAAGTGTTAGAGATGAGGTCACGTTGTTCTACCTGCCATGTCGTCATAATTTCTTTGAAAAACCGACCGGCAAGACGGTGGCAGCATTGGCCTCATTCAATCTAGTCACTCTACCCCTTAATTTCAAGTTCAGTGCTAATCGTCTCCCTTTGTTGACCATTGTGGAGGAGGAAGACCATTAGCTGGGTCATGAATTTGGGAAGGCACAGTTGGACTCCGGGAGCTGACTGTCGACATTTTCCTATTTCTAAAACTCTGGAGGTACGTAGTCTGACCCTCTCTCTTCAATACTCTTTTTCCCAAATCGGAGGAATGAATCCCAGAGGGGATTAATACCACCTCCAAACTCAGAGAGAGAGAGAGTGAAAAGAGAGGGTATAACTGATGATGACATACTTGTTGCAGGTTCATAGAGCAGCAAAGGACAATGGAGCAGAAAAAACATCAAGAAACTTACTTCTAAGCCCTGGTTTAATATCAGTTGACACCTTTAATCTCACAAGTGCGGATACTAAACCACTAGGAATGCTTCTGGCTAAGAATAGGTTGATGAAATTGCTATTGTGTTTTTACCACTGTAGGCTACTTGCTAGAAGTATTTGTGAGTGATGATCTGTTAGGAATGAGACTTTAAAGTTCTTCTGATGTGAGTTGTACCTAGTCTATCCAGATGTAGGATTTTTCTGCCTAGACTAGGAGTGTCTTGGATATGTTGAATTGTATAATCACCTGCAAAAACAAAAACAAGGTTAGCAAAAAAATTAGCAAGAGTATTTCCTTCCCGGAGGGAATGTTGTACTCTTACTGACAAGTTCCTTCTTATCCTGTTGATGAGGGCCACTTCCATTACCACACACCAAGGAGGTTTCCACCTACCCTCTAAAATATGCACCATAGTCATAGAATCAGATTCAATAATAATATGATTTAAGCCTTGATCCTGACAGTAAGCTAAACCTTACCTGATGGCCCTAGCCTCAGCAACCAAATTTGTAGTATCTGCAATCAAGAAACCTTTGGCCACTATAAACTTTCCCATTGAATTCCTTAGGCAAAAAGCAGTTGAACTAGGGCCTGGGTTTCCTTTAGAGGCACCATCAATATTACATTTGATCCAGTTATCTGCTGGTGGCAACCATCTCACAATCCTATAGTCAAACTCTGGCCTGTACCTTTCTAAAGCAACTACCATTTCTGGCCAGGTTTCCTGAGCCAATTCTCCTTGAATTTGTATTTGATGAATTTCCCTAAGGTTGTGGTAACATCTCTGATGATTTTAGTGGTAGAGTTAGCTCCTCCATGTAGGGTGGTGTTTCTTTTCTTCCAAATAAACCAAATGATGACCAATGGGACTACTTGATAGACAGTTTTGCTCCTTGAATTCCCATATGCACCCCACCATCTCCTGGCAACTTGTTTTAGAGAATTCTCTAAAGGAAATCCAACTACAGAGGTATAGTAACTCCAGATCCTGTTAGCAGTTTCTCCCCTTAGGAAAAGGTTTTCTGTGGTTTCTCTTTCCGGATTAGAGCAACAATTACAATTAGGAGAAACAATAGGGTTTCAAATGTTTAACATATGTGCCACATCAATCTTTCCCTGCCACACTCTCCAAATCAGGAAGGAGATTTTGAATGGAAGACCTTTGCTCCACATTTGCATGAAATCATCATTAATCTCTTCCCTTTGTCTAATTAACTCCCAAACACTACTAACACTGAAGGAGCCAGTGCTAGTTTTGGTCCACCAAGGCTGGTCATAATCTGTAGTCTTCTGTGCATTACTCAACTTTGAAACTGTAGACATATTTTTGTTGATTGTAGTATTGCCCACTCCTTTTGGTCAAACTTAGGAATAAACCTCTCTACTAGCCTTGATGAAAACCAGGACTGAATGCTGGGAATAAATGCATTGAATCTTACTCTCCCAGACCATCTAATACGTAGGGACATATTTCTACCATTTGCACTTTGGCATATATGGTTAAACCGTAATCATAATATAGTTAATAACTCTACTACTCCTATCCCTTACACCCTAATCATCGATCGTATCATATAATACACTTTCAGCTCCAACTCTCTCACAAACAACTCAAACCCCTCCATTCCAATCTCTATAAAATGAAAACCCCCCTCCAAAATCTACTTTTAAACTTAACATCGATGGTTCTTTTGACACTGTGAGCCATTCAGGTGGAATAGGAGGTGTTATTCATAATGATCTTGGTAATTGGAAATTGGGTTATCACCGCAAGCAGTTGGGACTAAACCCAACTCACATGGAACTCTCATCTTTGCTCAAAGGGGTGGAACTAGCGTACCAGCTCCAGCTAATGCCTTTGGAAATCGAAACCGACTCGACAGAGGTAATAACATGTTTAACTGAAAACTCTTACCCAATTTTTAACACAATTCTATCCTCTTGCAGGTACTTACCGAAGGAATTGAGAAATCCACTAATCTGACATAATTTCAAGGAAGACAATAAAGTACCTCACATTTTGACAAACTATGCAAGAACCAGTGGAACTGAAGATGGCATGACTCTACTTGTCCCTCCGTCATGGATATTATCTAACCTACTAGAAGATCAACTAGGACACTCTACTACTAAAAATGTGTCTCTTAGTATTTGTAATAGTCTAGTTAAATATGGGAATACTAATATTCCAGAAGTAACTTCCCCCTTGTAATGAAGTCCTAACCGTTTCTCGGTTTTATATATAAATAAACTCCTTTCCTACCAAATAAAAATCATATTCTCAATTTTCTTCAAAATTATATAGATCATTTATCGGAGTAAGTAGATTTTTGAATATACTTCCCCGTTCTAATTTATTTGGCACTTTTCGAATTTTGAGAATCAAATGAGTTTTTCTTTGACCCTAATCTTTTCGTATGCTTTATATATTTTAAATTTTCAATGATTATGATTTATAGTACTTTTTATATAATTTTTCACATATCTAATTTTTATTTCAAAAATTTAAAGATTTCATATCCTAGTGCATAGTTAAAAAAATTTTAATTAAAAATTAACCCTAAAAATTCAAATAGTATCGCATAAATTAAGACGGAAAGAGTAATAATTAATGCTTTAGTGTCGTGAAGTGATGTTTATTTTGGATCAATTTTTTTTTTAACTAAATGGACTAGAGAACGTATTCCCTTCGTCCATTTTTACCTGTTATTATTTCACTTTTTAAGGTCAAACTGCATGAACTTTGATTAATATTTTAAGATGTATTTTTTTATCGTATTAATATAAGAACGATTGCAACTTATAACATTTTTCGTATAGTTTTTAGTCATCTAAATTTTATATTTAAAATATTAAATAAATCTACTTCAGTTTAAATTTAAAATTTAGCCAAATTAACTTTTATAAAGTGAAATGTAACAAGTAAAATGAATGGAGGGAATAAAAGATATTTAGAATTACGAGAAGCATCGGTAGGAGTAATTTGAATTTATGGAGGTCACTGGTAAGTTGGTTAAGAATATTTTTGGGGAAAAAGAAAAGATGATCGAACATTAATCAATTGGTTTTATCGTCTCTCTTTCTCCGTCTCATATACTTTCTCCGTTCCTTTTTAGTTGGCATGTTAAGACTTTGCTCATCTATTAAGAAAAATTAATTAGAAGTGTAATTTGATTCATATACCCCTTCTTAGTCTTTATCTATTTATGTGTCTCTTAGTTATAGAATAACTAATGCTAAAGACAAAGTTGGAGGAAAATACTTAATTCTTTTTTGATTCTTTAAATTGACAAGTATTTTGGAACAATTATTTTTAGTATAACTGATAACTAAAAAGGAACGGAGGGAGTATATCTCTACTAGATACAAGGGCCAGTGTTTGTACGGACTCAGTATATATTATTTTTTTTGTTTTAATTTATGTGATATAGATAAAACTAGGAGTTAATCAAATTTTTATGTGATTTTTAAATATTTTAAGTTGTACATAAATTTCATATAATATATGTTATTCTCTGTCCCTATTTATGGATACTGATGGAATTTGAAGAGTCGACTAAATTTTTTATATAGTTTTTCAATATTTTAAGTTAATTATTGTGATTTATAGTACCTTCTACGTAATTTTCAACTAATATATGTTACTCTCTTTGTCCTAATTTATGTGGCATTGATAAAATTTGGAGAGTCAACCAAAAAAAATATGTCTTTAAATATTTTAAGTTGTTAATTATTGTGATTTATACTATTTTTTACGTTATTTTCAAATAATATTTGTTACTTTCTTTGTCTAAATTTATATGTCACTCATGAAGTTTCAAAAGTCAATCAAATTTTAATATATCTTTTAGATATTCTAAGTATTAATTATTATAATTTATTATTTTTTTTTACGTAATTGTTATATATATAATAAATTAAAAAAAGTAAAATAAGTAAATTACTAAAATGCTCTCGATCAGAAGCAGACATGTCGACCTTCATCTGCTTCTGCCCGCTTTTATATAATAGCATATATCTATTTTATTTTATTTTATTTTATGTAAAAGATAGTCCCTCTTTTTATTTTTGTTTGTTCTTTATATAAAAAATACATTTTCATGTTACTTTTATTAGCATATGAATTTTTATTTTTTTTATGTTTTACCTTTAACATTATTACATACCTATTTTTTAAATTATTATTAATATAAATATTATAATAAAATACCTATATCAATTAATATTTTTTAAAGAGCGTACATAATTCAAACTCAAGTAATTTTACTTTACAAACCACACGCCCTTTCATACGCATCCACTTTTATTAACTTTAGCAGTCACTGTTCTTAAAATTTTCAGCTAGCTGATCATTATATCTATATGTAGATATCATACCGTCATTATTGATTGACGCATTTGTCCTGTTTTTGTATTTGTGATTAGTAGATAAGTTAGTTAGCTATTTAAATTTTTATTTTATTAGTGATCAAAATTCAATTTTTCACCTTATAATTCTCTCCCTCATCCCCATTCCCCCAACCCCCACCCCAATCCTGAATGAAAAAGAAAATCTGGGACCTTCCCAAATAGTAGAAATATATATTTAGGGATAGAAGACTACTTTCAAGATACCACATTAGTGGTTGGGGGATAGGCATATAAAGAAAAGAGAGAGAGATAGAGATAGACACACATTTATTCCTTGCGTGATGCCACTGTGGTCCTCTTCCTATATAAAGGCCATCATACTCCCCCATCATTCCTCACACACAAAATGAGCTTTTCTTCCTTTCTAATAAAACAGTAACTGCTACTCTTTCAAATCTAGGGTTTCTCCTCAAGTATTCTGCAGGCTGGAGACAACTGACTTCATGAGGCTAAAAGGGGTAAAGAAAAATGATGGTGACAGAAGAGAGTGAGCACACATGATGTTTTCTCGCATAGATGTTAATATGCTTGAAGTTATGTGTGCTCACTGCTCTATCTGTCACCTCCCACGACTTTCTCTCTCTAAATTTCTTTATGTATGTATTCATGATGTTCGATTCATATTAATTGGATTAATAGATGACAAAGAAATCTGACCATGAGTGCCAAACCATTTCAGTATCTTCACTCTTACACCTCTTATGCTGGCCTTTGACTCTACTTGTTTCTATTTTTTATGTCAAGCATATAAGTTTAGTTTAGTGAGATGTACTTCTGAAGACGGGAATTTTTTTTCTTTATTAAAGTTTACATCTTAACCTGATTTCCTGAGCTCAATTGATTCTTGAGCGCTCATTTTAATGGACATTTTTAGCCGTACTCTTTCGATTAACACCCAATAAATCTGATCGTGAAACTCTTTTAAATCCTTAGTTTTACTTGGTTGGGGCAGAGTTTTCACCGAATATAAAAAACCTTGGATCTGATAACTAACAGGTTTACTTGGTTTATTTGCATATTTGTTGTGTACCTTTGGGTGTTGGGTAGTGAAATGCTTTGGAAATTTGTGCAATTTTTCTTATGCTCCTTATTGAATAATTCATCTTATATTTCTCTGCTTTCCATAAATCACTTTGGTTGTAGGAGTTTTTGGGCAGTCAAGTTCAGTATTCTTTCTCTGCAAGGTGGTAAGTATGTTCTTTTGGTGATTTCCTGCAATTTCACTAATAAAAAACGAGGAAAATTCTGTCTTTCTAGTTCAAATGGACGCCCAATCTTTCTGCTGTATTTTTTTTTTTCCAAACAAGGTTGATTATCTAGTAGTTTCTACTTCAAGATTTAGCAGTTTTCAATTTATTTAGGGTTAATAACTATTTTGGTCCCTCAGTTATCCGGTAGGTTCTACTATTAGTCCTAGTGGATATCTGCCTAAATAATTTTAACCTTTAATTACTTGAAATGTGCAATTTTTATCCCTTTGGCTGGTGAATAATCTCAATTTTCTTAAGTATAGCCGTTTTATTATTTAATTTCATATGTGTTATATTAAACTTTTATTTCCTATTTCATATTTCAAGGTAATCAAACTTGTGAATAATATATCTAAATGTGACATATTTTATACATAAAGGAACCAAAATCACACATTTTAATTAATTAAAGATCAAATGTGTTGAGTCACAGAAAACATGAATTTAACTACGAAATTATCGGTAATTTCCAGCTAATCCGTGGCTAAAAAGTTTCTAGCTAATTGAATTTTCTTATAATTCATCATAGCTGATTAAATGGGATTAGCATGGTTTTTAGCTGTTTAACTATGGAATTTTGTCTTTTTAATTCCTTATTTTTTAGTAGTGTCATTTAATTTATCACAAAGATCAAAATCAGAATTTATCAATAACTAAAGGATCAAAATTGTTACTATTATTGCATTTATCTTTTGAGGTCCAAAATATTAGTTGTTCTAACAAAATGAATTTGTCTGAGTATTTGCATGTTAGAAAGAAAAGAAGTGACGTAATGTTTTTTTAAAAAAAAAATCTACACTTACTGTTTCGATTAATGAGTTGTTCATTGATATATTTAAGAAGAGTTAGATAAATATTCTTATGATTAAGAGTAAGACTATTAAATATCTTAAATAAAAATGTATAAAATTTTGAACGACAGATAAATATGGATCGAAGGTAGCATATAGAATGCAATTTACAACATTTTTGTTCACAAATGTGAACAAATTATCATTTAAGTGACAACTAATTAAGTACTGTTATAAATATTTTAGAACATTTTGGGATTTGGCTCATCTCCATTACACCTTCTCTACATTTATTCAGGTACATATTTAGATGAATGACACTTGTCATATTTAAAATTTAAAGGACTAGATTAAATTAACTTAACAGGCATTTTAACTATAGTTAAAAAATAAGTTAGAAAAAAACTCACCAACTTTGATAATGAAAATCTCATCCTCCACAAATTTTGGCTCCTCATTAATATCATTTTTTCATACTATATGTTTTACATCCCATTAATATTATTGCCCTAATTTATAATTAAGAATACACTCTGTTTTTTATTATCTCACCAAATAAAATCAAAGATCAAGGTGTAATGAGATCACACACGGTTAAAGAAGCAGCAAATAATTAAGAAAAAAACTAACTTTATCACAAAAAATAAAATCAAAGATCAAGGTGTAATGAGTTATGAGATCACACATGGATAAAGAAGCAACAAATAATTAAAAAAAAAGACTAACTTTATTGTTAAATAGAAAATATCTTAAAATATTTTGCAAATACTACTATACAATATCTTCTTTCCTCTTTCTTTTTCTTTCATTTTTGGCGTAATTTTACTCGCCAAATACTGATTTTTTTACTTAATAAAAGTTAAATTTTTAATTTTTTCTGTTAAAGATAGTTTACAAGATTTCAACAAAAAATAAATAAAAAATATAAATTATATTTATATGTTAAATTAATTCAGAAAGTATAATTAAAGTGATGATATTAATGAGGAGCCAAATTTGTGGAAGATAAGATTTTTCTTACCAAAGTTAGTGAGTTTTTTTTTAAACTTATTCTTTAACTATGATTAAGATGTTAATTTAATTTAGACCCTTAAATTTTAAATATGACAAATGTCATTCATCTAAATATGCACTTAAGAAAATAGAGAGAAGGTGTAATGGAGACGAGTCAAATCCAACATTTTGAATGGCCACATAGGACAGTAGGGTATTAACTTACACATGCATGTCTTGTGCCTTCCACAATGATCCCAAAGTGTCCATAAACACACCAGAAGGTAAAAAGGCAAAGTTGAGTTGAATTGCTTGGCTGATTTTATTTTAGCAGTTTTATTTGACTTGTAGTATATGCTAAAAACACGACTGTATCTCAACAAGAAGTGGTGGCTGATGTAGACATATCTTCTCCTTTTTTGCTAGAGAAATCAAATTATGGATTTTGTCATCAAACATTTATGAAAATCCTTCAATATTTAGATTAATCCACATATTCAAGATCCCAAATCTGATCGATACATGTTTTTAGTGGGATACAAGTCAATATGTTTTCTTGGTTGCCTCAAAAATGCTTTTTCAGTATTTCGATTCTACACTGTGATTAATCCATCATGTTCAAGATTCTGGAGTTTGAATGCTTGAATGGTTAACTCAAGGAGAACAAAATTCGCCAATTTCTCATTTATTGAGTGATTTTTTCGCCTTTTTTTGTTTATCTCCTTTAAATCTTTTTGTTTATACGAGCTTTTGGGAAATATCATCAGTTACTTGCTGGGAATGTTAAAAAATAAATACTATGTGATATTTAAATATGTATATATCTATCGCTTTTCGTTCATCCATTTGATTCTTTTAATGGATATCGAGATTTAGATGGTAAACCTATAGTAATTGTCCATCAAAGTAACTCAATTTTATTTTATCCTTAAAAAGTTATTTGACTTTGCCTAATTAGCTTTTATGATCATTTTAGCTAGAAATATATTTTTTGATACCTATTAATAACGTGGAAACTCTAAATTCTTAGGAAAAAAATATTTAAAAAATTAAAGTCAATATAAAATTATATTTAGGATCTAACTCATCCTAAACTCAATCCAATTCTTGATCTGACACATTTAATAAATAATTTAACTATATAAGAGATGTACTTAATAAGATTCAACTAAAAAAATACAATGGTTAAATGTTTTTAAAGAAATCTCTAATATTTACCATGTTAGAAATTGAAGAATTATTGTACTCATTTAGTTTTTTTTTTTTTTTGGTAACTAACGGATTATTATTTACTAAGTAAATATTTCTGTTCAAACTCCCTAGCAGTTGGAGCATCAAACCTCACAATTGACTAAGCAAAACATCAACAAAGCTACCCTACCATTACAATTGTGCTATGCTCCAAGGGTAAAAATTCATAGTATCGAATGGTCTTCATGGAACCTTGAACATGAACTTCTTGGATAATATTTCGCACCATAAATCCCTCCTCCTTTCGGTGATGTAAAAACACTCTGGAGTTTCTCTCAAGTCATATATGATATACAACAACAGCTAAGCACATCTGATATATCTCTGCTTGTATACTTTGCCCAATTGCGTGTGTAGTTGTTCAATGCTTCTCCTCTTGCTAAGTAGTGACATGTCTGTGGATACCCTGCCATTGCAGCATCTTACTCCGACCTTCCCGGAGTAAGAGCAGTCAAAGAACAAGTGGTTATGACTTTTATTAACCTGATCACATAAGGGGCACCGAGCAGAATCAATTGTATTTCTGTTATAATTTTTTGAAATTCGCGCTATATATTGGTACAATTTTAAATTCTGAAATTCATGTTGTATAAGAGATACACTAATTGACTCTATAACAGTGATACAACAATTTTGTTGTATTTGTTCGCTTAATTTTATTGTATTTATTCATTCAATTTAGTTGGATATTGTATCTATTCGCTCAATCGAACTGTATCAACACTTTGTCAATTTTGCTAGATACACTAACTTAAGGGCAAGTTGCTCTGTATCAATGTATCAGTTTATTTTTAAATCTTTTGAGTATATATCATGTATGTATTAGTGTATCACTTATATTTTATGAGATACACATGTATCATCACCACAAAAATTATTTCAATCATCACTATAAATTCGAATCTCAATCCTAAATACAAATAAAAAATACTCCAAATACAACTTAGCTATAATTTAAATTACACAATCCAAAAACATTCCAAATATAAATGTATTTTTGAGTGTATCATTATTGATCATTGATTCAGGGGAAGTCATTTAAGTTAAGAGAGATTAAACTGAGTTATTTTTTTTCTCAAAAATTAACAAATTGAGGAAGGGGATATATCCTTACCTACCAGTAGAAATGTTCCTAGTTGAGTCAAAAGTAGTGACTTCAGTTAAATCTATTGATTCCACTTTAACTTGAATTTGCCTCAATAGAGTAGAGTGGTCCTAAGGTTAATGGTGTTTGATTTTCTGGCTGATCTAGGGAAAATGTCAGTCCACAGTCTGAAGCAGTTTACTACGTCTTTTCATGGAATCTACTTAATTTTTATGATTTATATGTTGCATAGATGTTTCAGCGCGGAAGTGTAGAGATTGGTTGTGAATGATTAAAAGAGAGGTAAAGATAGTTCGAAAAAGTATTGGACAGAGGTGATTAGATAGGACATAGGGAAACTTTAGCGAGAACACATGACCTTAAATAGGAGATTATGGATTAGGGTAGATGGTTAGTTAGGTAGTTGTGATTTGTCCCGCTTATTCTTCATCCTAGTATTCATACTATTACTTTGAAGGTTTCTTGTTATAATTCAATTTCCCTGACTATTTGATGTTTTTGGCTATGAATTCGTAATATTTTTCTTGTCACGACCTTTTTAGTATGTTTTGTTATGCTTTCTTTAGCATTTGTTCATGATTTCTTCTCTCTTGTTGTTTCCTTTTTCAAGAACTGCTTTGTAATTTTTTTTTGACCGAGGGTCTATTGAAAACGGTCTTTCTACCCCAACAAAGTAAAAATAATGTCTACGTACACACTATTCTCCTCAATCCTCACTTATGAAATTATATTGGGTATGCTATTATTATTTTACAATCTGTTGGAAAATGAATTGGCAGAGGGCTTTTTCAATTAATTAATTTTTTTTCTACAAGACAAAGAGAGGAAAATATATTTCTTTACTTCTTCCAAACTTGATAACATAAAATGGCTATATTTTCATCAAGGTATTTATAAAAAATCTAGACTTTTCCTTTTCTTTCAACACATATTCAAAAACCCTTAATGCATCTTCATATTAACTTCATAACACAAACTAAATCAACTCATGCACTTGAGATCGATGAATCTAATTTATTCACTACTAAAAAGAAAATTCACTAAAAAATTTTAGTGGCTATTCCCACAAATATTTTGATTGAATCGCCAGGAAAAGAGAAAATAGTAATATTTTTGTATGGAAAAATTAGGAAGTTTTCTACTATTTCAGTGAAAATTTATTTTCCATCATACATTTTCCTAGTGAGCTGGTTCGGTAAAAATGAGTGAAAAAAATCATGATCTATAGCATACATTTTTCACTGATTCGTGGCGGAAAAAACCTTTTTTCCTGGCAGTGATTTTTCCAACACAATCTACTGGCTCTCTTTTATCTTCTTGTGCAGGAACATTTGAAGATTACATATTCTAGAACCAGAAACCATTCCATCTACACTTCGGATATGGATATTTTGCCGGCATAGTCCCTAGATCTTCTTTCTTTTAGTTTACTCATCCTTTGAAGGCTTGTTTTCATTCGGACTTCAATAGCAAAGATGCCTCAAGAAATCATCTAACATTTTTTGAGTATTCCAAAAATGATTTTATACATTTTCTATTTTACGGGTACGTCCTTCCATCTACACTAATTAGCTTGTACTTGCACCTAGTGGTGTGGCCTTGTGGTCAATGAACTGGACTTATAAGAATCATGAGGCTTGAGGTCTCAGGTTCAAATTTCAAGTGAGACAAAAAATACTAGGTAATTCTAGCTTCCCATATGTTCTAGGCTTTTAGTGGACAGAGTTTCCTGATACCTATTGCTAGTGAGATGTGACAAATATCTCGTGGAATTAATCGAAGTGGGCGAAAGCTGGCCCGGATAACACTATAATAAAAAAAAAAAAAGTTAGCTTGTACTTTTATTAATTTCTCTTTTCTCTCTTCCATCCTCCTTTGGATATGATGGTTTAAGACGGTTTTCTTTTTCGTCTTTTATTTATTTTTTTCCCAAATGAAGGAGTCCAGTTACATTATACATGCCAAAAAGGGAAAGAAGCTAGTACTCACATTCTCTTGGATAAGTTTCTTTTGATTTTTTTCTTTTACCAACACTGCACATTCAAAAATGGTTCTTAATTAGGTTGATCAGATGTACAGTGGTATTTTCATTTAGCTCCTGTTTTTGATTATAACCAGATCTCTATGTTTATTTTAGATTCGATTCATGATGCCAGGCTAGCCACATGCAGGAAGATTAATTTAGTGCCCTTCAGTTTTTGCTGTCTCAACGGAAAAAACAATGATTTTCGAAGATCTCTTATTAGGGAACCATACTTCCGTTACTTCATAATTGTCAATGGCCGGTTGTTTATTATTTGTTTGCTGATTAAAGTTAGTTGCTTTACCTATTTTAACATATTCTTTCGATATAAAGCAACAGTGTTACAGTTAACACTGTTGCTTTTCCGGCGCAATATCATACTTAAAATGAATAAATAAAAGTTCTTTGCTTTTTTTTGTGATACATATTTAAAGAAAAGTAGCAGGACTTATTGTTCCCCTCTTTTTAAAGAATTCCTGTGACTAAACTTGAAGATGTTTCCAACAAAATATTGTTGTAATAAGAGAACAGCCAGTTGAGTGTGTGTATATTTACTTTATTTTTTTATAGTGGGTTCTCCGGCCTCCATTGAAGAAAAAAGCATAGGAATATCACATTCCAATTCCTTTTTTTCTTTTTCCAGTTTTACCTCCAGCTCTTTTCTGAATTTCTATTTTCATTAGATTTCATTCCTAGGTTACAATTGTTTTGTAATATGAATATAGCTACAGTCTAGTGATTGAAGGGGCAAGGAATTAGAGTTAATTTCTAGGTTGCAAGACTTGTAATTTGAATTCCATTGACTCCCACGGTTTTAGTGAAGTTAGGGAGAAATTCTGCACAGGTGTAGGTAATGGATTTTCACTCTTATGAGATGGGTGGTTTTCATGTAAAATTATTGTGTTACTTTACTATTCTTTACATTTCACAAAGTAGTCTCAAGAAACAGATAAAATAACCTGGTCCATCACATAGACGAAAATCTAGTATAATCGAATTCACTCCCCTATTGTGTTAGTAGGTCATGCAGAATATCAATTTTGTATCCGAGTGGGTTATCTTGCTAAGAGTCTAAAACTTAAGAAAAGATCAAGATGAATTTTGCACCTCCTCTCGGACACAGTAAAGGACAACATATCAACAGGCCTCCCTTATTCAATGGGCAGTACTACTCATGGTGAAAAACAAGGATGAACCTCTTTCAAACTGAAGATTACGAACTCTGAAATAGGGTCACTGATGGTCCAAAGTATCCAACTAATAAGGATGCTAAAAACAATGATTTTCCAAAGATAAAGGGTGAGTATGAAGAGGCTGACCTTCAAATGCTTGGAAAGAATACCAAATTCAAGTGCATCCTAGTGTGTGATCTTGGACTAGATGAATACAATCGAATATTTGGTAGACACAGGTAATAAATAAGAGAATACTAAAGATCCGAGCCATAGAATTTCTCAAAAATTCTGAACCCTGAACTGGTGAATGCACACGAACGAACAACTCAAGTACAAAAATTCACAATAGTCATGTTATTTACTGAATATGACACTTTCAAAATAAAGGCAGGAGAATCACTTCAACACATGATCACTAGGTTCAAGACCATCGTGATGAGCTGGAATCCCTAGAAAAAGCACTCACCACTAAATTATTGGTGGACAAAGTTCTCAGATCTCTTCCTAAGACTTGGGATGTGAAAATCACCGCCATGAGAGAAGCCAAGCATTTGACAATCATGAATCTATATGAACTGATTGAAGACTTCAAAATATATGAGATGAACACGAAAGGGTTCAAGAAGGGAGAAGGAAGCTAGTACAGAACTCTGTCCTTCAAGGCAACTTAAAGTGAAGGATCAGACCCGGATGATGAAGAGATGATCCCGATCACTAAAAATTTCAAGAAATTCCTCAAGAAAAGTAGCAACTATGGAAAAAAATGATCCCGAGAAAGGAAATAAGTTCAGAGAAAAGACAGTTAGGAGGATGTTATAAGTGATATAAGACTGATCATCAAATAAAGGACTATCCTATGTGAGAGATCAAATGGAAAAGGGAAAGAGATAAAAAGGAATAATTTTAAGAGAAGAAAGCATCATCAAAAGTCATGATGGTTGCCTGGCGATCAAGTTCTGATGACTCAAACAATGAAGCTGCAGATAACATTGCTTTGATGGCCCTTGAAGATTAAGATTTTGACATTGATGAAAAAGAGGTAAATATTCTTAACCTGAAAGAAAAACTAAAACTTTAAAAAAAAAGAGATTATCCTCTCTAATGATCACCTTGATAGATGATTTTCGTGATCTCACTGAAAAAAGAGATCAACTACTGAGTTTCTTTACTATTCTGAAGTATGAGTATATTAACATTGAAAATATCTAAATCAGACTAGAAAAGAAAATGAGTCATTGAAGAAACATATTCAACAACATGATTCATCTATCTTGTCTCTCATATTTGAAATTTTAAAATTAATTGTCACAAGGAAAGACAATAATCAATGACGAACAAATTAAATATGATCATGAGTTATGAAAAATCAAAGATTAACTCTATGAAAAAAGAGAAAAATCTAGAAGAACTAGTCTAGAACTGTCAAGGGCTAAGAATGAGCTTGAGAGAGTAAGTCGATAGATCAAAACCTCAATAATTTTAACTCAACTCAGTAGTAGAATGAATAGTGTTACAACTAGTATAGGATTCTAAAAGGAGACATTTAAAAATGAATCTGAACTATGCTCATATTATGAAAATATTGGTCATCTAAGATTTTAAATGTCCAATGACAATATGGCAGAAAAACAAAAACATGAATGCTGCCATGAAAAAAAGGGAAAAGTCATACAAAATTGTATGGAACACAAAGAAGGAACATGTATGTGAAAAAGAGGAAACATTCCCATGTGCTATCTAACTGGACCAAAAGAGATCTAATTCATCTTTTTGTTCTAGTAAAAAGATCCAAACTTGTTTGAGTTTCTAAAACTAACCTCTGATTAGTTGCAGGTTAAAGTTGAGAGTAAGCAATCAGAACTGGTACATGGATAGTATTTTCTCAAGGCATATGAATGGAGATAAATAGAAGTTCCTCTCACTTATTGAAGAAAAGGGTAGAAAGGTGTCATGATTCAACTACCGGATCATGTGGGTACCTACTCTAATTACCTAGATAGAAAAATCCTTACCATCCGATTAAAACAGGTATGCGAAAGTCAATAAGAAAATATAAAATTTGCCTTTATAGACATAAAACCAGTCTTAAATCTGTTGAAAACAATGAATTTCTTTTCAAAATACAACAAAAACCCTTCCCTAGGAACTAGTCTAAGTAGGTACAAGAGCTATTAAGAGAAATAGAAAAGAAATAAGACACAACTCCTACCATAGGAAGTGATGAATAGAAGCTGATGGAGATTGCCATCCTCAACACCAGAGAAACATCAACTGATCCTAAAATTAAACTATACCCAAAACGCATAGCAAGAGTAGTATCAGTATAAATAACACGTACTGGTAGACATCATCGGTCGACCCAAATCAAATCACATAAACATCAAATAAATATCCAGGAGAAAATATACAACTGAAGAGTTATTTAGCTAGAGGTTTTTTATTAAATAATTACTTAACAGCTTGACATACTACCAGTCTTATCACAAAAAGGAAAACCTTCCTCGTGCCAAGCCAGACCTCATTATGTGACTACCTATGAGTTCTACGTACTCAACCCCCAAGGTTCTTTACTCTTGTCATCCCGCTGATTCAGGCACTCACAGAATACTAGCCTTGTTCTACTAACCCAGTCATACCTTGACACTCTCGCATCTTGAGTTCACCTAAATCTATATGCCACAATTAACAAGACGGTGTCACCCCGTCTTTTTGGCCTAAAATGTGACAACGGCTATACTACCGAGCTTACCCATATCATAAGTGCAACACAAACATTATCGGGTAACCTTATCTCACGTTCATAACACTTAGCCCTTGTTAATCCTGCTACCAACCTAGCCCATACATCACGCCAAGTCGATATGCCTCTCCCAATAAGACTCTAAGTTAATAATCCTGACTACCAATCATTAACCAAGTCAATAATCATGACTCTACAACAATGACCTACACCTTATACCAACTGCATAGGTAATAGACAACATAGACTTGTGCCACATTATGCAATTAATCCGTATCTCTCAAGTATCCCTAAACATAACAACTATGATAACTTCAGGTGTTCCCGGTTTAAAATGTACCCACCCTTAGAGATAAAAACATAGTAAGGTAAACAGTCAATCCAGTTCATTCAAGGAACCAACATATAGACCATAAGACTGATAAGCCCGGTTCACTCAGGGAACCAACATATAGACCATAAGACCGATAAGCCTGGTTCACTCTGGTAACTAATATGTAAGAATATCAGGTAATAGATAAGCCAGTTTACTCAAGGAAACAATATGTAAGAATATCAGGTAACAGATAATCCCAGTTCACTCAAGGAACCAATATGTAAGAATATCAGGTACCAGATATGCTCGGTTCACTCAAGAAACAAACATGTAAGAATATCATGTAACAGATAATCCCGGTTCACTCAAGGAACCAAGATGTAAGGTTATCAGGTATTAGATAAGCCTGGTTCACTCAAGGAACCAACATATAAGAATATCAGGTTATAGATAAGCCCGGTTCACTCAAAAAATTAACATGTAAGAATATCAGGTAACATAAGCCCGATTCACTCAAGGAGCCAACATACAAAAAATAACAAGTAAACTTGTACCAGGAGTGGTACCCAAGCCAACCATAAATGAACCTGTAACAGGCGTGGTACCTGAGCCAACCAATAAATAAGCCTATATTAGGTGCTGTACCCAAGCCAACCAATAAATAATAGAACTCTACCAGGTGTGGTACCCGATCCAACTAATGAATCATAGAACCTGTACCAGGCGTGGTACCCGAGCCAACCAATGAATCATAAAATATATACCAGGTGTGATACTCGATCCAACCAATGAACAACATCAACCAATCCTGTGAAGATATCCAAATACTGGTACATCCCACAGTAATAACAGATATCACTATAATCACAACCACACTGAGAATAAGTAGTCCTACTTGTACAGTCAACAAGCCTTTAGCATAACCTCATTATATGTGATTAACACTTAGGATATCATTTAACCATTACCTTTCTTAAGCATGTATTTACAATAATAGATAACCACCAAACACTTGATCAACTTGAGTTATTCATTTAATGTAATCAACATTCATTCTTTAACACATCAATCACAAGCGGATATGATTCATTGAGTTCATCAATTACAACATGTCCCCGCTAAATTAAGTAAGCATATCAAGCCATATTCCTTAGATTTAAATACTCATTTTAGGGGTGCACATTCATCCAAATGGAATCTAAACTTTAATTCCAAAACATAATTTCATTCATTGCTCCCATCCCCCTACTATTTAAATCAGGACAAAGGATTTCGCTATTATGTAGTAACCCCTACATTCAAGTCATTCTAAGGTTGAAGAAACTGTTCCATTAGCCAATTATCAAGGGGTGGATAATCATAGGGTAACACATAATTGGAAAGATTTTATTATTACAACAAACAATAATTTCTGACCCAATTTATCGGGTTTTCATATGTTTTACGCACCCAAACACCGTGCCTGGAGGCCTAAACATGAAATCTCCCATCAATCTATGTTATATTCATATTATTCAATCCATGTCTAAACTACTCAGTAAAACCTAGCCTACATGTACGCCAAGCAGGTGCTATAGATGTTTAAATGTAAACTTTGGCTCTGTGGAGGCAAATCCTGATGAGAAATCAGTGTAGAATCCATGAGTTTTATCCCATCAGAGTGAAAATTCCTCCTCTCCATTACTTCCAAGACATGAGGTAACCCTAGGAGGGTTTTAAAGCAAACCTTGTCCTTATTACAACTCAAAAGGAGAAAGAGAATATAAAAAGTCACTCTATGGTTTCTGATACCGTGACCCCACTATAGCGACCTGCCGGCTGCTATGGCGATTGCGCTATAGCGGGATGATATCAATCCATCATAAAATTTTAAATTCTAAAATTTTTCATTGAGTCAGCCTATATTAATTCGAGATCGCATTTCCAAAAGTCCTCGTAACCCTCACCCATAACGAGGTGTCTTTTAATAATGATAGAATAGGTCGTTATATAAGATACCAATTTACCCATTATTCATCCCCAAATGATTGCTAATAGGAAAGGAACGGCACGAGCCTAAATGAAACCTTAACGCCCTTACCACAACAATGTGTTTACAGACTTATGCGAACCACCAAAATTTTATTTCCCTCGATGTAATAAAATCCAAGCCAAAATTTATTACTACTACACCCCATCAAGGAATCTTCCTTGCTTCAAGTAGCATGAAACTATGCAGAGCAACCCTTTTCTCGAGCACCCAAGTAATCTGTGGCTTTGTTAATATACCATAACAAAAAGATTTCAAACATAATGGATAAATTAAATTTCAGTGCCATGAGAAACTGGATCCCGCTATGGCGACCCATTTTCCGCTATAGCAACATCGCTATAACAAGAAAATTCCTGCTATAGCGGGATCATAGTAGCAGCCTGCCTCCTGCTATAGTGATGTAGGCGAGGCAATAACTTTGGACAGTCTCAATTTTAGCTAATTTTTATCACGACCTAATTTCTCGGTCATGATGACACCTACAACCCCCCAGTAGGCGAACCTATCCCCGTATCCCGGAACGGTTAGTAATGGGCTACCTTCTAACAGTTTAGGTGGAAGATTTGATACATAAGCGGAAGCAAGGGCTTAATGAGAATAAAATAGATACAAGAGAGATATAAACAAGCAGGATCTAAACCAACCCAAAACCTGGTATCAAAGCGTATAAGAGTCGAACTACATCAGGAGTACAAAAGTCCAAAAGTCATATATACACAATGTCTCCAAAACTATAAGAGTACAAAATACACCAAGGATAACTGAAGTCAAGCTCTGAACGCCAAGAGCTCACCCATAGCCTGGATGATCCAAAAACTGTACCCCGCACGAGTCTCCGATGCGTTAACAGCGATGGCCCACGCTAGGATCTGCACCAGAAGATACAGAGGGTAGGGTGAGCACCAAATGTGAAGCATAAGGTACCCAATAGGTATCATAGGCCGACTAGGCACATATAAAGTAAAAGAGCAATAGCAGGAAGAGTAGGAACAAACAGACACAGAATTCAACGATAAGCACACAGGAGCTAGCCCAGAGGGAAGACAACAAAAACAACATATAAGGCTAGCATATAGAATATATACACACAACTGAACTGCTGAGTATGAACTGGGGAACCGAACTAAGCACGGTCTAGATGATGAGTGCCTGAACCTACATCATAAAATGATGTAGCACAAGATTATGCATCAATACTTTGAATGTACTGAGCATGCAAGATATATATATATATATATATATATATATATATATATATATATATATATACAAAGCTGGGCAATATAAACTGAACATGAAGATAGATTTACTGCAACATAACTGAATGCAATGACCAAGTATAAATCATGACATAGCATACTGAGCTGAATACTGAACATAAATACTGGATACAAAGTAAATGCACATGAATCCGACTGTGGGAGACACTACTAACCGACATACCCCAAGTTGAGCTAACTATGGGGCAAACCTATAACCCTGGATAGGAGAGTGTTCACACCTTGCCAAGGGCACGAACAAGTCTAACATGGATCCACTACTGATGTCCACAAGGGACAAGGAGATGCAGCCTAGTCTGACACCTGACTCCTTAAACCTACGGTGGCGCCGTAGTTCTGGGACTTGAGGACTGTTACTGAAGGTCTTAGCCTAAATTGATAGCTAAGCCTTCATCCTCTCGTCCGCTTGGTACTAAGTCTACTCCCAACTGAATATGAACAACAATATATTGAAATGATGGATAACTCAAAATACTGAAAATCAACTGAGAATGCAACATAAATATACTGGGAGATATGACATTCGAATCCTGGTACATGAACATATAATTAGAATGTCTAGTGAACTTAATTCATGAAATACTGGAAGTACACTACTAGGTTTTCTGAACCTTATACATGGAACTACACTAATTCTCTAAGAACATGTATTCAATACCATAGAGATTGTAGAAACTGAATTACGATAAATCTCTAAGTTCTAGGAACCCTAGGTTTGACAATTCATGGAGGAAACTGAAGACTAGTTGGAATCTAAGGACCTAATGGGTGAAAGGAACCCACTAGTGAAATACCACATACCTGGTGAAAAATTCCATGGAGAAATCCTTGGAATTTTTGGGGCTAAACTTTGGTGAAGGCCTTTCCTGGTTCTTGAGAGAAACTACGCCTCTGTTGATTCCTTTTTGTCTAAGTCCGATGATTTTTAGGAGACTGAGGGTTTATTTAGTTTTAGGCTACATAATCAGTCTTAGACGACATGAAACAACGTAGTGTAGGCATTAAATTTGGTAGGAAATGTCTGGAATGCCCCTGGAATTTAATTAGAAAAGCTGCTGAAAAATTGTGACCCAGGGATCATGACATGGTTCTACTACTCGTGGAAAGTTCCATGGGTCGTGGAACCCTATCATGGTTTCCTGGTCCTGAAAAATGGCCACTGGAATTAACCCTACGAGTTGGGTTCACGACTCGTGGAAACTTCCACGGGTCGTGGAACCCACTCATGGTTCCTGTAAGAAATTCCTGGTCCTCTCAACTTTGGTTACACGACTTGGGTTCATGACTCGTGGAAACTTCAACGGGTCGTGGAATCCACTCGTGGTTCCTGAGGACATAAGCATAGGCTACTGGAACTGGTTCCACAACTTGGGTTCACGACTTATGGAAACTACCACGTGTCATGGAACCCAATTGTGGTTCCTGAAGGCCGTCTGTTACAAGGATTCCACGGACCAGTTCTATGGTTCGTGGGAACTTCTACGGTCCATAGACTTGAGTCGTGGGATGAACTTCAGAGGAGCAGTCCTCTGATCTTTGTTCCACGAGTTCAGTCCATGACTCGTGTACTATTCCACGAATCGTGGAAGTGACTCGTGGTTCCTGGCAGTTGAATTTTTTTTTCTCCTGGTTTTCTAAGCTAAGTCTGGGCTTGGAAGTTCTGGGGTGTTACAATACCCTTCCCCCTGACACACACAGCCCAAAGCCTCAGGCTCGGAGCGGCAAGGTCCATGGAGGTCCCGGACCCCATACTAAAACTCAGAATCAAAACGTGTCCTCCAGAATCTAGTCCGGGTTCAAGCCAGTGGCTAAGTCTCAAATATGAATGCCTAGACCCTGTCTAGGACGAAAACAGTGAAGAATATGTCTCGAAAACCCTTCCAAGGATGCTTGGTCACAATCGGGTCTAAAATAGTAGTAAAAACATCTTAGATGCTCGACCTGGCCGAGCTTGATATCATTTCAAATCAGTAATAAAACTCAACTAGCACTCCGACCTGGTCGAGTCTAGCAATAGTGGTAAATCATGATAAAACCATATTTTTAACCTTCTTTTACCCCAAGAAGATTCACGTATCAAGTCAAATTATTTCCAAATCCAATTTTATCGAAAATGGGCCCCCAGGGCCATGAAAGGTTTAGAAAATCAGTTTCTGTAGGCTCGAAGCAAAAAATCATAATTAAACGTGGAAAAACCTCTCTATATGCATGGAAATGATATGATCAACCCAAATATCTGCCCAACAGCTCACAATCAACCTAACGGTCCTGCACAGGCTCCGAAGCTACTCAACAAGCATAACCAGCCTAGAAGGATATTTTTATGTCCAAGACTCGCGGACAATCCTTATAATCCCACATTCTATGTTCCAGAGTCAACATGACCTCACGGGTAATCAATATATCAACTAATAGGAAGACTACACACAATGGAGGAAAGAAATAGGATGAATCATGGAAAAACGGTCAAGGTCTGTGGTACCAACCTAATAAACCAACCCAAGGATGCCAACTAGTACAATTTTACCCGATATATGCGAAGTCTAGGGAGTTAAGCCATAATGTACCTGTCGTCCGAGGACAAGCTGCGGAAACGACGATATCCGAGGTCGAGCTGCTCCGAGAAGCTCCGAACAAGAATCAAACTATCAAATTCATGAATAAAATATTAAGATAAGTCTAATACCCATATTGCTACAATTGTAGCCGGGTCGATATCCGGGTCAAAAGAGGGATCACAGGTCCTGCAACCCAAAACCAAAAATGAAAAGAACCAAGATGACCCCAACGATGCCAAGAAGGCATGATCCAAATTTGAGAACAATTGGAAAAGGGAAGGGCACCAAAACAGCCCGCCCAAGTTGGGGATTAAAGAATGGAAATTTCAAAAATAAAAATGAAAATTGGGCAAGAATTACCTACCAAAATGATGGAAAATCAGACCAAGATGGATAAAACTTCACACCCACGAACATGCACAAGCTTAGGGGGCAGAATCTATCACAAAATTCAAGCTTTCGATGAGCATCAATGGAGGAATTAAGAGAAAAATCGAAGAAGGCAAGTTGGGGGAGATGACTTACTAAGAGGCAAAGAACTACGGATAATCGACGAACAAATAATTCTCCAAGGTTTAGAACTAAAATGGAGCAAAATGGTGGAGAGAATTTTGAGTTTTAGAGTGAGAAAAGTGAGGAGAAGGGCTGGAAAAAAAGAAATGACAGCAATAAATAGCTGTTGTCCGCAGCTGATTTTCTACACTTTTCAAAAAACTCGATGGGCATTCTAGGCATAATTGGAAAGCGATATTCAAAAACTAATAGTGCTAATAGAGTGGAAACGACATTCCGGACTCAACGGAATTGATGAAACTTCCATATGAGGTCGTTCAGAGAAATGTTGACCCAAGTCAACACTAACGAAAAGGAACTCAAAGGCTCGAAATGAGTCCTACTCACCCAAAACCCAAACCAACAATTTTCCTAGCCAAAATTCAACATTCCAGAGCTGATGGAATCGTCGAATTTCGAATCCGACACTCCGATCATCAAAAGTCACCCGAAGTTACACTTTCAACTCCAAATGGCCTGAAAACTGAGAAAACCACACAAAATCCACACTGAAAGTTCTCAAGCCCCAACTAAAGGTCCAACTAGACCAAACTCATCGCTTCGGAGCTAACAAAAATATCAGAATTCAATTCCGAGTACGTTAGCTAAGGATGTTGACTAAAGTTAACGATATTCTAAGTTTAAAGCTGTCACGCCCCAAACCATGGGAGGCATGACCGACACCCGGAGCCCCAAAAGGCCGAGGGTGCCAAAATAGATTGTATCTCTATTGAACCTGATGGGTGTATGAGACCGACAAGGTCTCTAAGAATAGCAATTTGAAACACTAAAATCTCAATAGTAGGTAAGCAACTCAAGGCCGACAAGGCTATTATCATAGTAGATAGCTAATAACAAGGCCGGCAAGGCCATTCCCAACATTGATGTATATATACACGTCTACAAGCCTCTAGGAGTAAGTAAAATATTGCATATCCAGGACAGGGCCCTGGACTACCCATAAGCTGTACATATACATAACCTGGTCAAAATATAAGCTAGACCTCTGACTCTCAGCTCCAGGAAGAATGGAGCTTACCAAAATGGCTGAACTCTGCAACTCCTACTGAAGAGGTCTATCTAGGTTTCTGTCTGGACCTGCAGGCATGAATGCAGCGCCCCCAGGCAATGGGGACGTCAGTACGACAATAATGTACTGGCATGTAAGGTAGAAGCATAAAAACAAGTCGCAAGTAGTAAATCTGAACAAGATATAATATGAAACTTGTAAACTGTAATTGGTAAGGCTCGTTAAGCTCTTTCTCCTTTATTCTTTTTTGAATAAAACACATGCATTAACTCACACCACAACTCACTCTTTATAACCCACGGTGAACCAGAATAGTGCCTCGGTGCACCCTATATATAATAGCCTCAATATGGCAGTTTCGCCTCGGCGCACACTATGTATATAATTGCCTCAATATGGCAGTAGCACCTTGGTGCACACTATGTATATAATGGCCTCAATATGGCAGTAGCACCTCGGTGCACACTATGTCTATAATAGCCTCAATATGGCAGTAGCACCTCGGTGCACACTAACACGCAAACCACGCATAATAAGTGTATTACTAGATTGACCTTTAAAGCAATTCTTGTTATTTATGAAGGTTCATTTAGATAACTTCTTTAGCCTTGGATTACTAGGTGTTGGACACAACATACAAAACACATATAAATGGGGATTTGACTTGCTAACTTTCCATGTATACTTTCTAAAGCTTGATTAGGGATCACAATACAAAGAGGAAACTTGACAAAAGGATAACTTACGTTTCATGCAAAAGAATCAGATTTTTATAAGAAGGCGACTTGAATCACCATAATGTATAACTAAGTTCCTTAAGACGGGTTGAGTTACCAAATCAGCTCTCTTACAACAGAATACTCAAATTCCTTCTTTCAGAGATTTAGAGTTCTATTTCTAGATTCATGCCGATAAGGAATAAAGAAGCCTTAACATACCTCGTTCCTTCCAAAGATTGTGCTTACCAGAACTTGCACTTTCCTTTATTAAGTTAATCTACAACACAAGGGTATAATGAAGCTAATATTAGCTCTTAAAGCTGATGCAACTTTCCCAAAACAGTAGCTAAACATTTCCCGGGCAAATTTACGTATTTTGCATTAATTAAAGGTGTATCGTCACACCTTTCTCCCCTATCCAATACACATAACACACACACCAACCTACTGCCTCCAATAATACAAAACACATCAAACATCCCCTACACAACTCACCATTCCGAAATACAATAGCAACACATTGAACCCACGGCTTCCGATCGTCGTCCCGTGAGTTCTTAACAACAATTCAACAACAGTTGTCCATCCGAACTTCAATCCAAAAATATGATTATGGGAAGAGTACTTACCACACTTGAAGGTGTGCTTTATTCTCTTTTTATTGATGCCTTGAAAAGCTTAAGTACCCCTGCACATACACCAACAAGAGAAGAAGAAATCTCTTAATTGTTACACAATTTCTATGTGTTAAATCTTAAGAAAGGGGCTGCCATAGTTCATGTCTTTCTTACCATAGGATACCCTAGCTATATATAGTATATTAATACTAAGATAACAATTTGTTTAACTCACCTTAAGCTTGAATTAATCTTGATCTTCTTAGAACCCTAAAGGGAGAGAAGGGCTGCCAAAAAGGAAAGGAGATAAGAGAGAATTTTTCCAGCTTTTTGTGATCAATATTGATCAACAAAAGGCCTGTATAAAGGGACCTTTTTGGCCAGCTTTTTTGAGTATATTTGGGCCAAAATGGGTCAAGAAACTTGGGCCAAAATTATCCTTTGCTTGGGCCTCAAAAGGGTTAAGTTTTGTGGCTGATTTTGGGCTTCTCTTGGATAAAAATGTGGTCAATATTGATGGCTATCTTTTGTAGTTGTTTGGGCAAGATTTGGTTGTGCTTTGATGGGCCAACTTTAACCTTCATTTAGGCTACCATTAGGTCTAATAATCCATGGTGTTGCTGCCCTTAATCGGCCCTCGAAACTTAGTTCGTTAGCGTAGGTAGGTGATGCACCTACTTGTCACCTAAGAGCTTAGATAAGTCGAGCAAGTACCTCACTTGTTTTATCTCATTTTCGAAACCCTCATCCTTATAATTTAACTTAACACTTATATACATTTGACCATTTCAAATTCTAGGCCAAAGTACCCCTTCACAATCTCGAGCTCAAATACCTTCGTCGATATTTACTTACTCACATAGGTTTTGAAAGGTACGGGGTGGTACATCCTTCCCCCCCTAGAATCATTCGTCCTCGAATGAAGGTAATGCATATAGAGCTCTAGTCCCTTAGGATTTTTTGAAATTTCGGCAGAGTTTCCTTTATAATTGGGACTATCCAAAAACCTGAAACTCAGCAAAAGTCCAGCACGATGCCTCACAGGGCGATACAACTATATACAATTAAATGTAATCATTTTCACATGTTCAAACCTGATCATATTTGCATAGTAGGAAGAGTATCAAGAACATAAGAATATGACTTACCTCTATACTATCTTCAAGTCATAAATAACTGGAGATGCTTTTTCCTCATTTCTTCCTCGGCTTCCCACATCATTTCCTCGATATTATTATTTCTCCACAACACCTTTACTGAGGCTACTTCTTTGGTTCTGAGCTTCCTAACTTGACGATTTAGGATAGAAATTGAGTACTTCCTTATAGGATAAGTCTTCAGAAAGTTGAACTTCTTTAATAGGCATAATACGTGAAGGATCTCCTATGCACCTTCGTAGCATCGACACATGAAATACAGGATGGACTGTCTCCAATTCTGTGGGTAAATCTAGCTCATATGCCACTTTTCCTACCCTCCGAATGATCCTGTATGGTCCAATATATCTTGGACTAAGCTTTCCCTTTTTACCAAATCGCACAACGCCTTTCATAGGCGAAACCTTTAGGAAAACCCAATCACTAATATTAAATTCCAAATCCTGACGTCGCACATCTGCATATGATTTCTGCCTACTCTGGGCTGTTAGTAATCTTTCTCGGATTAGCTTCACCTTCTCCATTGCCTGATTAACTAGGTTTGGCCCTAATAATCCTGCTTCTCCAATTTCAAACCATCCAATTGGTGATCTACACTTTCGCCCGTATAAAGCCTCATAAGGAGCCATTTGAATGCTTGCATGAAAGCTATTATTATAAGCAAACTCAATTAGTGGCAAATGGTCATCCCAACTCCCTTTAAAATCTAGTACACAAGCTCGTAGCATATCTTCGAGTGTTTGAATAGTGCGTTCAGCTTGTCCATCTGTCTGTGGATGAAAATCTGTACTGAGACTTATTTGAGTACCTAAGCCTCTCTGGAAAGACCTCCAGAAATTTGCTGTAAACTGAGCACCCCTATCTGAAATAATAGAAATTGGGACACCATGAAGTCAAACTATTTCACTAATATACAAGTTGGCATAATCTTCAGCAGTATAAGTTGTCCTGACTGGCAAAAAGTGAGCTGATTTTGTAAGTCTATCTACAATCACCCATATGGAATCATACTTCCGATAAGTACGGGGTAAGCCTGTAATAAAGTCCATGTTGATCACCTCCCATTTCCAGGTAGGTATCACTATACTTTGAGTTAGACCTCCGGGTCTCTGGTGTTCAATTTTTACCTGTTGACAATTCGGGCATTAGGCTACAAACTCTGCAATATTTCTCTTCATATTATTCCACCAATAAATATGTCGAAGATCATGATACATCTTCGTCGCTCCTGGATGAATTGAATAGCGGAAATAGTGAACTTCTGCCAAAATTTTCTCCCGAAGCTCCCCGACGTTAGGTACACATAGACGACCTTGATATTTCAGAACCCCATATTCCTTAAGCTCTATTAGTGGTTGCTTCTGTTGTGGAATTTCCTCCCTCAATCTTACTAATTCTGGATCATCATATTGTCTTTCCTTTACCTCTGTCATAAGTGAGGATTCCGCTGTGCTTTGAATAACAACTCCCCCATTACCTTGGTCTAGTAGTCGAACCTGCAAATTAGCTAACTGATGTAGTTCTCTTGTCATCTCAATCTTTCTATTTTCCACGTGGCTCAAGCTTCCCATGGATTTGCGGCTAAGTGCATCGGCCACTACATTGGCCTTCCCTGGATGGTACAAAATATCTATGTCATAATCCTTTAGTAACTCTAGCCACCTTCTTTGCCTTAGGTTTAAATTCTTCTATTTGAATAAATATTATAGACTTTTGTGGTCCGTAAACACGTCTACATGGACTCCAAACAAGTAGTGGAGCCAAATTTTCAAGGCAAATATAACTGCTGCCAATTCAAGATCGTGAGTAGGGTAATTTTGTTCGTGCTTTCTTAGTTGTCTCGAGGCATAGGCAATAACTTTACCATGTTGCATTAAAACGCAGCCCAACCCAATCCTTGAAGCATCATAATAAACAACATAACCTTCGGTTCCCTCTGGCAGAGTTAAGACAGGTGCTGAAGTAAGTCTGTCCTTCAACTCTTGAAAACTCTACTCAAATGCATCAGACCACTGGAACTTGGCAGCTTTATGAGTCAACTTTGTCAATGGTGCAGATATAGAAGAAAATCCTTCCATAAATCTCCGATAATAACCTGCTAAGCCCAAAAAACTACGGATCTCTGTAGCATTCAAGGGCCTCGGCCAATTCTTTACTACTTCAATCTTTTAGCCGTCAACTCTAATACCTTCATATGTAATTATATGGCCAAGAAAAGCCACTGAAGTCAACCAAAACTCACCTTTGGAGAACTTCGCATATAATTTATAGTTCTGAAGTGTTTGCAATACTGCACGTAAATGATCAGCATGTTCGACTTTGGACCGCGAGTAAATCAGGATATCATCAATAAATACGATCACGAATACATCTAGGAATGGCTTGAAGACCCGATTCATTAGGTCCATAAAAGTTGCTGGGGAATTAGTAAGCCCAAAAGACATTACTAGAAATTCAAAGTGGCCATACCTTGTTCTAAAGGCTGTTTTTGGAACATCTACCCCTTTAACACGTAACTGGTAGTACCCCGACCGCAAGTCAATCTTTGAAAAACATTTGGCGCCTTGCAACTGATCAAAAAGGTCATCAATCCTTGGAAGCGGATACTTATTCTTGATTGTAACTTTGTTCAGTTGTCGGTAATTGATACACATTCTCAAGGACCCATCCTTCTTACGAACAAACAAAATAGGTGCGCCCCATGGCGATGTACTAGGCATAATGAAACCTTTTTCGAGTAGATCCTTTAACTGTTCCTTTAACTCTCTTAATTCTGCAGGAGCCATCCTGTATGGGGGAATTGATATTGGCTGAGTATCTGGGAGTAGGTCAATGGAAAACTCAATTTCCCTTTCTGGAGGGATTCCTGGAAGCTCATCCGGGAATACATCTAGGAACTGAATCACCACGGGAACCGATTGAAGAGTCACTGGTCCATCCTCTGTGCTTCTTACTCAGACTAAATGATAAATATAGCCTTTAGTAATCATTTTCTGGGCCTTAAGGTAGGAAATTAACCTACCCCTTAGCGTGGCAGCATTACCTTTCCACTCTAGGATTGTCTTTTCCGGAAAATGGAATTTGACAACCTTATTTCTACAATCGATATTAGCATATAATGCAGCTAACCAGTCCATGCCCATAATTACATTGATGTCAGTCATATCTAATTCGATTAGATCAGCTGAAGTGAGATGGTCATAAATCCACACTGCACAATCTCGATAAACTCGTCTAGCTATAATAGATTCACCAACCGGAGTAGATACAACAAAAGGTCTAGGCAATAACTCAGGGCCTGCCCCCAACTTACCAGCAACGATCGGGGTAACATATAAAAGAGTAGAACCAGGATCTATAAGTGCATAAACAGCATGAGTAAAAATAGTCAATGTACCTGTAACAACATCAGGTGACGATTCCAAGTCCTGGCGACCGGCTAGAGCATAAGTGCGATTCTGGCCACTGCCTGAACTGGATACTCCTCCTCCTCCTCTAACTCTACCACGACCTGATATAGCCTGTTGGCCTATCCTAGGGGGATGAATAGTAGATGAAGAAGCTGCCATCGACCCTGTAGGCTGGGATATCTCACCCCTACTTCTACTCGGACAGTCTCGCATAAAGTGACCAGGATTCCCACATAAATAACAAGGATCTGAACCCAGGCGACATATCCCAGGATGCTTCCTACCATACTGAACACAAGGTGGCAAAGATGGCCTCATCTGACCTGAATGCCCCTGGCGATAGGAACTGAATGCACCTGAACTGTGGCCTGGTCCAGTCTGAGAAAAAACGATCATACCTCTGCCTTTGCAACTGATATGGGGCACCACTAGTAGGGTGGAGTGATCGCCTATTAAAATGTGGACTAACATTACCTCGTGGCTCTACATAGGACCTAGTACATCTAGCCCTCTTATTCTGATCCTTTTCTTGGCTTTGGTTATCTCCAATTTATACTTCAAGATCCTCTGCAGTCTGAGCAATAGCCTGTATATTAGAAATATTCATATCCTCTTGTGTGGATGCTATTGTTAATCCCTTAATCAATTCATCCTTAAGGCCATGCACATATCGATGAACTCTAGCTCGCATCGTACTAACAATATCGAGGGCGTACCTGGCTAATGAATTAATCTTGAGGCTGTACTGTCGAACATTCATATTGCCCTGCCTAAGGGCTAGAAATTGATCAAGTCTGGCCTCTCAAACCTTCTGTGGAAGATAGTGAGCTAGGAAGGCCTCTGAAAATTCCTCCCATTAAGCTTGGGGTGCATTTGATCCCCTAAAACGATCCTGAAAGATGCAAACTCCACTGCCTCCACTACTGTTGCATGCATGACTCGAAGTACTCGATAAGTCTGATCAATAAACTCCTAAGGATCCTCACGTGGGTCAGAGCCTATAAATATAGGAGGACTTAGGCTGATAAACTCTCGAGCCCTAGAACTTTATGAGCCACCTGACCTAGCACTCACTGATGCCCCAATTTGTTGTTGTTGTGTGGCTACCATCTGGGTCAATAATCGAACAGCACTCCTGATGTCCTGGTCCTCTTCTTCAGGTGGAGGAGCTACAAGTGCTGGTTCATCTCTAGCTATCTCAGATGCCACTGGAGCAGGTGGGGTCAGGGGTACTGGGTCCTCTCTAGTCTCATCAGGTACTTGATGAACTGGGATCTCTAGTGTCGGTGATTCACTTTGAGCCTCAAATCTATCCAATCAGATAGGCGAGGAATGACTAGTACCTTTCCCCGTATCCATGCCAACCCGTCGGCTACTTATTTGTCTGGTCACAGGCATTTATGTAAACAAGGAATAGAAAAACATGAATTAGACTTCAAACATCTTATGACCTCGCTCTATTGCATGATCTAGCAAATGAAAGAAGGATAACAATTCTTAAATGTCCCATAGCCTCATGATTATAGGTATGGTGCACAACACACCTATAAGCAAGACTCTACTAGACACGACTTGTAGATTCCTTGGGATTCGACGTGCTCTGATACCAAGTTTGTCACGCCCCAAACCATGGGAGGCATGACCGACACCCGGAGCCCCAAAAGGCCGAGGGTGCCAAAATAGAGTGTATCTCTATTGAACCTGCTGAGGGTCTGAGACCGACAAGGTCTCTAAGAATAACAATTTGAAACACTAAAAGCTCAATAGTAGGTAAACAACTCAAGGCCGACAAGGCTATTATCATAGTAGATAGCTAATAACAAGGCCGACAAGGCCATACCCAACACTGATGTACATATACATGTCTACAAGACTCTAGGAGTAAGTAAAATATCTCATATCCAGGGCAGGGACCTGGACTACCCATAAGTTGTACATATACATAACCTGGTCAAAATATAAGCTAGACCTCTGACTCGTCAGCTCCAGGAAGAATGGAGCTTACCAAAATGGCTGAACTCTGCAACTCCTAGTGAAGAGGTCTATCTGGGTTTCTGTCTGGACCTGCAGGCATGAATGCAGCGCCCCCAATCAATGGGGACGTCATTACGACAATAATGTACTGGCATGTAAGGTAAAAGCATAAAAGCAAGTCGCAAGTAGTAAATCTGAACAAGATATAATATGAAACTTGTAAACTGTAATTGGTAAGCTCGTTAAGCTCTTTCACCTTTATTCTTTTTTGAATAAAACACATGCATTAACTCACCACAACTCACTCTTTATAACCCACGCTAAACCAGAATAGTGCCTCGGTGCACCCTATATATAATAGCCTCAATATGGCAGTAGCGCCTCGGCGCACACTATGTATATAATGGCCTCAATATGGCAGTAGCACCTCGGTGCACACTATGTATATAATGGCCTCAATATGGCAGTAGCACCTCAGTGCACACTATGTCTATAATAGCCTCAATATGGCAGTAGCACCTCGGTGCACACTAACACGCAAACCACGCATAATAAGTGTATTACTAGATTGACCTTTAAAGCTATTCTTGTTATTTATGAAGGTTCACTTAGATAACTTCTTTAGCCTTGGCTAACTAGGTGTTGGACTCAACATACCAAACACATATAAATGGGGATTTGACTTGCTAACTTTCCTTGTATACTTTCTAAAGCTTGATTAGGGATCACAATACAAAGAAGAAACTTGACAAAAGGATAACTTACGTTTCGTGCAAAAAGAATCATATTTTTATAAGAAGGCGACTTGAATCACCATATTGTATAACTTAGTTCCTTAAGACTTTTTGAGTTACCAAATCATCTCTCTTACAAGAGAATACTCAAATTCCGTCTTTCGGAGATTTAGAGTTCTATTTCTAGATTCATGCCGATAAGGAATAAAGAAGCCTTAACATACCTCGTTCCTTCCGAAGATTGTGCTTACTGGAACTTGGGATTTCCTTTATTAAGTTAATCTACAACACAAGGATATAATGAAGCTAATATTAGCTCTTAAATCTGATGCAACCTTTCCAAAACAGTAGTTAAACATTTCCCGGGAAGATTTATGTATTTTGCATTAATTAAAGATGTATCGTCACACCTTTCTCCCCTGTCCAATACACATCACACACACCAACCTACTTCCTCCAATAATACAAAACACATCAAACATCCCCTACAAAACTCACCATGCCAAAATACAATAGCAACACATTGAACCCACGGCTTCCGATCGCCGTCTCGTGAGTTCTTAACAACAATTCAACAACAATTGTCCATCCGAACTTCAATCCAAAAATATGATTATGGGTAGAGTACTTACCACACTTGAAGGTGTGTTTTATCCTCTTTTTATTGATTCCTTGAAAAGCTTAAGTACCCCTACACATACACCAACAAGAGAAGAAGAAATCTCTTAATTGTTACACAATTTCTATGTGTTAAATCTTAAGAAAGGGGCTGCCATAGTTCATGTCTTTATTACCATAGGATACCCTAGATATATGTAGTATATTAATACCAAGATAACAAGTTGTTTAACTGACCTTAATCTTGAATTAATCTTGATCTTCTTAGAACCCTAAAGGGAGAGAAGGGCTGCCAAAAAGGAAAGGAGATAAGAGAGAATTTTTCCAGCTTTTTGTGATCAATATTGATCAACAAAAGGCCTGTATAAAGGGACCTTTTTGGCCGACTTTTTTGAGTATATTTGGGTCAAAATGGTCAAGAAACATGGGCCAAAATTACCCTTTGCTTGGGCCTCAAAAGGGTTAAGTTTTGTGGTTGATTTTGGGCTTCTCTGGGGTCAAAATGTTGTCAATATTGATGGCTACCTTTTGTAGTTGTTTGGGCCAGATTTGGTTGTGCTTTGATGGGCCAACTTTAAGCTTCATTTGGGCTACCATTAGGTCTAATAATCCATGGTGTTGCTGCCCATAATCGGCCCTCGGAAGTACCTCACTTGTTTTATCTCATTTTCAAAACCCCAATCCTAATAATTTAACTTAAAACTTATATACATTTGACCATTTCAAATTCTAGGCCAAAGTACCCCTTCACAATCTCGAGCTCAAATACCTTCATCGATATTTACTTACTCACATAGGTTTTGAAAGGTACGGGGTGTTACAAAAGCTCTAAAATAGGCTAACGGCTAAAACGACCAAAGGAACGACCAGGGCACTGAACTACCGGTCCCAACAAGACAAAAATGACTTAGGGCCACTACAGAAAGTCTCTAACAGTGCAATAAATGCAAAAACGCAAAGATGATAAGAAGGGTCATCATAACATCCACTACTAAAAGACTTTCGTCCTTGAAAGTCAAAAAGAAGAGAGTACCTGAAGGCTCGAACAACTGTGGATACTGAGCATGCAACTCGCTCTCGGTCTCCCAAGTAGCCTCCTCGACTGGATGATGCCTCCACTGCACTTTCACAATCGGAATCTCCCTAGATCTCAACCTCCTGATATCTCTGGCCAGAATAGCTATCGGCTCCTCAACAAATGATAAACTCTCATCCAACTGAACCGAATACCAATGCAACACATGAGATTCATCAATCATATACCGGCACAACATCGAAACATGGAAAACTAGGTGAACAGCTGAAAACATCGAAGGCAAGGCTAACATGTAGGCAACACTGCCAACCCTCTGTAGAATCTCAAACGGCCCAATAAACCTAGGGCTAAGCTTGCACCCCTGACCAAATCTCATCACGCCCTTCACGGGCGATACTGGGAGGAAAAATAGATCACCAACACTGAACTCTAAGGCACAAAGTCTACTATCAGCGTAGCTGTTCTGCCTACTCAGGGCTGCTCTAAGTCTTTCCTAGATCAAATGGACTCAGTCCAAGGAATCTCTAAGTAAATCTGTACCGTGTGGTCTGGACTCTAACCCATCAAACCAACCAATGGGCGATCTGGAATGCCTACCATACAAAGCCTCGAAAGGTGCCATGCCAATGCTCGAATGAAAGCTATTATTATATGCAAACTCAGCCAATGGCACAAAACTGATCCCATGAACCTCCAAAGTCAAGAACACAAGCTCGAAGCATGTCCTCTAGGACTTGTATAGTCCTCTCGAATTGGAAATCTTTCTAAGGGTGGAAAGCAGTACTAAGCTGAACCTCTGTACCCAAATCTCTCTGTATATCTCTCCAGAACTGAGATGTGAATTGAGTGCCTCGATCTGAAATGACAGAAGCTGGGACCCCATGCAATTGTACAATCTCACGAATGTAGATCTGAGCTAACCTCTCTGCCCCGTAAGAAGTCTGAACTGGCAAGAAATGTGTTGACTTAGTCAGCCTATCAATGATCACCCAAATGGAGTCAAACCCCCGAGTAGTGTGAGGTAAACCAATAACAAAGTCTATAGTAATACCTTCCCACTTCCACTCAGGAATGGGAAGTCGCTGCATCCTAGTCTCATGTGCTCGAACTTCACCTGTTGATAGTTCAAGCACTGAGATATGAACTCTTCCACGTCCCACTTCATACCACTCCACCAGTAAAGCTATCTCAGGTCTCTATATATCTTCACTGCGCCAGGATGGATGGAGTATCTGGAGCAATGTGCCTCACAGAGTATGAACTGTATCAAATCACCAACTCTCGGAACACAAAGTTGACCCTCAAACCTCAGATTCCTATCAAAACCTAAGGTTGCCCGGCTGGCCTCACCCCGAACCACCTGATCATGAAGGTCACACAAACTCTGATCCTCAAACTGTCGGCTCTGAATCTGATCAACTAGAGTAGAGCAAACCTCAACACTAGAAGGAACTCTGCTGGGATTTGATAAGTCAAGCCTAACCAAATAGTTAGCCAAGGACTGGATATTCAAGGACAATGGTCTCTCAGAATTTGAAAGTGAAGCTAGACTATTCATACACACCGCCTTCTGACTTAAGGCATTCGCTACCATGTTTTCCTTGCCCGAATTGTATAAAATAGTGAAATTGTAGTCCTTCAGCAACTCAATCCATCTCCTATGCCTCGAGTTCAGCTTGCGCTGCCTCCTAATGTACTAAAGACTAGGATGGTCAATGAATATCTCGCAATGAACTCCATAAAGATAGTGCATATAGATCTTGAGCGCGAAGACTACCGCCGCCAACTCCAAGTCATGAGTGGGGTAGTTGCGCTCGTGAACCTTCAGTTGTCTCGATGCACATACTATCACTCGACCCTGCTGCATCAACACACAACCAAGACCGACCCCTGAAGTATCACAATACACGGAGAAACTCTAACCCTTAACTGGCAAAGCCAAAACTTGAGATGAAGTCAATAAGGCCTTAAGCCTCTGGAAGCTATTCTCGCACTGATCAGACCACTGAAATGGAACATCCTTCCTAGTCAGCATAGTCAAAGGTGATGCTATGGAATAAAATCCCTTGATGAACCGTCTATAATACCTGGCTAACCTAACAAAGTTGCGAACCTCGGTAGTAGTAGTAGGTCTAGGCCAATCACGAACCGCAGAAATCTTACCTGGATCAACCTCAATCCCATCCTTAGACACCACGTGTCCTAGGAATGCAACTGACTCTAGCCAAAACTCACACTTTGAGAGCTTGGCATAGAGCCAATGATCTCTCAAAGTCTGAAGTACAATCCTCAAGTGCTGCTCATGCTCATCTCTACTCCTCGAGTATACCAGAATGTCATCAATGAAGACTGTTTTGATCCTTTTCGGGCAAGGGCGGAAAAACATGACTTTGTTCGTTGAAAAGTTTGTTTCAAAAATCTAATTAAAGTTTTCAAAATGTTTTCAATTAAGAGCAAGAGTCGCCACTTAGTTTTTATAAAGTAAAAACCAAGAAAAACTTATAAGAACTTTTAAAATCCCAAAACAGATCAAGGTTTCAAAAGTTAAGAGATTAAGGGTAAGGGTTCAGGTTAATAATTTTGGAAGGGTGTTAAGGCACCAAGAGTATCCGCTAACTTGAGGTTGCCCAGGCTTGTTTGAAAAAACTAACTCATTTTGACTAACTAAAAAAAGGACGGGATTGATTTTAAAAGACAGTTTTATATATAAGAGGGTTATTCTATAAAGACAATATGAAAGAGTTGGTTTTTATAAAAAAGTTGATTTTAAGCAATTAAGCAAGTGAAACAGTAAGTTATTACATAAAAAATGTTTATAAGAAATGTTGATGTCGTTTGGGGATAATTTAACGGCGTTTCACGGAGTTAGTTAAATTATACAATTAAATCTATCAAGTAAGTAAAGAAGACATATTTAAAATGTTAATCCCTGTCCTAATACTAGTGTGTGGGCCCTCTTTAGGCCCACCACCGATTTCTGATTTGGACTTAGTCCATTTTGTCGATTTTTCAGCCCTTTGGGCTACTGCTGCTGCCGAATGTTATGGGCTTTGGCCCAATTTATTTATTCAGTCCATTTTGGACTTTTTCTGATGTAGCGCTTGGGCTTGGCCCATTTTCTTCTTCAACTGCTTCTCCTTCTTTTCAACGACTCGGCCCTTTTGGGCTTTGAACAAGCTGGTCCGGATAGTTGTTTGGCTAGGCCCAACTGAAGAAATGCAAAGGGGCATTTTGGGAGTCCAATTGGACTCCACCATATTTCATGCATAGAAAGAGTAAAAATAGATAAAGATTAGTACATATTTTAACTAAATTAAGCAAGAGTAATTTAAACAGTGTAGATTTCACACTTAAGAGAAATATACGCAGATTTTTATACCAAATTAAGCACATGAAGCAGGGACACTCATACAATAGAATCACTAATTTTATCACTTAAGACATATGTTTTATGAATCTTAGCCATTTCAAAACATTCATATGGATTAACCATTTTCCAGAAAATCAATAAGGGGGTAGGGAGTGGTTCAAACAAGACATGTATTCTTAGATGCACAGAAGTGGTATCACATAGGCATAAGACACATATTCAATATTTTTCAATACTTACATTTAAACATATAGAGCATATTCCATATAATTTGAACAAAAGACTAATTTAAGAACCTAATCTGGAAATCACATACCAGTCATAGACAAGTCAAGAAGGCTGGACAAATTTTAAACATCAATCACTAGTTGAAACTCATATGAGAACCAGGGAAATTACATTTAGAAGAGACTATAATCATGGTAAAGATCAAAACCATTCCACAGTTCTAACATAATTTCACAACACATACTGAACCTAAAATAACATCATGCTTAAAACAACATCCAAATCCTACCATTTCACAGTTCATATGCAGCACACAAAACAGGCAATGAAGACAATATATAAATTGAAGTATAAATCAGAAGAACTTACAGAGGTGAAGAGCATGTCATGAGAGGATATGATTCACCTCTAAATCCTAATCATAACAGAGTTCTTATGCATACAAAAACATAGGATTCAACATTTCCAAACCAGACTTAAACAAATTCTAAACCATGATTTACAAGCTCACACACTGTCATTTTAATATGATCAAGTCAGTAAAGAAAAGGAAAAGAAGCTGGATAGGAGCTTTAATCAAGCCTAAAGAAATCAGGGGAGACATAGGGAAGGATTGCTCAACAGTAACCCTCTTGTCAATTAGTTCTAACAACAAGTCTAAAACCCATATTCATAACATATACATGTCATAGAAATCAAACAAAAACCAGTAAAACCATGGAATTTCTTAAGAGAAATCAGTACTCAAAGTTACCATAAACATCACCCTAAACATGAGAAAATAACACTAGCAATTCTTGTACACAAGTTGGTACCATCACATAGCTAATTTAGCATAGAAGAAACAGTGAAGGGAAACAGGACAAAGGCAAGACCAAAGAGATTAAAGACAAACCGGGAAGGGTCAAGCATTTCCTAACCTAAATCCTAATAAAAGATTCCACACTCATGTTCATAGCATTTAGTTATCACACAAGTAGAACAAAAATTAGTGAAACCATGAGATTTCTAAAGAGGACTTAGAACAATACTAACTTAAAATCATGAGAAAACAATACTAGTATTTAATAAATTCACATGTGAGAAATGGTGCAACACTTAGACAGAATCAGTAAGCAAGATAGGGGCATAATCATGACAGAGGGATTGGAGAAAAACAAGAGAAAATCAAGCATTTACGGGTTCTACATCATATCATTAGATAGCAATAGATATAACTACAACTTCATACTCATATCCACTGTTTTCACAACCCAGACTCAACCAGTGAAGACTGTAATATTTCTAAGCAAAATTGCTACTCAAAATCACAATAATAACATCCTAAACTCGAAACACATACCATAATCTAACAAACAAGACCAGAAAATCAGCTTCGCTCAAACTTGAACACTACATAATATAAGAAGAAAAGAAAACAGTAAAGAGAAAAGGTAGGGAGTATACCTTTTTTAGGGCAACAACTTGTGAATTTGAACCTCACCAGAGAGTTTCAACACCACTGGACTAGTAATGAACTCGTCGAAGTCTGACTTTTTAGTATTTCTTTTCCAACTAGCTGACCGGTTACGTAGGGTTAGAGAAATCGATTCTCCAGAACCCTCAATTTTTCCCCAAAATCAGTTCCTTTATATGCAGCTGGGGGGGAGGGTATTTATAGGGAATTTTGGGTGAAAATAGGGGGGGGGAAACTAAAGGGGTTTTTGGGGATTTTACTGAGGAATTCAAATTCCTCAGCTGGAGCAACGTTCACGGCAACAACTTGTACGAAATTGTACAAGTTTTACGGATTTAGCGAAGAGGAATAACACCTGGAGCTTCTAGAAGTTTCTCATCTTTTCCAGCTCAATTTAGGACGGAGCTAGGGATGGCGTTTGGGAATTTTGACAGAGTTAGAGCCGTTGTTGAAGCTGAGCTGTTAGAAATGGTACCATCTTGTTACAAATCTTGAGCGGGGTTCGAAGAGCAAGGATGATTGGAGGTGTGGATTCGTTCCACGTCGCCTCTCTCAGTACCTTCGTGGTACAATTCTCGTGCTAAGAACGCGATGGGGGTACGGAGAGATGAAGAAGATGGAGGGAAAAGGGAGAGAGAAGCTGTGGCGGCTAGGGTTTTTGAGAGGTATTGAGAGAGGAGAAAGAAAAGAGAAGAGAGCATTTTGTTTTTTGTCTGAGAGAAAGAGATGGGAGAGTATATGAGTGATGTTGGGGCCTGGTCGGTTGGGTCAGGCAGGTGAAAGGATTGGGCTGAGGGGAATTAGGAGCTGGGCCAACCGGGTCAGGCGGATTTGCTGGCCCAAATGGAGGTTGAAGCAAAGGAGATATAAGGGTGTTTAAAGTTTGGCCACATTTGTAAAAATGTGGCCACTTTAGGAAAATGTGGCCACTTTAGGTTTAAGGAGGTAGCCAAATTATGAATAAATTTATGAAATTCGGCTAGAATTTAAATTATTTAAGGAATTAGGCTAGCATTGGAATATAGACGAACTAATTACAATCAATTTTTGAGCTCATTTAACTTGAACAAATTGAAATAATTATTGAATTTAACACTTAATTACCTCTTAATAATTATGAAATTAATTTATTCAATTAACTGTCGTTTTCAATTAACTTGGAGGAAAATCAAGCATTCAATTCTTAAAAAGGATTTTCTTGTGAATTATAAACTCTAAAATAGCTCTTAAAGTAAACTTTATATAAATTTCACATGACTAAATATGAAAAAATATAAATTATTACTCAGAACTATCATAAAGCTTATTTGGAAAAAAATTTATCCCCCTTTTTTACAAAAATAGTTATTCCGAAAATTGTTTGAAATTTAAAAAGGCTCAAGATTAATTCGTAATGTGGCGGGTAAAAATTGAGTGTCAACAACTGCCCCTCCCTTTGGGTAGGGTGAGTGTAATGAACCTTGGGAAAAGAGATTTGACCTTCCCAATTTTTGTCTGACCACAAGTCCATCCTCGGGAGGTGGTTGGTTTTAGCACGAATTTCATGGAATCATGGACGAACTCTGGTATTGAGTTTCCTGCATATCTCAGGTTACATGAGAATTCAGGCCACTTGTAGTTCAAGATGCTTGATTTTACACACGATTTTTGAGGAATTCCAAACTTTCCCAATTTCAGAGTACGGAGAGACCTGAAAGCTGGGGAGTAGGAGGATTGGGGGGACTTAAGAATGCAACCGAGTTTTCATCATAGAGCCCGCCTACATATCCCAAGACTTGAGAAATAGTCTGCTTGTAGTTCGACTCAATCGGTGGAAAAGGTAATCTTTATGTTAAGACGACCTTTGGCTTGGGATGAGTGACGAATAAGTTGAGCTATAGAAAAGAGGCTTGTAACCTTTGAACTAGGAATGTGGTGCACTTCACACCCATAAGTAAGATTTTACCTGGACCTAATTTCCAAAGCTCGAGGTGTATCGACACTCGAATTTGAAAGGAAAGAATATTGCTTCCAATGCGGGTTCAAAAAATACCCTGGATGCGAAATTAAGACCCAAAGATATGAAATACCCACATGCCTTCTGATAGGGGTGTGGTTTGATGGTGGTGGTGAGTTGTTCCTCAGTTCGCGTCCAAAGAGTTTGATGTCCCTCTCCAGACTGTGTCACAAGTTGCTGCTAAGAAAAAGTTCCACGTTGTGATGCATCTTTTTTGGTGTAGTCCACACCTGTGGTTTTGCTTTTGAGAATTTCATCCTTCTTGGATGCTCTCGACAATATCTCGAAACCAAATAGTTAGTAGTAATAGAATTCAGCAAGGAGAGATAGCTTCGTACCTCATTTTCCTTTATATGTTATTTCTTGAGGAAGATGACGTCCTTTGCTGTCTCTGTTTTAGGGAATGGCCGCTTCCATGACAGTTAAATGTGATAACCTTCTTGGCTATCAGATAAGATTGCTTGTGTAACAATTTTTGAATGATGACGTCCTTCTTGATTGTTTAAGGGGATTCTCTTGAATGCAATAGCCTTCTTGGCTTTTGGCGGTGGTCTTTTGCATATGTCTTTGGGGTAGATCTTGCGTATCTTCCGCATCGTCATGATTAACAGACACTCCTTGGATTGTCAAGCTTTGGGTAATCTATCATATCACCTGACTTTGGATAGAGGCAGCTTACAGACGCCTTTAATTTTCCAGCTTTCGAGTAATCTTACACAGTATCCGACTTTGGATAGAGGCGTCTTACAGATATCCTTCAAATTGCTAGTTTTTGGGTAATCCTGCACTTTTATCCGATCTTGGACGTGACTTGACTTACAGATTTCCCTCGAATTATTAGCCTTTGGGTAATCCTGCACAATATCAATGTGGATATGTCACGGCTTATAGATAACCCTTGGACCATCCATTTTTGGTAGTCTTGCACTTTATCCAATTTTGGATATCATTGCGACTTACACGTTACCTTTGAACTGTCAATCTTCAGGTGATCTTTTACACTATACGATTTTAGATATCATTGCATCTTACAGAAAGCTCTTAGTTCTGTTAATTTTTGGGCAATCTTGCACACTATCCGATTTTGAATATCGTTGTGACTTATAGATGACTTTTGACCTTGACGACAGGTGGTATATAACACCATCTTCCGGCGATTGATGCTTTTGAATAAATATGCATAAAATATCCTGGACGTCAGACCCCTCCACCTTAAGCAATGTGGGACATAAATATGCTGGATGCCAGACTTGGCATAATAAATGATAGTGATATCCTCAACGTCAGACTCTTTTGCCTCACGTAATTTCGGATATAAGCATGCTGAGGTCGATCCTACGCAGCTAGTGTGACTTGGGGATGCCTATTGAATGTCATCCTCTTTGAAGCCAGCTGGCAGAGGGACATAATCTTCGCAGGGGATGTGTGTCTGTGATATATGATGATGATGTTCTTCTTGATATGAAAATATGAATGGCCTTCTCGGTATGGTACTCTTGACATGGAAATATGAATAGCCCTCTTGGCATGGTCCTCTTGACATGGCCCTCTCGGCATGCAAATATGAATGGCCCTCTTGGCATGGTCCTCTTGACATGGCCCTCTTGGCATGGTCCTCTTGACATGGACCTCTCGGCATGGTCCTCTTGACATGCAAATATGAATGGCCCTCTTGGCATGGTCCTCTTGATATAGCCCTCTCGGCATGAAAATATAAATGGCCCTCTTGGCATGCTCCTGCGATATGATGCCATACAATAGGATGCAACATAATATAATATGATGCAATGAGATATGTCATAATATGATGCGACACCATGCTATGCCAGGTGATGTAATATGGTGCAATGTGATGCAAAGTAGCATGATGCAATGTGATGCAGTGTAGCATGATGCAAATGTGAATGCAAAAATACAATGCCATTCAACATGATGCAACGTGAATGCAAAATACGATGCCATGTAGCATGATGCAACATCCCATAGGGAAGTCATGAAAACATCATCTTTGGTCTTAATGTCGACTCCTTTGTGGGTACCTGTGCTCAAGGAAAATGGTTAGCAGACACAGTGTCTCTTTTATCAGCGACTACAGTCAAGATTTGAAAGACTTTAAAGACAGCGTCTATGAAGCTGATCAAAATAACTTTAAAAATGCGAGCAAAATGGTCGTGCGTGCTTCCAGGGACAACCATGAATACCATTTTTTGAACATTATCTGTTCGGGGTGATTTCTGTCTTGCCAGGCATTGGTGGGGAGTGCTGTTGCTCTTTGTTTGGTGCCCCCAATTTGAAGCTGACCGAGATGTCCTGATTCCTTTTGGGGATTTAAGAATGTTGTCGGGTTCTCTTTATCTAGTAGTTTATGTGAACTACCTGAAAATTCATCTACTTTAGGGGATTTTGTCTCTTTGGCCTCTTCCTGCTATTTTGGGCTTTTCTCGCCAAATTTTAAAGCATCTGGTCTTGTTGCGTTTCTTTGAACGCGTCGGATAATACGGGACTGCTTTCTGATATACTTTTGGGGACAACCTTTGGTCTTAATGTCAATTCCTTTGTGGGTACCTTCGCTCAAGGCAAATGGTTAGCAGACACAGTGTCGCTTTTATCAGCGACTACAGTTAAGATTTGAAAGACTTTAAAGACAATGTCTATGAAGCTGATCAAAATAACTTTAAAAATGCGAGCGAAATGGTCGTGCCTACTTCCAGGGATAGCCATGAATACCATTTTTTGAACATTGTCTGTTCGGGGTGATCCCTGTCTTGCCAGGTATTGGTGGGGAGTGTTGTTGCTCTTTATTTGGTGCCCCCAATTTGAAGCTGACCGAGATATCCTGATCCCTTTTGGGGATTTAAGAACGTTGTAGGGTTCTCTTTATCTGGTAGTTTATGTGAACTACCAGAAAACATCCGCTTTAGGGGCTTTGGCCTCTTCCTGCTATTTTGAGCTTTTCTCACCAAATTTTAAAGCATCTGGTCTCGTTGCATTTCTTTGAATGCGTCGGATAAAGCGTGACCGCTTTTTGATATAATTTTGGGGACAACCTGCATCCACCGAAAAATTATTAGTTTTGTCAAAACTGGCCTATGTTGACCTCCTTTGATCTTCTGCTCCTGGTTCTGTCTTCTCTGTATGCTTTCCAATCTCGGGTACTTGTCACCCTCGACTCTCTCCAAACCAAGGTAGACATAAGACAAAATCACATTAAAGGAGTAAAACTAATCTTTGTAAATATTTTTCAAACAAGTTCTTTGGAAAACAAAGAGTTTAAAGATGTTTCGAAAACGTCACTGCCTGTCATGTCATGTGCTATCTTGACAACTGCCCTTTATTCGGGGTCTTGACATTCCTGACATACTGCTGACGTACTACGGAGGTCCTTCATCGTCCTAGCTGGGGAACTTGAAAGATGATTTTCAAGAAATCTATCACAGCCGGGGATTAATCCATATAAGACTGGGGATTTCTTTGAAGTAGACTCTGATCTCTCGGTGCTGGGGAATTTCTCGGAGCTTAATGTGGGACTCTTGAATGAAGCTTGGCAGAAATTTTGGGATCCTTCTCAAAATTTCTTCCCCAGTTAAAGGTTTCTTGGCGGATTTTATTCCTTCCGGCAAGAGACTTGAGACTCTGTGGGGATCGCGAGATTCTTTCTCGGTATCTGCTTTGGTTGCTCTTTGGCATACTCTGCATTCTTGCTGGGGAACCCTTCGGAGTCTAATGCTCTTCGTCTTCTGAATTTTTGAGATTCCTTTCTAAAAAATTCTTCCCCAGGGCGATATGGATGAACCATTGTGGCATTTGCGTATCTACAAGCATCCTCTTATCTTGTTGGCAACGACCTTCATCTTCTGAATTTTTGAGATTCCTTTCTAAAATATTCTGCCCTAGTTTCCATTTCCTGGGGTGATATGACCAAACCGTTGTTGCGCCTAAGTATCCCGTTGAGGCAGGAATCAGGTCAAACATAGTTTCCACACTTATAGTGGGAGATTATTCGAAATAATTAAAGGGATGATCGAGGCCGACAAAGGCCCTCTACTTATCTCATTCTTTGAGAATTCAGGTCAAACGTAGTTCATACGGGGAAATATAGATTTTCCTAAGGGGTTGACCGAGGCCGACACATGCCTCCTATATATCTCATTCTTGAGAATTCAGGTCAAACATAGTTCGTTCAAGAGGATAGGGATGTTTTTAGCTATTACAAAGCATAAAATGATTACAATCAGGAAATGCGATTACAGGGAAATGAAATTAAAGGAAAACTATCCCTAAACAAAGTATCTCTTCACAACATCCGAATTGATCGGTTTGGTCCACACTTGACCATCCATTTCGCATAGGATCAGAGCTCCTCCGGATAACACTTTCTGGATGACATACGGGCCTTGCCAATTGGGTGCAAACTTTCCTTTGTATTCCTCCTGGTGGGGAAAAATACGCTTGAGAACCAGTTGTCCTACGACAAACATGCGAGTTATAACTCTTTTGTTGAATGCACAAATCATCCTTTGCTGGTACAACTGATCATGGCATACGACACTCATCCTTTTATCATCAATCAACATTAGTTGCTCGTGATGGGAACGAACCCATTCTTCATTGTTTAGTCCGGCTTCTCGAATGATCCTAAGAGATGGTATTTCCACTTTCGCAGGTATCACTACTTCTGACCCATACACCAATATATAAGGGGTCACCCCAGTCAAAGTCCTGATGGTCGTCCGGTATCCCAATAAAGCATAAGGAAACATCTCGTGCCAAGATCGGTGATGGTCGACCATTTTTCTCAAGATCTTCTTGATATTCTTATTAGCGGGTTCCACAGCTCCGTTCATTTGTGGCCGGTATGCGGTTGAATTACGGTGAGTGATCTTGAATTGCTCATATATTTCTTTCATCAAGTGGCTGTTCAGATTTGTTCTATTATCGGTAATAATTGACTCGGGGATCCCGAATCGACATATTAGGTTTTTTTTAACAAAATCGGCTACAACCTTCTTGGTCACAGACTTGGAAGAAGAAACTTCTACCCACTTGGTGAAGTAAGCAATAGCTACCAAAATGAATCTGTGTCCATTCGAGGTAGACGGCTCAACGGGACCAATGACATCCATGCCCCAGGCTACTAAAGGCTAAGGTGCACTCATTACATGAAGCTCGTTGTGTGGCACTCGAATCAAATCCCCGTGGATCTGGCACTTGTGACATTTCTGTACGAACTTGCTACAACCATTTTCCATGGTCATCCAGAAGTATCCAGTTCGCAAAATCTTCTTGGCTAGGGTGAACCCATTCATGTGGGGACCACACACTCCAGCGTATACCTCTTCCAATAGTCTTGTGCCTTCAATCGAATCAACGCATCTTAAGAATCCAAGGTCCGGAGTTCTCCTGTACATGATTTCTCCATTTAGGAAAAAGTTGTTGGCCATTCGACGAATGGTTTTCTTTTGGTTGGCGGTCACATCTTTGGGATAGACTCCAACTTCTAAATACCTCTTGATATCATAATACCATGGTTTTCTGTCTGATTCTTCTTCGACTTGCACACAGTGCGCAGGTTGTTCTTTGAGACCTATTATCAACGGATCGATATAATTCTGATCGGGATGTTGAATCAATGAGGATATGGTTGCCAAGGCATCGGCAAACTCATTCTGAATCCTTGGTGTATGCTTGAATTCGATCTTTCTGAATCTTTTGCACAAATTTTGAACCATCTTCACATACGACACGATCTTGGGGTTCTTCACAACCCATTCACCTTGAACTTGGTGAATTAAAAAATTGAAATCACCTATGACTAAAAGTTCTCAGACATTCATATCAATAGCGAGTTGGATACAGAGAATACAAGCTTCATAGTCAGCCATGTTGTTAGTGCACGGGAAATGGAGTTTGGCTGTCACCAGAAAGTGCTGACCAGTTTCTGATACCAAGACTGCCCCAATGCCCGAACCTTTGAAGTTTACCGCTCTGTCGAAGAACAATCTCAAACAGGGGTATGACTCAGCAATATCCTCACTTACGAATCTCTTCATCGAGGAAGTAAGTTTGGAGCAGTTCATAATATTCATCAACTGGATTTTCTGCTAAATGATCTGCTAAGGCCTATCCCTTGATTGCTTTTTGAGTCGCATATATGATGTCGAACTCATCTAGCAACATTTTCTATTTGGCCAATTTCCCCGTAGGCATGGCCTTTTGGAATATGTACTTCAGGGGATCCATTCTGGAAATGAGATATGTCGTATAGGATGACAAATAATATCTCAACTTCTGAGCGATCCAAGCCAAAGCACAACAAGTCTTTTCTAACAAAGTATAACGAGCCTCGCACGGAGTGAACTTTTTACTCAGATAATAAATCTCTCGTTCTTTCTTTCTGGTTTCATCATGTTGTCCTAGGATGCATCCGAAGGCATTTTCTGAAACTGATAGATATATCAATAATAGGCTTCCTTCTCTTGGAGGAACCAATATCTGAGGACTGGACAAGTAGTCCTTGATACGATCAAAAGCTTGCTGGAACTCCTTGGTCCAACCAGTTGGCGCATCTTTCTTTAATAACTTGAAAATGGGTTCACAAATGACCGTTGATTGAGCTATGAATCGACTAATATAATTCAGCCTTCCCAGGAAACTCATGACCTCTTTCTTGGTCTTCGGGGGAGGCAACTCCTGAATTGCTTTGATCTTTGAAGGGTCGAGCTCGATGCCCCTTCTACTGACTATAACACCCAATAATTTGCTAGCTGGCACCCCAAAAGCACATTTGGAGGGGTTCAACTTTAGATTGTATTTTCGCAGGCGATCAAAAAACTTCCTCAAATGGGTCAAGTGATCCGAACTCTCACGGGATTTAACAATCACGTCATCCACGTGTACCTCAATCTCCTTATGAATCATGTCATGAAAAATGGTTGTCATGGCTCGCATATAAGTAGCACCCACATTTTTGAGACCAAATGACATCACTCGATAATGGTAGTTACCCAGGGGGTGATAAAGGATTTTTTCTCCGCATCTTCTTCATCCATTAAGATCTGATGGTATCCAGCAAAACAATCCATGAATGACTGCATTTCGTGCTTCGTGCAGTTATCGATAAGGATATGGATATTGGGCAATGGGAAGTTGTATTTGGGACTGGCCCTTTTCAGGTCTCGATAATCGACACAGATTCTGATCTTCCCATCTTTCTTGGGTCACATACCCCAATTGGCCAACCAGGTTGGATACTTTGTAACCCCTACCACTCCAGACTAAATTTGTTTGGTAACTTCCTCCTTGATCTTCAGACTTAGATCTGGCTTGAACTTTTGAATCTTCTGCTTGGTGGGATCAAACCCTGGATTAATAGGCAGCTTGTGGGAGACTATGTCTGTGCTTAGCCCTGGCATATCGCTGTAGGCCCAAGTTAATATGTCGATGTATTCTTGGAGCAATATGATAAGTTCTATTTTCTGTGTTTCTGTCAAATGGACACTGATTCTGGTTTCTTTGACTTCTTGGTCATCTCCTAGATTGACCGTCTCAGTTTCCTCTAGATTAGGCTTTTCTCGGTTCTCAAAGTCTTTTAATTCATCTGTCAAGTCTTCGGGAACCATAGTTTCTTCATCACATTCCTCGAAATCATTGTCACCTAGCTAAGTTTGTTCATTAAGCCCTTGACATGACATCACATGACAGTGGCAGGTTTTAACTTATTATTACTGAAACCAAAACAAAATGGGTTAGATAATAATAAGCAAATAAAAATAAATCTTTAAACAATGAATATTTTCAAAATAAGGAGGCTTTCATTTGAAATTAAGAAATATTTACAAACTATGGCTACAACCTACATGAATGTGGGTTCATGCCTTTTAGCAAGCAGTAAATAGTACGAGGAAATTCAAAATATAAAGGGCGGGTCGCGGAGCCTCATTCGGAATGTCGCCAAATTTTGTAAAACAAAGTGTTTGTCTACCCAGCCGAGTGGAGAGCAGCCAAGGGAGTGGCGACCCAGTTTTGCAACTTGTCGCCGGGTTTGAGGTTCTTGATTGTGGTTGTTTTGGGAGCTTCTTCCGTGATAGCATCACACTCCTTAAACACATCCCTTATTCCATCCTCCAACCCATCGCTTAGAGGACTGACGCGTACTGGGAACATTTTATACAAATGAGGAAAAGGCTTGGGCAGTCCTGACATCTTATTTTCTTTATTGCTGGCTTCACCTTCTTGGGTCACATACCCCAATCCGTGCTTGCTCAGCATTCAGGGATACTTAAAGGTTTGATTTGACAGTCAGAGTTCCTTCCTAGCCTCGAGCCTGGTTCATTACCACACCTCAGCATTGTGGTCACAAGTATCTTGTAACTAGGAGGCATGGGAATTTGAGGAGACAGGTCCTCTTCTATGGCATTCACAATTTCCATCGTGTAGAAGTCACTCCCTCTTGGGACCTCTTCGATTGTGGGGACACAACCATTTAGGCGACTCAGGTGGATTCCCTTTCCATGGATTACCACTTCGTGCCCTTCCCAAAAGAACTTCACCATTTGGGTGCAAGGTTGATGACACGGCCCCAACTTCGTGGATCCATGGCCGTCCCAAAAGAAAATTGTAACTAGTGGTAATATCCATGACTTGTAACACTGTCCAAAATTCAGCGGGTCCCATCTGGATGTATAGGTTGACCTCTCCAAGGGTATCTCTCTGTCCTCCATCGAAGGCCCTCACATTGACCCTGCTTTGACGGATCTTTCTCAAATTGTATTCCAACTGTGTCAGTGTTGACAATGGACAAATGTTCAATCCTGATCCATCATCGATCAGTACCCTGTTCACAACCTTTTCTTGACTATGAATAGTGATATGTAGAGCCTTGTTGTGCGTCAGGCCTTCAAAAGGCAACTTATCATCACTGAAACAGATGCGGTGGCTTCCTAGGACTTGGCTTATCATGGCAGTCAAGTTTTCTGCACTGGTACCCGTGGGTACATAAGCTTCATTTAGAACCTTGAGTAACGCCTATCGGTGGTACAAGGAACTCATGAGCAATGCCCAAATAGAAATTTGAGCGGGGTTTTTTCCAAGTGCTTCACAATCGAGTACTCTTTTGGCTGCATTCTTCTCCAAAACTCCTTTGCTTTGCCTTCAGTGATTGGCCTTTTCTGCAGACTCTTCTTGTAAGCATCATCAGCCAGATTATCGGGGACATAACATCTCCCAGATCTTGTCATGCCGTGAGTTGCGGCGGCTTCAATCACGAACTCTTTTTCAGCTGGCACCAACACAGAAAAATGCAGCTTCTCTGCGATGCTCAAAGTAGCTACAGACCTTTTTAGTTCCTCAGGCTTTCAGGGGCTCGCCGACACTATAGACTTGCTTGGGAACCATTCTTCCTCTATTTTGATCATGTTTATAGTGGCTCTTCTGTGATTCGAAAGTGGGTTGTTATTAACATTTGGCGGTGCTGTCTGTAAGGTGACTAACTTCTGATCAATCAAATTTTGAATCTTGTGTTTTAGATTGATGCAATCCTCTGTGCTGTGTCCGGATCCTCCACAGTGATAAGCACAATGCCGATCAGCTTTGTAGAAAGGAGAGTGGACGTTACCTGGATTATGCTGAATGGGCTGAACTAATCCAGCGGCCATCAGTCTTTAATATAACTGAGTTCGGGTCTCGGCTAATTGAGTGAAAGTTCGAGGAAGTTTCTTTTCCAAATTTGGTCGAGGGAGACCGGGGTTAGCGGGAGGAGAAACCCAATGGTTGTTCTGGTTTTCAGGAGCTCTTTGGTATACTAGAAAATTCTGGGGAGGTCCTTGGTAGGTGGATTGTATATTTGGGATTGGAGTTTGGTATATGGGCTACACGTTTGGTTATGGAGCTTGGTAAATAGGCTGAGTATAGTAAATCGGTTGAGGATTTTGTGGAGCTGGAGGAGGGGTTATTGGAACAAGTGGCTTCTTGTAACCAGCTCCGAAGGGTTTATGTGGTTTTGGACTAGGATTGAAAGACACCGAAGATACCTCCTCTCTCTTTTTCTTCGGGCGTCTGGTAGGTCCTGATGAAACCAGGGTTTTTGCGATTTTGCTACTGCGGAGCCCTTCTTCCACAATCTCTCCGATTTTGACTAAGTCGGGGAACTAGGCTTTTACCGCTGATATCATCTTGTCATAAACATCTAACTCCTGAGCGCGCATAAACACCGCGCTTATTTCTTCTTCGGTCATAGGAGGATGGACTCTCGCGGCCTCTTTTCTCCACCAGTAAGCATAATCTCTGAAATCTTCATTTGACTTTTGCCTGATGCGTCCCAGGGAATATCGATACATGATGATTTCTATGTTATATGCGAATCTCCAGGCAAAATCTCGGGCGATATTGCTCCACTTGAACCACTTCTTCAATTCCTAGGAGGCAAACCATTCCAATGCCTCACCATTCAGGCTTCGGCTAAAGAGTCTCATTAGCAGGGCATCGTTTCTTCAAGCACCAACAATCTGATCACAGTAACTCCTTAGATGGGCTTCTGGACTCCCAACACCATTAAACATTTCAAATTTTGGAATTTTGAAACCTTCTGACAGGTTCATCTTAGGTTGAATACAGAGATCTTCCTAATCGTAGCCTTTTTAGTAAGGCAAACTCCGTAACTCTTGAATCTGGCCATTTCTTCCTTATTTGTGCCATATCGAGGTCGCTTTCATTTCCGTAGCCTTCAGCTCTCTTTCTTTCTCTTCATAATGATCTAGCTCAGGATTCTCCTGGAGGATGGGGTATGGTTCTGTTATGGCATGGAAAGCGGGAGGTATATTCTGCGTGGATGGGGGATGGACATATGGAATATTATTTGGGTATGTGGGGGTAAAATTATGTGGGTTAACTATATTGGTGGCATTAGGATGGTAGTTTTGGGAGTTGTAGGTGTTTTGTGGAGTGTTCTGGAGGTTTGGAGGGTTTTGTGTGAAATAGGCACCTGGATTGTTGTTCTGGTTAGTATGTTGAGAAGGGGGAGTATGGGTCTGGTACAGGGACCTGACGAGGGAGGGGTTATTGTGGACATGTTCATTTGATGTCTTGGGAATGGAAGAGGAGGGGATGTCTTTTGGTTGATTTTCAGTTTGCGGAGAATTGAGTGGAGGGTTTTGAAGAGGGGGCTGAGCATTGCCCAAAGCAGGAGTATTGGCGGCGATTGCAAAGCTAGCCATGTCTTTCATCTTTTGCACTTCTTCCTGCATCTTTTCTAATTTCTTCGCAAGTTCAGCGATCATTACATTCTGTTCAGTGATGACGCTGTCTCTTATAGCCAGGGAATTTTCTTCCTCACTATCAGTCTTTCTTTCTGCAGAAAAGCGATGGTCAGAGGAAGGATCTAAGTGTGCTTTCGAGCGAGTGAAGTAAGAGTGTTCAACCAGATTTTGTCAACACAAATCGGTTTCTTTTATCTGTTGAAATGAAAAACAACTCAAAAGCCGCTATGTTAGTTTTTTGTTAGTGAAACATAATACATGATATATGGTGAGAAATAAACACATAGGAATTACTTCAAACACATAAATATTACTTTTCATCAAGGCAAATTGGTCCACATGTGGTTTTGACTCATTCGTTTCAAAGGAAAAGATTATGTCCGTTGATTTGGGATTAGTAGTTTTGTCAGGAAAGGTTGATTTTGTTGATCTTGTAACATCTCTGCCAATTGTTCTCCTGAGCTCTTCGTCGTCTTCATTGATGTGGAGAAATGACAATTTCTTTAAGACATGGGCCGGGCCTTAAAGGCTGCCTACGCATCTTATGAAGGAGAATTCAGGCCATACGTAGTTCGAAGTTGTGATAGATAAGTTGTATTATTTCATTTCATCCACTATTCTAAATACAAGGGGAAAGTAAAAGATGATATCAAAAATAAAAATAAAGAAACTGAAAGCCAAAACTCTGCTACTTTTGCTACTTTCAGCTCTGGATGATGGGATCTGCTACGCTCTTCTTAATTTTTTCTTCAAAGATGATAAGGGGGAAACTCCAGCTCAATTTTTCCCATGTCAATGAGGTATTCCAAATCGACCCAAAAGTGGCGACAAGTCTCAATATCATGTCCTCTGACCCCTTAGTGGTAGAGGAAAACTTCTTTCCCCTGACGCCAAGCCCTGGGCATCTTTCCTGGTCTCCTTTCCACGGGCTTTAGATCCCGGTTTGGACCAGCTTAGTATAGATTTCATAGTAAGTTTCTTGGAAGACAGTGAAATCATAGCGATGAATCATCACTTCCTCAGTGATGGTCATGTCATGGCCAACTTGGTCACAAGCAAGGATGGTTCGGGCCCCCCATAGATGGCTTATCTGGCCGTTAGTGATCATGTGGTAAATCTGGGCTCTTAGGGAATTGCATTCATTGGTAGTGTGTCCTCTGCAACGTGGATGATAGGCGCACTCTTTGTGCTCATTGTGAGGGTGACATCCGAATCCCTCAGATTGGTCAAGATGCATGACCCCCATAGCTTTCAGGGTCTCGTATATTTCTGAACACAGAATCACCTTTGGATTTTATGTATATTCACGAAAGTGAACTTTGAGGGTGATGGGCATCCCTCCTGGCCTAAATTTGGAAGGCCAAATAGCATCACCCTTGACCTTGGTCCAGTGGCGGACTCTCGTGACAAAGAGTTGGGCTCCTTCAGTAGTGGGCACTTGCTCATTGTCTTCGGGTTCTTCAGTTACTCTTTCCTTCCCTTTGTTGACTTGTTCCAATCCTTCAGTGACATCCTCAAACTTTAAGAGCAATTCTTTGAGTTCTAGGTCAAAGTCTGGTTTGGTCTTAGTCTCGGTTTTTCCCAGGATTTGGTCAATCGCAACAATCCTTTCTTTAGCCTTGGCAGTTTGCTGTTCCACCTCTTTGGACCGAGCTAAGGTTATTTCCATAAGTTGGTTGATTCTCTCATGTTTTCTCTGAACCTCCTCCATTTCCTCTTGTATCCTTAGCATTCTTTCTCGCATAGTCACGGCCTCCACTTCAACCTTTCCTGAAAGAACAGAGATTTTTTAGGAAGTTTTTAGAAGGCTTTAGGATTTTTGGAGAAACTTGGAAGACTTGGAGTATTTTGGTCGTACTTTACATAGTGGGCTTATAATTTTTGCCTACAGTGTTCTAGAAAATTTCGGCATGGAGTGGCCTAATTTTTCATTAATTCAAGCAACACACATAGCACATAAAACAGTTTATATCACAACAATATCATGCTAATATCGCGTCCTAACTGGGTGACCTTTTTATGCCAAGGTTAGTCCTAGCAAGTTTGAAAGACGTATGTGACGTATCTGAACCATTCTATTGCCCCCAAAATAGCATGTATATATATATATGGAAAACTTCCCTTTTTTAAAGAGATACAAATGCTAGCCGAAAGGGGAATACATTTTAGGGGAAAGGATATTTGCACAAAAGTCACGCCCACACAGGGGCGAATTTAGGTAAAGTAAAGACATTCATGGAAATAAAACCCACGCAGGGGCTAAGATACTAAAGATATGACATGAAAGGTCCTCCCTCGGTCCTGCTCCTCTTGGATGCTCCAACAATGCTCCTAAGCTCGAATTGGGTCAACCACATATTGCTCTGTTGTTTCACCATTTGTTCATTCATAGGCAATGCCCCAGCCTCTAAGGCTTTCCTGGTCATTTTTGAATCAAGCTGGGCTATTCCCATTCTCATATCTTTGAGTTCCTGAGTCAACCCTGCTATAGTGTGTCGATCTTCTTCCTTTTTCATAAGAAATTCTTTCTCTCTTCTAGCCATTTCCTCTTGGAGATTCAGTAACTGGAGACGGAGATTGGGTCTGGAGTCAACCCGTGGTTTTAATATAAATATTTCTGCAATGTCTGCCTTCAACCACTGCTTATAGTTATCCATATACCCGGGATTGAACTTGTCTGGGGCCAAAGTCTCTAGACCCATTTTCTCAAGTGTCTTCCAATTGTGCCGGATCCATGAAGCTTTCGGGACTTTTTCATGTTCCTCATAGTCAATGACATAGAAACCCATGTGAACGGTTGCTGGCTCGATTTGAACCCTTCCAAATTATCTAAGAACCCTTTGCGGAGCATAAGGTCAGATCCTGCGAATTCCCGGGAGAGGGAGGAAATCCAGGTCATGACATTTCACAATTACTTCCTTCGAGTGAAAATCATCGAACATCATCTGCACATTATCTTCTCCAAGCTCACAAAAAGCTTGGGCCCATCCTATCTTAGTCCTGTTTTCAGTGACTCTATCCCTAAGAACTTCTGCCAACACTGTGAAGTTATCGATTCCTCCTGGGTTGGGAATTTCTTGGCTTCCGTTATCTTTGGCCAGATGCTTGAGAATACAATATTGTAGGAGTAGGTTGCACCCTTGGTAGTAACGATTACCGTTCTTGCATTTCCCCAAAGCTCTATAAATATCAGATAAGATGACTGGTACTAGAGGAAAATAGCTGACGGTGGTTCCCTCTGTCAGGCCTTGGAACATGGTATGAGCCACCATTATTATTCTGGTGTTGATGCGGAGTTGTTCATTTAGAGGGAATACCATGATTCCTAAGAGAGCAACAACGAATGCCAAGGCTTGGGTCTTGTACCACTCTTGAAACGTGTAGAATTCGCCTTGGTACTGAGAGAACCCTTCCCTAGTGGAAAAATGGTTGTAGAGTTCTTGAAAGGAGATACTTGGACCCCTTATCCAAAGGCATTGATTCTCCCACAAGTGGAGATACTTTGCAATCTGAGTCGGGGTGGGTTTATTCATTATTAAGATGCCTTGTTGAGGCCTTAATCTCCTTTCATTGGCTATACCCACGGTCTCTAGGCAATCCCTGAGTTCTTCTATCACTGGGGTCATTTCTATCATTCACCATTTTCTTGTTATCCCAATACCCCGTTAAAACCTCGATCAGTTCTGGCCAGGCCCCCATATCTAATAAACACGGCAAATGTCCCATATACTGACGGACTGTCCACTGATGGTTATGACCCAGATTCATCCACCACATTCGGAGGAGGACATGCGCCTCTTTTACCATGTCAAACTTGAGGAATTTTGACATCCTACAAAATAGAATAACCTATTAGGCCCCACCCCAGGATAATAGTCCTGTTACAACACATACGTCTTTCAAACAACATGTAGTTGGATGCTATGTCGTTGGGTCGGAAACCTGTTGACATGTTTTGGTGGTTTACTAATGGACCTAATATCCCTTGGATATTAAGACATCCTAGGCTAATTCCTATTTTCGGGATTTGGTTTTGCTTTATCTTGAGTTTCTAGAATAGGTTTCGAAATAACAAGTGACCGTTAACCGACCGCCGGTCAACTACTTCACTCGTCTGTTTCAAAAATTGTGTGTTTTGTCAAGAACGACCGCAAAGATTTGCGTAATTGCCTCTTTACCCCTAATGCATTCTAATGCTTTGCCAAGAGAGGGAGAAAATGCCATGAACAGTTTATAATTACGGAAAAAGTAAAAAATTTAAGGAAAGCAATAAAGTTACAATTATTACAATTTCCGAATAGTTAGTCAAACCAGTTAGTTTCAAACAATAAGGTTAGAACCTAGTTGAATTATCTCCAGCAGAGTCGCCATTTCTGTTTTGATCATTTTCGGGCAAGGACATAAAAACATGGCTTTGTTCGTTGAAAAGTTCATTTCGAAAATATAATTAAAGTTTCCGTAATGTTTTCAATTAAGAGCAAGAGTCGCCACTTAGTTTTTATAAAGTAAAAACCAAGAAAAACTTATAAGAACTTTTAAAACCCCAAAACAGATAAAGGTTTCGAAAGTTAAGAGATTAAGGGTAAGGGTTCAGGTTAATACTCTTGGAAGGGTGTTAAGGCACCAAGAGTATCCGCTAACTTGCGGTTGCCCAGGCTAGTTTGAAAAAACTAACTCATTTTGACTAACTAAAAAAAGGACGGGATTGATTTTTAAAGACAATTTTATATATAAGAGGGTTATTCTATAAAGACAATATGAAAGAGTTGGTTTTTATAAAAGAGTTGATTTTAAGCAATTAAGCAAGTGAAACAGTAAGTTATTACATAAAAAACGTTTATAAGAAATGTTGATGTCGTTTGGAGATAATTTAACTGCATTTCACGAAGTTAGTTCAATTATACAATTAAATCTATCAGCTAAGTAAAGAAGACATACTTAAAACGTTAATCCCTGTCCTAATACTAGTGTGTGAGCCCTCTTTAGGCCCACAACTGATTTCTGATTCGGACTTAGTTCATTTTGTCAATTTTTCAGCCCTTTGGGCTACTGCTGCTGCCGAATGTTATGGGCTTTGGCCCAATTTATTTATTCAGTCCATTTTGGACTTTTTCCGATGTAGCGCTTGGGCTTGGCCCATTTTCTTCTTCAGTTTCTTCTCCTTCTTTTTAACAACTCGGCCCTTTTGGGCTTTGAACAAGCTAGTTTGGATAGTTGTTGGGCTAGGCCCAACTGAAGAAATGCAAAGGGGGATTTTGGGAGTCCAATTGGACTACACCATATTTCATGCATAGAAAGAGTAAAAATAGATAAAGATTAGTACATATTTTAACTAAATAAAGCAAGAGTAATTTAAACAGTGTAGATTTCACACTTAAGAGAAATATACGCAGATTTTTATACAAAATTAAGTACATGAAACAGGGACACTCATACAATAGAATCACTAATTTTATCACTTAAGACATATGCTTTATGAAACTTAGCCATTTCAAAACATTCATATGGATTAACCATTTTCCAGAAAATCAATAAGGGGGTAGGGAGTGGTTCAAACAAGACATGTATTCTTAGATGCACAAAAGTGGTATCACATATGCATAAGACACATATTCAACATTTTTCAATACTTAAATTTAAACATATAGAGTAGATTCCATATAATTTGAACAAAAGACTAATTTAATAACCTAATCTGGAAATCACATACCAGTCATAGACAAGTCAAGAAGGCTGGACAAATTTTAAACATCAATCACTAGTTGAAACTCATATGAGAACCAGGGAAAGGGCATTTAGAGGAGACTATTATCATGGTAAAGATCAAAACCATTCCACAGTTCTAACATAATTTCACAACACAGACTGAACCTAAAATAACATCATGCTTAAAACAACAGCCAAATCCTACCATTTCACAGTGGGGTTTTTGGGGATTTTGCTGAGGAATTCAAATTCCTCAGCTGGAGCAACGTTGACAGAAACAACTTGTACGAAATTGTACAAGTTTTACGGATTTAGCGGAGAGGAATAACACCTGGAGCTTCTGGAAGTTTCTCAACTTTGCCAGCTCAATTTTGGACGGAACTTGGGACGGCGTTTGGGAATTTTGACTGAGTTAGAGCCGTTGTTGAAGCTGAGCTGTTAGGAATGGTACCATCTTAGTAGAAATCTTTAGCGGGGTTCAGAGAGCAAGGACGATTGGAGGTGTGGATTCGTTCCACGTCGCCTCTCTCAGTACCTTCGTAGTCTCATGCTAAGCACGCGATGGGGGTACAGAGAGATGAAGAAGATGGAGGGAAAGGGGAGAGAGAAGTTGTGGCGGCTAGGGTTTTTGAGAGGTATTGAGAGAGGAGAAAGAAAAGAGAAGAGAGCATTTTGTTTTTTGTCTGAGAGAAAGAGATGGGAGAGTATATGAGTGATGTTGAGGCCGGGTCAGCCGGGTCAGGCAGGTGAAAGGATTGGGCTGAGGGGAATTAGGAGCTGGGCCAACCGGGTCAGGCGAATTTGTTGGCCCAAATGGAGGCTGAAGCAAAGGAGTTATAAGGGTGTTTAAAGTTTTGCCACATTTGCAAAAATGTGGCCACTTTAGGTTTAAGGAGGAGCCAAATTATGAATAAATTTATGAAATTCGGCAAGAATTTAAATGATTTAAGGAATTAGGCTAGCATTGGAATATAGACGAACTAATTACAATCAATTCTTGAGCTCATTTAACTTGAACAAATTGAAATAATTATTGAGCAATAGAAGGCAGAGTAGGAACAAACAGTCACAGAATTCAATGATAAGCACACAGGAGCTAGCCCAGAGGGAAGACAGCAGAAACAACATATAAGGCTAGCATATAGAATATATACACACAACAAGCACATGTGAAGGTAAAGACAACGCACCTGGGATCCTTGCAAAAATAGTATATATAAGAATAACTTCTAGAAATGGGCAGTATACCGGTACCCTCAAGTATAAGGAAAAAGGGAGAGAAGAATAAAGGTAGATATGCTCGACATACAAGAATTAATACCCAATCAAGTCATACAAAACTCAATCCATAAACTCACCACATCACAATAATCATTCTCATACTCAACCGTAATAAGGAACAATATCAAAATAAAGTAACAAGAGTCTATCTACAGTCTTTCGGCCGCCCATACAACTAAGGAATGCAATCAAGTGAAAACAAACCCTCTGGCATCCCATACTACTGGAGCATACAATCAACAAACAACAAACAAGGGTGGTATCTCAAACAATGGAATATATGATGCATGAAAACCTCGGGGTGAAATAGAACCTCTGTATGTACCTTCTTCGGTGCCGATCGGGCCCAACATCAGGTTCTATAGAAGGACACAACCCGTATACCTCTACTCCAAAGTATACTCTTCCCCCGAGCACACGTAGCCTTAAGCCTCAGGCCCAGAGAAACAAGGTCCATGGAGGTCCCGGACTCCATAATAAAACTCAGAATCAAAACGTGTCCTCCAGAATCGATTTTGTGTTCAAGCAAGTGGCTAAGTCTCAAATATGCATGCCTAGACCTTGTCTAGGACTAAAATAGTGAAAAAGATATCTCAAAAACCCTTCCAAGGGTGCCCGGGCACAACCAGTTCTAAAACAGTAGTAAAAACATCTCAGATGCTCTACCCGGCCGAGCCTGATATCATTTCAAATCAGTAAGAAAACTCAGCTAGCACTCTGACCCGGTCGAGTCTAGCAATAGTGGTAACTCATGATAAAACCATATTATTAACCTTCTTTGACCCCAAGAAGATCCACGTATCAAGTCAAATCATTTCCGAATCCAATTTCATCGAAAATGGGCCCCCGGGGCCATGTAAGGTTTAGAAAATCTATTTTCGTTGGCCTGAAGCCAAAAATCGTAATAAAACATGGAAAAACTTCTTCATATGCATGAAAATGATATGATCAACCCAAATAGCTGTCCGGTAGCTCACAATCAACCTAACGGCCCTGCACAGGCTCCGAAGCTACTCAGCAAGCATAATCAGCCTAGAAGGATATTTCTATGTTCGGGATTCGCAAACATTCCCAATAATCCCACCTTCTATATTACAGAGTCAACAAGACCTCACGGGGTCACAAGGGTAATAAATATACCAACTAATAGGAATACTACAGACAACTGAGGAAATAAATATGATGAATCATGGAAAAGCGGTCAAGGTCTGTGGTACCAACCTAATAACCCAACTCAACGATGCCAACTAGTACAATTTTACCCGATATATGCAAAGTCTAGGGAGTTAAGCCGTAACCTACCTGTCATTCGAGGACAAGCGGCGCGAATGACGATATCCGAGGCTGAGCTACTCCGAGAAGATCCGAACGAGAATCAAACTATAAAATTCATGAATAAAATGTTAAGACGAGTCTAGCGATACCCATATTACTACAATTGTAGCCGGGTCGATATCCAGGTCAAAAGCGGGCCTGCGAGGCCCGCAACCCGAAACCAAAAATGAAAAGAACCATGATGACCCCAACGATGCGAAGAAGTCATGCTCCAAATTTAAGCACAATTGGACAAGGGAAGGGCACCAAAATAGCCCGCCCAATTTGGGGATTAAAGAATGGAAATTTCGAAAATAAAAATGAAAATTGGGCAAGAATTACTTACCAAAACGACGGAAAATCAGCCCAAGATGGATAAAACTTCACACCCACGAACATGCACAGGCTTAGGGGGCAGAATCTATCACATAATCCAAGCTTTGGATAAGCATCAATGGAGGAATTAAGAGAAAAATCGAAGAAGGCAAGTTAGGGAAGATGACTTACCAAGAGGCGAAGAACTACGGATAATCAACGAACAAATAATTCCCCAAGGTTTAGAACTGAAATGGAGAAAAATGGTGGAGAGAATTTTGAGTTTTAGAGTGAGAAAAGTGAGGAGAAGGGCTGGAAAAAATGAAATGACAGCAATAAATAGCTGCTGTCCGCAGCTGATTTTCTGCACTTCTTAGAAAACTCGATGGGGCATTCCGGGCAAGATCAAAAATCGATATTCAAAAATCAATAGTGTTAATAGAGTAGAAAAGACGTTCCATACTCAACGGAATCAATGAAACTTCCATACGAGATTGTTTTGGAGAAATGTTGACCCAAGTCAACACTAACGAAAAGGAACTCAAAGGCTCGAAATAAGTCCGACTCACCCAGAACCCGAACCAACCATCTTACTAGCCCAAACTCAACATTACTGAGCTGATGGAATAGTCGGATTTTGAATCCGACACTCCGATCATCGAAAGTCGCCTAAAGTTACACTTTCAACTCCAAATATGAGAAAATCACACAAAACCCACATCGGAAGTTCTCAAGCCCAAACTAAAAGTCCAACTAGACCAAACTCATCGCTATGGAGCTAACGGAACTGTCAGAATTCTATTCCAAGCACGTTAGCTAAGGATGTTGACTAAAGTCAATGATATTCTAAGTTTAAATCTCTAAAACAGGCAAACGACTAAAACGACCAAGCGAACGACTAGGGCACCGAACTACCGGTCTCATCAAGCCATAAATGACTTGGGGCAGCTACAGGAAGGCTCTAACAGTGCAATAAATGTGAAAACACAAAGATGACTGAAAGGGTCATCACAATTTTATAACACAGTCTCAGATTTTAACAACTCGAACTAACCCTTTTACGTCAAATGCTATATCCAGAGTCCTACTAACCTGAACTCCATTCTGAGAGTTTTTATGGGATATATGTCCCTCACATATCATGATTTCACCTTAACTTTCTCAAACACTACATTTACAGAAACCAAATATATCTAAACCACACAACACAGAAATTTCATAGGAACCCATCCTAGCCTAAGATTTTTGTCAACTCTCACCCTAGGGAGAACTCAACTAGGGTACTTACACCCTAAACAATGCTATAACGAGCACATCAGCAACACTCAATGAGCAATAGCTACAAGGTATAATCATGATCAATAAGAGGTATATGAATGTTCAAAAATACATTTAATAATGCCACTCCCTCAACCGACCCTACCACTAAGGATCATCAATTATAAACAAGCTAACTTATTTCAAAATCTCCACTATTCAACTATACCCGTTCAAGAGCTACTATTAGCCAATAATCATTCTCATAAAATAAGCCTATGAGCAATGTCAAATAATAATCAATCAATTACAAGTTATTTTGCCAAATGTTACATGGGTGACTATTTTCACCAATAGATAACCATAATTTCACAAATACCCGAGATCTTGGTCCCACCAGAATCTCACAATTTTTTCATCAACTACACATTATCATCACAATGGAAGTAGTTACTTAATAAATACTAAAACCATTCAGTCAAATAAAGTCTGATGTTCAAATATATAGGTTACCCCAAACAGGCAACATCACCCACATCAAACAATTACTTTTATGCCAAGGGCTACCATATCCACCCTTTCCTCTTATGGCACATGGCTGCTAATTTTTATAATCCTTATTTGAATGCATGCTTTACCTTCCTATAGACAAACTCTATATTTCATGCTGTAGTTCATAGCTCAACTAATAATTTAAAATAAACTAGGAATGAAAAGAAAAGCAGGGGAAAACATGGCAGGAATTCTGTCTTGCCCATCCCTCTATAGCGGCTTACACACCGCTAAGGTGACCCCCAACAGTAGCAGCAACCCAAAAATTTACCATTTTTGCAAAATTTCCCTCATTTCCCATTACCTATTATCAATATTAACACCTGAAATCGCATTATGGCCTTAAATATAACCTCAAGACCAAACCTAGCAATGCATAAATAAGAGCTTAGAATCACATAATCATAAAACCAGTTATGAATCACACTAAGAAACTATTCATAACAATAATTTCCTGCAATTATACAACAATAGCCCTTTCCCCCATGGTTCCCAACAAAATCCCGAATGTCCTGAAATCAGAGTTTCCCCACAGTCATAAGCCAGTTTCATCCCCTTACCTTTTTACCAATGATAAACCCATGCATAAAAATTAGCACACAGTTTCAGCTAAGCCACATAACAATAATTCCCTTTTACCATCAATACATAACCAAGTTATGACCTTTCACTAACAACGAACTTTATAGTAATTCAAACCATCATATTTTATATATTCGCAGTCATTCAAGCAATATAAATACACGTAAGCATCAATCTCAAGTTTCATCACGGAACAGTCCCTTTTTATTATTCTTTATTTGCCTCATGGATGACCATTAGCTGATTATCTATGCCTTTACATAGCCTCTATGGATAGATAGCGATTGGAACCTTCCAGGTTCAAACTTCCCTTGCTTGTGTCATTTCAGCCGGAATCAATGACATCCATTTAACTCGTTAAGATACCAATTGGAATCAAGAGATATCGATTAGACTCAACCCATATAAGCAAGCAACAGACCACAAAAAAAGAGGTAAGAAATGGAATAATTTCTTAGAATGGTTCATAATGTCCCTAAGATTAGATGTGTACGTCAACGCACCAATTCACCGGACTCTACTCGACATTTGCTCTTGTATTAGGAGATCGATAACCTAGGCTCTGATACCAAATTGTAACGACCCAACTACCAAATTATGTGGGCACCTACTCTAATCACCTAGATAGGAGAACCTTTACCACCCGATTAAAACAAGTATGCGGAAGTCAATAAGAAAACATAAAATTTATCTTTATAACCATAAAACTAGTCTCAGATCTTTTGAATACAATGAAATCCTTTTTAAAATACAACAGAAAGCCTTCCCTAGGAAATAGTTTAAACAAGTACAAGAGCTAATAAGAGAAATGGAAAAAAAATAAGACACAACTCCCACCATACAAAGATATGAGTAGAAGCTTCTGGAGATCGCCATCCTCATCACCTGAGAAATATGATATGATCCTGAAACCAGACTATATCCAAAAAGGCATAACAAGAGTAGTATCAGTATAAACAACATATACTGGTAGGTGATAATTCTCAAATGACACTCTCCATTATGGAGGTGACGGCGATCGTTAAGCAAAACAAAATTTATATTACTCGACAGGAGACGGGGTCGATCCCATAGGGAATGGTAGCTTAGGCAATGAGATTGTAGAAAGGAACTTACAATGAGAGTAGGTTGTCTAAACAACACATAATGTAAAAAGGGGGGAATTGGGAATCTGTCACAATTTAATTCCAAACCAAACAATAAAGTAAATGTGAGGTGTAAACAAGAGAGAGGACGACTAGGGATGTTCTTCCGATGGGACTCGAGCACTGGTCTAGGTACTTACTCAAATGCGTAAATTCGCACTAAACAACATGGGTAGCATTAGTTTTAAGCATGAATGTTAATCTTTTAATCTCACAATTATTTATCCAACGGTCTTTGTTCAAGCACCATTGTTTAGGCATAAACCAACCAATATAGGCTTGGGGAGGTCACACTATCTCAAGTTTAGACACTTAAATGGGTGTTTCCAGCGAATTAAGCTATTTATAACCTCAATCTAAGTGGAATCCCAAGTACCCACTAGCAATATCCGATATTATAAACCCCTTTCTTAAGCAAGAGAACAATAAAGTAAATTAAATCAAAATTTGCAACCATAAATTTTAGAGTTAAAATATGGTGAACTCACTAGACCCATATCATATTAGCAATTATAAACATAAATAAGCAAGACCCATACCCTCTTATAAGTACCCATCATCAAAACATCCCTAGAAAAGGAGACTTATCCACTCATGCTAAAGGAAGAGGAAGATATACCCATAGGGAAACTCAAATTCCTTTTCATTAATTGTAGCAAGAATCCAATATCCAAGCTCAAATTTACAAGTCAATTGGTAACGATTGAGCGAATGGAGTAAAACCCTCTTTCTAGACTTGGGAGTGAAACTTGCTCATAAACTGAAAACTATCCCAAACTATTCAAAACTACGCCTAAATTAGGTTTTAGAATGTTCCCAAATAATCACACAAAGTTGGACAAAATTTCCCCTCGGGAGTTGTGCACCGCGACATGCATTTTGCACGTCACGTTATGTGCTTCGCATAGCTCCACACAGGTGAACCAGTGACTTGGCTGATCTTCAGTCATTGTGCAAAGTGGGGTGCGGTTCGACCCAAGCCTTGTGCTCATTGCACGGGCGCCGCACTCCCTTAACAATTTTTTCTCTTTTTCTGAGCGTTTATGCAGAGGGAGGTGCGGCCCGCACCAAGGGTTTTGAATTTCGCACAAGGTCTGCACCTCAAGGCAGAATCTTCATCTCACATGATCACTTCACACTTCAACTCCATTTGAGCTCTTTTGGGTCCAATTCCTTATTTTCTATCTTTGACCAAGAGTACGTATATTCACATCAATAAAGGCCATAAGAACTTCTAAATCTCATCAAAACATCACAATAATTCATGATTAAAGGCTCAATAAATTGGTAGATTACCGACTTATCGAACCCTCAAACTTGAACTATTGCTTGTCTTAAGCAAGATACTCATAAGGTAAGGAATGAATTATGCTCTAAAACTCAATCAAGGCACAAACGATTAATCTATTCTAAAAACTAAGAAAAATAATGAATAAAAAGACTCAACTACAATGCTAATATCAGTTTGAACCACCATATTATCAAGGCAATTGATCATTTCTAAACCTTTTCAAAAGGACTTCATTTCTCATTCAAAATCAAGGGAATTTGTCATTCAAAATAAGATATAAAGCTTCTCAAGTCATTGGCATGGACCATTAAGGTTTGCCTCAAGATTCGCTACACAACTTGTCTCATTCATTCCTCTTAATTAAAATAGAGACTTCGTGTTTCTATTCAAGTGCGTGATACCACTCACCACAAGAGAGAATCCCACTCTCAATCATGCAATTTATAATACAAGGGATTAGAATAGAACCGAAAAGATTCTCACTCTTTCAAGAAAGTTCAAGTGCACACATGTCAAACCATAGGCTTGCCCTTCATGTAAATCGCCACTAATGTAGAGTGGCAAAGCACGGAATCACTAAGGACTTGCTGGTTACGATGTTGGCTAGGGCTAAAGTGAGGATTGCATTTGGATCAAGTGACTAAACCTCCCTAACGCTCTTTCTTATCATTTTGAACACCACTCACATTTTTGATCTTTGACTTCACCTTATTTCTCCCTCACACAACCCAAGCTTTTCCCTTTTAATCTTGATCATTCAACCTCTTTGTGATACCTTCACTTGGTAGCACCATATTTTTTTTTATTTTCCTCATTAGATTGAACTTTTGGAGCAATTTTTAATTCAACATAAGGTGCTACCTTGCACTTTAAGTGCATTCTTTTTCTTCTCCACATTAAGCACATACACCCCCAAACTTAGGCTTTTGCCTATATTGTCATTTCATTCCCCCCCAAACTTGGGCTTTTAGCCTACATTTCACTTTCAAGCCATTAGGAAGGACAGGTGCCAAGATAGAGGTTCCAAGAAGGTTAGGGTATCAAACAAGGTGCCAAAGAACGGTCATAAGCTCAAAAGGGTTCACTAGGATTAATGCCAAGGGAAGTCATTTGGGTAAAGTGGCTATTCAAAAAAGCTCTATGATAATCTTCCAAGCTTGGTAACATCTATAATTTCACCTTGAATCATATTCGAGGCAAGTTCTAGATGAAACGCATGCACGAGAATAAAGGTATAGCCTTACCACACACGACATCACCTCACAAGAACTTTCAACATTGGTCTCAAAATGAATTGGGACAAATAACTTTTGACAAGCTATTCCAAGTTCATTACACACTAGTTTGTGAACCGATCAAGCCAAACCAAGAGTGTACAAGTCATGACAAGAGAAACCTTTCCACAAAAAAATATTTTTCCTCTTTCCTTTCATTTCCAAAAACATCTTGCCAATACAAATTTTTTAGAGGGTCCATTTTGAGACAAGGAAAGCATGGACTCAAATTAAAACTAAAATTTGGCATTTTCCCTTAAAAAAGTTGCCTCTCAATCCTTCATAAGGAAACATCAACCCCGTTAAACACATAAACAAAAGAAAAAATAATAAAGAAAATATTTGCTCCTCGGGAAAGAACTATGGTATTAAGAAAACCCTTAGTGTTTATTGCTAAACTACTATTAACAAGGAAATTACCAATTTAAATCACCCCTAAACACATATGGAACATTTTCCTCAATGATATTAGAGTTTAGGAAAAGAGAGTACTCCCTGTTGTCACCGTGCGAGACGCACGAGGTCTTGGGCGAAATGCATTGTCAATCACACTAGCATATGGAATATTGATGCCAGTGTTCTGCCTGCTGATGTGTGAAAACAATTTGGGGAACACTTTGATGTGTGTGAATCACCCCAATGGTCACATGGTGGGCTGGATTTTTTAGTAAAATTTCCAGTGTTCTAGTCGATGGTGTGAAACCACTGTGCAACGCGCACGATTAGTGATGCAGACTGAACGCCAGTCGCATGCCAAGGTTTATGACTCACACACTTTGATAGTGTTCTGTCTCCACCATGCGAAGCCTAGTACGATGCGCACAGTGCGACATGCAATCACATAATGTGGCGCACATCCTGATAATTTCTCCAATGACCTTAGATTTTTCCTTACTACAAATTCAACAAAAACAACACACCAAATAATACCAAAAGCAAAAATACAGAAAGTAAATATGAATGATTGGGTTTCCTCCTAAGAAGCTCTTGGTTTAACGTCACGGCTCGACAATAGCACCTCCCATTCAAGTCTCGTTAAGGTAAATGGCTTCTAAGAGTGCAACTTCCTCCGGTATGACCAATTACTTCTTAACTCGCAGCCCATTGACTTTGAACATTAAGCCATCTTCATTCTCAAATTTTATTGCTCTATTGGTGAAAACTTGAAACCATATGAAAGGTCCTGACCATTTGGACCTTAATTTTCCCAAGAAAAGTCAAAGTCTAGAATTGAATAAGAGCACCCAATCACCGGGATAAAACTCTCGCTTGAGAATTTGCTGATCATGATAGTGTTTTATTTGGGATTTGTAGAGTGAGGTGCTTTTATATGCCCGCATTCAGAACTCATCTATCTCATTGAGGACCTCAACTCTAGCACAAGTGGCTTTCTCCCAATCCAAGTTTATCTTCTTCAAAGCCCACATGGCTTTGTGTTCTAATTCTACTGAGAGGTGACAAGCTTTGCCAAAGACCAATTGGTAGGGAGACATAACAATTGGGGTCTTGTATGCTGTCCGATAAGCCCATAGTTCATCATCTAATTTTTGGGCCCAATCTGTTTAATGGACATTTACAAATTTTGAAAGAATGGATTTGATTTCCCTGTTGGAAACTTCAACTTGCCTGCTTGTTTATGGGTGGTAAGGAGTGGCCACTTTGTTCTTGACTCCATACTTTTCAAGTAGAGAACTAAACCATTTGTTGCAAAAGTGAGATCACCCATCACCAATGATGGCATGGGAGGTGACAAACTGAGCAAATATATGCTTTTTTAAGAAAGCGGTGACACTTCTCCCTTTGTTATTTGGCAATGCCACTGCCTCAACCCATTTGGAGACATAGTCTACAGCCACTAAAATGAAAGTGTTCCCATACGAACTAAAAAATGGTCCCATGAAATCAATGCCCCATATATCAAATAATTCCACTTCAAGGATTGGTGTCAATGGGAGTTCATGGCGTCTAGACATGCCCCTTTCACGTTGACATTTGTCGCATTCCTTCACCAAATCATGGGCTATTTGAAATAGAGTCGGCCAATAAAATCTACATTGTAACACTTTTGAAGCCATGCGCATACCCCCATGGTGACCACCAATGGGTGAAGAGTGGCATGCCTTAAAAATGGGCTTCATCTTAATTTCAGGGATGCACCTCTGAATTGTTCCATCGGTATAAATCCTAAATAGATAGGGTTCGTACCTATAGTACTTCTAGAAATCATGCAAGAACTTCATTTTTTGTTGTGAATTAAAACCATTCGGAAGTAAATCACTCGCTAAAAAGTTAGCAAAGTCAGCAAACCATGGTGTAGGATCACGCGAGGCAGCCAAAATACGCTCGTCGGGGAATGAATCATTTATCTGAAGTTCCCCTACATGCCTTCCCTCTTCTTATAGTCTTGATAAGTGTTCAGCCACTTGATTATCATATCCCCTCCGATCCTTTACTTCAAAATAGAAATCTTAGAGAAGTAATACCAAACTAATTAACCGAGGCTTGACATTTTTCCTAGTCATCAAATATCTGATCGCCGCATGATCAGTTTGCTCTACGAATATCACGCCTGGAGGCTACCCCCTAGATGTAACACGGTAACTCATGGTCTGGCATATCTAGACAATTTTTCAGTTAAAAACATATACTGTGCGAAAGTTGAAAACAATTTAATATCTGAAGTTGGAAAGATCCCAAAACATGTCTAAATATAAAAATATATATAGAGTATAGTGAAGAATGAAAACAACACCAACAATTCAATAGCTAAATCTAGTCTATGTCTGAAAGCCTCTAACTGATGTGAGTTGCTGGGACATGCCCCCAACTAACTCTAATAATTTGAAAACTGAAGTTAAATTAAAAGATGAAAGCTTGTCTATCATCCTCGAACTATGAGGACTCACCACTGAAGCTGCTGAGTAAGGACTTGAAATTGAGCTAAGCGCAATCTGGATGCTGAGCGCCTGAGCCTACCTCATAAAATGATGTAGCACAAAAGTATGCATCAGTACTATTGATGTACTGAGCATGTAGGATATATAACCAAAGCTGTAAAACATAGACACTGATATATAAGTGTATACTGAACTTGAACTAAAGAGTAACTGTATGCAATGACCGAGTAACTGAACATGAATATCACAACATGCTGATCTGAACTGAATAACTGAATACATGGTCAATGCAATGCTGAGTCTGACTGTGGGAGCTACTATTAACCGATATACCCCAAGCTGAGCTGGCTATGGGGCCAACCTGTAAACCTGGATAGAAGGGTATTCATACCTTACCAAAGGTATAAATAAATCTGACATGGATCCACTAAACTGATGTACATAAGGGACAAGAGTGTCATGCCTAAACTGATGGGTGACCCCTTTCTTAACCTATGATTGAACCGTAGTTCTAGGATTCAGGGACTGCTACTAAAGGTCTCAGCCTAAACTGATGGGTGATCCTTCATCCCTTTGTCCACTCGGTGCTAAGTCTACTCCCAACTGAATACATAAGCAATGAATGCAACTGAAATGCTGAATAGCTCAAGTACTGATGATCATCTGAGAATGTAATAATAATACGGAAACTGATAGAATTCTAATTCTGAAGCAAAACTGACTGAATTGTCTTATTAGCAAGTCTAGATCATGAGTACTGAAATCAACATATGCTAGGGTTACTGAGTTCTGTACATATAGTTATCCTAGGTTCCCAAGAAAACATGTAAATAATATCATACAAGTAATAGAATCTGAATTGCACTGATTTGATGAAAATTAGGAACCCTAGGTCTGAAGAACTAGTTGAAAACTAAAGAACTAAACTGAGTCTAGGGTCTCAATGGGTGAAAGGAAACCACTTATGAAATCCCACATACCTGGAAGAAGATTCTACCGTTGAACTTTTGGATTTAGGGCTGAACTTGAAGAAAACCCTCTTTGCTTGTTCTTGAGAGGAAATGCTTCTTTTCTGATAGAATTTGCTAAGTGTCAAATTAGTTTAGGAGTTATGAGGGAAAAAGCATCAAAACCCCTTTAATTACTCCCAAAATGACTTAGGATTGGAGTTAAAAGAATTGGGAAAAGACCAGAATTCCCCCAACTTAAAATGAAAAGGTTCCAAAAAATCCTTCACCAGGCAGGCTACCTGAAGAGCATCGGTCCTGTGATTTCCCATCGGCCCAGGCATTAGAATGTACTAGGCTAGTCTGTCCCCGTGGGAAATCCCCACGATGGCTTCCATGGCCTGTTGCATCCACGACGGTCATGGTGATTTCCCGTCTCGATTGAGGAGGCTGGGAAGGGCACTAGCAGTTTTCCACGGGCTGACCCATAGCTAGTCGAACCATAGACACCCGTAGAGACCCCCATATGGCAGAGGCAGGCTTGACTGAGCCTCTAGGTTCCTCCCACGCGAACCCCGATGGGACACATGTCCACGATGCATGTGGGTCATCCCTTGGGGCTTGTCTCAAGATGAATTTTTTTGAGTTCTTTCTGAGTTCTGGGTTTTAAATGCTGGTATGAATTCTGGGCTGTTACAATATCCCCCTCTTGGGATCATTCATCCTCGAATGAAGACTAACTGAGTTGTGTTTGAGGGAAAGATCTGCAATCCCTACCAACTGAATACTAGAAGCTGATATCTGACTGAGTCTATTTCTAAGTACATGAAAGTATGCTGAAAATACTGGAATAGCTAGGAAAACATGATTTTGAGAGTGACATGCATAAGAGGAAACTGAGGGATCGGAGAGGAACTATTACCTCAACCTGAAACTGGGTCGGAAGGAAAGTGGTGAAGATACTTGGCCATCATGGCTGCTTCTGCTTCCTAAGTAGCTCCCTCAACTGACTAGTTCCTCCACAAAACTTTCCCAAAATGACTTCCTTATTTCTCAACCTACGAACTTGACGGTCAAGAATTTCAACTGGAACCTCCTCATAGGTGAGGCTATCCTTCATAGCCACACTTTCTAAGGGCACAATCAATGTCGGATCTCAAACACACTTCTTCAATAATAAAATATGGAAAACTGGGTGAACTGCTGCTAATTCTGCTGTCAACTCTAACTCATAAGCCACATTACTAATCCTTTTAAAGATTCTGTAAGGACCTACATATCTGGGACTGAGCTTCCCTTTCTTGCCAAATCTCATCACCCCCCTTCATGGGTGACACTTTCAGGAAGACCCAATCATTGATCTCAAACTCTAAGTCCATTCTCCTCATATCTGCATAGGACTTCTGATGACTATGAGCTGTCTTTAGCCTCTCTCTAATAAGCTGAACTTTCTCCATAGCCTCGTGAACTGAATCTAGTCCAACCAAGGCTGCTTCACCTATTTCAAACCAACCAACCGGTGGCCTGCATCTATGCCCATAAAGTGCCTCATATGGGGCCATCATTATACTAAAATTTAAGCTATTATTATAGGCGAACTTTATGAGGGGTTGGTAATCATCCCAACTACCTTTGAAATCGATCACACGATCCCTCAACATGTCCTCTAAGGTCTGAATGGTATGCTGTACCTGACCATCTGTCTGTGGATAAAATGCTGTGATGAGATTTACCTGAGTACCAAGACCTTTCTAAAAAGACTTCCAGAAATGATACGTAAACTGAGGACCCCTATCTGAGATGATAGACAAGGGAACCCCATGCAACCTGACTATCTCATTGATGTAGAGTCTGGCATACTCCTCTGCTGAATCTATAGTTTTAACTGCTAGGAAATGGGCTGATTTGGTCATTCTATCTATAATCACCCAAATAGAGTCGTGCTGTCTGTGAGTACGAGGTAAAACCATAATGAAATCCATGTTGATCACTTCCCACTTCCAAGTAGGAATGCTAATAACCTGAGTCACACCTCCTAGTTTATGATGTTCTACCTTCACTTGCTAATAGTTGGGACACTTAGCTATAAAATCTGCAATGTCCCTCTTCATACTGTTCCACCAATAGACTTCTTGTAGATCACGGTACATCTTAGTGGCACCGAGATGTATAGAATATATAGAATTATGGGCTTCTGTAAGGATCTTCTACCTCAACTCACCCACATTAGGTACACATAAATGACCCTGGTAACGAAGTACACCATCTCCCCATTGGGAGAAAACCTCTACTCTCTACTGATGAACTGCACCTTTCAACTGAAGTAATATGGGATCACTGTCCTATTTCTCTTTAACCTCCACTACCAATGAAGATTCTGACCCACTCTGAACTATCACACCACCCTCTGTTGTATCCATGAGCCAAACCCCTAAGCGAGAAAGCCTATGAACATCCTTGACCAATTCTTTCTTCTCTCCCTCAACATGTGACACACTACCCATGGACAGTCTGATGAGGGCATCAACTACCATATTGGCTTTACCCAGATGGTAGAGCACATTCATATCATAATCTTTGAGTAATTTAAGCCACCTTCTCTGATGAAGATTCAACTCTTTTTGGGTGAACATATACTGGAGGCTCTTATGATCCGTGAACACATCTACTTGGACACCATACAAGTAGTGTCTCCAAATCTTTAGGGAGAATACAACTGGTGCAAGCTCAAGGTCATGAGTCGGGTAATTCTTCTTATGAATCTTAAGCTATCTGGATGCATAAGATATGACCTTACTACGTTGCATCAAGACAAAACCCAAGCTAACTCTAGATGCATCACAATACACTACAAAATTGTCCATACCCTCTAATAGAGTTGGAACGGGAGTTGTAGTCAACCTGGCCTTCAACTTTAGGAAACTCCTTTCAAACGCATCTGACCACTGATACTTAACCTTTTTCTGAGTCAACTTTATCCATGGGACAACTATGGAGGAAAATCCCTCAACAAACCTCCGGTAATAACCAGCCAAACCCAAAAAACTTCTGATGTCGGTCAGAGAGGTGGGTATGGGCCAATTTTTTACTGTCTCAATCTTTTGAGAATCAACTCGGATGCCCTCCCTAGACACCACATGACTAAGAAAAGAAACTTACTTCAACCAGAATTCACACTTAATGAACTTGGCGAATAACTGGCAATCTTTGAGAGTCTTCAACACCACTCCCAAATGGTCTGCATGTTCTTCCTTGCTGCGAGAATACATGAGTATATCATCGATGAAGACAATGACAAACAAGTATATATACTACCTGAACACTTTGTTCATCAAATCCATGAAAGCTGCAGGAGCATTTATTAGTCCAAATGACATAACTACAAATTCGTAATGACCATACTGAGTTCTGAAGGCTATATTAAAAATATCACAATTTCTGACTCTGAGCTAATGATAGCCGGATCTGAGGTCTATCTTAGAGAAATAACTATCACCTTGAAGTTGGTCGAACAAGTCATAAATCCTGGGGTGGGATACTTATTTTTGACTGTGACCTTGTTCAATTGATGGTAGTCAATGCACATCCTGAGAGAACCGTCTTTCTTACGCACTAACAATACTAGAGCACCTCATAGAGAGATGCTGGGTCTGATGAAGCCCTTATATAGAAGGTCTTTCAGCTGTTCTTTTAATTCCTTAAGCTTAGCTAGAGCCATTCTGTAAGGAGGAATCAAAATAGGCTGGGTATCTAGAAGGAGATCTATTCCAAAGTCAATTTCCATTTTGGGAGGAACTCCGTGAAGATCTTCTGGGAATTCATTCACTACAGGGACTGACTCAAGAGTTGGGGTCTCAGAGTTTGAATCTTAACACAAACAAGATGGTAGATATACCCTTTGGAAATCATTTTTATGGCCTTAAAGTAAGAGATGAATCGACCTACTGGCACTGAGGTATTACCCTTCCATTCTAAGACTGGCTCATTTGGAAACTGAAACTGAACGATCTTAGTTCTACAATTGACTGAGGCATAACAGGAATGTAACCAATCTATGCCTAGAATGATATCAAAATCAATCATTTTTAACTCCACAAGATCGGCTGAGGTGACTTTCTGGGAAACTACGACAGGGTAATTTTTGTAAACCCATCTAGCTGTATCTGGGTCACCAACTAGAGTATAGATTGAGAAGGAATATGCGAGGATTTCTGGACTGACACAGAAGTCTACTGCTATATAAGGAGTCACAAAGGAAAGGGTAGCTCCTGGGTCTAACAGTGCATAAACATCAGCATTAAAAACTTATAACGTACCCATGACCACATCGGGAGAATCCTCATGGTCTTATCGAGCTTGAAGAGCATAGAGCTTGTTTTATCACTGACCACCACCTGTGTTGGAAGAGGCACCTTACTATGTAGGGAGAACTGCAGGAGCTGCCATAGAACTAGCCTAATTTTGAGTGCGAGTATCCCTCCCTTTCTGAGAAGTTACTGGCCAGTCTCTCATCCTGTGGCCTAGCTTGCCACACCCAAAGTAGTTCCCACTACCTGCCATACACTCACCCTGGTAGTTCTTACCACACTTCTTGGAAGTTGGATGAGTGCGCCCTCCAATGACACTACCTTAAGACGTAAAGCCTACCGCCCTACCCCGTCAGTCCTGCCTGAACTTAGGCACTAGAGCACTAGAAGAAGATAGGTTTAGAGCTGAAGATTTCTGATGGAACTGAGAGCAGTCTCCACCTTTTGAACTCTGCTGGGAGTAACTAAAGTCACCTATTCTATCTCTCTTACTGTCTCCTCCCCTCTCTTTGATTTTCTCCTCCTCGATATGCTGAGCATAAGTACCAATCTAGAGATGTCCATCTCCTTTACCAACATAGCAATTTTGCACTCCTTGACCATATCATCAGATACTCCCGACATAAACTTACTAATGCGGGCTCAGGAATCAGCTACAATTGCCGGAGCAAACTTAGACAGTTGAGTAAATTTGAGTGCATACTCCTGCACACTCATATCATTCTGCTTCAGGTTGATGACCTCTTGGACCTTGGATTCCCTGAGTTTAAGCAGGAAAAACCTGTCCAGAAATGCAGTCTTGAAGTGGTTACAATCCACTGGACCTGTATTAGAATAACCGGACTCTTTCTACTGCTGATACCAAGTATAAGCCACTCTCTTCAGCTGATAGGTGGCTAAGTCTTCACTCTCAACTGGAGTGACTGATAACGCTCAAATCATGCTCCCCAAGTTGGAGGTCATGATGATCGTTAGAGCAAAACACATTTATATTCCCAACGGATGTCGGGGTCGTTCCCATAAAGAACAATGTAGTTGCGATCGAGCTAATAAAGAATCCAAGAAACTTATTGAAGTTCAATTAACAAAAAGGGAAAAGATATCTAAAAAGGGGTTTTAGCTTAAAACTAAAGATAAAAGAAAATCAAATAAATGATAGATTGATCAATGATTTTCACCTTGCTCTCATCAAGCAAGGATAACAAGGGAGACTTGGGAATGGGAGTTCAACTCACAAGATATGTGACACGTAGGTAGTCTTGGTTGAATGTATGCCTAACTGTCTTTCGACCAATCGAGCATATATCTCGTGTGTTCTCTCGAACCACCACGAGTAAGCAACAAACCAACCAAATAACTTGGGTGAGTTGGGTCATCTCTAACCCCAACTCTTAGATGGGAGTTTTCGACAACCAAACTATCTCTAGTCTTGGTCTAGAGTGGAAACCCCAAATCCCCACTATTGAATCTTCCCGAATTTAGGGAAATTCTCTCTCAAGCAACAACCCAAATTAGAAAGCTAAGTCAATGTTTGCAACCATAGACTATAAATTCAAGCATGGAGGATTCAATAGACCCAAATAATCAAACAAGAGCAAAATCTATATATGAATTCAATATCTAAACAAGTATTATCTCTAATACAAACTCAAATCTGAATTTAACAATTACACCAATAAAATAGCAATTAGGAGCAAGAGTTGAAGAATGGAAAGTAAAGATTTTATAATAAAGAGCATCCAAACTTCACTCCTATGGTGTTGGTTAATGAACTTGCTCTCCAAGCTTGCCCAAAGTTGTGAGAATAGCCAAAGATGATTTACCAATTGTCTAGGGAGGATTTTATGTGGATTGGGGTTTCTAAAATATGTGAAATTCCAAGACTACCCAGCTGCCTCCTCTTTCCTTCTTTGCCTACATGGAAGGTCTGCCGCGTACGTGAAGTGTCTTTGTATGGTTGACCTTCGCGCACACAGTCAATGCATTGCGTTCATGGAGCTTTACTTTTGTTGACCTTCACATACACATGTGGGACACCTCATTCACATAGGAATGTGTTGCTGCCAGTCATTTGCTTCTCCGAATGGCTCCTTTTTGACTTGTTTTCATCCGAATTCTTCCCGAACACTTCTAAAACACAGAAACCTGCAAAATAGAAGAAATCCATGTCAATTGCACTATTTTTTCACTTATTATTAACAAAAGCATAAAGCTTAAGAGTTAAATAAGTAGGTAGAATACCATCTTATCAAACCCCCAAACTAGAATTCTTGCTAGTCCTCAAGCAACTCAAAGATTATAACTCAAGAGGCATACAACACAAGTGCAAATGACAATACCACAAGCCAAGGGAAACCCATTTCAAACACCAAGCATGACTTCGGTTGGTACTAATGACTAGTCAATCACATGATACTTACTCAAAATATTCCCTTAAATTCAAAACAAAATTCAATTATGCCATGGCAAAATAAGAACAAGAAAGTGGCAACAACCAATCCTCAAGATGTGACTCAAACCCCTAGCTTACCAAAACATGCTCATTTGATTCATTTTCTAGAGTTTATCAATGTCACCAACTATTCTAATTCGCATGCCCTCACAAGAACCAAAGTCCCAAAAACACATTATATACAAGAAATTATCACAAGGGACAAATACAAACACTCACACTCACAAGGAAGTTCAAGTGCACACACGTCGAACCATAGGCTTGCCCTTCATGTAAATCACTACTAATGTAGTGTAGCCAAGCTAGGAATCACAAAGGACTTGCGAGTTACGATGTTAGCTAGGGCTAAGGTGAGGATCTCATTTGGTTCAAGTGACTACACCTCCCTAATGCTCTTTGTTCTCATTTTGAACATCGCTCACATTTATAATTTCAACTTCACCTTATTTATCCCTCGCAAAACCCAAGATTCTCCTTTTTAACTCATAATCATTCAACTCCTTATATCACATTCACTTGGTAGCACCTATTTTTTCTTTTCATTTTGCTCATTGGATTGGACTTTTGGAGCAATTTTTAATTTTTATTTACGATGCTACCTTGCACATTGAAGCGCATTTCCTTTATTCTCCTCATTTGAGCTCATGCACCCCCAAACTTAGGCATTTGCCTATGTTGTCTTTCACTCCCCCCCCAAACTTAGGCTTTTTCCCACATTTCAATTTCAAGCAATTAGGGAGGACGGGTGCCAAGATAGAGGCTCCAAAAAGGTCAAAGTGTTAACAAGGTGCCAAAGAACGGTCACAAGCTCAAAGGGGCTCACTAGGGTTGATGTCATAGGAGGTTATTTGGGTAAAGTGGCTATCAAAAAGGGCCTAAGGTCATTTTACAAGCTCGATTACACCTAGAATTTTGCCTTGAATCACATTCGGAGAGAGTTCTAGACGACACGCATGTCCGAGAGTTATTTAACTAAACCTCACCACACATGACATGCGAATTATTCAAGAAGGATCAATTTTAACTTCCTATATGAGAACCAACAGAAGACATTCTATATTATAACCGCTAATGAGTTAAGAGTCACAAAAAGATAAAAGGAGTTGTCACAAATACCATTCTTTGCCATGCATTTTTCACAATTTCTTTGGTAGGGTATGCCTATTTCATTTAACATGCAAGACTACTTCATTAGTATCAAACAAGTCAATTTGCAACCAAAACCTCAAAAGATGACGATTTGACCTTAAGAATGACGTCACTCAGTCTATCATTGGGTCAATTCATCTATCTAAATCTGTATGGCTACACAAGTTGGATCAACACAAATATCACATTTTCTGGGCACATGTGATTCACATAAGTCAAAGTGTGTGTCGCAAGTGTAATGCATAGGCCAGTCAGTGGGCATGTGCGAAGCTCATGCGGTTCGCACATCAACATGTGTGGCACAAATATCCCCCTGCTCAGACAAGTTCAATCTAGCCTATTGGGTACTCAGACTTCCCCTGGCCCACAACAACCAACACCTCCACTATAAAATAACAAAAGAAGCTAAAAAGTAAAGAAAACTGAAAAGCTAGACCATCAACTTCTTCCACAACAACACCAAAGCCCGACAAGAGCATAAAACCAAACAAAACAAGCCTGGCAAGGGCACCATAATAAGGAAGGTTGGTGTTTATACTTGATGACTTGCAATTAGTGATGCAATGGAAGAGCTTGATGGAATTTATTGGTGTGCTTAAGGAAGAGGAGAACCTTTATTTTGAGAAGAAAATGTTTGAAGTTTCTGAATTTTTGAACATTTTTAACTTACTTGGAACTACCTGAAGGCTTCACGTTCGCGAGTGGTCTGGCGCGTTCGTGAAAGCCTACTATTTAGCTGGCCTTCAAATTCACAGTCGATCTACCGCGTTCATGAAGAACGAGTGTTAGGACAATTTTTTCAATTTTTATCCAGCTTACTTCTCGCGAGGTGCAAAACACACCACGTTTGCACATGCCAATGTTTTTGATCAGTTCACTGTTTGATTTTGTGATGACATGTGCGACGAGCACTCTTCCAGGTGCAAAAATTATGTTTTTCAGAGGTATTCTTGGTGCTTCTCAACACTTGGTTCCTCTTCTCATTCCTTTGGGCACCTAAAATAACACCAAAAAGAAACAAAAAGTGATGTAAAGCATAAAGATGATGGGTTGCCTCCCATCAAGCGCACAATTTAACATTGCAGCACGATTCAAGATACCTCACCATTTGGATCTCCATTTGGAAAATTTGAACCTTCCACCCAAACATGAATTGAGTTTTCGGTGACAATCCCGGGGTGAAAGTTTGAACATGATAAGGCCATTTTCTTGATTTCGCACTTTCTGGCCTTCACGTGAGGAAGGACATTTTGCCTTCTTTCCACGACAAACTCAAAACTGGATAGACATTCATCCACCCTCCTTCTAAGGTTTTCCAAAAGCTTGATTACTTTGACTTTCGTCCATTCAATCAAACTTAAGGTCGAACAAAGGTTGAAGTGGGATTTGGGCGTCTCCACCATCAAGCTTGCTTCATTCATAAAATCCTAACTTAGAGATGCTATGACATCATGACCCACATATGGAGTAGTTGGTTGCCACACCACCTTCTATTCATGATTATCCCTTGTGTTTTCCTCTTTTTTAGCCCTTGCATCAATAAAGCCTTGCTTTATGGATTGCACACTCTCCTCTTGGGTTTCTAGTGAGGCCAAGAAGGTTTGGAGCTTGACATATATGCCTTCTTCGCTTGCGAAGTCATGGTCCCTGTTAATGTCACAAGCACCACTAGAAACATTGTTAGCACAAGAAAGGGGAGAGGGATGATTATTATTGTGGCATTCACTCCAATGTCCATCACGACCACCACGCAAATAGCAATTGCGCCCATCATAGGAGTGAGAAGGATAATACCTTCCTTCCTAGGGCTAATTCTACACCTTCGTCCAAGGTGGGGTCCTTCACAATATACAAAATAATTGGGGATATAAACTGGGATGCAACTATCAACATTTCTAGCATTCAAATATGCCATGATGCCATCAACAAAATAAAACTAAACAAAAGAAAAACAACTATTCACAAAATTGAACTAGAAAGTAAACTCAAATTCTAAACTAAGTCAATATGCCAAATTGTTACCTGGTAATGACGCCATTTTTGATAACTCTCAAATCATGCACCCTATATTGGAGGTCACGGCGATTGTAAGAGCAAAACATATTTATATTCCCAACGGATATCGGGGTCATACCCATAGAGAACAATATAGTGGCAATCGAGCTAATAAAGAATCCAAGAAACTTATTGAAGTTCAATTAACAAAAAGGGAAAAGATATCTAAAAGGGGGGTTTTAGCATAAAACTAAATATAAGAGAAAATCAAATAAAAGATAGATTGATCAATGGCTTTCACCTTGCTCTCATCAAGCAAGGATAACAATAGAGACTTGGGAATGGGAGTTCAACTCACAAGACATGCACCCAGTTGACACGTAGGTAGTCTTGGTTGAATGTATGCCTAACCGTCTTTCGACCAATCGAGCATATAGCTCGTGTGTTCTCTCAAACCACCACGAGTAAGCAATAAACCAACTAAATAACTTAGGTGAGTTGGGTTATCTCTAACCATAACTCTTAGATGGGAGTTTCCGGCAACCAAACTATCTCTAGCCTTTGTTTAGAGTGGAAACCCCAAATCCCCACTATTGAATCTTCCCAAATTTAGGGAAATTCTCTCTTAAGCAACAACCCAAATTAGAAAGCTAAGTCAATATTTGCAACCATTGACTATAAATTCAAGCATGGAGGATTCAATAGACCCAAATAATCAAACAAGAGCAAAATCTATATATGAATTACATACCCAAACAAGTATTATCTCTAATACAAACCCAAATCTCAATTCAACAATTACACCAATAAAATAACAATTAAGAGCAAGATTTGAAGAATGGAAACTAAAGATTTTACAATAAAGAACATCCAAATGTTCACTCCTATTGTCTTGGTTGATGAACTTGTTGTCCAAGCTTGCCAAAAGTTATGAGAATACCCAAATATGATTTCCCAATCGGATGGGGAGGCTTTTATGTTGGGGTTTCCAAAATATGTAAAATTCCAAGACTTCCCAGCTGCTTTTGCTTTCCTTTTTCGTCCATGCGGAAGGTCTGCCGCGTATGCAAAGTGTCTTTATCTGGTTGACCTTCGCGTTCACGGTCAATGCATCACGTTCGCAGAGCTTTGCTTCAATTGACCTTCACATATGCGTGTGGGACACCGCGTTCGCATAGGCATATGCTGCTGCCAGTCACTTGCTTCTTTAAATAGCTCCCTTTTGACTTGTTTTCATCCAAATTCTTCTTGAACGCTTCTAAAACACAGAAAGCTGCAAAAAAGAAGAAATTTATGTCAATTTCTCTATTTTTTCACTTATTATTAACAAAAGCATAAGTTTAAGAGTTAAATAAGTAGGTAGAATACCATCTTATTTGTGGCACCCATAACATCTGTTACCTTTTGAATGTCCTCAAGAAACTCTTATAGATCCTCTTCTGATTTAGACCCAAGAAATTCTGGAGGGTTTATCCGAGTGAAGTCCCGGACTCTAGCAACAGTAGTGTTAGTATGGGGTGGAGCTGGGGCCATAGCCTGCTGATTGACCTGAGCGGTCATGGCCTGAGCAAGCACATGAAAAGCAGCCCTGAATTTTGCATGGGTAACTTGATCATTCAGAGGGTTTACCGGAGCTACTGGTGCCAACTGATTCCTCGCGTTAGCTCTTCTACGAGGCATTTTTTGAAACTTGTAGAGCACGAGTTAGAAGGAGATTAAATAGAGTTCATACTCTATAGCACAAGCTAGAAAATAATGAAGTTAAGTTTTTCCAAATGACATCTCATAGATCTCCCCATTAAGTGTGGCATGCTTCACACCCATGAAAAAGACTCTACTTGACGCGGCTTTCAGACACCCTAGGACACTTAAACCTGATGCTCTGATACCAAGTTTGTCATGCTCCGAGGCTACCCCCTAGACATATAATGTTTCTTAGTGTCACAAGTGACCCCAAGCTAACCCATGGTCTGGCATATCTAGACAATTTTAGTTAAAAACATATACTGTGCGGGAGCAGAAAACAATTTATTATTAGAAGTGGGAAAGAGCCCAAAGCATGTCTGAATATAAAAGTATATATAGAGTAAAGTGATGACTGAAAAAAAAACTAACAATTCAAGAGATGGATCTAGTCTATGTCTGAAAGCCTCTAACTGATGTGAGTTGCAGGGATATGCCCCCAGCTAACTCTAATAATCTGAAAACTAAAAAGTAAAACTGAAACATGAAAGCATGTCTATCATCCTCGAACTATGAGGACTCACCACTGAAGCTGCTGAGTAAGGACTAGAAATCGAACTAAGCGCTATCTGGATGCTGAGCACCTGAACCTACATCATAAAATAATGTAGCACAAAAGTATGCATCAGTACTTCATATGTACAAAGTGTGCAGGATATATAACCAAAGCTATAAAACATAGACACTGATATAAAAGTGTATATTGAACATGAACTGAAGAGTAAATGTATGCAATGACCGTGTAACTGAACATGAATATCACAACATGCTGATCTGAATTAAATAACTGAATACATAGTCAATGCAATGCTGAGTCTAACTGTGGGAGCTACTATTTAACCGGCATACCCCAAGCTGAGCTGGACATGGGGACAACCTGTAACCCCAGATGGAAGGGTGTTCCTACCTTGCCAAGGGTAGAAACAAATCTGATATGGATCCACTAAACTGATGTCCACAAGGGACAAGGGTGTCATTCCTAAACTAATGGATGACCCCTTTCTGAACCTATAGTGGCGTTGTAGTTCTGGGACTCAGGGACTGCTACTAAAGGTCTTAGCCTAAACTGATGGGTGAGCCTTTATCCCTACGTTCACTCGTTGCTAAGTCTATTCCTAAATGAATACATAAACAATAAATGCAACTAAAATGCTTAATACTCAAGTACTAATGATCATCTGAGAATGCAATAATAATACTAAAACTGATAGAATTCTAATTTTGAAGCATAACTGACTGAATTTTCTGATTAGCAAGTCTAGATGATGAGTACTGAAATCAACACATCCTAGGGTTACTGAGTTCTGTACATATAGTTATCCTAGGTTCCCAAGAAAATATGTAAACAATATCATACAAGCAATAGAATCTGAATTGCACTGATTTAATGAAAATAAGGAACCCTAGATCTGAAGAACTAGTTGAAAACTAAAGAATAAACTGAGTCTAGGGACTCAATGGGTGAAAGGAACCCACTGATAAAATCCCACATACTTGGAAGAAGATTCTACCGTTGAACCTTCGGATTTGGGGTTGAACTTGAAGAAAACCCTCTTTGCTTGTTCTTGAGAGGAAATGCTTCTTTTCTGATAGAATTTGCTAAGTGTCAAATTAGTTTAGGAGTTATAAGGCAAAAAGCATAAAAACCCTTTAATTACTCCCAAAATGACTTAGGATCGGAATTAAAAGAATTGAGAAAAGATCAGAATGCCCCCAACTTAAAATTAAAAGGTGCAGAAAAATCCTTTGCCTGACGGGCTACCCGCCCATCAGTCTGGGCATCAGAATGGGCCCAGCCGGTCTGGCCCTCTAGGCAATGCCCACGATAGCTTCCACGTCCCATCGCGTCCACGATGGTAGTGGTGATTGCCCATCAGGGCTGAGGAGGCTAGGAAGGGCACTGGAGGTTTCCCATGGGCTGCCCCATAGCTCATCGGACCGCTAACACCTGTGGAAACCCCCGTCTGGTAGAGGCAGTCTTGACTGAGCCTCTAGGCTCCTCCCACGAGGACCCCGATGGGCCATTGTGTCCACGACGCCCGTGGGTCAGCTCTTGGGGCTTGTCTGAAGATGTAATTTTTTGAGTTCTTTATGGGTTCTGGGTTTTAAATGCTAGTCTGAATTCTGGGGTGTTATAACGACTTTGGTCCCCAAAGGATATGCCCAAAACTTTTCAATGGCAAAAACTATGGAAAAAAACTCTTGTTTAATCATGGTGTAATTTGTTTGAGCTGTATTCAATGTTTTTCTCACATAGTAGATTGGGTGGAAGAGTTCCTCTCTTCCTTAACCAAGTAGAGCCCCCAAAGCTACATCACCAGCGTCGTACATGAGCTCGAACGGCTTTGTCAAATCCGGTGCAATGATAATGAGGGTTTATGTTAACTTCTCTTTCAACGTGAGGAGGGCATTCATGCAACTACTATGAAAGTCGAATTCGGCTTCTTTTTCAAGAAACTTACACAACGGATAAGCCACCTTCCAGAAATCCTTAATAAAGCGCCTATAGAACCCGACATGGCCTAGAAAACTCCCTATCCCTTTTACAGTTTTTGGAGGGGGTAGCTTGGATATGACTTAAATTTTGGATTGTTCAACTTCAAGCCCCTTTTAAGATATTTTGTACCCCAATACTATCCCCTCGTTTACCATAAAATGGCATTTCTTCCAATTTAGCACCAAGTTTGTTTCCTCACATCATTTAAGCACTTCCTCTAAGTGTTCTAAACAATCACAAAACTCATCCCTAACTATCGAGAAATCATCCATGAAGATCTCCATAGTATCTTGACCATATCTGAGAATATTGACATCATGCACCATTGGAAAGTAGCCGGGGTGTTATACAGTCCAAAGGGCATTCTTTTAAATGGAAAAGTCCTATAGGGGCATGTAAAGGTCGTCTTCTCTTGATCTTCCGGGGTGATTGAGATCTGGTTGTAGCTGGAATAACCATCAAGAAAGGAATAAAAACCATGGTCAGCCAACCTAGCATTTGATCTATGAACAGGAGAGGGAAGTGATCCTTCTCCGTCTATGAGTTCAATTTTCGATAATCCATACACACCCTCTATCCAGTCACGGGTCTGAGGGCTATCATCTCATCTTTTTCATTTGGCATGACAGTAGTTCCACCCTTCTTTGGCACACACTACACCAGACTGACCTAGGTACTGTCAGAGATAGGGAAGACCACCCTGACATCTAACTACTTAATAATCTCCTTCTTCACTACCTCTTGCATAGGCGGGTTCAACCTTCATTGATGGTCAATCGAAGGGGTGCTTTCCTCTTGGATATTTATCTTGTGCGTGCATATACCCGGGGGTATACCAATGATGTCGGCAATAGTCCACCCAAGGGAACGAATGTGGTTCTTCAACACTCTGAGAAATGCCTTTACTTGTTTATCACTCAACTTGTTGGAGATGATGACCGGCAAGGTCTCATTAGCACCCAAGTAAGCATACTTCAAGTGACATGGTAACGACTTGAGCTCTAATGTAGGTGGTTCAATAATTGAAGGTTTGGAGGGAGGTGTTTGCCTATTCTTCAAGTCGAGATCGAGCTTCTTTGGGGGATAGAAGTAGGAACCCATTCCCACTAAAGAACAACAAATCTCGTCATATTCTTCTATCCCTTCACAATCCTAATTCAACATCACCGCTTCTAACACTTCATTGATGAACCCCTCTTTTACGTGTAGGTCAACATTTTCCTCAATTTTGCCAATTGCAAAAGCCATTTGAAGGTCATTCGGTTGTTTTATAGACCTACACAAATCAAAGGTTGCCTCTTCCTCATTCATGGAAAATTTTAGTTCTCTCGAGTCTATTTCGCTCAAATTGCACCCTATTTTTAGACTTGGTTTCCCCAAGACAATCGATATCTCGAATCCCCCTTTGCAATCAAACACAACAAAATCCATAGTGTACATAAGTACCCACCTTCACCAAAATATCGTATATAACCCCTACAGGGTGCTTTATCGATCGATTCATTATGAGAAGTTTCATATCTGTGATGATAGGTTGCCAAAGCTCCAACTTTCTAAAGGTGGCTAGTGACATCAGGTTTACATTTGTGTTTTCATCACACACTAATTTTGTAGACTTGTGCACTCTATTTGCATCATAAATAGCGTACACACCCTGAGTCACCTCATCGTTAACAAAGTCACCCGATAGCATTGCACTACTTTGAGGGGACATCTGAGCAACCCCACATTCATCAAAGTTGATTGTAGTGTACATTTCTTTCACGAACTTGGCATACTCAGGAATTCGGTTGAAAGCACTACTCGCTGGAACGTTGATGGTGATTCTCTTCAACATAGATTCAAAGTCTCTCGAAGTCTCACCCTTTTTTCTTGCAATAAATGTTGAGGAAAAGGAGGTGGATATGTAGGGAAAGGTTTGAAAACCTTATGCACCTTATTCTCATGATTTGGTGTTTTTGACACACCATTTCCCAAAGGCCTCCTATTATCTAGGCTTACTCGTGTTTGGGCTTGCAATTTCTATGGGGTCAGTTAGGTCTTTCATATCACCCATTCCTTCATCTCCCTTGATTTGCTCAGACTTAAATTGAGAAGTGAGCCATACCATTCTTTCTTCAAGATGTTTGATAGCAATGGAGTGTGAGTGCAAGATTTGGGGAAGACTCCCAAGATCATGTCTCAGCTTCTTGATGACTTCGACAATGGACTCTACTTTATCCAACACTCTTGCGAGCGTACTTTCAATTCTAGAGCTACAATTTCGTTTGTTCCAACCTTGATTCCCATGATCATGGCTTCCCAGACTTTGGGGGCTTCTATGGGGACCCATCTCGTGGTCTGCCACGAATGCCTCTTCACTACCTTCATTCGAACCATCTACATCTTCTACTAGCCTCAAGGACCCAACAACACCAATGGTATTGACTGTTTCAAACTGATTATTCACTGCACTCATTGCCATGAATTCAAAAAGTGTGGTGGCGATTGATAGCTCCCTATCCCTTTGCCCACCACTCTTTACCCAATCCTCAATCTTTTTAGCAGAGGTCACACCCATTGCTCCCCCATCTCTCCATATATCCAACTCATGGTCTAATAAAGTCATGATCTCAAGTTCACATGAGTTGAGTTAGAAGTACTGGGAATTGGTGCTTTATGAATGTCTGCCTACAACCAATCACCAATAATAAACCAAATAAAAAGAACAAACACTCTACAAGGTGATATTAATTCACAATTAAAAAGGCTATTCAAACATCATTCCATGGCAATGACGCCATTTTTGAAAATGCTCAAATGACACTCTCAATTACGGAGTGACAACGATCATTAAGCAAAATATAATTTATATTACCTGACGGGAGTCGGGGTCGATCCCACAGGGAATGCTAGCTCAGCCAATGTGATTGTAGAAAAGACCTCACAATGAGAGTAGGTTGTCCAAACAACAAATAATGTAAAAATAGGGGAATTGGGAATCTGTCACAATTCAATTCTAAACCAAACAATAAAGTAAATGCGAGGTGAAAAAAAGAGAGAGGACGACTAGGGATGTGCTTCTGATGGGACTCGAGCACGGGTCTAGGTACTTACTCAAATGCATAAATTCGCACTAAACAACATGGGTACCATTGGTTTTAAGCATGAATGTTATTCTTTTGATCTCACAATAATATATCCAACGGTCTTTGTTCAAGCACCATTGTTTAGGCATAAACCAACCAATATAGGCTTGGGGAGGTCACACTATCTCTAGATTAGACCTTTTAATGGGTGTTTCCAGTGTTTTGAGCTATTTCTAGCCTCAATGTAAATGGAATCCCAAGTACCCACTAGCAATTTCACATCCAAAATTATGAACCCCTTTCTCAATCAAGAACACAATCAAGCAAATTAAATCAATATTTTCAACCACCAATTTTAGAGTTAAAATATGGTGAAATCACTAGACTCATATCATATTAGAAATTATAAACACAAATAAGCAAGACCCATACCCTTTTATCAAGTACATATCATTAACACATCCCTAGACAAGGAGACTTAGCCACTCATGCAAAAGGAAGAAGAAGATATATCCATAGGGAAACTCAAATTCCTTTTCATTAATTATAGCAAGAATCCAATATCCAAGCTCAAATTACAAGTCCAAGGTTGAAGATTGAGAGAATCGAGTGAAACCCTCTTTCTTGCCTTGGGAGAAAATCTTTCTCAAAACTAAAAACTATCCAAAACTATGCCTAAATTGGGTTTTAGAATGTTCCCAAATCGTCACACAAAGTTGAACAAAATTGCCTCATGGGAGCTGTGCACCATAACGTGCATTTTGTACGTCATGTTGTGCGCATCGCACAGCTCTGCACAAGTGAACTAGTGACTTGGCTGATCTTCAGCCATCATGCAAAGTGGGGTGTAGTTCGCACCAAGCCTTGTGTGCATCACACGAGTGCCGCACCTCTTAACATATTCTTCTCTTCTTCTGAGCATTTATGCGTAGGGAGGTGCAAACCACACCACGGGTTGTGTGTGTTGCACAAGGTCTGTACCTCAAGGCAGAATCTTCATTTCACTTGATCACTTCGCACTTCAACTTCTTTTGAGATCTTTTGGGTCCAATTCCTTATTTTCTATATTTGACCAAGAGTACATGCATTCACATCAATAAAGGCCATAAGAACCTCTAAATCTAATCAAAACATAGCAATAATTCATGATTAAAGGTTCAATAAGTTTGTAGATTACTGACTTATCAGTAGGCATCATCGATCAACATGAATCAAATCACATAAACATCACATCAATATCCCGGAGGAAACAAACAACTTATGAGTTATTTAGCTAGAGGTCTTTTATTAAACAATTCCTTAACATCTTGGCATACTACCAATATTATCATAAAAATGAAAACCTTTCTCGTGCTAAGCCAGACCTCATTATGTGACTACCTGTGAGTTCTACATACTCAACCCCCAAGGTTCCTTACTCTTGTCATCCTGCCAATTCAGGCACTCATAGAATACTAGCCTTGTTCCACTAACCCATTTATACCTTGACACCTTCGCATCTTGATTTCACCTAAGTCTATACACTATTAACAAGATGGTGTCACCCCACCTTTCCGGCTGAAAATGTGATAACTTCTAGACTATCGAGCCTACCCACATCATAAGTGAAACACAAACATTATCAGGTAACCTTATCTCACATTCATAACACTTAGCCCTTGTCAGTCCTACTACCAAGCTATCTAAGACATCATGCCAAGTCAATATGGCTCTCCCAATAAGACTCTATGTTAACAATCCTGATTACCAATCATTAACTAAGTCAACAACCATGACTCTGCAATAATGACCTACACCTCATACCAACTGCACAAGTAATAGATAACATAGACTTGTGCCATATCATGCAATTAACCCGAACCTCTCAAGGATCCCTAAAGACAACAACTATGATAATTTCAGCTGTTCCCTGTGCAAAACGTACCCTTCTTGGAGATAAACACATAGTCAAGTAAACAGTCAATCCGGTTCACTGGAGGAACCAACATATAAATCATAAGACCAATAAGCCCAGTTCACTTAGGGAACCAACATATAAGAATATCAGGTAACAAATAAGCCTGGTTCATTCAAGGAACTAACATGTAAGAATATCTAGTAACATATAAGACCAGTTGACTCAAGAAACCAACATGTAAGAATATCAGGTAACAGATAAGCCCAGTTCATTTAAGGAACCAACATGTAAGAATATCAGGTAATAGATAAGTCTGGTTCACTCAAGGAACCAACATGTATGATTATTAGTCAACAAATAAGCCCGGTTTACTCAAGGAACCAACATGTAAGAATATCAGGTGATAGAAAAGCCTAGTTCACTCAAGGAATTAACATGTAAGAATATCAGGTAACATAAGCCCAGTTTACTTAAGGAACCAACACACAATAAATAATAAGTAAACTTATAACAGGAGTGGTACTCGAGCCAACCATGAATGAACTTGTAGTAGATATGGTACCCAAGCCAACCAATGAATAAATCTGTACCAGGCATGGTACCTGAGCCAACCAATGAATAGTAGAACTATACCAGGCGTGGTACCCGATTCAACCAATGAATCATAAAACATATACTAGGCATGGTATCCGAGATAACTAATGAATCATAGAACCTATACCAAGCATGGTACTAGAGCCAACTAATGAATAGCATCAACCAATCTCGTGAAGATGTCTAAATACTTATACATCCCACAGTAATAATAGATATTACCACAATCACAACCACAATGAGAATAAGTAGTCATACTTGTAGAGTCAACAAGACTTTAACATAACCTCATTATATGTGATTAACACTTGGTATATCATTTAGCCATTACCTTTCTTAAGCATGTATTTACAACAATAGATAACCACCAAACACTTGGTTAACTTGAGTTATTCATTTAATGTAAACAATAATAATTGTTTAACACACCAATCACAAGCGGATATGATTCATTGAGTTGATCAATTACAGTATGTCCTGGTTAAATCAAGTAAACATATCAAGCCATATTCCTTATATTCAAATACTCATTTTATTGGTGCACATTCAGCCCAATGGAATCTAAACTTTAATTCAACAACATAATTTCTTTCATTTCTCCCGTCCCTTTACTATTAATACCAAGACCGAGGATTCTGCTATTATCTAGAGACACCTACATGCAAGTCATTCCTAGCTTCAAGATACTAACCTATTAGACAATTATCCATGGGTGAACAGTCATAGGATAACACATAATTGGAAAAATTTCATCATTACAGTAAACAATAATTCCTCACCCAATTTATCAGGTTTTCATATGTTTTACCCACTCAAACACCATGCCCAATCTCCTATCAATCTATGTTATGTTTATGTTTTTTAAACTAGGTCTAAACTACTCAGTAAAACCTAGCCTACCTGGACGCCAAGCAGCTGCTACTTATGCCTGAATGCAAACTTTGGCTCTGTGGAGGTGAATCCTGATGAGAAATCAACATAGAATCCATGAGTTTTACCCCATCCGAGTGGAAATCTCTCCTTTCCATTACTTCCAATCCATGAGGTAACCCTAAAAGGGTTTTAGAGCAAACCTCGTCCTTTTTACAACTAAAAAGGAGAAAAGAGAATATGAAAAGTTGCTCTCTGGTTTCTGGTCCTGTCACCCTGCTATAGTGACTTACTGGCCCCTATGGTAATAGTGCTATAACAAAAAAAATTTCTATAGCAGGATGACATCAACCCAATCCAAAATTTCAAATTCCAAAACTTTTTATTGAATCACCCTAAATTAATTTGAGATCGTATTTTCAAAAGTTCTCATAACCCGCACATGTAATGAGGTATCTTTTAATAATGATAAAACAAGTTATTATAAAATGTAGCCTTTGGAGAAGGATGAAGATGAATCACAAAGAATCTCTAAATCAATTAGAGAGGAATAAGTCTAAGAAATAGGTTCTGAATAATGCAGTTTGGATTATTTCTATGTAGAAGGAACTGAACCAGTTTGAAAGAAATAAAGAGTGGCATCTCGAACCAAAATCAAAAAGAAAAACCATCGTTAGTACCAAATGGGTGTTTAGAAACAATCTTAATGAAAAGTTACAAGGAACAATGTGAGGTTGGTAGTCCAAGGATACAATTACAAGGAATAAGGCAAGGTTGGTAATCAAAGGATCAAGGCATTGACGATAATGAGACTTTTTCTCCAATTGCAAGACTAAAAGTAGTAAGACTTCTCAGAGTCATTGTTGCATTCATGGAGTTCACACTCTCATCAAATATATGTAAAAAGTACCTTCCTGAATGGGCTCTTAAAGGAAGAAGTCTATGTCAAACAACCCCCAGTCTTTGAAGATGTTAGCCCCCTGATCATGTGTTCAATCTTGACAATGCCCTTTACAGACTTATGCAAGCTCTAAGAGCATGGTATGAAAGACTAACAAAATTCCTATTGGCTTATGGGCCCACTTGGGGTAATATTGACAACACCTTGTTCTTAAAAGTCAAAGGGAATGATGTGCTAATTGTGTAAGTCTCTGTGGATAATATTATCTTTGTGGAAACCTGTAAAGCCCTGAAAAAGTTGTTTGCTAAGATGATGAACAGTGAACTTGAAATGAGAATGATGGGTGAATTTATTTCTAGGTTTACAAATCAAATAAACTCCTTCAAGAATAATGATTCATCGACATAAGTATATGATGGAGCTGGTCAAACAACTTGATATAGAGGATATAAAGGTAATAGATACTCTAATTACCCGAACTACACAATCAGACCTCAATGGAATACCAGTTGAATAAAAATTGTACAAAGGTATGGTTGTCTCCCTTATATATCACACTACAAGAAAGATAGATATAGTATTTAGTATGGGACTTTGTGCTAGATTTTTATCAAACCCAAAGTATTCCTACCTAAAGGTAGTCAAAAGAATACTGAGATACTTGAAAGGAATAATTGACTTGGGGCTATGGTATCCTAAAGGCAACAATTATGATATTGATGGGTATGTTGATGCTAACTATGTAGGGTAGTTGGTAGAAAAAAAAAGTACTACAAGTATGACACACCTTTTGGGATCATGTTGGATCTCATGGTCTATGAGGAAACAAAACTCTGTGGCTTTATCAAGTGTTGAAGCAGAGTATGTTGTTGATGCCTTATATTGTGCACAATTGCTATGGATCAAGCAACAATTAAAAGATTTTAGAATGAGTATTAAATGTGTTTCAATCATTTGTGACAATACAAGTGACAATGTGACAACACAAGAGGATAAAACATATTGACATAAGGCATCACTTCCTAAGGGACAATATGGAAAAAGTTCTTACATCTATAAATTTGTGTGTCACTAATAAAAATATTGGTGATATACACAAATGCACTAAGGAAAGAATACTATAAAAGGAACAGGTTGAAACTGGGATGATTAAGATTATATGAGTATCCCTCAATGATTGGCTAAAGAATATACTCAAAATTGCATAATAATTCTTTTAAAATCTTATCCTCAGTCTTGTATATTTAGTTGTATGTCCTTGTATCATTACAGTTTGGATATATCATGCAATATAACAAAATATTTGTTTATGTCACATGAATTGGCTGAAGAATTGAGAAACAAGTAAAACACTAGAATATTAATTATGATATATGACCCATTTTTCAAAAATTGATTTCAATACAAATTGCTTATACTTGTTCAACCTATACCTTCACAAATCTGCATTTAAATAAGCAGACTCTCAATAGGACTCTACAACTGCCACTTTTGATAAAAAGAAGAGTCTGTACGTAATGACAAATCAATTCAATCATCTCCTTTCCCAAGTAAAATTCTTCACAAAGAAATGAATGTCAAATTGTGTGTGATTAAGAAAAGACCGAGGAATTGTGCGAGGAGAAATACTCTTTGGCTGCTAATTAAGAGGAAACTGTGAATAAGAATGTTTTTGTGCTTGAAGGAGTTAAGAAGTATGCATCCTGTAAGAGGGAATCTCTGAGTCACCCCAAAGTTTGACCTAGTTCATAAGATAGGCTCTATATTGTTGATGCATCTGTTCAGGGGAAACACTTGGGGACCACCTCAGTAGAACCTAATTCCCCTGCTGGGCTCAATGTAGAAAGGGATTTAGGATTGGTGAACGTGGATAGATTATTAGGGGTTGAGGTTGAAACATCTGCACCTATGGAATAGGTTGGGACACTTGGTTCTTCTGTATCAATGAGTGAAGCTGATGAGAAGGATACTATTCTTTCGAAGTTGATTCTAAAATGAGTGAGTTCTCATCTTAAGAAAGCTAGTAGCGATCCAGTGGCCATTACTGATGATGAACATGCCTCTTCCAGACCTGCCCATGTTGCTCTGCCTACACCTCATTTTAACAAAAGTAAATGAAAGGTAGCTAAGGAGAAACTAGCAACCATTGTATGATTAAGAAAATGGACTAGGCACTCTTAGGTCTGTTAACAAGGTTGATGTACCTTCTTCTTTAAAGGGGTCCACCAATCCCACACTGCAGTGTTTAAGGGCTGCTTTGGCTGCCAAGGATATGGAGATTGAGGCGCTACATAAGGCGCACTAGGATATCATCGACGTGCTTCATGGAAAATATGGCATTGAACAGGAAGAGCTCAAGGACCAAATCACTCATCTGCAGGCTGAACTTGAAGGGGAAAAGGCCACAAACTCGGCCAGCAGATACGCATAAATTATACCTCTAAAAAGATATAAAGTGATCGTTGTTCAAATATATAATTCAACAAGGTTGGGGTTAAATTTCACAAATAATATGGCAACAAATACGTCAATAGTGGCTATTCACACCATTAGTCGATATTTTCAAAGAGGGGTTTGACATAAAAAGTAAAAAGATTAAATTTGTTTGTTATCAATAAACTAATGTTTAAGACTGTTTTTTTATTCAATATATGAGATAAAACTAGGACTGTGTTTTTCATAATTTTATAACATTAGTAGTTCTAGTTTAACGGTGATTTATTTTGGTGTCACGCATGAAAAACTGACAAAATACCAGGTTCATCTAAAGTCTTTTGACCCAAGTAGACACATGTCACTCTAAATCCTTTCATCCTTTGAGTGTTTATTCATTAAACTTTGTCATGAGTTTTGGATTGACTATCCTAGTAACATATCAAGTCATTATATGAGGGTTGGTAGCCTCAAATATCCATTGTTAACACCTTTTCCTAATTTTTACTTTTTTTATTAAGAAAGTTAAGATTAATGGTGAGTTCTAATGTTTGCAACCACTAAAAGGTATTCATTGTGAAGGAATTAACAATACATGTGAAAACAACATTCAAAATGACTATTATGTTAGACCTATTATTTTTGCTATTCCATCATGGTTCTCACAATCTTAATTATGGTGTTTAGCTACTCATGCTTATACGAATAATATCAAAATATAAGGAAGAAATCATTATGATGAATTTATAAGGGAAATAATAAAGAAATTGGAATTTGTATAGCAGTTCACTTCAAAGTAGCGTAGAAAAATTCCAAGAACAATGAATAATATTGTTTCTCCAAAAGTAACGTAAATGTCTTGATAAGCGACCGAGATTCAACATAAAATAAACATAAGGAAAGTATTTATAGATACATTAAACTTGTCCTAAATGAACTGGGATAACTAACTGTGACACACTTCACGGACCATCATTTGGATTTATGGTCCAAAAAAGTTAGATGTCAACAGTACTTCAGCTAAGTCAAGTTTGGATTTGTAGATTTCCACAGTTCATTCCATGGTCTATGAACAACTTTGATAGTCCTCCAACTTGGATCGTGGTTTGAAGGATAAATTGTATCCCTTCTGAACCTTGAACGATGGATGACATGACGGACCATGAACAAGTTTCACGGTCTATCAAATGGCCCGTAGATCAAAGTCCAAGTTGCAACTCTTCTGATCATTTTCCACGACTAACAGGATAGTTTGGCCTTCCAATTCAAGGTTCGTGGATTTAGCCTTAGACTTAAACATATCAGTATTTTGATTCTCTTTCACTAGTGATAGAATGGTTTGTCTTTCTCATTTTCTTCCCAAAAACTCTAAATTTTGTGCACGCGCCTTGTTTTCTTATGCATAAACCAAAAATGCAATCAAATCACACATAACACACTTAATAACTACAAAATCCATTGTTAAAAAACATCAAATATGCCGTAAAATTCTGACACATCCACACCCTCAACTTGGAATATTTTTTTATCCTCAAGGAACAAAATAAGAGTCTACTAACACGACGCTTAAGCATCAGAAAACTAGAAAGTCTACAACAATTTCATGAGCACTTAGCAGTACCTATTCCAAACATTCAACCCTCTCTTTTCTAAAATGAAACGCATGTCTGATAGCATTTCAAGCGGACACTGAAGGATCAAAGAATGAAATTATATTATTTGATAAATGACTATGCATACAAACAGTGATACACCACCTTTTCAACTAGCAATTAGACAACATCACCTTCATGGCCTCATACAGATCAAAAAGCATCCCAAACACATTTATTCCAGTAATACAAGGACGATAGAAATAAATATGCTCACACTCACAAAGAAGTTTGATGTGTCGGCGTTCTACGATATATTTGACTCCTTTAACTAATAATAATCGTGAGTTTTCAAGCAACCGTTGTTGTTTTTGATGGGTTTTATGTTTAACTTGCAGGAACTTGAACAAAATAGAAAAATATGGATTTTTGACACTAAACGGCTGTACTGGTTAGTGTGACAACTCACTTGTCAAATCGTCAAGGTTCTGACGAGTCGTCACACCAACTGTCAAGCTAAACAATCAATTTACTTGCAAGTCGTCACTGGGCGGATGACTTACCAGAATTTACCAGTAAGTCATCACAGGCCCAATGACTTACCAGAAAATACTAGCAAGTTATCACCGCATCGACGACTTACCAAAAAATTTGTCAGGCTGGGCACCTCAGCTCACTGGATAGTGGCGACAGATAGCTTGACGACTCATCACAGACCTGAAGGACCTTCACGGAAGCCATCAAGCTTTGATAGTTGAAGTTCATCCACTTCCTAAGAGTGATGGTTCATCTAACAGCCAGTCACATGCTTGATGGCCCGTCAGGTAAAGCCGTCAAAGTCAAAAGCGGGATTCCGATTCTATTTTTGGACTTTATTTCCTGGACTGCTATAAATACCCAGTGTTAGGGTTATTTTATGATTCATTACCCAATATTTTCCTTTGGTTTTTTAGCGTTTTTGGATGACTTTGGAGAGGAGAAACATGACACAATATGTTTTCTTCTTCTTCCTCGATCTTTTCTGGGAACTTTTTGGCTTATTGTTCTTGGAAAGCTTGAAGCTTGTGTTCATCTATTTTGTAAGAACCTTTTCTTATTATTATGAATACTATTACTTCATTCTTTTGTTTTGCAAGCATGAGTGGCTAAAACTCCCACAACTAGGGTTTGGGAGCCATGATAAAAGTCATAATCTAGGGTTTGGGTGATATTGGGTTTGGTTTGTATGCATATCATGTTGTTAATATTACATTTTTACCATATTCTAGTGGTTGCAAACATTAGAACATGCCTAGGTTTGATTTGCTTGAACAAAGAAATTAAAATCGGGAAAATTGGATTAACAACAAGGATTCTGGACTACTAACTCTCGTCTAATGATTGACGCTCTAGCGAGGTTAATCTACTTGAAGTGTAAATTGTGTTTTGTATTGTAATCTTTTCAAGTTCGAGAGAATTGAAAAGATAAAGAGTCTATTTGGTTGAAAGACGTTTAGACGTAGGAATGAATTCAATTACTTCGTGATTATACATATGAAAAGAACTCGATTGAACTCTAACCTGAGGTTGTTTACGAAACCATGGTGAACACATTCCTAGTTTGCCTATCTTATTGAATTTTACTCATTGTAATTTGTTGCTTACTATTTGAAACAATCACAGTTTGATCAATACAAACCCCCCATTTACAGGAAACTATTGATTACTAGTCAACTAAGTCACTAATGACTTAATTTGCACCTTATTCCCTGTGGGATCGACCCCAACCTTTGTTGGGTTCTATATTTGACAATGACCGCTTGTGCTTCTTAATTGAGGTATAGTTTGGGCGTTATCAAATTTTGGCACCGTTGCCAGGGAATACGGTTGTTTATTAAGTCCGGTGTGTTTATTTGACTCTTAGTCATATTTCCTGCTTTTACTTTTATATTTTGTTTTTGTTTGTTATTACAGAGTTGTGCATGCCAAGTACCCAACGCTCAAGTGAACCAATATTACCCTACGACCCCGAACTCGCAAGAACGCTAAGCCAAACCATGAAAGCACAACTGCAGGAGGCAGCAAGGCTCGCTGCAGAACAACAGGCTCAACAGGCTAAGCATCACTTGAATGTTAAGGATATCGAGGATGATATTGCATTAGATGGAGTTGGTGCTACATGCGCCATTGTTCTTCCTCCGCTAGAGCCTCGGGCCAAGTTCAACATTACTAGCACAATGATTCAGCTATTGAATTTGAGAGGGTTGTTTCATGGTGTGGCTGGTGATGACCCCAACAAGCACCTGATGAATTTTGTGAGCATCTGCAAGTCGTTTGAATTACCGAGAGTGAATAAGATGGCCATCAGGCTTAAGTTGTTCCCGCTGTCTCTGTCTGATGAAGCAGCGATGTGGTTGACTGAGCTAACTCCCGATTCTATAACAACCTGGGGTGAGTTGAAAGGAGCTTTCCTAGAAAGGTTCTTTCCTCCCTCTAGGATGATACAGTTGAGGAATGAAATCAGCAATTTCAGGCAACAACCTCATGAGGCCTTAAATGAGACCTGGTTGTGGTTCAAGAAAAAGCTGACACAATGCCCAAACGATCAGTTGACCGACAATATTTTGATGCAGACATTCTACAGGGCACTGAATTCGGCTACCAAGCCGACACTGGATAATGCAGCAGGTGGAGTATTTATAGGTCTTACCTTTATCGATGCCACAACTATTTTGGAACGGCTCACTAAAAACAAAAAGGCCTGGCATACACGGGATACAGAGGTAGTTGCTAGCACTTATGCAGTCGGTATGTAAGCAGAACAACGCACGAAAGAGGAAGATCGGGACCAAGATATAGCCCTTCTAAAAACGCAAATGGACCTACTGAAAAAATATTTGCTGTCAGGAAGTATGGAGAAAGTGAAAGTTGTGGGTTCTTAAGGTAGAGCAGCAGAGTCTGAATCTGATGAGGAGGCTAATTATTTGGGGGGTTTCAAAGCCAATGGCTAGGGAAACCAAGGTCGGAACTATCAGAAGGACAACTACTATGAAAAAGATGGCTACAAAGATCGTGATCAGGGGAACTGGAATAATAAAACTGATAGAGGTAGGTTGTACGTACCACCTAGTAATCGGGAAAGAGCTAGCAATGAGACAGTGATGTCCAAATTTGAGAATATGATGGCGAAGATATTGTTAATGGTGGAATCTACTGACTCCGGAGTCAAGAAAATGAAATTTGAATTATCATCAATGAGTTAGTTGGTGGATTCTCATTCCACCTCAATCAACCAGTTTGAGCAACAAATGAGTCAAATCTCAGCGTCCCTAAATCAGAGGAAGATAGGTACCTTGCCGAGTGACACCATTCAAAACTCGAGGAATGATGGGAGTTGTATGGCGATCACTATGAGAAGCGGTAAAACATTATCGGAATCACATTCGATAATTTAGACTCAGAAAGGTGATGTTGCGGATGAAAATATGGTAGAGGATGCTACTCAAGTGCTCACGGACAAAGGCAAGGAAGTTGAAAAACTTCCAACTATGATGCCTCGGCCACCTCCTCTTTTCCCACAACGGTTGAAGAAAAAAGTGGAAGATAGCAAGTTCCACAAGTTCATGATCATGCTCAAGTAGATATCAGTGAACGTCCCACTGGTGGACGCTCTTGAGCATATGCCCGGATATGCCAAGTTCATGACGGACTTGATTTCCAAGAAGAAGTCCGAGAAATTCAATTTTGAAAAATCTTTATGTGATCTTTGTGCTAGCATCAACTTAATGCCACTAGCAGTGTATAAGCAGTTGGGCTTGGGAGCCCCCAAACCAACTACCATGAGGGTGTTAATGGCCGACCGTTCAGTAAAGCAACCAGTGTGAATATTGTTTGATGTCCTAGTGAAGATTAGTAAGTTTATATTCCCAGCGGACTTTGTAATCTTAGATTGCGAAATAGACTTTGAAGTTCCCATAATTTTGGGAGGGCCATTGTTAGCCACTGCAAGAGTGTTAGTCGACATGGAAAGAAATGAACTGACATTCAGACTGAAGAATGAATTGGTCAAGTTTGATGTGTGTAAATCGATGAATGACCGAAGAGATATGAGGGTGGTCTCGGTTCTCAATGTTATAGATGAAGCCCCTATGGATGTGCATATTGAGGAGAAGGGTATTGTTGAGACCCTAGCTGTTATGAGGATGATATTGGGATCGCTGGTAGAGAAACCTATAGATGAAGGCGGTGAGAACAAATCAAAGAAAAGAAAACACCGGAAGAGAACCAACAAGGAAAAGGAGTTAGAAAAAGTGACGAAGTTGTCTCGAATAGTTGAGGAGTCGCTAAAAGAGAAAGTTGGAGCTCAACTGGATGATGTTGCTTGAACCTATTCCAGAGACTACTTCTATGTTGGAGACCTCGATGGTCTCGAACATCGTACCAAATTTTGAGGCCTAAGGGCTTCACAGGTATTCCTTTCTCTCATAAGTTGAGTTTTCATATACATACATTGGGATCAATGCATGAGTTTAAGTTGAGGGTGTTTGGATACCTGTGAGTCTTTCACTACCGAGGGTTTTTGTTGCCGTGTTTCTTTTCCCTTGGTGTGCTATCCAATAGAACCGACATGTTTAGGTTATCATTTTAATTTTGTTTGTGTTGTGTTGTGTTGTGGGGTCTATAGCAAGCATGGTCTTTTTGGAAGTTGAACTAAAAGGAGCCCCCTCTGAAAAAGTTGATTTTGTACTTATGTTTGAAATGATTGACTTTTCTGGATCTCTGAATGTCATTGAATGGATGTGATTGTAATAATTGTGCTTAAGCCAAACTGTTGTTTTGATAGTTGGTAGTGGTATGGTTTCTTGGTGCCAAGTGTGTGTGAGCTTATTGTTATAAACTCTTACTTTGTGCATGCATCTAGAACTTGCCCGGTCTATTTTGTTAAGCTTGAAATTGATTGCTTAGGAAAGGATCACATGCCCTTTTTGTGTGCAGTCCACTTAGCCTAAAAGACTATCCAAATGTAAATAACCCCTTTGATCCCTGTTTGAGACAAAGTTGACTTTATTCTTGCGATAACCTATTACCCTTCCCTTTTTAACTTTGAGTCTTTATTTTGGCCCTGGTCCCTCCTTGGACATCATGCACCTCAACTTAGGCAATTAGCCTAAGTTGAGGGGTACATGATAAGAAAAATGGGGTTAAGTTGACTTTGTTCTTCTGATAACCTCTTACCTTTCCCTTTTAACTTTGAGTCTCTATTTTGGCCCTGGTCCCTCCTTGGACATCGTGCACCTTAACTCAGACAATTAGCCTAAGTTGAGGGTGGCTACTATAGAGGTACATGATAAGAAAGATGGGGTTGTGCTTAATTGGTTGTTGTTGGGGATAGAAAGTGCAGGTGTGTGCCAAATGAAAAGATAGAAAAAGAAGTGAAAAAGAAAGAAAAAGAGTTATCAAGTTAAAAAGGCCTCACCTGTAGCAAGAAATAATGAAATCAAAGGTGATTAAGAGTGGATAAAAAAAAGGTTGAATGGAAATAATAGGTCGATTTACAAGGAGGGTTTAGTCACTATTCCCCAAACATATCCTACTTGCACTCGAAGCCTCATTGCAAGACAAAACAAGTCCTATAGTGATCCTGAGTGGCTTTCTGAAAAACTGAAATAGAATAGCAAGGGCAAGCTTATGGCATCGCATGTGCATTGTTTGAAATTGTTTGTGAGTGTGAGCGCCTTACCTAGTCCCAAATCTTGTGTGTGGGACTTCTTTGTGGTGAGGGCACCAAGATTTCTGTATTATCTACTGACTGTTGGGATAGCTGTTTTGTTTGTATGAAGAATATTCTATCATATCAAAATGACATGTTTGGATCCTTACAAGTTAGCTTTTCATACATTTGTGTTTTACCGGGGGGGCTTGATTTAAATTGAATAAGCTGTTGAATGGCCATGATTTGCTAGTGACACGTGTTTGTTTTCTTAGTTGAGTCATCTTTTTGTTTTTGTTGTCATGTTGCTTGAGGACAAGCTAACGTTTTAAGTTGAGGGTGTTGATGTGTCGGCATTCTACGACATATTTGACTCCTATAACTAAGAATAATCATGAGTTTTCAAGACCGTTGTTGTTTTTGATGGGTTTTATGTTTAACTTGCAGGAAGTTGAACCAAAACTGAAAAAGATGGATTTTTGACACTAAAGGGCTCTACTGGTTAGTATGACAACTCACTTGACGAATCGTCAAGGTTCTGACGAGTCGTCACACCAACTGTCAAGCTAAACAGTCAATTTACTTACAAGTCTTCACTGGGCGGATGACTTACCAGAATTTACCAGCAAGTCATCACAGGCCCAACGACTTACCAGAAAATACTAGCAAGTCGTCATCGCGTCGATGACTTACCAAAAAATTTGTCAGGCTGGGCACCTCAACTAACTGGATAGTGGCGACGGATGGCTTGACAACTCATCACAGACCTGACGGACCATCAGGGAAGCCGTCAAGCTTTGATAGTCGATGTTCAGCCACTGCCTAAGAGTGACAGTTCATTTGACGGCCAGTCACATGCTTGACGGCCCTTCAGGTAAAGCCGTCAAAGTCAAAAGCGGGATTCCGATTCTATTTTTGGACTTTATTTCCTGGACTGCTATAAATACCTAGTGTTAGGGTTATTTTATGATTCATTACCCGATATTTTCCTTTGTCTTTTTAGCATTTTTGGACGTCTTTGGAGAGGAGACACACGACACAATACATTTTCTTCTTCTTCCTCGATCTTTTCTGGGAATTTTTTGGCTTATTGTTCTTGGAAAGCTTGAAGCTTGTGTTCATCTATTTTGTAAGAACCTTTTCTTATTATTATGAATACTATGACTTCATTCTTTCATTTTGCAAGCATGAGTGGCTAAAACTTCCCCAACCTTTTGCAAGCATGAAAATATTGATTACTAGTCAACCAAGTCACTAACGACTTAATTTGCACCTTATTCCCTGTGGGATCGACCCCAACCTTTGTTGGGTTATATATTTGACAACGACCGCTTGCGCTTGTTAATTGAGGTGTAGTTAACAAAGAAGGCCTATGATCCTTTCCTAATCAAACTATTCTATGATAGTAACAAGACTAACCAGATATGTTCTAGATTGTACACACAACACAAAAACACATAAAAGTACCTCACATACATAGCACAGGGTTTCATTGTCAACTACTATTCATTAGTCAGTATACTAGCTTTGACAAAATCATCACAACCAATTCATACAATATAAAAAACTGAGCCATACAGTTCAACAATTCAATACAGTGAAGCACATTCAAAAATTTAGAGCGGCATGAATTCCTAAACACGAATGCACAAGTGCCAATTGCTTCATTTTGTAACTCCTTAAGTCTTCCTATTCTTCTTTGACCTATTCACAAAACATATAACAAAACAATACCTATTCTAGACATGCTGGTTCAAATAAAAGTAATGCCCTCGGGAAAAGAACACGGCAAGAAAAACCCAACAATGAACATGGACAGCCCCCACCCTTACCAAATAAGTTGTGCATTGTACCGAATGAAATAAAAACAATCTAAACATGAAATTCGAGAATTTACCTGCGACGCTGTAGGTGTTGGTGTTCGGTGTCAAAATATGGACTTAGCTGGCCTAATTATTGGTAGAGACTCACCCATAGGGTCATGGTCTCTAGTAAGCCCCTTAATATCGGGAGCTCTGTTAGAAGAGGCACCAACATCTCTAAGCCTCTGAGCCTCCTCTCGAGAGAGATGCATAACTATTCATATTTGGCTCTTCTTATGTTACTTTCTAACCTCAACGCTCATCTCATTATTTTATTCTTCTCTCTGTCTCTTCCCCAAATCACATGGCTGTGAATCTTCCATCAAACTACAAATGTAACATCTCATATTTTGAACCAGCATTTAGAAAGCACTTAGAAAATCTTATAGACTGTTTCTTGAATTTACGATCACTTCTACCTACTATAATCCCAAAGAACGATCCATAGAGTGAACCGTAGAGTGACCTCTAAAGGAATCCAACTCCTAGGTTTGTGCTGGAGATAGTACAGTTTGTTCTTCAGAAGAACGATCCATCCTGTCAACCAAAGAGATGTCAAAATCCCCAAGTGAAAGAATGGCTAGTAGGATAGTCCATAGTCATGCTTTAAAGTCTGTAGTTGTCAACTGTAGATTAGAATCTAAAAGCTACCAAATCTTAGAGTGAAATAATGGATCAAAGAACGATTTTATAGATCTATGATTCATAATTTCAATCATAGAATAAAGATCAGAGAACCCTCAGGATCTCAGAGTGAGACTACGAATGGGTTTATGTTCTGTAATCCCAAAGGATGGACCATAATACTAATCGTGAAAGTCAGATTAAAGAAATCAAATTTTCTCTCCAGGTTTCTATGGCTCAAACTATGGTCCATAAACCAGAAGAATGGAACGTAGATGCCAAATTCCAGCCGACTATAAATAGAACCCTTAGTTATTTTCTCATTAGTTTTCAAGTCTTGACCTGCTCTATCAACCCTAGGCAACAAGAAACATTCTTCAAAGACTAGGTTAGTCTTCTCCTTTGTTAGGGCAACAAGAAACATTCTTCAAAGATTAGGTAAGTCATTTCCTTTTTTTGTAATGATAATTTAACTATTTTTAACCCTAACCTAAGGGTTCTAATGTGTTTCTTGATACAAAACCCTAGGATTCATTGAAAGGATCGGTTCTTAGAGTCTCCCGAATAGATTTTACAGGTTCTCCATCAAAGTTAAGAGAATTTGAGATATGTAAGGCTACCCTAGTGAGAGAATTCTATCCTCTCTCATTCCTCATCAGTTAGATGTTCATCTAGGGTTTGAAATTCTGAAATCCCAACCCTTGATTATTTTTAGCTATGAGTAGTATCTCTTGAATTTCTTATGAGAACTATTGCATTCTCAATTATTCATTGAATGGATGATTTTACATATCCTCTTATATTCATGAAGTTTATCTAGCACTATGCTTCCAGATCATGAGTTACAGTAATTAGTCTATGGCCTTGTTAAAGAAGTATTATATGTTTTTCAAAGGCATTATTTAAAAGAAGCTTTATGAACTTTCTAATGTATATTGATATGACTTTCAACAAATTGTACTTTCAGTTTTAAAATCTCATTCCAGTGCAGTTAGATATGATTTTGAGAATAGAAGCTCACCAATAATATTTCTCAATTAGTTGAGCATCAGGCTCATCAGTTTACATCACATATAGTGATTTTGAGCTAGAAAGCTCCATAACAGACTTTTTAGTTGCCTTAGGAAGGTTTTTACTTTATGAGCATTTGCATCTTTTAAGAGGATTATTTAGCATCGAGAGGAGTAAGGGTTCAGGCAACACAAACCCCAAAACTACATTGCCAACATAGAATAGGATCGTGTCATTGATACGGGCAACTCCTCAGATAGCTCCTGGTAAGGGCTCAATATTGTTCCTTTACCCCACAACATTTGGAGCAACTCTCCCAACTGGGCCAAAAGTTGGACATTATGTGCTCATGTGATATTTGTAGGTCAGGAGAAACTCCTAACTAAACTTATGTATTTTCAATACTTATTAATAATGCACAGTTTTAAAATTTTCATAGAAGTTGTACACATTTTTGCACTTGTGTTTCACTTGCATCAATTAGTTACATTTTAGTTGTTATCCATTTCTCTTCTATCACCTTTGCATTTTAGTTTAGCCTTATTATTTCATTCAGCTATTTACATACTGATAACGCTCAAACTACACCTCAATTTAAGAAGCGTAAGCGATCGTTGTCAAATATATAACCCAACAAGGTTGGGGTCGAATCCCACAGAGAATATGGTGATGATTAAGACTTTAGTGAATTAGTTGACTATTCGTCAATCGTTTTCGGTAAATAAAGGGGGGGTTTTGTAATCAACTTGTAAACAAAACAATAACTAACGTATGGGGATAATCAGTAGGAGAGAATGAACTAGGGATGTGTTCACCATGGCGTTGTAACAATGTCGATTCTAGGCTTAATCGGGTTCTTTCTATATGTGTGTCACGATGTGATTGCGTCAATTGTATCGTCTAAACGTCTCTCGACCAAATAAACAAATTTCCTTTTATCTTCTCTCGATCTCAAAAAGATGTGCTTTTTAGCTCTCAATCCTAACATCAAGTAGATTAATCCAGTTACGGCATTAATCTTTAAGACGAGAGTTGGTAGTCTCGAATCCTTGTTGTTAATCAAGTTTCCCGGTTTTAATCTCTTTCTCAAGCAAATTAAACCTAGGCATGTTCTAATGTTTGCAACCCACTAGAAAACGTGACATAACGTATGATTAACAACGTGACAATACATAAATCGAACCCAACGCTACCCGGAATCTATATTGCTACATTTGCCATGGCTCCCACAACCCTAGTTGCGGGAGTTTTAGTTACTCATGCTCGAAGAAGAAAAGAAGTAATTCATTATAAAGGAAAGAAGATTCTTACAATATGATGAAAATACTCTTCAATAATCCAAGAACAAGAACAACCAAGAACTCAAGAACACGAATTCAAGAATCCGAAAACGTGTTGTTGCTCTCAAAAAACGACTAAAAACTATTCTAAAACTATTGGGTGAACTCTGATTACATAAACCTATCATAGGGTATTTATAGGAGTCAAAGAAACCAAATCCAAAACGGGCTAGGAATCCCCAAAACGCGGGTCGCCGACGTAAGCCACTGCCTTAGCGTGACGGTCAGGCTGACGGACCGTCACTGCCTTGACGGACCGTCGCCTGGACCGTCAGCCTTAGGCAGTGGCACTGTCCCTTTGCTGCCTTGGAGTGACGGTCCCAGTGACGGACCGTCACATGTGTGACGGGCCGTCACTCAGGCCGTCACACTTAGGCAGATTGCTCTTTTTCGCGTATTTCCGTCCGTTTCCGTGTTTGTTTCCATTTCCTACAAATACAACATAAAAACATCAAAAAACAACAACGGTTGCTTGAAAACGTACGATTGTTCTTAGTAAAAAGGAGTCGAAAGTGACGTAAATTAGCGTCACATCAACACCCTCAACTTAAAACGTTCGCTTGTCCTCAAGCAACATAACATAAAACAATAATACGACTCTACTAAGAACACAAACTCATGTCTATAGCAACTCATGGTCATTCAAAACTTATTCAATTAAATCATGCTCCCTTGTAACACACGAATGTATGAAACACTAACTTGCAAGGATCCAAACATGTCATTCCGATATGATAGAACATTATGCATACACACGCGTAGCTATCCTAACAATCAATAGACAATATAGACATCTTGGTGCCCTCACCACAAAGAAATCCCACACACAAGATTTGGGACTAGGTAAGCGCTCACACTCACAAACGATTTCAAACAATGCACATGCGATACCATAGGCTTGCCCTTACTATTCTATTTCAGTTCTTCAGAAAGCTACTTAGGATCACTACAGGACTTGTATTTGCTTGTAATGAGGCTTCGGGTGCAGGTAGAATACATTTAGGGGTTAGTGACTAAGCCCTCCTTGGAACCATTTACATCTTATCACCACATAACTTCACTTTATCCATCCTTATTCACCTTTTTATTTCCTTGATTCTAGATACAGGTGCGACCTCTTTATTGACAATTCTTTTTGTTTCTTTTTCGATCTTTTTCATCTTTCTTTATTTTTCTTTTCTTTTCTTAGGCGCACACCCGGATTTTCATTCTATTCAACAACAATCATCTCCATCCTCTTTTTCTTCTCCTTTACCACTGTAGTAGCCACCCTTAACTTAGGCTGATTGCCTACGTCAAGGTGCACAATGTCCATTGGTAGGACCAGGGCCAAAACAGGGTTTACCTCTATAGTAGCCACCCTCAACTTAGGTTGTTTTGCCTACGTTGAGGTGCACGATGTCCAAGGAAGGACCAGGGCCAAGATAGGGATTCAAAGTTAAACAGGAATGGTGACAGGTTATTGAAAGAACAAGGTCAATTATGGCTCAAACAGGGATCAAAGGGAGTATTTGCATTTGGACGGTCTTATAGGTTAAGTGGACTGCACACAAAAAGGGCCTGTGATCCTTTCCTAAGCAACCAACTTCAAATTTTAACAAAATAGACCGGGCAAGTTCTAGATGCATGCACAGAGTAAGAATTTATAACAAAATAATCTCACACACTCTTGGCACCAAGAAACCATATCACTACCAACTATCAACTAACCGCACGGCTTAAGCATACTCATTCTAATCATAACCACACAATGACATTCAAGGATCCAGACAGTCAATCGTTTCAACATAAGTACAAAACCAGAAAATTTTTAAAGGGGCCTCGTTTTTAGTCAAGAAAAACGCCATGCTCATCACTATAGACACTAAAAAACAAATTTAAAATAACAACCTAAACATGCCGGTTCTACTAGATAGCACACCGGAGGGAAAAGAAACACGGCAACAAAAACCCTCGGTGGTGACTCACAGGTTTCTCAACACCCTCAACTTAGACTCATGCATTGTCCCCAATGCATATATGCGAAAGCATAAAAACTTTGAGAATAAAGGAATACCTGTGATGTCGATTGGACTCAAATTTTGGAATGATGTTGGAGACCGCCAGGGTCTCCAAAACAAGAGAACTCGATGGAGTACTTGTGTGCGCCAACCTCATGTTGCGCTCCAACTTCTTCTTTTGTTGGCTCCGCAGCTAGTCGTGACCGCTTCTTCACTCTTTCTTTGCAGATTCTCTTGCGGTGTTTTCGTTTCTTTGATCTATTTTCACCGCCTTTCTCTGCCTGTCTCACCACACCATTCGATCCCAACTTCATAGCAGCTCGGGTCTCAACCAAACACTTCTCCTCAAGGTGCACATCCGCAGGCTCTTCCTCAATAGCATTGATGACTGCGACCACCCTCATGTCACTTGGTTGCTTCATCAATTTAGACACATCGAACTTGACCATTTCATTGTTCAATCGGAAGGTCAGTTCGTTCTTTTCCATATCAACCAACACTCTTGCGGTGGCTAGCAATGGTCGTCCCAAGATTATGGGGACTTCAAAATCTACTTCGCAATCCAAGATCACAAAGTCAGCTGGGAAAATAAGCTTACCAATCTTCACTAGCACATCAGACAATACTCCAACAGGTCGTTTTATCGAATGGTCAGCCATCATCACTCTCATGGACGTTGGTTTAGGAGGTCCCAAACCCAATTTGTCATACACTGCTAGCGGCATCAAATTGATACTAGCCCCAAGATCACACATAGCTCTTCCGAAGTTGAGCTTCCCGATAGTACATGGAACAGTGAACGCACCTGGATCTCCTTTCTTTTCCATTAATGATCTAGAGGAAATAGCGCTGCAGTGATGGAGGTTGTCTTCCGGCTCAAAACATACCGTCCTCTTCTTTGTGATCAAGTCCTTCATGAACTTGGCATAACCGGGCATTTGTTCCAGCACTTCCACCAATGGTATGTTTATTGAAATTTGTTTCAACATGGTGATGAAGTTCAGGAACTTACCGTCGTCAGCTCTCTTCTTCAACCGCTGTGGGAACGGAGGTGGGTGTCGAAACATCATAGTTGGAAGCTTTTCAGCTTCCTTGCGTTTCTCTGCGGGCTTTGGCGTTTCCTCCTCTACTGCCTCTTCATCATCCGCAGTATCACCTTGAGTCTGAATTACCGGATGTGATTCCGGTAATATTTTTCCGCTTCTTGTGGTGATTGCCATACAGCTTGCGTCATTCTGCGGATGAGTGGTGTCACTCGGCAAAGTACCTGGTTTCCTTGGGTTTAGAGATGCCGAGATGTGACCCACTTGCTGCTCTAGTTGCTTGATCGCGGTTGAGTGTGACTCCACTACTTGACTCAACGTTGATAACTCAGTCCGTATTGCCTTTACCCCAGAGTCAGTCGATTCCACCTTCAGCAGCATCTTTGCCATCATGTTCTCAAGTTTGGACGTCTCAGCCTCGCTGCCAGTTTTATCCCGATTACTAGGTGGTATATACAACCCACCTCTATCGGTGTTGTTCCTCCAGCTTCCTTGGTCGCGATTTTTGTAGCCACCATTCTCATAGTGGTTTGGATAGTTCCGACCTTGGTTTCCTTGGCCATTGGCCTGGAAACCCCCCACGTAATTCGCGTCCTCAGTCTCTATACCTTGGGAACCCACAGCTTGCACCTTCTCTATACTTCCTGACGTCAAGTGCCTTGTCAGGAGATCTAACTGCGTTTTCAGGTGCGCCATGTCTTGGTCGCGTTCCTCCTCTTTCCTACGCTGCTCAGCTGACATACCAACTGTATAGGTGCTAGCTGCAACCTCTGAATCTCGTGTGTGCCAGGCCCTGTTGGTCTTGGTGAGCCTGTCCAAAATAGCTGTGGCGTCGGCAAAAGTGCGACCCATAAACGCTCCACCTGCTGCGTTGTCCAATGTTGGCTTGGTAGCCGAATTTAGTGCCCTGTAGAATGTTTGCATCAAGAATTCATTGTTCAGCTGATGGTTGGGGCACTGTGTCAGTTTCTTCTTAAATCGCAACCAAGTCTCGTGCAGTGCTTCATGCGGTTGCTGCCTAAAGTTGCTGATTTCGTCCCTCAATTGTATCATCCGAGAGGGAGGAAAGAACCTTTCTAGGAAAGCTCCTCTCAACTCGCCCCACGTTGCGATAGAGTCGGGGGTCAATTCCGTCAACCACAACGCTGCCCAATCAGACAGAGACCACGGAAACAATCTGAGCCTGATCGCTGTCTGACTCACTCCTGGCAATTCGAACGATTTGCAGATCCCCACGAAATTCATTAAGTGCTGGTTTGGATCATCACCAGCGGCACCTCGGAATACACCTCTTAAATTCAGCAATTGTATCATCGTGCTAGTGATATTGAACTTTGCTCCGGGTGGTAGCGGTGGAACAACAATGGCGCCCGTCGCGCCAGCTCCATCTAAATCAAGCTCATCATCATTCCGTGCACCATCGTCCTGCAGACCACCAGCATTAAGATTTTGTTGGGCCTGCAGTTTCGCAGCGATCCTCACTGCCTCGTTTTGTGCGGCCATATTGAGCCTTAATGTTCTCGCAAGCTCGGGATCGTAAGGTAATGTTGAAGTACCCGAGCTTCGGGTACTTGGCATGCACAAATCTGTACCCTGTCCAAAAACAAAAACAACAAACAAAAAATAAAAGCAGGAAAGTATGACTAAGAGTCAAATAAACACACTAGACTTAATCAAAAACCGTATTCCCCGGCAACGGCGCCATTTTTGATAACGCTCAAACTACACCTCAATTTAAGAAGCGTAAGCGATCGTTGTCAAATATATAACCCAACAAGGTTGGGGTCGAATCCCACAGAGAATATGGTGATGATTAAGACTTTAGTGAATTAGTTGACTATTCGTCAATCGTTTCCGGTAAATAAAGGGGGGTTTTGTAATCAACTTGTAAACAAAACAATAATAAACGTAGGAGTTTAAATCAGTATGAGAGGATGAACTAGGGATGTGTTCACAATGGCGTTGTAACAATGTCGATTCTAGGCTTAATCGGGTTCTTTCTATATGTGTGTCACGATGTGATTGCGTCAATTGTATCGTCTAAACGTCTCTCGACCAAAGAAACAAATTTCCTTTTATCTTCTCTCGATCTCAAAAAGATGTGCTTTTTAGCTCTCAATCCTAACATCAAGTAGATTAATCCAGTTACGGCATTAATCTTTAAGACGAGAGTTGGTAGTCTCGAATCCTTGTTGTTAATCAAGTTTCTCGGTTTTAATCTCTTTCTCAAGCAAATTAAACCTAGGCATGTTCTAATGTTTGCAACCCACTAGAAAACGTGACATACTGTATGATTAACAACGTGACAATACATAAATCGAACCCAACGCTCCCCGGAATCTATATTGCTACGTTTGCCATGGCTCCCACAACCCTAGTTGCGGGAGTTTTAGTTACTCATGCTCGAAGAAGAAAAGAAGTAATTCATTATAAAGGAAAGAAGATTCTTACAATATGATGAAAATACTCTTCAATAATCCAAGAACAAGCACAACCAAGAACTCAAGAACACGAATTCACGAATCCGAAAACGTGTTGTTGCTCTCAAAAAATGACTAAAAACTATTCTAAAACTATTGGGTGAACTCTAATTACATAAACCTATCATAGGGTATTTATAGGAGTCAAAGAAACCAAATCCAAAATGGGCTAAGAATCCCCAAAACGCGGGTCGCCGACGTAAGCCACTGCCTTAGCGTGACGGTCAGGCTGACGGACCGTCACTGCCTTGACGGACCGTCGCCTGGACCGTCAGCCTTAGGCAGTGGCACTGTCCCTTTGCTGCCTTGGAGTGACGGTCCCAGTGACGGACCGTCACATGTGTGACGGGCCGTCACTCAGGCCGTCACACTTAGGCAGATTGCTCTTTTTCGCGTATTTCCGTCCGTTTCCGTGTTTGTTTCCATTTCCTACAAATACAACATAAAAACATCAAAAACAACAACGGTTGCTTGAAAACGTACGATTATTCTTAGTAAAAAGGAGTCGAAAGTGACGTAAATTAGCGTCACATCACATACTGTATCATGTACTTATGTCATTTGATGTTGCATCTTTGAATAATGCAAATTTAGGTACTCAATATTGGCAACGGATGCATCATTAGGATCTCTACATTCAACATTGGTGAGACCTCCTACCTTTTAAAGGGCTCCAGTCAATTTATCAATGATTAGTAGTTGCTAGTAGATCATCCTGGTAAGCCGAGGCCTTATCCCCATAGACTATTTTAGATTTTTAGAGGCTTTTGTAACATTTCAGAACTCAAATTAGCTATCCAATTCAAAATCCTGAAATTTTGCTGCTACAACAGTTGATCACCATGGGCAGCGCCACGGGCGTCGTAGCTCAAATGGCCCATGGGATGCCCCATGGTAAACGACCAGTAGCTCTAAGCAAATTTTCCTCCCAGCTGATGGGCGGTCACGACGGGCATTATGGATGCGACAACCTGTGGGAACCCGCCGTCAAAATTCTCCGGTAGGTTTTTCCCAATTATCCTAGTGCTCCGATGGGCAAACCCCACGAGCTTCTTGCGACGAGCCATGGGAATTCACTATCTGAACCTTCCAGCATCCCTTGCCTCACGTGATCTAACCAGATGCCTGGGTCCGATGGGCCGTCGTGGGTACAATGCCCATCAGGTAGCTATGAGGCGGGATTTTTTTGTAGCTTTAAATTTTAAGTCCCAAGGGTATTTTGGCCAGTTTTAGTAGGATTTTTTATCCCCTAATGGCCTAAGATCTTCTCATTCTAAGTCATTCTATTCCAAAAGAAGAAAGAGTTCCACTTCTCCAAGTCTCAAGCTCCAAGTTCAAGCCTCCATTTCTTTTCATCTTTGATCAAGCTAGCTTCAATAAGGTATGTGGGTATTCAATAAGGGATTTCTTTCACCCTTATTCCCAAAGCTCATGGTTTTTATTTTGATTTATGAATTTATAAAATTAGGGTTCTTACCCAAATTTGGGGAAAACTTATGGGTTTAGTTTTAAAGCTTAAATTCATTATTTTTCATTGCTTATCTATGTTTTAATTGATATTTTTTAATTGATTTCAAGAGCCCGTGTATTAATGATGATTTCTAGCATGATTCCATTGAATTGCAAGATTTCAAGAGAAAATTAGCATGTTTTGATAACATGACCTTATGTATTATGAAATTGCATGCCTAATTCTTCAATTTATGAATTTAGAAAGAAAATTATGTTTTGAATTATGGCTATGCTAAGTTTTAAGGATTTTGAAGCATGAATTGCATGATATTAGATATGTCCTTATGATTTATGAAAGGTTTGGCATCTAGATATGTCTACCTAAGCCATGTGAATTGCATGGTATTAGATATTCCCTTATGCTTTTCAAACAGAATTGGCATTAGATATGTCACAAAATTATGTGAGCTATATGCATATATTTTAGGAGTAGTATTTAGCACCGAGTTGGAGGGGGTGAGATTGTCCTTAGTCCCAAAACTACATGCCATCATAGGTCCCCTCTGTGGCTTATGATAGGATCCTGATATGATAAGGTTTGAACGTTGGCCGGTTAGGACAACCTTTTTCGGTGTGGGTGTATGACACTAGACTCCATGTAGCTCATCAGAGTTTATGTCACTTAAGGGAAACTCCTGTATGAATATTTAAGACTTATGCTTTTCTATTTCATGCTCTAAGCTTTAAACTATGAGATGTACTTATGATACTTTCTTATGCATGAAATAAATTTTTATTACGTTTTAAGTATGTTTTTACTATATTGATGCATGTCTCACATGCTCGGTACATCCTATAGTATTGATGCATATCTTGCACTGCATCCTCTTGATGATGCAGATTCAGGTCCTCTCTATCAAGCTCGTGGCTAGGCGATGCCGGATATCCAGATACTGTTGCTGAGTCTTTATTCTTCAAGGACTAGTATCAGTCTAGTTATTTTGTTCATCTTTTCTTCAGATTCTCGAGTTAGTTAGGGTCTTATCCCATCAACTCATATGACCGTTTAGAGGCTTCATACATGGCTAGACTTGTATCCCCTTATTGGATTTCATATTTCTTAGACCTTGTTCTTATTTAAGTTATGGTTGCCTATCTTCATTTAGTATGCTTCCGCTATATTTCTTGTATTGATCTGAGTATGATATGACCAAAGGTTAACTTAGGGCACTTATAGTCCTGGGTCCCGTGTTACATCTAGGTGGTATCCTCGGGGCATGACAAACTTGATATCAGAGCTACAGGTTCAAGAATCCTAGGGTTTCTGAAAGCCACATCGAGTAGAGTCTCTTTCATGTGTGTGAAGCACGCCACACTTATGAGAGAGAAGCCTCTAATCCACTCTTTATGCATTTTAGATTATGCATCCTCACCATGTGATGCCTTATCGGGCCAAATACTGAAATGCTAATCCCCCGATTCCAGACCCCGAAGTCACAAATGCAAAATTGAGAAATGCTATTTATATGCTAGTTCAGACTATGGACGCTCAGGCCTATCAATAAGATCCTATCCCCATCCACCCTTAAGGTAGAGTTACAGCCCGAGTTCAATATTTCATTCGCATGAACCTACCTGAGTTCTGGGGTTCAAAAGTTGGTGAGGATCCCCAAAATTTCTTGGATGATGTAAAGAATATCTTTGGGGTAATGCAAGTTGTTGGTGTAGAGGGTGTTGATCTAGCCTCCTATAAAATCAAGGATGTGGCTCATATTTGGTTTACTCAATGGAATGATTCCAGGTCTAGGTACGTATCACCTATGACTTAGGAGTATTTTGAGAAGGCTTTCCTTGATCGGTTCTTTCCAAGGGAATTGAGGCAAGCTAAGGCCGAAGAATTTATGAATTTGAGGCAAGGTTCCATGACGGTTTAGGAGTATGGGTTGAAGTTCACCCAACTTTCTAGGTATGTTCCTTCTATGGTGGCTGACCCGTGGGATAAGCTGAGTAAGTATGTTTATGGAGTACCAGATTTGGTGAAAAAGGAGTATAGGTCCACAATGCTTTTGGGTGACATGGATATTTCTTGACTTATAACTCATGACCAACAGATCGAGGGAGAACAACAGGGTTAGATTAGACGGTTCAGGTTTTGTCAATCATAGGTCCGGAGGTGGGCATCGCTCTTCATTTTAGAAGAGATCATCAGGGCCCATTCATTCTTCATCTAGTGCTCCTATACAATCCCCCAGGTCTCATCATGATCTGACTGGTAGAGTATCTGGTTCCTATTCACAAGGGAGTATTGCAAAGGGGACTCCATACCCCTCTTGCAACAAGCATCGTAAAAGTCATCCGGGTGAGTGTTTAGCTAGTTCAGGTTAATGCTTTAGGTGTGGTAACGTTAGACACAAGATTAAGGATTGCCCCTCAGCTAAAAAGGAATAGAAAGGTAGCAGGACTCAATCTGCCCCATCATCCCCAGGAGGTCACCGGCTCAGCAGGGCACTGCTTCTAGTTTTGGTGGCCAGCACCAATACTGCCTTTATGCTATGTCCTCACGCTAGGACTAGGAGAGTTCACCAGACATTGTTATTGGTATGTTTAAAGTCTTCTCTCTCGATGTGTATTCTTATTGCACCCCAGTGCCTCCTTATATTTTGTGACTCCCTATGTTTCTTGCAAGTTCGAGATTAGTTCTGATTAGCTATTAGAAACCTTTTGTGTTTCTACTCCTTTTGGTGAGTCAGTCCTAGCCAAAAAATCTACCAAAGTTGCCCTATCTCAGTCCTTCATAGAGTCACTTCAGTGGATCTAGTCGAGTTGGAGATGACTGATTTTGATGTTATTCTTGGTATGGATTTGTTGTATGCTTGTTATGCCTCGGTTTATTGTCGTACTTGAGTCATAAGTTTCAAGTTTCCAAATGAACCTATTTTGGAGTGGCAAGGTAGTCCCCTATCCTCGAAAAGTCATTTAATATCTTATCTTGAGGCTAGGAAGATGATTTCTAAGGGTTATGTTTATTATATAGTTTGGGTTGTGGACATGGAGTCCAAAACCCTGTCCTTTCAGTCCATTCTTATCATGAATGAGTTTCTAGAAGTGTTTTCTGAAGATTTGATGGAGTCCCTCCCGAGTGGTAGATCGACTTTAGTATAGATTTTCTTCAAGATACACATCCTATCTCTATTCCTCCCTATAGAATGGCTCCCGTGGAGCTTAAAGAATTGAAAGATCATTTGAAAGACCTTCTTGATAAGGGTTTTATTTGACCCAACATCTCTTTATATGGTGCTCCAGTCCTATTTGTGCGAAATAAAGATGGTTCCCTCAGAATAAGTATCGACTACCATCAGTTGAACAAGGTCACAATTAAGAATAAGTATCCCATTCCTAGGATTGATGACTTGTTTGATCAGCTTCAAGGTGCCAGTTACTTCTCTAAGATATACCTTAGATCTGATTATCATCAGCTTCGTGTTCGAGAGTGTGACATTCTGAAGACAACCTTCGGAACTCGGTATGGTCACTATGAATTTATGGTTATTTCTTTTGGACTAACGAATGCTCCCATAGCTTTTATGGATTTGATGAACTGTGTGTTCAAGAAGTATTTGGATATATTTATGGTAGTGTTCATTGGTGATATCCTTATCCACTCTCGGAGTAAGGAGGAGCATGAAGACCATTTGAGGGTGGTATTGCAAACTCTCGAGGATGGACAGTTATTTGCTAAGTTTAGCAAGTGTCAGTTTTGGATGCAGTCTATTACTTTTCTGGGTCATATTATGACTAGAGATGGTATTCGAGTTGATTCTCAAAAGATAGAGGCAGTAAAGAACTGGTTGACTCAGAAGAAGGTTAAATTTTAGTGGTCTGATCTATATGAAAAGAACTTTCACAAATTGAAGCCTACGTTGATCACAGCCCCAGTATTGGCTCTACTCGAGGGTCTAGATGACTTTGTGGTGTATGGTGATGCTTCTAGGATTGGTTTGGGTTGTTGTTATTGTAGCGTGGTAAGGTGATTGATTATGTATCTAAACAACTTAAGACTCATGAGAAGAACTACCCTACTCATGATCTTGAGTTGGCGGCCGTGGTTTTTGCTTTGAATATTTGGAGACACTACTAGTATGGTGTTCATGTGGATTTTTTCACTGATCACAAGAGTTTGGTACGTGTTCACTCAAAAGATATTGAATCTTCGTCAAAGAAGATGGCTTGAGATTCTTAAAGATTATGATATGAGTGTGCTTTATCATCTGGGTAAGGCCAATGTCATGGTGGATGCACTTAGTAAGGTGTCTATGGGTAGTGTGTCTTCGGTTGAGAACGGAAAGAAGGAATTGGACAAGGATCTTCATTGACTTGCTCGGTTAGGAGTTCGCCTTATGGATTCGACAGAAGGTGGTGTTATTGTTCATAATGGTTCCGAATCATCTTTGGTAGCTGAAGTGAAAGAAAAGCAAGACAGTGATCCTAGTTTGCACTAGTTGAAGGGTGCAGTCTATCAGCAAATGGCATAGGTTTTCTCCCAAGGGGGAGATAGTGTGCTTTTGTATCAGGGTCGATTGTGTGTTCCAAACATAGATGGGTTGAGACAGCGGATCTTGACAAAGACTCATAGCTCCATGTATTCTATTTAACCCAGTGCCACCAAGATGTACCGCGGCCTACGGGAAGTCTATTGGTGGAATGTCATGAAGAGGGACATAACATGTTTTGGGGCTAAGTAACCAATCTGTCAACAAGTGAAGGTAGAGAATCAGCGAGACCATGTGGTATGACTCAGGATATTAATCTTCCTACTTGGAAAAGGGAAGCGATCAATATGGATTTCATTATTGGTTTGCCTCGTACTCGAAGGCAACATGATTCTATTTGGATAATTGTCGACCAGATGACTAAGTCATCCAATTTCTTGGTTGTTAGGACTACTGATTCAACAGATGATTGTGCCAGACTCTACATTCGAGAGATAGTCTGATTGCATGGTGGTCCATTATCTATCATTTCAGACAAGGATACTCAGTTTACATCCCAGTTTTGGAAGTCATTTCAGAAAGGTCTTGGTACTCAAGTAAAGCTTAACACAACTTTTCACCCACAGACAGATGGCCAGGCGGAGCATACTATTCAGACCTTAGAGGATATGTTTAGAGCTTGTGTGATTGATTTCCAGGGTAATTGGGATGATCACTTACCTCTTATCGAGTTTGCCTATAACAACAACTTTCATTATAGCATCCAGATGGCTCCTTATAAGGCACTTTATGGTCGGAGATGTAGATCTCCTATTGGTTTGTTTAAGGTAGGTGAGGCAGCTTTAATTGGTCCTGATTCAGTTCATAAGACTATAGAGAAAGTTCAGACTATTATGGAGAGGTTGAAGACAGGTCAGAGTCAACAAAAATCATATGCAGATGTGAGGAGAAGTGAGTTGGAGTTTAAGATTGATGATTGGGTATTCCTGAAGGTGTCACCCATGAAGGGTGTGATGAGATTTGGTAAGAAGGGAAAGCTTAGTCCCAGCTATGTAGGTCTTTATCGGATTATGGGTAGAGTTGGTAGTGTTGCTTATGAGTTTGATTTGCCGTCAGAGCTAGAAGCGGTTCATCTGGTTTTCCATGTTTCCTTGTTGAATAAGTGTGTTGGTGATCAAACCTTGATTGTTCCTTTGGAGGATTTGGGTGTAAAGGATAGCCTTACTTATGAGGAAGTTCCCGTGGAGATTCTTTATCATCAGATTCATAGGTTGAAAAATAAAGAAGTTGCTTTGATAAAGGTTCTTTGGAGAAATCAACTACTTGGGAAGCAAAAGCAGCCATGAAAGCCAAGTACCCCCATTTCTTTCCTTCCGATCCAGTTTTAGCTTGAGGTACTAGCTTCCTCATTAGTATCCCTCCGATTCTATTCCATTAGTTTCTCTCATGATCCTAGCATGCATTCCTATTTCCCGAAGTTAGTTCAATCATGTTTTTAGTTGAAAAGCTCAGTTCTCATGTTTATTCTTTAGTTTTCATATTTTGTTGCTTGGTTGAGCTGCTTTTTCTCCAGTTTTCCTTACTTATTATTCCTTCGAGGATGAATGACCCCAAGGGGCAGATATTGTAACACCCCAGAACTCAAAATCAGCTATCCAACTCAAAATCCTAAAATTTTACTACTACAATAGTTGATCACCACAGGCAGTGCCACATGCGTCGTATCTCAGATGGCCCGTGGGATACCCTGTGGTAAATAACCAGTGGCTCTAAGCCAATTTTCCTTCCAGCCGATAGGCAGTTACGATGGGCGTCGCGGATGCAACAGCCCGTAGGAACTTGCCATCGAAATTCTTCAATAGCTTTTTCCTAATTATCCCAGTGCTCCGATAGGCAAACCCCAGGAGTGTCGCAGTTGTGACGGGATGTGGGAATTCACCGTCAGAACCTTCTAGCAGCCTTTGCCTCATCTAATCTTACCAGACGCCTGGGTTCGATGGGCCATCATAGGTACGATGCCCATCGGGTAGCCCGTGAGGCGGGATATTTCTGCATCTTTAAATTTTAAGTCCAAAGGGTATTTTTGTAATTACCCACCCTTTTAACTCCTAAGTGAGGTCATTTTGACCACTTTTAGTAGGGTTTTATCCTCTAATGGCCTAAGCTCTTCTCATTCTAAGTCATTCTATTCCAAAAGAAGAAAGAGTTCCTCTTCTCCTAGTCTACAGCTCTAAGTTCAAGCTTCCATTTCTTTTCATCTTTGATCAAGCTAGATTCAATAAGGTATGTGGGTATTCAATAAGGGATTCCTTTCACCCTTATGCCAAAAGCTCATGGGTTTTACTTTGATTTATGAATTTATGAAATTAGGGTTCTTACCCAAATTTGGGGGAAAATTATGGGTTCAGTTTTAAAGCTTAAATTCATGATTTCTCATTGCTTATCTATGTTTTGATTGAGATTTCTTAATTGATTTCAAGAGCCCATGCATTAAAGATGATTTCTAGCATGATTCTATTGAATTGCAAGATTTCAAGAGAAAATTAGCATGTTTTGATAACATGACCTTATGTATTATGAAATTGCATGCCTAATTCTTCAAGTTATGAATTTAGAAAGAAAAGTATGTTTTGAATTATGGATATTCTAAGTTTTAAGGACTTTGAAGCATGAATTACATGACATTAGATATGCCCATATGATCTATGATAGGTTTTTCATCTAGATATGTCTACCTAAGCTATGTGAATTGCATGGTATTAGATATACCCTTATGCTTTTCAAATAGAATTGGCATTAGATATGTCACAAGTTTATGTGAGCTATATGTATATGTTTTGGGAGTAGTATTTAGCACCGAGTTGGACGGGGTGAGATTGCCCTTAGTCCCAGATAGGTGCCCTCTGTGGCTTATGACAGGATCCTGATATGATAAGGTTCTAACTTTTTCCAGTTAGGACAACCTTTTTCGGTGTGGGTGTATGACACTGGACTCCATGTAACTAATCATGGTTTATGTTGGTTAAGAGAAACTACCGTATGAAGATTTAAGACTTATGTTTTTCTATTTAATGCTTTAAGCTTTAAGCTATGAGATGTACTTATGATACTTTCTTATGCATGAACTTAGTTTTAATTATGTTTTTACTATATTGATGCATGTATAACATACTCGGTACATCCTATAGTACTGATGCATATGTTGTGCTGCATTCTCTTGATGATGCAAGTTCAGGTCCTCTCCATCAAGGTCATGGCTAGGCGACGCCAGATATCAAGATACTGTTGGTGAGTCCTCATTCTTAGAGGACTAGTATCAGTCTAGTTATTTTATTCATCTTTCCTTCAGATTCTCTATTTAGTTGAGGTTTTTCCCCATCAACTCCTATGACCGTTTAGAGTCTTCAGATATGGCTAGACTTGTATCCCATTGTTGGATATGATATTTCTTAGACCTTGTTCTTATTTAAGTTATGGTTGCATATCTTCATTTAGTATGCTTCCACTATGTTTCTTGTATTGATATGAGTATGCTATTACCAAGGGTTAACTTGGGGCACTTGTGGTCCCGAGTCCCGTGTTATGTCTAGAGGGTAGCCTCGGGGCTTGACAGCTTCATAGACGAGTCAGTTTAGTGACAATTATTAGCTTATTTTACGAACATTCTTATTTTCAAGTTTAACATATAAAGCTAATGAGTTTGTTTTCTAAAACATTGCATGCTCACTTAGTTAAAAGCTTCCGCACAATTAGTCAAGTATTTAGTATAGTATTAAGGCAACTAAAGGACTGCAAAGGCCATTAGTGATTCCGAGTGCCAGCCACGCCCAGGGTGTAGGCTCTGGGAGTGACAGAAAAGGTACAAATCATCCTGGGTATGATTAGGAAGGTCTATCAATGGTATTGATGGACCTAGCCTACAACTATGCTATGTCAGCATGAGACAACTGATGAAAGCTCAATTCCTGCTCTCCAATTAGGAGGCCAGAATGATCGTGCAACAAAACCAAATTTATAAACACAACGGATGTCGAGGTCGTACCCAAGGGACTTGACTTAGCCAACTAGAGATTGTATGAGTTTATTTCAAGGTGAGAGTAATTTCTTAAACAAAAAGTAAGAGGATGGGGGGAATTTGGAAAGTTGTCACTACTAACACAATTCAACAAAAAGCAATAAAACTAAAGATGGGTGTACCAAGTGTTTTAGAAGACTAGGGATGCATATTCGATGGGGAATTAGCTATAGGATGGGGTAATCATTAATTCACTTCTACTTTCACCTATTGACATGAATAGTATTGGTCATAGGTGTGAAATGCTATCTCTCGATCAACATCCATATTTCCAATGATTTCGGTTAGAACATCATCGGTGTGATAAATAATAAACCAACATTAGCTTGGGGAGGTCATCCTATTTCTAGCTCGGACCCTTAAAGGGATATTCCTATGATTAGAGATATTTCTAGCCTCCAATCTAGATGGATTCCCAAGTACCCACTAGCAATTTCACATCCACAACTATGAAATTCTCTCCCGAGCAATCACATAGCTAAGTAATGTAAATTATTGTTTGCAACCACCAACTTTAGGATTAAAACTTGGTGAAATTACTAGACCAATGTCAAATAGGAAATTATAAAGGTGAATTAATAACACCCATACCCATTATCCAAGCACCCATCATCAATACACCCCTAGACAAGAGAATTTAGCCACTCATAGTAGGAGAACAAGAGATACCATATGGGTAAGTGAAATTCCCATCCATTATAGCTGATTCTCAAGTTCTAGAATCAAATTGGGCACACAAATTGTTAACCAAGAGATTTGGATTGAAACCCTCTTCTCAATGGAGGTGGAAAATTCTTTACAAAGCAAAAACTATTCTCTAAGAATCAGGTCTGAAGTATTGTATCTACAAATTGAGCCTAAAATGTCCTTATATATGTTCCCAAGTCATCACATAAAATTAGGACAAGTTTGATCTTCGGAGGTGTGCGACGCGATGTGTGGTTCGCACATCTCGATGTGCGCGTTGCACACCTACTTCAACTCAACTAGTGACTTTTGTTGAAATTGTGGGCTTCGTGCGATGGTGGTGCATTTTGCACCACGGTATGTGCGCGTCACACAATGGCCGCACTCCTTTAAAGATTCTTCAGCAACTTTAGCAACTTCATGCGGAGGGGGTGCGAACCGCACCTCAGCTTGTGCGTGTCGCACAACCACCACATCTTGGTTCAGATTCTTCAGTTTTTCTCAACTCTTCATACTTAGCTCCTTTTTGGATCTTTTTGGGTCCATATCCTTGTTCTTCATCTTCTATCAAAAGTATGTGCATAGACATCAATAAAGCCATAAGAACCTCTAAATCGATTCAAAACATAGCAATAATTCATGGATATAGGCTCAATAAGTTGGTAGATTACCGACTTATCAAACCCCCAAACTTGAACTATTGATTTTCCTCAAGAAAGATACAAGGCAAGGAATGAATTATGCTAAGGCTCAATCAAGGCACAAAAGACTACTTTACAGTAAAAATTTAAGAAAAAGAAACAAACAAAAGACTCAACCAAAGGACTCAACTACTATGCTCATCTCAATTTGGACCACCACCAACTCAAGGCAATCAATCATTTCAAAACCTTTTTCAAAAGGACATCATTTCTCATTTAAAATCAAGGAAATTTTCCATTCAAAACAAGACATTTAAGCTTCTCAAGTCATTGGCATGGACCTTCAAGGTTTCCTCGAGATTGTCCACACAACTTGTATCATTCATTCCCTTCAATTGAAATAGAAACTCTATGCTTCAATTCGAGTGCATGATGCCACTCACCACAAGAGAGAATCCCACTCACAATCATTCAATTCCCAAAACACGGGATTATAAGAGAACCAATAAGACTCTCACTCTCTCAAGAAAGTTCAAGTGCACACGCGTCAAACCATAGGCTTGCCTTCATGTAAACCGCCACTAATGTAGGGTAGCCATGATCGAAATCACCAAGGACTTTCAGGTTACGATGTTGGCTAGGGCTAAGGTGAGGATATCATTTGGTTCAAGTGACTACACCTCCCTAATGCTCTTTGTTCTCATTTCGAACACCGCTCACATTTTCCATTTCAACTTCACCTTATTCCTCCCTCGCACAACCCAAGATTTCTCCTTTTTAACTCATGATCATTCACACCTTATATCATCTTCACTTGGTAGCACCAATTTTTGATTTTTAATTTTCTCATTGGATTGATATGTTGGAGCAATTTTAAATTTGAAATTAAGGTGCTACCTTGCACTTGAAGTGCAATTCCTTTCTTCTCCTTATTTAATCATATACACCCCCAAACTTAGGTATTTGCCTATGTTGTCTTTTGTTCCCCCCCTCCAAACTTAGGGTTTTAGCCTACATTTTATTTTCAAGCTATTAGGGAAGATAGGTGCCAAAATAAAGGTTCCAAAAAGGTCAAGGTGTTGACAAGGTGTCAAAGAACGGTCACAAGCTCAAAGGGGTTCACTAGGATTTTATGTCATTAGGAAGTCATTTGCGTGAATTGGCTTATCAAAAAGGGCCTATGGTAATCTTCCAAGATCGGTTACACCTAGAATTTTGCCTTGAATCACATTCGGGGCAAGTTCTAGATAACACTTACGCACAAGAATCAAGGTACAGCCTCACCACACAAGGCATCATGCCACAAGACTTCATGCATTAGTCCCACAATCAATTGGGGCAAATGACTTTTGACAAGCCATTCCGAGTTTATTATACACTCATTTGTGAGTCAATCAAGGCAAAGCGAGAGTTTGCAAGTCATGACAAGAGAATGCTTTTCCTCAAAAATTCATTTCCCTTCTTCCTTTCAATTTCAAAAATAAATTACCGTGAATTTTTTTTCGAGGGGCCCATTTCGAGACAAGCACTTACGGACTCGATTCTAAACTAAAACATGGCATATTCCCTTAAGAAAGTCACCTCTCAATCTATCATAGGGAAACACCAACCCGTTTTGACACATAAAAATAAAAGAAAAGAAAAAGAAAATAATCAAAACTTTTGCTCCTTGGGAAAGAAACGTGGTATTAAGAAAACCCTCGGAGTTTATTTCTACAATACTATTAACGAGGCAATAACCAAATTTGCACTCATAATTTCATTCAAGAACAAGCCTAGTCGTAGGCATTTAGCACATTTGCAAGGCACGGGTGGTCGAACAATATGGCATGTAAGATCAACCTGGCACACACTCAATAAAATTCAAGCCCAGCGAGGGCACAATTAAGCTGAAAGTAAAAAGTAAAACAAAAACATAATATAAAGAAAAGAAAAACAATGGCATCACAATCATCATCCTAAATATGCCCGACAAGGGCTAAATAAAATTAAGAAAAAATGTCAACTAAGCCTAACAAGGGCAATAAATTGACTCAAACCCACTCACGAGCAGCAAAAGCAAGTAAGTAAAGCCACCCCTTCCCCATAAAAGAAGCATTGCCCTTAATGCTCATAGTGCAATGGGAAAAAGGGTGGAACTCCCCGGAGGACTTTATCCTCATCATCACAATCATCATCAGCAACTTCTTCTTCAACATTCTTGCCACTCGGGCCAGCACCAACCCGTCGGAAGTTCATAGAAAGAGTGGAATCACAAAGAACGTGCTAAAAATCAAGGTTATCGTCGTTATCTAACTCTTGATACTTACTAGTGGGCAGCTCCTCATCACCATAGGCAGCAAATAAGTCATCCAAGGGGCCGGGAATCTTCCGAGGTGGAGGTAATGTCGTCAAATCTTCCTGCACTATCGGGACTTTTCCCTTTGCTTTGTCGACATCTTTCTGAAGTTTAGAGATTTCCCCCTTCATGAAATCAACCCACTTGCACAATGTGTTCAAGCTCTCTACCACCCCCTTCACTGCATCTTGATTGGCCTATTGATCATTCCAGGAAATTTTGTGGCTAAGTCGGCCAGCTGCTTCTCATGATTATGAGTCTTGTCCACTATATACTGCAACCCACTCTTGGTCATAGAGGGTGTGGTATCATGTGGTCGTGCCACAGAAGTGGTCGGAGAGGGAGATTAAGTGCCAACGCTAGCACCAAGCTCATCACTATCAAGCTCACTCATCTGCTCAGTCCTTTGCTTCTTAAATCTTGGGGCATCTCTGTCTGTCTTTTTGTCAAGATCAATGACCCTGATGGCATGAGTGAACTTGTCACAAGGAAGAGTAGGAACATCAGCTTTAGCACACAACTTAGTGATCAAGACCGAAAAAGGGAGGGAATCATTTCCGTGACGGGCTCTCCTCCGTATTACCATTGATGCCACCTCTCCAAAGTTTACATGTTCCCCCATCATGATGGCCTCGATTAGAATGGCACCCTATTGAGTTATCTTTTGGTCATTTTGAGAGGGGAGAAGACAGTTGTGAACTAAATCATACCAAAGCCGCGCCTCAAAAACCAAGGACCTCCTCGGGATATCTCCTCCAATGGTAGACCACACAGGGTGCCCAAAGCAATGGTGGGGGCTGTCTCCTGATACGGCTTTGGTTCAGCCATCAATCTAGCCATGAGGGCTGGTGCAGGATCGATTGGGTTTTCCCAATCGATAGCATTGATGGCGGCGGGAGTGATAGACACTTTCTTGCCCCGGACGATGACCGCATCTAGATTGGGGAACTTGTACTTGGGACCTTTATAGCCCTTGGAATCTTGCATGTCTTGGTAAGACGCAATGAATTCCCATACTATCTCTTCATAGTATCCCCTGGACACGTCTTGAAATGGCTGCCACTCTTTAACAACAAACTGATAGTGCATATTGGGTAGCTCGTCTCCAACTTCCCGCAAATTAAAGCTTTGCTCTACATTAAAAGTTTTGTTTTTGTCCCGAATGTAGTAGGCTTTCATGCCCTCTACTACAAAATGGAGCTTTGCTTCTTCTGCAGCTGATCTTTGTCTAGGTTGTCCCCCATATGTGTCTCTTGTTAGAAGACATATTCTGCAACCAGAGATTGTGAGCCAAGAGACAAAAACAGCCTAAAAAGAAGTTAGCAACTACAAAGGATGGAATGCAATGGATTAGAAAAACAAAGTAGGTAACTGTTGTATTGTGTGGACCACATGCAAAATGCAACAGGAGGAGTGCGCATCGCATGTGCTATCACACAAGACCACAGAACCTTCAGGGATTTTTCAACTGAGTTGCAATGCTGGTGTGATTTGCATCATCAGGAGTGCGTGTCGCACCATGTGTTGCTCCTCAGATCAGTGACCTGCTCATTCTTTTCAACTTGGTGCGATGCATTGTACGCCCCGCACATCAAGATCTTTGCATCATATGCGAAACGCATAATGGAACAATTACACAGATGATTCATAGAGCAAGATGTGCTTCAGCACTTAGCACTACAGAACAACCAAATCACATTTAAACAAAAGGGAAAAAGGATTATGACCTTAACTTCTGGGTACTCAGACTTCCTCGAATTTCCATTGAAACAAACACAAGAAAGAAAGGACTCAATGACTTCCCTTATGATGGACATTGCCCCATCTATCATCGGGAACATCAAGCCCTTCTTCCACAATGGGCACCAATAAGCATAGCAACAATCAACCTTTCCTTCACCAAACATACACCCAAATAGATTTTCAACAAGGAACATGGGCATACAATTAGCAACATTCAACTGCAATAGTCAACTATCAATCAAAACCTCATGACAAATGATGATTTGCCCTTAAGAACGACGTCACCCAATCTATCATCGGGCCCAATCATTCGTTAGTCATGAGTGGGTTACTCAAACTTTACCCCAACAGAGATTTCAAGGCTAAACATTACTACCAATCAACATGCATTCATAAAATCCAAGCCCTAACAAGTTGATTCTAAGATGTATTATCAAAAACAACTCAAAATTGGGGACCCAAAATTTTCGAATCTTACCCAAAATCCACATGCAAATTTTACTAAGCATGCTTCAAAATATGAGTTTCCATCATTCAGAAAATAACTATTAAATGTCGGGGAACTTACCACAAGTGAAGATTATGAAGGGAAGAGTGAAAACCGAAGCTTTTTGAACTCCAACAATGGTGACCCACAAGACCTTTCCGTAGAATGATAACGGTGATAGTGGAGGCGTAGCGGAGAACATTGGGTAAGGGAGAAGAAGATTTTGTGTAAAAAGAAGAGAAGAGATGGTTTTAAATGAAAAAGAAGAAAAAAAGTCGCCCAGGTCATCTCCGGGTCCGGTCGGTCAATGGGTTAGGTCAATTAAAATTCAAATTTACTTTTCGTGTGTTGCGACATGCGATTCGCACCAGGAAAGGTGCGGACCGCATGACGTATCGCACAAGCCCCCCTATTTTACCCCTTGGTTTACCGAGGAATCTGTGTCGTCATACGATGAAGGTGCGATACGCACTTGGGATCATGCGGTCTGCACGGTCCGGCGCACATCACCTCTCATTTTTAAGATTTCCTTCAGGTCTTCTGATGTGGCGTGCGATAGGCTTTGGGACGTGCACAATTAATTGAGTGGTCCGCACAGTCCACCGCATGAACCCTTTTCTCATTGCTTTCCCTTGTCCAGTATTCTATCCATGCATTCTCTACAAAAACACCAAAAACAACACAAGATAACCAAAAACAAAGAAATAAACTTGGGTTACCTCCCAAGCAGCGCTTGATTTAACATCGCAGCATGACGATACTACCTCAATCCTTAATTATTTTTGGGGTTAGCGATGGTGTCGCTAGGAAACGTCCCTTTCATCTGAGGGTTCATTTGGCTTGATAGGTGGGTCATTTGGGCCTGAAGATGCTTGATTGAGGCTGAGTGGCAGCTCAAAGTTTGGTGAAGTGTTGAGACCTTACTCTTTAGCTCGCTCACTCCCATATTTGTGGTGTCCACCTTCTTAAGAACCAAGGACAACTTGTACTCCAAATTGGAATGGCCGGGGTTACTTGTGCCCAGTTGGTAGAGAGAATCAGATTTGTTTGGGGAGATGTAAGGATTAGAACTCCAGTGATTGAAGCGACCACCATCCTTGTCTCTGTCACGCCAACTGCCATCCCTCTCTTTGTATCTAATCTAACCTTGATTCTCCTTCTGTGGGAATTAATACCCGGGGTGAGAACTGTCCGACACAAAGCATAGCTTACTATCAACCTCAGTCATAAGCTCCACATCACTCACTTAAATCTTCGGTGTACTCACTGCATTCACCTTCTTAACACCACCAGCTCCAATGACATGTTTGGCCATCAAGTCGAGTTGCATCATCATCTTTGCCATTGTCTCATCACGCTCCTCCTCTTTCCTTCTCATCTCATTTGATAAGATTGTTGAGGGCATTCCTGAAGTTGGCACCTCTTCCTTTCTTGTGTGCCAAGCTTGGTTAGTCTTGGTCATTCGTTCTAATAGCATCGAGGCAATGGGAATTCTAAATCCATGAAGGTTCCACCTCCAAGGTTATCATCCACTGATTTGTTCACGGAGTTTAATGACCAGTAGAAGCTTTGGAGCAACACATTGTTTGACAACTTATGGTTTGGGCACAAGAGAAGCTACTTCTTGAACTATAGCCAAACCTCATGTAGGGGCTTATCCGGGAGTTGCTTGAAGTTAGTGATTTCATCTCGGAGTTTCATCATGCGAGACGGAGGAAAGAACCTCGAAGTGAATGCTTCAACCAACTTGACCCAAGATGTGATGGATCCGTCCGGCAATTCCTCCAACTATGCTATGAATTCCCCAGTAAATAAGAAGGGGAATAGGCGCAATTGGATGGACTCTTGGGAGATATGTTGGAAGATGAACGGTTGGCAAATCTCCACAAAATTCTGAATATGCCGATTGGAATCTTCATGCGCTGCTACACCAAATAGACCTTTCATTTTGATTAAGTAGAGTGTGGTGCTTGTTACATGGAAAATAGTACTTCCCACCGTGGGGGGTAGGTGGATTGCACCTACACCTCCTTGTATCATAGGCTCAGTAGCGTTGGTATTGTTGAAGCCACCAATGCTCTCATTATCATTGGCTTCATCCATAGCTAGCCTAATCAATAAACACAAACAACAAAAAGTAAAAGAAAACAAATACTCTCAATTTGACTTCAAAACAACAATAAAAAAATCTCTAACGCTCAAGTCCCCAACAATGGTGCCATTTTTTGGTGAACGCTCAAATTGTTCTCTCCAATTAGGAGGCGACGACGATCGTGCAACAAAACTAAATTTATAAACCCAATGGATGTAGGTGTCGTACCTAAGGGACATGAATTAGCAAATTAGAGATTGTATGAGTTGATTTCAAGGTGAGAGTAATTGCTTAAAAAAAGTAAGAGGATGGGGGGAATTGGGAAAGTTGTCACTACTAACACAATTCAAAAAAAAGCAATAAAACTAAAGATGGGTGTACCAAGTGATTTAGAAGAATAGGGATGCATATCCTATGGGGCATTAGCTATAGGATGGGGTAATCATTAATTCACTTCTACTTTCACCTATTGACATAAATAACGTTGGTCATAGGTGTGAAATTCTATCTCCCGATCAACATCCACATTTTCGATGATTTCCGTTAGAACATCATCGGTGTGATAAACAATCAACCAACATTAGCTTGGGGAGGTTGTCCTAGTTCTAGCTCGGACCCTTAAATGGGAGATTCCTGCAATTAGAGCTATTTCTAGCCTCCAATCTAGATGGATTCCGAAGTACCCACTAACAATTTCACATCCACAACTATGAAATTCTATTCCGAGCAATCACATAGCTAAGTAATGTAAATTAATGTTTCCAACCACCAATTTTAGGATTAAAATTTGGGGAAATTACTATACCCATGTCAAATAGGCAATTATAGAGGTGAATTAATAACACACATACCCATTAGCTAAGAACCCATCATCAATACACCCCTAGACAAGATAATTTAGCCACTCATACTAGGAGAAGAAGAGATACCATCTGGGTAAGTCAAATTCCCATCCATTATTGCTGAATCTCAAGTTCTAGAACCAAATTAGGCACACAAATTGTTAACCAAGAGATTTGGATTGATACCCTCTTCTCAATGGAGGTGGAAAATTGTTTACAAAGGAAAACCTATTCTCTAAGAATCAGGTCTGAAGTATTGTATCTATAAATTGAGCCTAAAATTGCCTTTTATATGTTCCAAAGTTTCACATAATATTAGGACAAGTTTTCCTTTTGGGAGGTGTGCGATGCAACATGCGGTTCACACATAGCAATGTGTGCGTCGCACACCTACTTCAACTCGACTAGTGACTTCAGCTGAAATTGTGGGCTTCGTGTGAAGGTGGTGCATTTTGCACCACGAGATGTACGCGTCGCACAACGGCCGCACTCCTTTGCCGAATCTTCAACAACTTTAGCAGCTTCATGTGGAGGGAGTCCGAACTACACCTCAGCTTGTGTGTGTCGCACAACCATCGCATCTTGGTTCAGATTCTTCAGCTTTTCTCAACCTTTCACACTAGCTCCTTTTTGTCTCTTTTTGGGTCCATATCCTTGTTCTTTATCTTCTATCAAAACTACCAACATAAAAATCAATAAATGCTATAAGAATCTCTAAATCAAATCAAAACATAGCAATAATTAATGGATATAGGCTCAATAAGTTGTTAGATTACCGACTTATCACCAATGAAATCTCAGTAAGAATAGCCCCTAGATCATGGGCTACGGCCATCTTCAATCTCTCATTTACCTTAATCTATATCCTATCAATACAAGTATACAACTATGCTATAGAATCGTGGATAGGGGAAAATAACTATCAATAGACTTTTTCACAAAGGGCTTCAACTTGCGGAGAAGAATATGAACTTGTTTTTCCGCTCTGTCTGCCTTTAAGGAAAATTCTATAAAGCTCTCTCTAGTGAAAGAAAATGTTGAAGACGGAGATGGAGGATGAGCTGCAGTAGTAGTTATGGCCTTCGTGGGAGCTAGAGTTATACCAATCTCTATGGATGGTACCTAAATCAGTGTGGGAAACGCCTACCTCATAGGTAAATGCATATTAGTACGCTTACTTTCCTCATCTGCTAACACCTCTACTAGTTCATCCCCCAAAGTAGAAGTCTTTATGTTACCCTTTGCATTTAGGTTTTACTCATCTCTGCACTTGTCTATATCCTCTCTGTGGAAGGCACTCATAGTCTGGTCAACACCTACTAAGAAAGGCACTTTAGCCTCATTGCACAACTGAGTGATCATGCAAGGGAATTGAGTGATGTGCCAAACTACATAGCTCTCTCCCTTATCTTGCTAATGATGATCTGCCTAAATTTAAGATCAAACCTTGGCATGAGGATAGATACCAACGCAACTTTGTCTAGGGTCAAGGTGTTGTCCGCTGAAGTTGGGAGGAGTCATAAGCACACTACTTCCCACAAGAATTTTACAGCCAGACTCAAGGAACCTTTTAAGATGGATGCCCGAGGAGTTGTACCCCAAGATGGTTCCTTGTCTGTGAGAACAGATGCCAACCATGCAATATTCTTCTTCCTCTTCTTATTTTGGTAATCAAAATTGATGGTAGCAACTAATAGCTCATAATTAGGTTCATCGTACAACCTGTGATTAGTGCACTCAGAAATCTCAATGTTGACACCTTGTACTCTCACACTATCAAGCGGTGGCTGCCCTTTTGTTGTCTCTCCCTTCTTCCATGTATTTATGAAAATGGATGCACATGTAGCATAGAACTCTTAGACAACGAGTGGTTGGCTGACCCAATCCAAACCATAATGATAAAAAATAGCCTTGATCTCTGGGTACTCTAACAAATCAAAAGAGCTAATCCAAACTTCTTCGGTCATGTTGCATTTTATATTCCCCCTTTATCTATGCTAAAGACCCTCATAGAAAATGTTCCTCATTCCCTCAACTTGACACCTGAGGTCCTCTCTGTAATTGGCATCTTTTAGTTGAATTTTGACTTGCCTCCTTCTTTCGGAAGAGGAGGTAGCTAGCGTTGAGTCCCCCTTCATCACCACTAGAGCTAGCATTGCTAGATCTAGCATCATTGGTACCCTGTAGGCTAGGAGAAGTAGATGCATCCTCTCCCGCTTCATACTAGAGAGTGTGTGCTCTTTGGTTTGTTTGTTGCCTCGTGACACAAGGTTCTAGCTACTCTTAGACCTCTTCATCTGACTCTGACTCATCCTGCAGGTGGGTGTCAATATCTTTAGGTTTTCCCTGCCCTCTAGGTTTCTTACTACCACCTCTTCGAGATTGATTCTTTGAAGGCATAGTATTGGAAAGGAACACATACTAGGACATGAAAACTATGGTACAAAATAAGAAACAAAAATCTTTTTGTGTTTTTTTATCTCATAGACCGTGAAATGAGTCAAAGGTCCGTGAACCAGCCATGGATACAATACACACTAACTCAGGGTGTCAAAGTGGATTTTATGCTTGAGTCAACGGACTGTAAAACCAAAGGATGGTCCATGAACTCAACCGTAAAGTTAAGACATTGATCCTAGAATTTCTTTTAGGTTTCCATGGTTAAGTTAACAGACCATTATTTTAAAGTACGAACCATCTTGTTATCCATGAAAACTTCCCTGAGAGTTAACATCTTAGGATGTAACCACAGTAGATTCCATAGATTTTAGAATGGTTTCACGGTCTGTGAAATTAGTTGTGGAATAAAAACAGTAGCAATTTTTAATTTTAGATGCTCGTTATGGTACATATCACAGTTCATGGATGGATTCCTGGTTCGTGATATATGCCATAAATGCTCAAACATATTCCAGAACTTGATGTTTTCATCCTAGGCTTAACTTATAACCTATAGAAGGATTTCATGGGTTGTACGTCTCAACGTAGGGTGAAACGATCTAGTTTTACCCTGTGTACCTATTTTTTGTACTTCAAGCAACAACTATGATCATCAGATTGCAAAATTGTGATCCTCCCGTACAAAATTCAACACAATTATTAACTCAGACTTCACCCATATTATGATTAAGGGATTCATTGGGAGTTTGGCGAGCAAAACAATATTCAACTTTATTTCTAAGGCAGAATAAGCCATAATGCCCTCCAACCTAATGGATAAATATACCCATAACCAACATACAATCAATTTAAGCATTCTAATCAATCCATCAACTCCAATTTACCACACCCACATGAATTATCGTAAATGAACATTCATTCTATTTCCCAAATTAGAAACAACATACCTAGGGTTCTATAATATAAATTATTCTAATACATGAACCCTATTTCCCAAATTAGAAACAACATACCTAGGGTTCTATAATATAAATTATTCTAATACATGAACCCATAGGTTTAGCAAGCCAAAGAATTTCCTGTAAGAGATGAAGTTTATACCTTACTTTTTTGGGGAAGTTTCTTTCTTTAAAAGGGGTGCAACATGTGTGTGTGTTTGGGACTTCAACTGATGATGAAGATAGATAAAGTGGAGGGTCCTTTTATGGTGATAAAGCCTTGACAGTCATGGAAGTAGAGGAGGTGATCATGGGGAGGATTCTTGGGAGTTAAGGATTTTGTAGGAAGTGGAAGGAGTTAGAGATTTAATCTACTTTGACTCTATTTTATTGGGTATATTCAATTTCGACAATGGCGATGGCCCAATCGAGGATCTGCATCAGAAAGATGTAGAAGTGTAGTATGAGCACCAATTGCATAAGAAACGGGTACCGAGTATGCATCAGGCCACTGAGCATATATAAAATGTAAAAGCAGTAGATAGCAAATAAGGAAAGAAAAGGGGTCACAAAATCAAATAAATTAAGTACACAAAAGCTAGAAAATGATAGACGGCATAAACAAATACAAATATACTAATTCTAGCTACAGAAGATGTATCACAGAACACAGATGTAAGAGTAGAGAATGCACCTGGGTCCTTGCAATAACAGTAAATAAAGAAAGCTTATTGAACAGGGTGGTGAAATAGTAACCTCAAATAAAGAGAGAGAAAGAAAGGAAACTAAACATAAAAATGTTAACAATACAACTCACAAGGTAAGGATGATCAAAAAGTAAACTAGCAGGTAACTATAGTAGGAGCGAGTAAAACTAATCTACCTAAAATACCAACGAGCGCCCATACACCCGAGGAATACATACAAGTGAGTACAAACCCTACTGGCATCCTATACTACCGGAGAGTATACTCAACAAACAGCAATCAAGGGCAGAACCATGCAAAAAAATAAATGATATGATATGGTATGTCAATGGTACTTTATGCACCTCCTCCGACGCCCGTAGACCCAGTAGGTAGGACCCATAAAAAGGCTTCCCCCGTATACCTCTACTCCCACGTATAACCCTCCTCTGACACTCTCAGCCTGTAACCCCAAGTCCAAATCGACAAGGTCCATAGTGGTCTATGGGACCCCATACCAACTATCAAGATCTCAACATGTGTGCCCAAAGTCTATCCGGGTCTAAAATCAGTACTAAAACCATGGTTAGCGCTGGGCCCAGCCGAGTCTGGTATTATATCATGTACTGGTGTGAAAACCAAAATTAAATCCCTTTTACTTCAAGAAGTTCCATTAGACCAATATTAAGTCCATTTATACCCATTAATCACTGAAAATGGGCCCTCGAGCTATACAAGGTTGGAAAATCGATGATAGTTAGGCCTACAACCATGTAGTAGTAATAAACCAATGCACGAAAAGCTCTTTCATGATGATGATATGCTCAGATACAACCAATAACTCAATATCAACCTATTGGCCCTACACAGGCTCAATCTGCTCTATAGCACACATAACCAGCTAGCAATCGCAAATCAATGTCTATGACTCACAAACACCTCTGAAATATCCCACTAACTATCGTCTAGAGGCATATGCAAAGGACACTCAGAGTCATAAAGGGTAATACTACCGTACTAGCTCAACTACTGAAATAGAAGAAATAAGAACGAACAAAAAAGAAGCGGACAAAGTCTAGGGTGCCAACCTAGTAAACCCAATCCACGGATAAGCAAAATAGTACAATTACATTATATATATGCCAAGTCTAAGATCGGTAAGCCATAGCCTATCTGGAGTCCGATGAAAAGCTGTTGAAAAGTCATCGTCAGAGCCCAAATGGCTCCGAGAATCCTCAAATAACAATTAAATTATCAAAAACATAATCTACACATCAATATGAAGCTAACGACACCAATAATGCTAATAATTAGCTGGGTCAAAAATCCAAGTCAAAAATGGGTCCATGGGCCCTGCAACCTAAAACTAAAAATGGAAATTACCATGACGTTCTCAACGTCACCAAGAATTCATGCTCAGAAATTGAGCATGATTTGGATAAGGGAGGGACCTAAAAAAACCCTACATACCAAGAACAAATTGAGAATCAAACGAAGAATTTAACGGAATTTAAGTAAGGATAATTTACAATTGAAGGCGGGAAATCTACCACGAACAAAGAGAATACCACCCCAACACTGTATGATGATCCTATAGTGAGATTTGAGCTTAGAGCTCTTCAACCATGGAGGAATTCAGTTTAAATGAATAAGAAAATGTTGGAGAACAAATATATACTTCTAGGCGTTGACCTATGAACACGCAGCTAGGAAACTGCGCACGGAGCCAGGCGCGTGCGCACGCACAGGGCAGGCGGAGGCCAGATAGGCGCCACACCTATGAGCACGTGGGATGGCCACCGTGCGTGCGGGCATGCTCACATAGCCTAGCCATTGGCAGGCAAAGGGAAACGATAGGGGGCTGACTTGAACCTTCTACGCGCACGCAGCCTACCGACCGCGTAGGCGAAGGCTTGGCTATTGTTGAACCAACAATTAGCCAACAACACACTTTGGCAACTCAAAAAGCCATCGGATGGACCCTCGGGTTTCATACAGGGTCTCATTCACGCAAACGAACTATGCTACTCAACTAAAAATGGCATTCCAGACTAAATGGAATTGACTAAATTCTCAACGGAGGTTGATTAAACAAAAAGTGGGCCCCATGCCCAAAAACCAATCTTTAACAAAAACAGAACCCAATAGCTCAAAATGAGTCCAGAAGCCTCGGGATCCGAACCAAAGGACCCTCTAGCCCAAAGTCAACATTTCAGAGCTAACAACGCTGACGGAATTTTTATCCGAGGTCGTCTTCTCTTAATGTTGACCAAAGTCAAACTTCAAACTCTAATTAGCCTAAAATCTCAGGAAGTGACATAGAACCATATCGAAAGCTCCTAGGCCCTGACCAAGTGTCCAACTAGACCAAAATCCATGCTTTAGAGCTAATGGAACTGTCAAAATTCAATTCCAAGCACATTTCCTGAGAATGTTGACTCAAGTCAATGAATTCCTAAGTTAAAGCTCTAAAATAGGAAAAGGGTCATAAAGACCAAACGAATGGCCCGGGCATTGAACCACCAATCCTAGCAACTCATAAATGCCTTGAGGCTGCTACATACAATATCTAACAGTGGAAAGAAAGATCGAACATGAAAATGATCAGAAGGGTCATTACAACACACCTTCGGATCATATTATTAGCATAAACACGAAACAAAAATGGTTCATCTTAATAGAACTTCCTCACATCATGCAAACACTTTTTATTTTGGTGGAAATTTAAACCATCGAGCATCAAGTCACAACAAAAAAGTTAGCATAGTCAACAAACCATGGAATAAAATCTTTAGAGGTTGCCAATACCTGTTCATTCGGAAAGCACTCATTAATATCTATCTCACATTTAGGTCTTCCCTCCTTTTCTAACCTTGATAAGTGATCAACAACCTAATTTTTGCCCCCTTTCCGATCTTTCTTCCCAAAATCAAATTCTTGCAACAATAATACCCATCAAATAAGCCTTGAATCTGGTGAAATAAAGAAAAAATCTCTTTGCATCTTTCTTAGCCATAAGGTATCGTATAGATGCATGGTCAATGTGGTCAATCCTATTGTTGCCTAATAAGTAGGCTCTAAACTTCTCAAGAGCATAGACCTCAACTAACTGTTCTTGCTCAGTAACAATCTAATTCCTCAGAGCCATATTCATAGCTTTGTTGCCAAAGTAAATCGTGTGGAATATCCTTTATCTTCTTTGGCTAAGAACTACACCTAGAGCCACTCCACTAGCATCACACATATCCTCAAAGGGTTCAAACGAGTCCAGTGAAATGATGATGGGAAATGAAGTAAGCTTCTCCTTCAGGCATTCAAATGCCTTTAAACATGCCCCATCAAACACAAACTTAGTCTCTTTTTCAAGAAACTTGCACAAAGGGTTATCTGTCTTTGAAAATTCTTTTATAGATCGATTGTAGAACCTAGCATGCCCAAGAAAGCTTCAAACACCCTTTACTGAAACCGGAGGAGGTAGCTTGGAGATAGCCTTAATTTTAGATTTATCTACCTTTATCCCTTTTTTTGAGATTTTGTGGCCTAGGACAATACCTTCTTTCACCGTAAAGTGAAGTTTCTCCTAGTTTAAGACATAATTTTTCTCCTCATAGTGTTTTTGCACCTTTGGTACATGATCCAGACAATATTCAAATGAATTACCTAAAACTAAAAAATCATCCATGAAGATCTCAATTTTGTCCTCTACCATGTCCAAAAATATAGACATCATACACCTCTTGAAAGTGGCAGGTGCGTTACACAGACCGAAGGGCATCCTCTTGAAGGAAAAAGTCCTATAAGGACATGTAAATGCGGTCTTCTCCTGGTCTTCTAGAGCAATATAAATCTACTTATAACCCAAATATCTATCAAGAAAGCAACACTAATCTTCTGATATTCTAGAGCAATAGATATTTGGTTATAACCCGAATATCCATCAAAGAAGCAATATTAACCTCAACCTGCAAGTCTATCTAACATCTCTTCCATGAACGACATAGGAAACTGGTCCTTCTTGGTCCAACTACTTTTATTTCCAAGCTTTTAAATAGTGTAAGCAAACTAAACACAACGGTGTACCGATAATCCCAAATAAAGGGACAAAAAGTTGGCATCCGACAAAAAGCTATTGGAAAGTCATCGTCTAAGCCCAAAGTACTCCGAGAAGCCACGAACATAAATCAAATTACCAAAATATAATCTACTCATCAAAATGAATTTAATGACACCCATAATGCTAATAATTAGCTGGGTTGAAAACCGTGTAAAAAATGAGCTAGTAGGCCCCGCAACCCAAAACTAAAAAAGGAAATTACCACGAGGTTCCCAACGTCACTAGGAACTCATTCTCAGAAATTAAGCATGATTTGGGTAAGGGAAGGGCCTAAAATAGCCCCTACATCCCAAGAACAAATTGAGAATTAAACAATGAATTTAACGGAATTTAAAAAAGGAAAACTTACAATTGAAGGAGCGAAATCAACCACAGACAAGGAGTATACCACCCTAACATACTATGATGATCCAACCATGAGATTTGAGCTTAGATCTCTTCAACCATGGAGGAGTTCAGTTTAAATGAATAAGAAAAGGTTGGAGAAAAAATATATACTGCCAGGCACTGGCCTATGCACAAGCGGCTAGGAAACTACGCATCTGGCCTTGTTCATATGGACAGGAGCACGCGCACGCACATGGTAGGCAGAGGCCAGGCCAGGCTCCACGTATATATGTACGCGAGTTTTCCACTGTGTGCATGAGCATACACACACAACCAAGTCACCGAGTGGGTGAAGGGCAAAGAGGGGGGTGGCCGATGCCTTTTACGCGCACACAGCCTTCCCACTGTGTAGGCGAAGGCTTGGCTAGTTCTACACCAGCAACTATCCAACAACACACTTTGGCAACTCTAAATGGCATCGGATAGACCATCGGGATTCATTCAGGGTCCTGCACATTCAAATGATTTATGCTACTTAACCAAAAATGGTATATCAGACTCAACAAAATCGACAAAATTTCCAATGAAGGTCGATCTAAAAAAATAGGCCCCACGCCCATAACACAACCTTTAACCAAAATGAAACACAATAGCCCAAAATGAGTTCGGAAGCCTCGGAATCCAAACCAAAGGTCCATCTAGCCCAAAGTTGAAACTTCAGAGCTAACAACACTGAAGGAATTTTCATCCGAGGTCGTATTCACCATATGTTGAGCAAAGTCAAACTTCCAACTCTAACTGGCCTGAAATCTCAGAAAGTGAGATAAAACCATACCAAAAGATCCTAGGCCCCGACCTAGGGTCTAACTAGACCAAAATCCATGCTCCAGAGATAACAGAACTATCAAAATTTGATTTCGAGCATGTTTACTGAGAATGTTGACTAAAGTCAACAATTTCTAAAGTTAAAGCCCTAAAGAAGGGAAAGGGTCATAAAGACCAAATGAATGACCCAGGCACCTAATCACCGATCCCAGTAATTGATAAATATCTTGGGGCAACTACAAGCAAGCTCTAACAGTGTAAAGAAAGCGAGAGCGTGAAAATAACTGAAAGAATCATTACATCATCCACTACTAAAAAGGACTTTTATCCTCAAAAGTAAGGAAAATGGAGTACCTTAAGTCTCACATAACTACGGATACTGAGCTCGCTTCTCTCTTTTGGTCTCTCAGGTAGCCTCCTCGACCAGATGGTGCTTCCGCTGAACCTTAACCATAGGAATCTCTCTTGACCTCAATGTCCTGATATCTTTGGCTAGGATAGCTACTGAATCCTCAACAAAATCCAAGCTCTCATATAACTGCACTGAATCCCAATGTAGCACATGTGACTCATCCAGAATATACCACCAATGAGTACATCAAAGACTGGGTGAATATCTAAGAACATAGGAGGAAAAGCTAGTATATAAGCAACATTACCAACCCTCTGAAGAATCTAAAATATCCTAATATACCTGGGGCAAAGCTTGCCCCGATGTCGAATCTCATCAGGCCCATCATGGGTGACACTTGAAGAAATACCCGATCACCAACACTGAACTCTAAGGCACAAAATCTACGGTCTGTATAGCTCTTCTACCTACTCTAGGCTACGCGAAGTCTGTCTTGAATTACCCAAACTCTATTTAAGGAATCACAAATTAGTTTTGTACTCTGCGGTCGGGACTCAAAACCATCCACCCAACCCACTGATGATTTGGAACGCCTAGCATGTAATGCCTCAAAAGGCGCCATGCAAATACTCGGGTGATAAATATTATTATAAGCAAACTCTGCCAAAGGCATGTATTTATCCCATGAACCCTCAAAATAAAAAACACAGGATGATAACATGTCCTCTAGGACCTTGATAATCCTCTCGAACTGACCATCTATCTGAGGACGTAATGTAGTGTTGAGATAAACCTCTGTACCCGTCTCTCATTGAATAGTCCTCTAGAACTGAGATGTAAACTGAGTATCGTGGTCTGAAATAATAGAAGATGGAACCCCATGCAAATGGACAACCTCTCGGAGATAGATCTGAGCCAACCTTTCTGTACTATAGGAAGAGTGAACCATCAAGAAGTGTGCTGACTTAGTCAATCTAACTACAATAACCCAAATAGAGTCAAACCCTCAAGAAGTGTGTGGCAACCGTGGTATGAAGTCCATAGTAATCTCATCCCACTTCCACTCAGGAATGGGAAGTTTCTGCATCAGTCCACCAGGCCTCATGTGGTCAAACTTATCCTGTTGGCAGTTCAAGCATTGAGATACAAACTCTGCTATGTCCCTCTTCATACCACTCCACCAGTAAAGCTGTCTCAAGTCTCTATACATCTTAACTGCACCCAGATGGATAGAATAACTGGAATAATGAGACTCAAGGAGATTCAACTGTATCAAGTCCCCAAATCTCAGAACACAAAGGCGGCCATCAAATCTCAAAATACCATCAGAATCTAATGTAGCCCTGTTGGCCTCACCCCGTTTAACCTAATCACGAATATCACAAAAATGCTGATCCTCAAAGTGATGTTGATGAATCTGATCAACCAGAGTATAATGGATCTCAACACTGTCAAGAACTTGGTAGGGATCTAACAAATCAAGCCTAACCAAATGTTTAGCCAATGATTGGATATCCAAGACCAATGGTCGCTCCAAAACTAAAAGAGACCCCAAGCTTCCTATACTCACTGCGTTCCAGCTTAAGGCATTCACTACCATATTTGCCTTGTTCGTATGGTACATAATGGTGAAGTCATAGTCCTTTAGTAACTTAACCCATCTTCGCTACCTAATGTTCAGCTCATGCTGACTCATGGTGTACTGAAGACTAAAGTGGTCAGTGTAAATCTCATAGTGAACTCCATATAGATAGTGCCGCCAGATCTTGAGAGCGAAGACTACCACTGCCAACTCCAAGTCATGAGTGGGGTAGTTGCACTAGTGATCCCTCAGCTTCTTTGATGCATATGCTATCACAGACCCTGCTGCATCAACACACAACCAAGACCAACTGGCAAAGCATCACAATACCGGGGTTGAAGTCAATAAGGCCTTAAGCTTCTGGAAGCTATCCTCACACTGATTAAACTATTGAAATGGTACATCCTTCCTAGTCAGCCTAGGCAAAGATGCTGTTATGGAAGAAAATCCCTCGATGAACCGTCTGTAATATCTTGCCAACCTAATAAAATTGTGAACCTCGGTAGGAGTAGTAGGCCTCGGCTAATCACAAATGGCTGCAATCTTTGCTGGGTCCACCCTAATCCTATTCTTTGACACCACGTGTCCTAGGAATGCTACTGACTCAAGCCAAAACTCGCACTTTGAGAACTTGACATAAATTCGATGATCTCTGAAAGTCTGTAGCACAATACTCAAATGATGCTCATGCTCCTCCCTACTCTACGAGTATATCAATATATGATCAATGAACTATCACAAACAAATATAGGTACGGCTTGAGCACCATATGCATCAAGTCCATAAAAGCTGTTAGGGAATTAGTCAATCCAAAAGACATCACCATGAACTCAAAATAGGCATAACGTGTCTTGAATATTGTCTTAGGGATGTCCTCCATCCTAATCTCAACTGGTGGTAGCCTGACCTAAAATCTATCTTAGAGAACACCACTATACCCTAGAGCTGATCAAACAATTCATATTTATGCAACAACAGATACCTGTTCTTTATAGTCACCTTATTCAGCTTTTGATAATCAATACACATCTGCATCGAGCCATTTTTCTTCTTCACAAATAGAACTGGAGCACCCCAAGGCAACACGCTCAGTCTGATGAAGCCCTTAGCTAACACGTCCTGAAGCTGAACCTTAAGATCCCTCAACTTAGCTAGAGCCATACAATACAGAGCAATGGAAATGGGCTTGGTACCCAACTTTAACTCAATGGCAAAGTCTATATCACGCTCAAGTGGAATCCCTAGCAGTTTGATCGAGAACACATCTAAAAACTCTCTAACCATAGGGACTGGCTTGGGAGAATAAGTGTCGGCACTAGCATCCCAACATATGCTAGATAAGCCAAACACCTGCAAAAAATTAGATCTGTAGCCTAAAGACAAGAAATGATCCTAGATGGTACGTGGCCAATAGAACCCTGCCATATGACCGAGGTTATGCTAGGCACGACAATGGTAACGGTCTTGGCATAACAATACAAAACTGCTCGGTGAGGGGATAACTAGTCCATGCCCAGAATCACATTAAAGTCTAGCATATCTAATATCATCAAATCACCCCAAGTCTCAAGACTACCAATATCTACAAAGAATGATCTAACAATATGATCCACTACTAAAGAATTGCCTACCGGGGTAGCAACAGATAAGGGAAAATATAATGGCTCACTAGCAAACCCAAGCAAGGAGAAAAGTAGACAAAAACAAAGTTGAATCTGACTAATGGCAGACAGAGATCATACATGTTATCACCGCATCTGAGGCCTCCACCTCTGGTCTACCAAGAATTGCGTAGAGCTGATGCCGACCTCCACCTGACTCACTGCCATCTTAACCACCTGACCTGCCTTGCTGGGCACCACCCCTAACATGGATACTGCCTTCTCTAACGGGTGATTGCAGTGATCTTAGAGGCTGAGCTGTTGGCTGAACTGTACCCTACTTGGGGCACTCTCTAGCAAAGGGACTAATAATACCACACTTATAGAAAGGCCCTGATGGCCCACCCAGGCATGACGTACTGGCTGAACCTGTATGGCCACCATAGTCTGATCCCCCAGATGATGTACCCCTCGATGACTGACCTGAACACAACCCACTGAACCCATGCTGACTACTGTAACCATGATAACTACCATAACCTTGATCCAACTGAGGCCCACCTAAAGCCTGAATTGCTGCCTGAATTGGCCTAGATACTGTTGTGGCTGATATCCTCTGCACCAGTGACCTGAACCTCTACCATCGGAGAAGGAACCACTGTAAGCGCTCTGATGGCGTGGTCTCTTATCTCTGGCCCCAGGGTCCTGGAAATGCAAATCCTTCATTGTTCGAGCATGGTCCACTATCGCCTAATATAGCCACCCACTAGGAACTAGTATCTCTACAGTCTGACACAGCTCAGTCCTCATCCCCAAAACAAATCAATGAATTTGGTTTGGCTTCGTAGAAATAATTACAGCCCAAAATGGAGCCAATTGGTGAAATCAGGTCTCGTACTCATACACTATCATTGACCCCTGCATCAATCGGGTAGAGTGCTCTGTATGGTGCTCACGGTCACTCTATAGCAAAAACTTTGCCATAAAGGCCTCATTGAACTCCCTCCAAGCCAACTGAGGAGACTCAGGGTGCCTGCAAGCTACCTGGGCCCTCAACTAAAGCTTAGTTGGCCCCTCCAGATGATAGGTGGTATAATCCACTCTATAGGAATCCAACTAACAAAGGTGATGAAACATCTCCTCACAAGTAGAAATAAAATCATTGGAATCCTGCTAGGAGCCCCAGAGAAACTCTATGGGGTTGGTCTCAGAAAGTAGCCCAAATCCTTATGCTCTAAGTCTGTTATAACTTGGTGAGCAGCAAGAGGCTGAGCGACTGTAGGCACTAAAAGGACTTATGCACAGGGAGATACATTAGAAGGTTGTGCTCATGAACTCTGAACACCAAGGGATTCCCCATGAGTACATGTTTGGGACATATCAGAAGGCTGACACCTAACCATGCTCAATAACTTAAGAAGAACACCCCGGCTATCTAATTTACGAGCTGGGGCTAGTGCCAATACTAATGCTACTACTAGCCCTGGTGGCACCTGGGCTTCTCCCTGGTCTACGGGTTGCTAGTACGGAACTGGCTCAGGCTCATATTCAGCCTCAAGAGCTCTAACTGGTGTCGTCACTCGGGCATTCCCTCAACATCTACATTTATGTCTTCCCTAGGCCCTTAGTTGGAGCCAGAGGTACTGGTGCTGAAGGCTCACCCTCGTCTGCTACTTAAGATCTCATACAAACCATCTGTGGAAGAGTGAACGCAACAAATGAGATTCTAGAAAACTATCTAGGACAAAATGCATGATATAGAAGCAAGCGAAGACTCATTTTCCTAAAATGCCATTGTTGCCTCCCAAAGATAGGGTACAAACGTCTCCGTCATGATCCGCAGGATTATACTATACATTGGCTCTTATACCAATGACACCAGTTAACCTAGGCTTTGATACCAAGCTGTTACAACTCGATTTCTCAGGTCATGATGTCACCTAAAATTCCTATAGGCGAACCAATCCCCGCAGCCCAGAACATTTACTAATAGGCCACTACCTAAGTGAAGCACACACAATAAGCCTGATAAAATGAAGAAGGTAAAGAAGGCATAGAAAAAGGGAAGCAACATAATTATATACAAAAAACTACACCATCCCAGACCTGGTATCATAGTACTTGAGCCACTACTAAAAATATACAGAGTACAAAAGAGTACAAAAATAAGATATACAAGTGTCTCTGAATATACAAAAAAGTCAATTGTGCAAAAAAAGAGATATAGCCAAGCCCTGGTCGCCAAGTGCTCACTCTATGACTCGGATAATCAAAAGCTACATGAGGTCCCCACGTCAATGGTGATGGCCAAAACTAGGATCTACATTAGGAAGATGCAGAAGTGTAGTATGAGCACCAATTGCATAAGCAACGGGTACCTAGTAGGTATCAAGCTGTTGAGCATATATAAAATGTAAAAGTAGTAGATAGCTGATAAGGAAAGAAAATGGGTCACAAAAGCAAATAAAGTGAAGTACACGAAATCTACTTATAGATAGAAGGCAAAAAAGAATACAAGTATACTAATGCTAGCTATAGAAGATGTATCACAGAACACAGATGTAAGAGTATAGAAAGAACCTGGGTCCTTGTAATAATAGTAAATAAAGAAAGCTTACTGAATAGGGTGGTGTAACAGTAACCTCAAATAAAGCGAGAGAAAGAAAGGAAACTAAACATAAACATGCTAACAATACAGCTCACAAGGTAAAGATGATCGAAAAGTAAACTAGCAGGTAACTATAGTACGAGCGAGTAAAACTAATCTACCTAAAATCTCGATGAGCGCCCCTACACCTGAGGAGTACATACAAGTGAATACAAACCCTACTGGTATCCTATACTACTTGAGAGCACACTTAGAAAACAACAAATAAGGGCTAAACTATGCAAAAAAAATGAATGATATGATATGGTATGTCAGTGGTACCGTATGCACCTCTTTGGATATACCTCTACTCCTATGTATACCCCTCCTCTGGAACTCTCAGCCCGTAGCCCCTAGTTCAGATTGGAAAGGTGATAACGCTCAAAGTACCACTCCAATTAAGAAGCATAAGCGATCATTGTCAAATATAGAACCCAACTAAGGTTGGGGTCGATCCCACAGAGAATATGGTGAAAGTTAAGTCGTTAGTGAATTAATTGACTAATGGTCAATAGTTTCCGATAAATAAAGGGGGGGTTTTGTGTGAACAATGTGTAGACAAAATGAACAATAATGTATGAGAAATAATCAGTAGGAGAGCGAACTAGGGAAGTGTTTACCATGGCATTGGCAACGATGTCGATCCTAAGCTTAACCGGGTTCTTCCTATATGCGTGTCACGATGTGATTGAATTAATGGTATCGTCTAAACGTTTCTCAACCAAATAGATGAATTTTCTTCTCAATTCTCTCGAACTTTAAAAGGTGTGCTTTTAGATTTCAATCCTAAACATCAAGTAGATTAATCTAGTTACAGCATTAATCATAAGACGAGAGTTGGTAGTCTCGAATCCTCGTCGTTAATCAAGTTTCCCGGTTTTAATCTCTTTACTCAAGTAAATTTAAACCTAGGCATGTTCTAATGTTTGCAACCACTAGAAAACTTTAAATAATGAATGATTAACAACGTGACAACATATATATTGAACCCGTCGCTACCCGGAATCTATATCGCTATTTTAGCCATGGCTCCCACAACCCCAGTTGTGGGAGGTTTAGTTACTCATGCTTGTAGAAGAATAAAAGAAAGTCATATTCATAATAAAGAAAAGAGATCCTTACAATGTAGTGAGAACAATCTTTAATTATTCCAAGAACAAGAAAACAAGATCCCAAGAACAAATCAAGAACAAGATTCAAGGAGGAAGAAACGTGTATTGCGTGTTTTCCTCTCTCAAAACTCGACTTTAAACTCCTAAAATTATTGGGTAAAGTATGTGAAAAGCTTAGTAAATAAAATAAACCTAACATAGGGTATTTATAGGGGTCCACAAAACAAATCCCCAAAATGCTTGGATTCCGCATCGCGGACTGCCCAGGTGTGACGGCCAGGCTGATGGACCATCACTGGCTTGACGGACCGTCACTACTAGGCAGTAACACTGCCTGAACTTGACGGTTGGTGTTGACGGACCGTCACAATCTTGACGGTCCGTCACTCTGACCGTCACTCTTATCCAGAATGTCTTTTTGCTCGTTTTTCCTTCCGTTTCCGTGTTTGTCTCCGTTTCCTACAAATCCAACATAAACACATCAAAAACGACGACGGTTGCTTGAAAACGTACGATTGTTCTTAGTTAAAAGGAGTCGAAAGTGCCGTAAAATGGCGGCACATCAACACCCTCAACTTAGACGTTCGCTTGTCCTCAAGCAACATAACATAAAAAGAAAAACAACACGATGACTCAACTAAGAAAACAAACTCGTGTCTCTAGCAACTCATGGTCATTCAACATCTTATTCAATTTTAAATTAAGCTCCCTCGTAGCACACAAATGTATGAAACACTAACTTGCAAGGATCCAAACATGTCATTCCGATATGATAGAACATTATATATACGCATGCGCAGCAATCCTAACAATCAATAGACAATACAGAAATCTTGGTGCCCTCACCACAACGAAATCCCACACACAATATTTGGGACTAGGTAAGCGCTCACACTCACAAATGATTTCAAACAATGCACATGCGATACCTTAGGCTTGCCCTTACTATTATATTTCAGCTCTTCAGAAAGCCGCTCAGGATCACTACAAGACTTGTTTAGGCTTGTAATGAAGCTTCAGGTGCAGGTAGGATACATTTAGGGGTTAGTGACTAAGCCCTCCTTGGAACCACCGACGTCTTATTACCACATAACTTTTTGTCCATCCTTATTCACCTTTTTATTTCCTTCTCTCTAGCTACAGGTGCGACCTCTTTATTTTGACCATTTTTATTACTTTTTCGATCTTTTTCATCTCTTTTTATTTTTTTCTTTTCTTTTCTTAGGGACACACCAAAATTTTCATTCTATTCCCAACCAATCTTCTTCATCCTCTTTTTCTTATCATTCACCTCTGTAGTAGCCACCCTCAACTTAGGCTGATTGCCTGAGTTGAGGTGCACAATGTCCACGGAAGGACCAGGGCCAAAACAGGGTTTACCTCTATAGTAGCCACCCTCAACTTAGGTTGTTTGCCTGAGTTGAGGTGCACGATGTCCAAGGAAGGACCAGGGCCAAAATAGGGATTCACGTTAAATAGGGACGGTGATAGGTTATTGAAAGAATAAGATCAATTATGGCTCAAACAGGGATCAAAGGAGTTATTTATATTTGGACGGTCTTTTAGGTTAAGTGGACTGCACACAAAAAGGGCCTGTGATCCTTTCCTAAGCAACCAAACTTCGAGCTTAACAAAATAGACCGGGCAAGTTCTAGATGCATGCACAGCGTAAGAATTTATAACAATAATCTCACACACTCTTGGCACCAAGAAACTATATCACTACCAACTATCAAACCACCGCTCGGCTTAAGCATACTCATTCTAATCATACTCGCACAATGACATTCAAGGATCCAGACAGTCAATCGTTTCAACATAAGTACAAAACCGGAAAATTTTTAAAGGGGCTCCTTTTAGTCAAAGAAAAAAGACATGCTCATCACTATAGACACTAAAAAAAACAAAAATTTAATGATAACAACCTAAACATGCCGGTTCTACTAGATAGCATACCAGAGGGAAAAGAAACACGGCAACAAAAACCCTCGGTGGTGACTCACAGGTTTCCCCACACCCTAAACTTAGACTCATGCATTGTCCCCAATGCATCCATATGAAAGCTAAAAACTGTGAGAGAAAGGAATACCTGTGAAGTCGATATGACTCAGATTCTTGAATGATGTTGGAGACTGCCAGGGTCTCCAAAACAGGAGAACTCGATGGAGTGTGTGCACGCGACAACCTCATGTTGCGTTTCAGCTTCTTCTTTCATTGGCTCCGCAGCTAGTCGCGACAACTTCTTCGCTCTTTCTTTGCAGATTCTCTTACGGTGTTTTCGATTCTTTGATCTATTTTCACCGCCTTCCTCTACGTGTTTCCCTTCTCGCGGCATCCTTTTCACACCAGCTAGAGTCTCGACCAAACCCTTCTCCTCAAGATGCACATTCGTAGGAGCTTCCTCAATAACATTGACGACCGCGACCACCCTCATGTCACTTGGTTGCTTCATCAATTTAGACACATCGAACTTGACAGCTTCATTGTTTAGTCTGAAGGTCAGTTCGTTTCTTTCCATGTCAACCAACACTCTTGCCGTGGCTAGCAATGGTCGTCCCAAGATTATTGGAACTTCAAAATCCACTTCGCAATCGAAGATCACAAAGTCAGCTGGGAAGATAAGCTTACCGATCTTTACTAGCACATCAGACAATATTCCCACGGGCCGCTTTACCGAATGGTCAGCCATCAATACTCTCATGGACGTTGGTTTAGGAGCTCCCAAGCCCAATTGCTTGTAGACTGCTAGCGGCATCAAGTTGATGCTAGCACCAAGGTCACACAAGGCTCTTCCGAAGCCGAGTTTCCCAATAGTGCAGGGAACAGTAAACGCACCTGGATCTTCCTTTTTGTCTACTAACGACCTTGAGGAAATAGCACTGCAGTGGTGGAGGTTGTCTTTCGGATCAAAACTTACCGACCTCTTCTTTGTAATCAAGTCCTTCATGAACTTAGCATAACCGGGCATTTGTTCAAGAGCTTCAACCAATGGGATGTTTATAGATATTTGCTTGAGCATGGTCAGGAAATTCAGGAACTTACCATCTTCCGCTTTCTTCTTCAGGCGTTGTGGGAAAGGAGGTGGTGGTCGAGGCATCATAGTTGGAAGCTTTTCAGCTTCCTTGCTTTTCTCCACGGGCTCTAGAGTAGCCTCCTCGACTTCCTTGTTGTCCACGATCTCACCCTCTTGAGTCTGAATTACCGGATGTGATTCCGGTAATATATTTCCGCTTCTTGTGGTGATCGCCATACAATTCGCGTCATTCCTCGGATGAGTAGTGTCGCTCGGCAAGGTACCTGTCTTCCTTTGGTTCAGAGATGCTGAGATTTGCCCCACTTGCTGCTCTAATTGCTTGATCGAAGTGGAATGCGACTCCACTATTTGACTCATGGCTGATAACTCAGTCCTTATCTCCTTCACCCCAGAGTCAGTCGATTCTACCTTCAGCAGCATCTTCGCCATCATATTCTCTAGCTTTGAATTCCCTGTCTCGTTGCTAGCTTTGTCCCGATTACCAGGTGGTACATACAACCCACCTCTATCGGTGTTATTCCTCCAGTTTCCTTGATCGCGATTGTAGCCAGCTTTCTCATAGTAGTTGTCCTTCTGATAGGTCCGACCTTGGTTTCCTTGGCCATTGGCTTGGAAACCCCCCAAGTAATTCGCCTCCTCAGTTTCCAAATCTGCTGCTCTACCTTGAGAACCCACAGCTTTTACCTTCTCCATACCTCCTGAGAACAAGTGCTTGGTCAGTAGGTCCAACTGCGTTTTCAGATGCGCCATGTCTTGGTCGCGCTCCTCGTTTTTTCTGCGCTGCTCAGCTGACATACCAACTGCATAAGTGCTAGCTGCTACCTCTGAATCCCGTGTATGCCAGGCCCTGTTGGTTTTGGTGAGCCTGTCCAGAATAGCTGTGGCATCGGCAAAAGTATGACCCATAAACGCTCCACCTGCTGCGTTGTCCAATGTTGGCTTGGTAGCCGAATTCAGTGCCCTGTAGAATGTTTGCATCAAAAATTCGTCATTCAACTGATGGTTAGGGTATTGTGATATCTTCTTTTTAAATCGCAACAAGGTCTCGTGCAATGCTTCGTGAGGTTACTGTCTAAAATTGCTAATCTCATCCCTCAACTGTATCATCCTAGAGGGAGGAAAGAACCTTTCTAGGAAAGCTCCTCTCAACTCTCCCCAAGATGCGATAGAGACGGGGGTCAGCTCTGTCAACCACAATGCTGCTTCATCAGACAGAGACAACGGAAACAACCTGAGCCTGATCGTTGTCTGACTCACTCCAGGTAACTCAAACGACTTGCAGATGCCCACGAAATTCATCAGGTGCTGGTTTGGATCATCCCCAGCGGCACCATGGAACACTCCTCTCAAGTTCAACAGCTGGATCATCATGCTAGTGATGTTGAACTTGGCTCCGGGCGCTAGCGGTGGAAGAGCAATGGCGCCCGTAGCGCCAACTCCATCTAAGTCGATATCCTCATCATTCAGCATAACATCGTCCTGCAGACCACCAGCATTCAGATTTTATTGGGCCTGCAGTTCTGCAGCGAGCCTTGCTGCCTCTTGTTGTGCGGCCATATTCTGCCTTAATGTTCTAGCAAGCTCGGGGTCGTAGGGTAATGTTGATTCACCCGAGCGCCGGGTACTTGGCATGCACAACTCTGTACCCTGTCAAAAACAAAAAACAACAAATAAACGTAAAAGCAGGAAAGTATGACTAAGAGTCAAATAAACACACCGGACTTAACAAGCAACCGTATTCCCCGGGGCGCCAAAATTTGATAACGCTCAAGGTACCACTCCAATTAAGAAGCGTAAGCGATCGTTGTCAAATATAGAACCCAACTAAGGTTGGGGTCGATCCCACAGAGAATATGGTGAAAGTTAAGTCATTAGTGAATTAATTGACTAATGGTCAATAGTTTCCGGTAAATAAATGAGGGGTTTTGTGTGAACAATGTGTAGACAAAACGAACAATAATGTATGAGAAATAATCAGTAGGAGAGCGAACTAGGGAAGTGTTTACCATGGCATTGGCAACGATGTCGATCCTAAGCTTAACCGGGTTCTTCTTATATGCGTGTCACCATGTGATTGAATTAATGGTATCGTCTAAATATTTCTCAACCAAATAGACGAATTTTCTTCTCTATTCTCTCGAACTTGAAAAGGTGTGCTTTTAGATTTCAATCCTAAACATCAAGTAGATTAATCTAGTTACAGCATTAATAATAAGACGAGAGTTGGTAGTCTCGAATCCTCGTCGTTAATCAAGTTTCCCGGTTTTAGTCTCTTTACTCAAGCAAATTTAAACCTAGGCATGTTCTAATGTTTGCAACCACTAGAAAACGTTAAATAATGAATGATTAACAACGTGACAACATATATATTGAACCCGTCGCTACCCTGAATCTATATCGCTATTTTAGCCATGGCTCCCACAACCCTAGTTGTGGGAGGTTTAGTTACTCATGCTTGTAGAAGAATAAAAAAAAAGTCATATTCATAATAAAGAAAAGAGATCCTTACAATGTAGTGAGAACAATCTTTACTTATTCCAAGAACAAGAAAACAAGATCCCAAGAACAAATCAAGAACAAGATTCAAGGAGGAAGAAACGTGTATTGCGTGTTTTCCTCTCTCAAAACTCGACTTTAAACTCCTAAAATTATTGTGTAAAGTATGTGAAAAGCTTAGTAAATAAAATAAACCTAACATAGGGTATTTATAGGGGTCCAGGAAACAAATCCCAAAAACCCTCAGATTTCGCGTCGCGGACTGCCCAGGTGTGACGGCCAGGCTGACGGACCGTCACTGGCTTGACGGACCGTCGCCTGGACCGTCACCACTAGGCAGCAACACTGCCTGAACTTGACGGTTGGTGTTGACGGACCGTCACAATCTTGACGGTCCGTCACTCTGACCGTCACTCTTATCCAGAATGTCTTTTTGCTCGTTTTTCCTTCCGTTTCCGTGTTTGTCTCCGTTTCCTACAAATCCAACATAAACACATCAAAAACGACGATGTTTGCTTGAAAATGTACGATTGTTCTTAGTTAAAAGGAGTCGAAAGTGCCGTAAAATGGCGGCACATCAAAAGGTCCATGGAGGTCTACAAGACCATATAACAACTCTCAAGATCTCAACATATGTACCCAGAGTCTATCTGAGTCTAAAATCAGTACTAAAACCATGTCTAGCGTTCGGCCCAGCTAAGTCTGGTATTATATCAGGTACCAGTGTTAAAACCAATATTTAATCCCTTTTACTTCAAGAAGTTCCTTTAAACCAGTATTAAGTCCATTTATAGCCATTAATAACTGAAATTGGGCCCTCGGGCCATACAAAGTTAGTAAATTGATGATAGTCAGGCCTACAGCCATGTAGTAGTCATAAACTAATGCAGAAAAAGCTATTTCATGATGATTATATGCTTAGATACAACCAACAACTCAATATCAACCTATTGGCCCTGCACAGGCTCAATTCGCGCTATATCACATATAACTAGCTAGCAATCGCAAATCAATGTCCAAGACTCATGAACACTTCTGAAATATCCCACTAACTATGGTCCAGAGGCATATGCAAAGGACACTCAGAGTCATAAGGTGTAATACTACCGTACTAGCTCAAATACTGAAGCAGAAGAAATAAGAATGAACAAAAAGGAAACGGACAAAGTCTGGGGTGCCAACCTAGTAAACCAACCCAAGGATGAGCTTATTAGTACAATTACATTATATATATACTAAGTCTAAGATCGGTAAGCCATAGCCTACATGTCGTTCGATGAAAAGCTGTTGGAAAGTCGTCGTCAGAGCCCAAATGGCTCTGAGAATCCCCAAATAGCAATTAAACTATCAAAAACATAATCCACTAATAAATATGAATCTAACAACACCCATAATGCTAATAATTAGCTGGGTCAAAAATCCAAGTAAAAAATTAGTCCGTGGACCCCACAACCCAAAACTAAAAATGGAAATTACCACGAGGTTCTCAACATCTCCAAGAACTCATGCTAAAAAATTGAGCATGATTCGGGTAAGGGAAGGGACAAAAACAGCCTCTACATCCCATGAACAAATTGAGAATCAAATGAAGAATTTAACGTAAGTTAAGGAAGGAAAATCTACAATTGAAGGCACAAAATCTACCACGGACAAGGAGTATACCACTCCAACACTGTATGATAATCATCTAGTGAGATTTGAGCTTAGAGCTCTTTGACCATGGAGGAATTTAGTTTAAATAAAGGAGAAAATGTTGGAGAACAAATATATACTATCAGGCATTGGCCTATGCGTACACGGCTAGGCAACCATGCACGGAGCCAGGTGTGTGCGCACACACAGGGCGGGCGGAGGCCAAGCCAGGCTCCAGGCCTATGCGCACGTGGTTTGGCTACCGTGCGCGTGAGCATGCTAACATAGCCTAGCCACCGTGTGGGCGATGGGAAATAGGGGGTCTGGCCGGCACCTTCTACGTGCATGCAACATACCCACTACGTAGGAAAACGCTTGGATATTGCAGCACCAACAACTAGCCAACAACACACGTTGACAACTCAAAATTCCATCAGATGGACCCTCGACATTCATCCAGGGTCTCGTACATGCGAATGAACTATGCTACTCAATCAAAAATGGCATTCCAGAACCAATCTTTAACTAAAACTGAACCCAATACCTCAAAATGAGTCCAGAAGCCTCGGGACCGAAACCAAAGGTCCCTCTAGCCCAAAGTTAATATTTCAGAGCTAATAGCGCTGACGAAATTTTCATCTGAGGCCGTATTCTCCGAATATTGACAAAAGTCAAACTTTAAATTCTAACTGGCCTGAAATCTCATAAAGTGACATAGAACCATACAGAAAGCTCCTAGTCCCTGACCAAGGGTCCAACTAGACCAAAATCTATGCTTCATAGCTAATGGAACTGCCAAAATTCAATTACAAGCACATTTTATGAGAATGTTGAATAAAGTCAATGATTTCCTAAGTTAAAGCTCTAAAACAGGAAAAGGGTCATAAAGACCAAGTGTACGACGCGGACATTGAACCACTAGTCCTAGTAAGTCAAAGAATGACTTGAGGCCGCTATAGGCAAGCTCTAATAGTGCAAAGAAAGCATGAACGTGAAATTGACCAGAAGAGTCATTACAATACACTTCCGGATCATATTATCAGCATAAACTCAGAACAAAAATGGTTCATCCCAATAGAATTTCCTCACATCATGCAAAAGCTTTCTCTTTTAGTGAAAATTTAAACCATTAGGCATCAAGTCACTAACCAAAAAGTGAACATAGTCAACAAACCATGGAATACAATCTTGGGAGGCTGCCAATAGCTGTTCATTCGAAAAGGACTCATTAATCTCCATCTCATAGTTAGGTCTTCCCTCTTTTTCTAACCTGAATAAGTGATCAACAACCTAATTTTTTCTCCCTTTCCGATCCTTTTCCTCAAAATCAAATTCTTGCAACAGTAATACCCATCAAATAATCCTTGAATCCGGTCAAATAAGGAAAAAATCTCTTTGAATCTTTCATAGCCATAAGGTACCGTATAGCTGCATGGTCAATATGGAAAATCACATTGGTGCCTAATAAGTAGGCTCTAAACTTCTCAAAAGCATAGAACACAACCAATAATTCTTTCTCAATAATAATATAATTCCTCAGAGCCATATTAAGAGCCTTGTTTCCAAAGTAAATGGTGTGCAATATCCGTTCTCTTCTTTGGTTAAGAACTGCTCCTAGAGCCACTCCACTAGCATCACACATCACCTCAAAGGGTTCGGACCAGTCCAGTGAAATAATGATGGTAGATGAAGTAAGCTTCTCCTTCAGGCATTCAAATGCCTTTAAACATGCCCCATTAAACATGAAATTAGTCTCTTTTTCAAGCAACTTGCACAAAGGGTTATCTATCTTTGAAAATTCTTTTGTAAATCGATGGTAGAACCTAGCATGCCCAATAAAGCTTCAAACACCCTTTACTGAAATCGGAGGAGGTAGCTTTGAGATATCCTTAATCTTAGATTTATCTACCTCTATCCTTATTTTTGAGATTTTGTGACCTAGGTCAATACCTTCTTTCACCTTAAAGTGAAGTTTCTCCTAGTTTAAGATATAATTTTTCTCCATATAGTGTTTCAGCACCTTTGCTATATGATCCAGAAAATATTCAAATTAATTACCTACAACCAAAAGATCAACCATGAATATCTCAATTGTGTCCTCTACTATGTCTAAAAATATGGACATCATACACCTCTTGAAAGTGGCAAGTGCATTACACAGAACGAAGGGCATCCGCTTGAATGAAAAAGTCTTATAAGGACATGTAAATGCGGTCTTCACCTGGTCTTCTAGAGCAATATAAATCTAGTTATAACCCAAATATCTATCAAGGAAGCAATACCAATCTCCAGATGTTCTAGAGTAATAGAAATTTTGTTATAACCCAAATATCCACCAAAGAAGCAATATCAACCTAAACCCGCAAGTTTATCTAACATCTGGTCCATGAACGACATAGGAAAGTGGTCCTTCTTGGTCTAGAAATTCAACTTTCTATAATCTATACAAACCCGCCAATCTGTAACTATGCACATCGGGATCAAATCATTCTTATTATTTAAGACTACTATTATCTCACCTTTCTCTAGAACATATTGGACTTGACACACTTATTTACTATTAGAGACGGGATATACAAAACCTACATACAGCCACTTGATGATATCTTTCGTAATTACCTATTGCATAGGTGGATTCAATCTTTTTTTAAGTTCAATGCTAGAAATGCAGTCCTTCACTAGCTAATTTTTATGTGTATAAATACTGGGAGGTATCCTAATAATGTTTGCAATAGTCTAACTGATTGCCCTTTTCTACATTCGCAGAATAGACATCAAGGCCACCACCTGCTAGTCAAGTAGACTTGCCAAGATGATCATAGAAAAGGTATCATTTGGCCCCAAAAAGACATAGTGCAGGTGAGCTAGAAGATGCTTCAAATCTAACACTTGTGGCTTCTCAATAGATGGCTTGGCTGGAGGAGTCTCACCATTCTTCAAATTAAGATTTAACTTTTTAGGAGCAAATGAATAAGAACCCATTCCATAAAGAGCATTGACAGTATCCTTATAATCATCCATGTCCTCAACATCAAAATTAATAATCACAGCAACCAAGGTCTCTACCACAAACTTCTCTTCTTTCAAAAGATCAACAACATCATCAATAGTATTAATCACAGAGATGACACTCATGTCCCTTGGGTGCTTCATGGATTTATAGACATTGAACAAATCTCTTCATTATTCATTAAGAACTTTAGCTTGTCACTCTCAACATCAACAAGCTCTCTACCAGTGGCTAAAATGATCTCCCTATGATGATAAGGGCTTCAAAATATAACTCATAATCAGGAATAACAAATTCCACATAGAATATTAACTCTTACACTTTTACCAACATATCATATAGAATACTAATTGATATCTTCACAATGTAATCATCCATCAATAGTTGCAAAAGTGTTGGTCTGGGGGCTCCAAAGGCTAGCGTCTTGAAAATTTCAAGTGACATCAAGTTGATGCTAGCACTCAACTCACAAAGAGATTTTGTAAACTTATATTCCCTAATAATACATAGAATAGTGAATACACGAGAGTCTTTCTTCTATTGTAGCAATGAGTTTTAAACAATAGCATTACAGTGGTGCATATTATCAGTAGGCTTAAAACTCATGGTCCTCTTCTTTGTCACAATATCTTTCAAAACATAGCATATCCTGACATCTATTCCGGTGCATCCACCAAAGGAATATTTATGAATGGCTACTTAAACATAGAAATTAACTTATGGAATTTATTATCTTTTGCCTTCTTCTTCAACCTTGGGGAAATTGAGGAGGTGGTCCCGAAATTGGAGATAACACTTTTGAAACAAATTTCCCCCCCCTATTCTAGAGTTCTTTTTTGCTTCAACTGGAGACTTACCAGTTTACTCAAGATTAACCTCTATAATAGCCGGCTTATCAGCACCAGCCGACTCTTTTTTTTCTTCTATTTTATCAACTACTACCCAGGAATCTGTAAGAGCCACTTCTTTTTTATCTTCAACAACCACTTCTGCCTCATCACCCAATCCTCGAAAACTTTATATGGTAACTGTCATACACTGACTGTGATTTTTAGAATTAGCCACAATATCACTTTGCAGTGTACCTCTCTATATCAGATTTAAGGCTTTTGAGATCTGACTCATTTATTGTTCTAACTGCATAATGGATGTAGAGTGCAAATTTACTATTTGATTCATATTTCACAAATCACCCCATTTCTCCTTGATTCTTGAAGCAGTAGACTCGACTCGCTTTAAAACTCTTGTTAACATCTCCTTCATTTTTTATCCAATGGGGTCATTAGCTATTAGCTGGTTTGGATTTTGCTCCTGACCCCTCAGAAAAACATATGCACCATTTTGGTTGTTTTTGTAGCCTCCATGTCCCTCTAGTTACCCTAATTTCTATTACGCTAATCATTCCTATTATAGTTGTTATCTATGTATGTGTTTCGACCTTGATTATTTTGATCCCGATGCCAAGAGTCTTTATTAGACCCTTGAGCATTTGTTTGGGAACCCACTGCCTGATTGTTCAAAAAATTTGCATCTTTCTTAGAGTCTAAATAGTAATCTTTATGTCACTGTGCTTTATTATGAGAACCCACTTTGTTGACCTTCTAAATACTGACCCACATAAGATTCTTGGTAATCAGGTCCATTTGGATTTTCAGTTGAGACGTATCTGAATCATGAGATTTTCCTATCCTTAATTGATATGTAGATATTCCCTTAAACTGGCCACCTCTAAACACTTATGCCTCTCTTATGTTCCATGATCTATTTGTCTTAGTCAATCTGTCAAGCAGCTCACTAGCCTCAAAACATTTTCTGTATCATAGTACCTTTCGCGATGATACTAGCCATAGACTTGTTTACTATATCCAACAATCTATAGAAAACCTCAAGGAGCACCCAATCAGGCAATTTATGATACAGACATTACTTGATCTTGTCCTTAAACCTCAACCAGTCCAAATTTAGTGCTTCTCTTGGTAGTTTTTGGAAGTTGTTTATCTCATCCCTCAATTATAATATAAGTTATAGTGGGAAGAATCTCTCAAAGAATACTTTTGCCAACTCAGCCCAAGTGGGAATAGATTAATCAAAAAGCTCATTTAACCATATAGTAGCTTCCCCAGTCAAAGCAAAGGGAAAGAGTCTCAGTCGGATGGCCTTTTGACAAACACCTGCAACTTGTATAAAGATGCTTATTTGGGTCATCACTTGCTAGACCCCCAAACGCTCCTTTCATACTCAGTAGATACAACATAATGTTTGTGATGTTAACTTAGAATTTCCACCAAGTTATGGAAACACATAGCACCAACAAACCCTGCTAGATCCAAATCACTATCGTCCGCTAGATGCACATTCCACACAGCTGGGTGATTGTGAACCCTACCTAGAGGTACACCTCTCACTGGGTTCTACAGATTTCGAGCAGTAGCGGCTGTAAGTTGTTCAACTTTAGTATCAGGTCCAGAAAAATTAGTTGCAATGTATTGAGCTTCAGTTAGCTCAACACATCGTAGAGTCCCTGGTTTCCATCCATTACTCCTGAAGAAAAACAAAAACAAAAAAATAAAGTAATATAAGAAATATGGACTACAAGTAGAATAAAACACTAATAAACAATTTATTAACTATATTCCCTGACAACGATGAAAAAAATTTATACGCCAAAATTATACCTCCAAAAAGATATGAACTAGTCATTGTTAAAATACAGAATCCAAAATTTTCTCTTTTGTTGCATGAAGTTAGAGAGACATGTTCGATCAAGCAATTTATGAAACCTATAGAGCCAATATATATATATATACACATAGTTCTCTCTATCTCGATATATGTGACATCTTTTGAATTTTGAGATTCAAATAAGTCTATCTTTGACTATAATTTTTTAACAATCTTTTAAATATTTTAAATTGTCAATCATTGTGACTTATAGTACTTTTTATACATTTTTCAAATATATAAATTTTGTTTAATTTTTTTACAGATTTTATGCCCAAACTCATGATCAAAATTAAACTGTTTGACTCTTGAAATTCAAACTGTGCCACATAAATTAGGACAGAGTTGCGGTTGGGATGGTTTGTGTCACAGGGAAATTTTTTCTATGTTGAGATTCTACCAAGGTTAGCCCACTTTTTGACAATTAAGTCATCTTGCTTGATTCATCCAGCGAGGCAGTTAAGTCTGCCAGTTTTTTGACAATGCCTACTGGTCAGACTTAGAATACTTTTTGATGCATAAACTGAAATGAACACAAGATATACAGGAAAACCTCCAACCTTTATATTGATTTCAAGTAACACAAAGGACCCTCACTCATTATGACAACAACTCTTCCACAACATAGACTTTGACTTTGATTTTGAGTTAGGCACAATCATAATTTGATTCTTTCCTGAATACATTGTTGAAACCCTTAAATTTCTTCTAGTGTTACTTAGTGATATTCTATACTTAATCTTCCCTCTTTCACTACCGATAATCTTCCAAGGCCAAGGCTGTACATTTATAAAATATGTGACAACCTTTGGCTTACAACTAGTGGCCTACCGACACAGGTTGTGATCAAGGTCGATTAAAACTAAAGTGCAATTAACATCCCCAACTGCCTAGGCATTCAAAATTTGAATTACAAAGCTATTAAAAGAAATAAGGAATCAGCCAACAAGCAGTTACAAAAAGGAAATTGCCCCATGTGCATGGCATGTACCATATGCTTCCCAATTTTACTCCCTTCTGTCCAACTCATGCCCAGATTATAGCACTAAGATTGTGCCTAGACACTACCTGATAATTTTTTGATCACTTTTGACTTGGGCTTAGCCACATGCCTCTGCCAATGCCATTGTCATGCCACTGTCGATGTCCTGCCTACATTTTTCTTGGTCATACTAACTCTTGTTTTCTTGGTGTCATTTGTTCGCTTTCTTCTTCCTTCAATTTGACTTTGCCCGGTCTTGCCTTTAGCTTAGTTTGATTTTCCCATATTTGATCTGGCCTTGACACTAGTCATATACTAACTTGCCTACGACTGACGTCGACCGATGCCCATGCCATTCCATGGCACACTGCTTGCAAACCTTTCTTAGTTCAAGCTTTCCATTGCCACTAAATTTCCCACTGAATTAACTTAACTAGCCACTAGGTCTTTAAAAAATTAATTTATACCAACTGATGTGAGGCCAAAAGTTGTAATGACCCTCCAGGTCATATTCTATTTTTCCTACTTTTTTTGTATTTTGAGCTTTTTCTCAGTGAATACAAGTCATTTATAACTTTCCAAAACTTACGATTTAGTTCCCGGGATGTTCATTAGGTCGTTATGACCATTTCCCTATTTTAGAACTTCAACTTAGAAAACCTTTGACTTCGGTCAACTTTATTGAATGAGCACAAAATCATATTTCGACAATTTTGTTGGCTTCGTAGTGGGGATTTTGGTCTAGTGGGACCATTGTTCTGGGTTTGGGAGTCTTCATTTCGGTTTTGTGATGCTTTCTATATTTTTAGGCCAGTTTGGCTGGTAGGGTTGACTTTGGTCAACATTTAGAGAAGACGGCCTCGGATGGAAATTCCGTCAGTGTTGTTAGCTCCAGAATGTCGATGTTGGTCTAGGAGAACCTTTGGTTTGGGTCCTGAGACTTCTGGACTTGTTTTGGGGTATTGAGTTCTGAGTTAGTTTTGGGCATGGGGCCCACTTTTCCTTAAAACGATCTCTACTGGGAAATTTGTTGATTTTGTTGAGTCCGAAATGTCGTTCCCACTCTAGTTGCATTATTGGATTGTGAGTATCGAATTCCGATTGTGCCCTGAATGCCTCATAGAATATTTGAAATTGGTGGTTTTTGTTGTAGGCACATGCCTTTAGCGCCATCGGCGCCCAAGGCAGCTCGATCGTGCTAGCCGCCTGACCCTCCTTCAGCACCAACAGCGCCCAGGACTATAAAATCCTATTTTCTCCTTTTTTCAGCTTTTTCTCTCATTTCTCTCAACTCCAACTTCAATTCTCTCAATTCCAATTGCTCAAAAATAGTGTTGGCTTGTGAAAATTCTTCAAATTGACATTTAATCTTGCTCCCTCATCATTTTTGTAAGCTTCTTCTTCCCCAACTTCTTGTCCTCTTTAAGCTTAAAACTCCATTGATGGAGTCCTTACTTAACTTGGATTTTGCTTGGGTTGAAGCTGCTTTGTGGGTTTATTTGGTCGTGGTAGTTGTAGTTCTGGTCCGTGGTCGATTCTTGCTTCCTAATTGGTACGTTTCCGCCTTTCAAAATCATAAATTCTCCATTTTGTTTTTCTTTAATTAGCAGCACTTCGGGGCTATTTTGGGCCCCGAAATAAGCTCTGTTCATGCTCAAATTTTGAGCATAGGTTTCTTAATCCATCATGAGAATAATTGTGAATTTTACTATCTATTTCAATGCATGGGCCTCGAGGTTCATTTTTCGACCCAATTTCTAGCCTAATTTTTTGTATAGCAATATGGGTGTCATTCTTCTCGTTTTGACACCAGGATTATATTCTTGATAGAGTGGTAGACTTTGTGGATGTTCGGAAGGGGAAGGCACAAGAGTGATGGTTCATGCTTGCAGTTCGGCCCTAAGGTAGGTTGCAGTTTACTTTCTAGACTAAGTTTAGTTAGATTTTATAGACTTACACATTACTGGCATGCTAGGTTGGACTTTAGGTAGACTTAGGCTTAAATCCTGTTTATTGCTTTAAATTGGCCATTTCAAATTATAGTTTAGAATTTTTGTGTTTATCCTTAGCCTAGAAGCTTGGAGTATCGTTCTGGCTAGCTTAGAATCCCTGGTTGCTTTTAGGAGGTTTTAGAGGTAGAGTAGAGACTCTTTGTGATTTCTTTTGCTTGTACATTCTTGTTTTATCTGCTTTATTCTACCATTTTGTGTAACTATGGGACCGAGGCCATAACTTAGATTTGGACAGAGTTCTAGGTCAGTTCTCTTGGTTTGAAGGGTACTTGACCCTGTTTTGCCTTGTTGTGTGCATTTTCTCTAAATTTGGAAATTTACATGCTCATACTGCATTGCCATGCCTATCGATACAGAAAAGAATGATTTTAGAGACTTCTTGGGTCTAAACTTGAGATTTACTGAGTTATCATAGCTTTTGGGTTTTTAAAAGGATTTTTTCGGGGTTGTTACTGATTTTGGAAGAGAAGGGAAAATACTACTTTTTATGCATATGTTGATGAGTCCGAGGATAAATTTTGAGCGCCCAATGTGTTGTTTTAGGTTTTTACCTTTATGCATTTACTGATAAGTCCAATGATCACATCTGGTAGCCCTGGTACTCTATTTTGGCTTTTTCCTTCATGCACTCATTGGATTAACTCGATGTTCTATCCAAGGCACCCGAGTACCAGATACCGGGTTTTGGTTTGAGTATATTCATACATTACATCATCTTTACATTGCATTGCATTGGCTTGGGTGCGTTTGGCCTATCGGTTGATTTGGGTTGTCTTGATTGTTAGTCCACCTTTTATTGGTTTGGTTGTTTCGATTCTTGGCTTTATAACTAGATTTAGGTGGACCCCTGTATTTTAACTTCTTTCTTGTATCTTATTATTTATATATTATATTTCTGCGCTCGGTCGACCTATGATACCTACTGAGTGCACATTGTCTTGGTGCTCATACTACATTCTGCATCTTTTTCTAATGCAGTATCTTGTACGAGCCACCCTCACTGATCCTCCCTTTATTTGCGACCTGTTGCGGTTATGATTACGGTGAGCTCCCAGCGCCTTGGAGAGTGTACATGCTTTCCATCTTGTATATTCTGTCTATATTTCGTATTTTTGATAGACAGAGTCTGTTGTATAGCTACTCTTTACTTTAGTCACTCTTGTACTAGTGACACTAGGTTCGGGCTTGTTCTAGTGTATGCTTTGTAATTCTTGGTCACTTCAGGGCTAACTTTTGTATATTTGCTACAGTTGGTATGTATATATATGCTCTTGGACCTATCTTTTCCATTTATATCTTCCATTTTTCTTTATTTTAACTGCTTTATTATCTTCCGCATTGCTGGGTTTGGCTTGCCTACTAGGGAATTATGTAGGTGCCATCATGTTCCAGTTTTTGGTCATGACAGAGTGGTATCAGAGCTCTAGGTTCACCGGTCTTGCCAGTACAAAATCAAAGTGTCTAGTAGAGTCTCGTGTATACGTATGATGACATCCGTATCTAATCTGTGAGAGGATATAGGACATACCTAGGAAATATGTCATGTTGTTTGATTCCTTGTCATGCGTTCTTGACTTGTTCCACTTTTGAGTATCTTTGTTTCACTCTTTCTCAGATGGTTCAGATGAGATCTTCAGCTGGTAAGGACGAGGCCCCTGCACCTGCAGTTAGAGCCCTAGCTAGGGGATGGGGTAGAGGTCGACCCAGAAGTCAAGGTAGGGCACGAGCTGCAGCGCCAGCTCAGGACCGAGCTAGACTAATATCACTAGAGCCTGAAATACAATATAAGCCAACGCATATGGGGATAGCCTAACAACCCGCAGGTTTTGTTGCTACACTAGTGTTGCAGTACACTTTGGTTCAGTTATTGGGGTTTCTTGAGGGTATGACTCAACCAGTAGCTTCACCGACCACTCCGAATGGTTCTCAGGTTAGAGATGAGGGTCAGACTTTAGCTTAGGCGGCAACACAAGGTTTAGGAGCACAACATGCTGCTATGGCTCCAAGATTGGAGGTATTACCGGTTCCTACCATTGCTCCACCTATGACCACCGGGCCAGTCATGTCTTCTGACGAGCAGAAGATGCTTGGTCGGTTTCTGAGATTGGGTCCTCCGAGGTTTTTAGGTGTTCTAGGGAGGATGCACATGAGTTTCTGACTTGCTGCCAGGAGTGGTTACATAATTTAGGGTTAGTTGAGTCACATGGAGAATTTTACATCGCGTTTTAGCGGGATGGTCCAGCAATATAGTGGTGGAGGTCATATGTTGCTTGCAGACTAGCTAGGTTACCTCCGCTTACTTGGGCTCAGTTCTTCGCAGCTTTTCTGGAGAAGTATGTACCGTGTAGCATAAGAGAGCAGTTGATGGATCAACTCTCCTAGTTAGAGTAGGACTCCATGACTGTGACTGAGTATGAGGTTTGCTTCCACCAGTTGTCCAGACACGCCACTATGATTCTGCCCACCGAGCACGAAAGAGTGCACTATTTTGTTCGAGGTTTGACTTTGCAGCTTTGCTTGGCTACAAAGGTTAAGGTAGTATTAGGTCAATCATTTCTGGAGGTAGTAGATCATGCCCGCAGTATTGAGGTTGTTCTTTGCAAGGCCCAAGAAGGGAGCGATAAGAAGACCCGCCATCAGGGCAGTTTTAGTGATTCCCAGACCCGTGGTAGAGGTCAGCACCAGCAACACTTCTAGACGAGCCTTCCTATTAAGGTGGCATTACAGACTTTTGAGGGTCAGAGTAGCTAGATGAATGTTCATACTCCACGAGGTGCTCATTTAGGGTCCACATGTCATGGTGGCCATTCCAATTCAGTCAGGCTTTCATAGCGAGGTACATATGGTCGGGGTTGTTATGAGTGTTGTGAGTTAGGACACTTTGCTAGAGAGTGTCCATCGATAACGCACCAGAGGCGAGAGGACCAGTTAGTTCAGGCCTCCAAGGCCCCAGCACCTCTAGTTAGAGGCGGTTCATAGGGTAGTAGGGGTGGTTCCGAGGGTACTAGAGGTGGTCCTTAATCCGGTAGGTTAGGTGGTCCTGGTGGTCGGAGCCACATCTATGCAGTTTTGTGCTAGTCAGAGGTCGAGGCTTCAGATGCTGTGATCATAGGTCCGATCTCCGTTTGTCATTAGTCTGCTCTTTTTTTTTTCGATCTAGGGTCTAGGTTATCTTATGTATCTGCTTATTATGCTACCCATCTGGAGTCTGCTTGTGAATCTTTGCCTGTTTCCTTGCATGTATCTACCCCAGTAGGAGATTCTTTAGTAGTGGATAAGGTGTATCGGGCTTGTGTGGTGACTATCTAGGGGTATGACACATGGGTAGACTTGTTTGTACTTGATATGGTTGATTTCGATGTGATCTTAGGCATGGATTGGCTATCTTCTTATCATGCGGTCTTTGATTGCTTCGCCAAGACTTTTACTATATGGATGCCTAGTATCCCTCCTATCATATGTAAGGGTGCCGATAGCCACATGCCAAAGGGAGTTATATCTTTCCTGAGTGCCCAACGATTGGTTAGGAAGGGGTGCTTAGCCTATCTTGCCTACGTCCGTGATACTAGTGCAACCACACCTCCTCTAGATTCAGTTCATGTGGTTTGCGAGTATTCAGATGTGTTTCCTTCAGATCTTTTGGGTCTTCCTCCTGAGCGTGACATTGACTTTGGTATTGATGTTGTGCAGGGCACCAAGCCCATTTCTATTCCACCATATTGGATGGCACTTGCTGAGTTGACGAAGCTTAAGGATCAGCTCTAGGATCTTTTGAGTAGAGGGTTAACCAGGCCTAGTATGTCTCCGTGGGGTGCTTTGGTTCTGTTTGTGAAGAAGAAGGACGGGTCTATGCATATGTGTATCGACTACAAGAAGCTGAATAAGGTGATAGTTAAGAACAGATATCCAATGTCGCGTATTGATTATTTGTTTGACCAGCTTCAGGGTACAGCGGTGTTTTCTAAGATAAACTTGAGATCTGGTTACCACCTGTTGAGGATTACGACAGCGGACATCCCAAAGACGTCATCTAGGACTCGATACGGTCATTACGAGTTCAAGTCATGTCATTTGGTTTGACTAATGCCCTAGAAGCATTTATAGAGTTGATGAACCGTGTGTTCAGTGCCTACTTGGACTCATTTGTGATTGTGTTCATCGATGACATTCTGATATACTCGAGGGGTAGGGAGGAGCATGAGCAGCATCTTAGATTCGTACTTCAGATCTTGTGAAACCATCAGTTGTATGCCAAATTCACTATGTGTGAGTTTTAGCTTGAGTCTATGGCATTCCTAGGGCACGTGGTGTCCAAGGATGGGATTATGGCAGATCCGGCTAAGATTGCAACAGTTCCTAGTTGGGCTAGGCCTACTTCTCCTACTGAGGTTCGTAGTTTTATTGGGATGGAAGGTTATTAAAAATAGTTTATGGAGGGGTTTTCTTCGATAGAAGCTTCATTGACTAGATTGACTCAGAAGAATGTTCCCTTCCAGTGGTCAGATAAGTGTAAGGCGAGCTTCCTGAGGCTCAAGGCCTAGTTGACTTAAGCTCTGATTCTTAGTGTCATGACCCAAACCGTCGTGAGTGGCACCCACCCAACCCTCGAGTGAGCAAACTTAACAGTTCTAACAGCTCAAAACCAGTGTGCAATAAAATAAACTAGGACTTCAATAACAATCTCAATACTATTAAAAATAACCTGCGGAAAATCTCTCCCTAGGACCTGAAATTCATCGTACCAAAACATTCTACCAAAACTGTCTAGAAAATACGGGGATGGAATTCCAATATAAACAAGAGTCTAAGCCTGAAACAAGTGGGCTATAACTGAAATAAAGAGACCAAGGTAGCTCGATCGAAGCAGCTCACCCTTGATGTCTGGAAATGTTGGGACTATAGGTGAGGTCGTGTGTCAGCCGCTGGAAGATTTCCTGTACTCACAAAAAGAAAAGCAAGTGCAAAATCATTACACAAACACCGTGTACTGGTAGGATCATCAGCCAACTCCAATAAACATAATATGAACAGTAAATGATAACATAGTAAGGTACAAGAAACATGTAATAAGTCAACAAATAGCTAGATATTAAGTCCCTCTCTTAGCTAATTAACACATGAACCAAATATCAACCATTGAGCACACACAAAACAACAACATATACCCTTTTTCACATAACCCGAACCCACCAAGGATCCCCCTAACAAAACCTAAGTGTTAGACATGCAATCCCGGTCTGCACTAAGACCAACCCACATTTTAAATGAATCACCCGGCCTCTTATAGACCATAAGCAGAATTCAAAATTTAGAAACACAACCCGGTCCACTCAAGGAACCATCAAAAGCAAGACTGATTTCCGAACAACTAGACATTCACAATTCATTCCTAAACATGCAACTCATACACTACTACGAAATAGTATGTGAACACATAATGCATATTAGAATCAAGAAACCATCACCTACCATGAAATATTCTAAGCTCTACTAAACCAGAGCTTTCTCGTTTCCTGAAGTTCTTACCGGTTCTTGGTCTAAAACAACACACAATAACCAAAAATCAATCTTTATGGCCTACTAATTACCCGAATTATTATAAATCCAAAACCCTAGGCCAACCATGATCATTCCACCCCTTTCCTGGGATTTCCAACCATTAATTCACCTATTCCTATAATTTTTCATGGATACATTTAGAGAATTAAGGTCACATGATCATAATCTAATGAAATTATCAACACCCAAGAACTTTTACACCCTAGAATCCCGTTTTTCCTCGGATTCTACCATCCTAGGTCATTCCAAACCTTTCCCCAAGTCCACCTCTAGCAATTCTATAGCATAGGAAAGATAGTACAGATTTTGGGGAGTAGAATCCTTTCTTTTAAGACAAATATTTTTGGAAAACTAATGAAAATTGCCCAAAATCGCCTTGCCTTTCTCCCAAAACATATTGAAGAAAACCTGACTATTTTGGGGAAGTTTCTGCACTAAGTCCCATCACGCTCTGCTATAGAGGTACCACCGTAGCAGAGTCAACAGCTATGGTGGAGGCCGACCGACGTTGACTTCCACTATAGTGGTAATTTGTCCACTATAGTGGAGGTCGCTATGGCGATAGTGGTTGACACGAGACAAAAAGTCATAAATCCTCTCAAAATAGTCCATTTTACAACACACACATTTTCTTGACATTTCGAAATAACCCTTTCACATCAACCATGATACCATGAGTTCTACCTACCCAAATTTGATTCTGAAAAGTCCCCCAAACTTTTTTATGTCTTAGCTACCCGAAAAACTAGATCAAATCAAGACACTTTACCAAATCCTTACCTGGATTTCCCTAAACCATATCTCGCTCCAAAACCAGCCGAGACAAGCCTAGCCTAGCCCAGAGTTTTCAACTCCCAAACCCGAAAGTTTTCTAACTCGAAACTTGGCACGAAAAGTTTTTCAGTAACGACGAACCCGGTCATTAAAAAAGATACAAATTTACCCATCGTTCATCCCCGAATGATCCAACTCGAAATTATGGAAATAAAGATAGGGAAGAGTAGTACTTGAATCCTAAAACAAGTGATGACACCTGTCTCGCATGTTCTTTTTGGTTTCCCAAGTGGATTCCTCAACCGGATGATGCTTCTATTGAACCTTTACCATGCTGATCACCTTTGTCCTCAATTTCTGGACATCCCAATCAAGAATCACACTCGGTTCCTCTTCATAACACAGATCCTTCTAAAATAACACCTCATCCTACTTGATGATGTAGTCCCAATCCCCATGGTATCGCTTTAGCATGGATATATACAATACCGGATAGACACCCGACAAACTAGGTGGCAGTGTTAACCTGTATGCCACTGGCCCTACAATCTGAAGAACTTTGAACTACCCGATGAACCGAGGGATGAGCTTGCCCTTCTTACCAAAATGCATAACTTCCTTCATTGGTGACACTTTCAATAGCACTTGTTCACCAATCTAAAATCCATGTCCCTTACCTTGCGATCCATATATTTCTTCTGCCTGCTTTGGGCCACTAACAACTTAGTCTGAATGCCTCTTACCTTTTCTTGTGCCTCCCTTACCAAGTCCATGCCCAAAGGCTTTACATCACCTTTACCAAACCACCCTATAGGTGAACTACAACCTCTTCTATACAGCGCTTCAAATGGTGCCATGTCGATGCTGGAGTGGTAGCTATTATTGTAGGATAACTCGTACAATAATAGAAACTGGTCCCAATGACCCCCGAACTCAATCACACATGCTCTCAGCATGTCCTCCAATATTTGGATTGTCCTCTTTGACTGACCATCAGTCTGAGGATGAAATGGGGTATTGAAGGTGAGTTGAGTGCCCAACTCTTCATGTAACTTACCCCCAAACCTAGAGGTAAACTGTGTGCCCCTATCTGAAATGATGGGCAGTGGTACCCCATGCAATCTCACAATCTCCTTCACATAGATTTTGGCTAATTGCTGTGAATTTAGTCCACCCTGACCGAAATAAAATGAGCTGACTTGGTCAGCCTGTCCACAATGACCCAAATAGAGTCATACTTTCCCAAAGTTTTGGGATGACCCACTACAAAGTCCATGGCTATCCTTTCCCACTTCCACTCTATATGGGCATACTCTGAAGTAGTCCTGCAGGTCTTTGGTGCTCGTACTTTACCTTTTGAAAATTATGAAATTCGGACACAAAATCAGTTATGTCCCTTTTCATCTCGGGCCACCAGTAAAGCTGCCTCAAATCCCTGTACATCTTAGTTATACTCGGATGAATCAAATACCAAGAGTCATGAGCCTCTGCCAACACTTTATGAATGATATCATAAACCCGAGGGACACATATCCTCCCTTTGAAATTCAACACCCTACCAACGTTCAACGTGGCATCCCCAGACTCTCCGGATATTACCTTTCTTCGAAGCCTGCTCAACAGCGAATCCTGAAGATGCTTGGCCTTTATATCCTCTAGGAACATGGATTTGACCTTAACATTGTCCAACACCACACCCTGTTCTGAAATACCCAAGTGCACGAACTTAGATTCCAATGCTTGAATCTCCTTTGCCAATGGTCGTTTGGACTCCCCCAAACAAGCCAAACTGCCCATGCTAACTGCCATGCCTCAAGGCTACCCCATGGTCATAACGCGGGACTTGGGACCACAAGTGCCCCAAGATAACACTTGGTCATAGCATTCTCAAGCATAAAAAAAGATAAGCGAAAGCATAATAGATAAATCCGGAATCACATAAATGGATAATCAAACAAAAAGGAATACAAATCTAGAAAGAGACTCAAAAGTTGTCTATGTATGAAAAGCCTCTACTCATGACATAAAGAGTTTCTAGGACAAGAACCTAGCTAACTCAAAGTGCAAAAAATAAATTATTTAACACTAACTAAGAACATAACTAGTCCTCGATCTAAGAGGACTCACCAACAGATGACAGAAAGTGGCCTGGAAGCTCTAGCCACAGGTCTTAGAAGGGATACCTAAATTTGCATCAACAGAGAATGTAGCGCAAGACATGCGTCAGTACTATAGAATGTACCGAGTATATGAGATATGCATGAACATAATGTAAACATGCTTGAAGCATGGATAAGAACTTAGTTCATGCATAAATGAAGTTTCAAAGGTAGATGTTAATAATTGAATAGTAAATCATGAAATAAGAGTCAAAACTCAAAGTAGGTATCATAGGTTTAAACAATTCAAAACTTTCATGCGGGAGTTTCTTATAACCAACAATAGACCATGTGAGTTAATGGAATCTAACTATGTAACCCTTGTTAACAAAGCTGGCCCGAACCTTGCCAAAGCATGGGCCACCATACCCAACTATGTAACCCTAGTTGGCCAAGTTGTCCTATGCCCCGTTAAGGAAAGGACACCATTAATCAAGATGTGGATCCACTCTCATAAGCCCATAGGGAAAATCATAACCTACGATGGCAACATAGTTTTTGGACTTGGGTAATCCCTCATCACTCGGTGCTAAGTACTACTCCCAAAACATACATATAGCTCATAATTTCATGAAGGTATAATCGAATACCAATTCTCTTTTGAAAAGCATGAAGACACATCGGGTACCATGAATTTCTTATAATATAAGTCCTTGATGTAAAGCATAGCCATAATTCAAATCATACTTTTCTTTCTAAATTCATAATTGAAGAATTAGGCATACAATTTCAAAAAATCATAAATTCATGATATCTAATCATGCCCAATTTCACTTGAAAACATACAATTCAACGGAATCATGCTAGAAATCAACTTTAATGCTTGGGCTTTTAAATCCAATAAAGGAATCATGATCAAATCATAAAGAAACAATAAGAAACCATGAATTTAAGCATAGAAGCTGATTTCATAAGTTTTCCCCAATTTAGATCAAAACCCTAATTACACAAGTTCATAAATCAATTTGAGAATTAGGGGTTTCTTGGGCACAAAGGTGAAAGGAACCCATTGTTGAATACCCACATACCCTGATTGAAGCTAACCCACTTGAATTGAAAAGACTTAGGAGACTTGAACTTTGGGCTTGAGACTTGGAGCTTGGAGAAGAACTTTTCCTTTTTGGGAGAAGAATGAAGATTTAAGAAGGAACTTAGGCTACTGAGGGTGAAAACCCTACTTGAAATAGTCAAAATGACATCATTTAAGATTTAAAAGGGTGGGTAATGACTAAATTACCCTTGGGAAATATTTAAGAAAAATGTGGAAAATGGGTCGGCTTCATGAATCACGGGTCGGTTCTACAGGTGATCGTTTGAACCACGACCCGTGGTTCTAACTCATGGTTTTTGTCCAACTAGACAAGCTGCGGAATGCAATCTAGTCAATAGGATGGACCTATAGAATGGATGACGGGTCATGAATTGGACTCGTCGTTGCTGGGGACTTATCTGGTCTCTGTATCAAACCACGACTCAAAACAACGGTCCATCATTCACATGACGGGCCATAGAATCAAGTCGTGAAACCTGAGGGACTTGTCACCTCTTAGATCTAGTTCCACGAGTTGACAGGATGGATTCGTAGTCTAAACCATTGTCCGTAGAACCAACTCGGGGTTTCATACCATAGACTGAATCAACATAAGGGAACCACGGTTCCATTCCACAACCTATAGTTCAAACCACGGTCCGGGGTTTGGATGCGTCATTCCTGGAAACATGAAATTTTTCTGAGTTTCAAACTTAGATAGCTGGTTCAATTTTTGAGGTGTTACAAAAGATCCCTCTTGGGATCATTCATCCTCGAATGAAGACTAAACAAGGTAAAACTAAAGAGAAAAACAGCCTAACCAGCAACAAACATGGAATTCAAGGAATAAAAATGAAAACTGAACTTTTAAACTTAAAACATGGTTAAATCAACTTCGAAAACATGAATGCATGCTAGGATCATGACAGTAACTGATGGAATAGGATCGGAGGAACATATTAAGGACGAAACTATTACCTCAAGATGGAACAGAATCGGAAGGAAAGAGATGAGGGTACTTGGCTTTCATGGCTGCTTTCGCTTCCCAAGTAGCTCCTTCAAAAAGCTGATTTCTTTAAGGAACTTTTACCGAAGCGACTTCTTTGTTTCTCAACCTACAAATATGATGATCAAGGATTTATACGAGGACCTTCTCATAGGTAAGACTATCCTTCACACCTACATCCTCTAAAAGGAACAATCAAGGTCGGATCACCAACACTCTTCTTCAATAAGGAAACATGGAAATATGGATGAACTGCTTCCGAATCTGATGGCAAATCTAACTCATAAGCAACCTTACCAACCCTCCTAAAAATCCGATAAGGACCTACAAAATGGGGACTAAGCTTCCCTTTCTTTCCATATCTCATCACACCCTTCATAGTTAACACCTTTAGCAAAACCCAATCATCAACCTCAAATTCCAACTCCCTCCTTATCACATCCACATACGATCTTTGTCAACTCTGAGCGGTCTTCAACCTCTCCCTAATAAGCTGAACCTTCTCCATAGTCTCATGAACCGAATTTGGGACAATCAAGTCTGCCTCACCTATCTCAAACCAACCAATAGGAGATCTACACCTCCAACCATAAAGTTCCTCATACGGAGCCATCAGGAATCTAGAGTGAAAGCTGTTATTGTAGGCAAACTCGGTAAGAGGTAAGTGATCGTCCCAATTACCTTTGAAATCAATCACGCCAGCTCTCAACATATCCTCAAAAGTATGAATAGTAGCTCCTCCTGGCCGTCTGTCTGAGGGTGAAAAGTTGTGCTAAGCTTCACCTGAGTACCAAGCCCTCTCTGAAATGATTTCCCAAACTGAGAAGTAAACTGAGTACCCCTTTCTGAAATGATGGAAAAAGGAACACCATGCAATCGAACTATCTCCCGAATGCAGAGTCTGGCATAGTCGTCTGCTGAATCTGTAGTCTTAATAGCCAAGAAATGGGATGATTAATCATCCAGTAAAAAATCACCCAAATTGAATAATGTTGCCTTCGAGTACGAGGCAACCCAATAATAAAGTCCATATTGATTGCTTCCCATTTCCAAGTGGGAAGGTCAATATATTAAATCATGCCACCCAACCTTTGATGCTCCACCTTTACTTGTTGACAGTTAGGACACTTAGCCAAAAACCCGACTATGTCCCTCTTCATACCATTCCACCAAAAGACTTCACATAGATCACGGTACATCTTAGTGGCACCCGGATGAATAGAGTATCTGGAACTGTGAGCCTCAGTCAAAATCTGCTAGCGTAACCCATTTACATCTGGCACACATAGTCGACCCTGATAATGAGGTACACTATCTCCTCATTGGGAGAACACCTCAACCCTTTGTTGATGGAATGCACCCTTAAGCTGAAGTAAATTTGGATCACTGTATTGCTTTTCCTTCACTTCTGTTACCAAGGATGAATCGGAACCATTTTGAACAATAACACCACCTTCTGTCGAGTCCATAAGGCAAACCCCCAACTGAGCTAGACTATGAACCTCCTTAACCAGTTCCTTCTTTCCTTCTTCGACTGAAGATACACTACCCATCGACAATCAATAAGTGAATCTGCCATAACATTGGCCTTACCCGGATGGTAAAGCACACTCATGTCATAATCTTTAAGGGTCTCAAGTCATCTCCTTTGTCGCAAATACAATTCCTTCTTAGTGACACATACTGAAGGCTCTTATGATCGGTGAATACATCCACATGAACACCATACAAGTAATGTCTCCAAATTTGTAAAGCAAAGATCACGGCTGCTAACTCAAGATCATTAGTAGGGTAGTTCTTCTCATAAGTCTTAAGTTGTCTAGAGGCATAAGTAATCACCTTACCACGCTGCATCAAAACACAACCCAACCCAATCCTAGAAGCATTACAATACACAACAAAATCATCTAGGCCCTCGGGTAAAGCTAACACTGGAGCAATAGCCAATCTAGTCTTCAAAACCTGAAAGTTCTTCTCACACAAGTCGGACCACTAAAATTTTACCTTCTTCTGAGTCAATCGGGTCAAAGGGGTAGCAATGGAAGAAAACCCTTCCATAAACCTCCTGTAGTAACCAGCCAAACCCAAAAAGCTTTTAATATCAGATGGGGAAGCGGGTCTAGGACAGTTTTTTACCCCTACAATCTCTTGAGAATCAACTCGAATACAACCCTTAGTCACAATATGACCCAGAAATGTAACATACTGCATCCAGAACTCATACTTGCTAAACATAGCAAATAACTACCAGTCCTTGAGAGTTAGCAACACAACTCTCAAATAGTCTGCATGCTCCTCCTCACTCCGAGAGTAGATAAGGATATCATCAATGAAAACAATCACAAACATATCCAGGTACTGTTTGAACACACGGTTCATCAAATCCATAAAGGCTGCATGAGCATTAGTTAGACCAAAAGGCATCACGACAAATTCACAATTACCATACCAAGTTTTGAAGACTGTTTTCAAGATATCACATTCTCTAACACGAAGCTGATGATAACCGGATCTATGGTTGATTTTGGAGAAGAAACTAGCACCCTGAAGCTGATCGAATAAGTCATCAATCCTAGTAATGGGATATTTATTCTTGATTGTGACCTTGTTCAACTGACGGTAGTCAATACACATTCTAAGAGAACCATCTTTCTTTCGAATAAATAAAACTAGGGCACCCCATAGAGAAATGCTAGGCCTGATGAAACCATTTTCAAGAAGATCCTTCAACTGATCCTTTAACTCCTTAAGTTCAGTGGGAGCTATTCTATAAGGAGGAATAGAGATAGGTTTCATATTTGGGAGAAGATCTATCCCAATGTCAATCTCCCGCTCGGGAGGGACTCCAGGAAAATCCTCCATAAACACTTCTGGAAACTCACTCACAACAAGAATAGACAACATAGACGGGGTTTCGAACTCTACATCCATGACTCGAACTATATGATAGACATAACCCTTAGAAATCATCTTCCTAGCCTTAAGATAAAATATGAAGTGACCTTTTGAGGAATGGGGACTACCTTGCCATTCTAAGATGGGTTCATTTGGAAACTTAAAACTGACAACCCGAGTACGATAATCAACCGAAGCATAACAAACATGCAACTAATCCATACCAAGAATAACATCAAAATCAGTCAACTCTACTAAATCCAATGAAGTGACTTTATGATTGAGATAGAGAAATTTCGGTAAATCCTTTTGGCTAAGACTGACTCACCAACAGGAGTAGAAACACAAAAGGGTTCTAAAATCAATTCAAGATATACTTCAAATATGCATGCTATATAAGGGGTCAAAAAAGATAAGGAGGCATCGGGCTCCAACAAAGCATATACATCTATAAAAAAGTTTGCCAACATACCAGTAACCACATCGGGTGAGCTCTCCGGGTCCTTACGAGAGGACATGGCATAAAGGCAGTTCTGGTGCTGACCACCAAAACTAGAAGTTGTGCCCTGCTGGGCTGGTCGATCTACTGAAGCTGCTAGGGTAGACTGAATCCTGCCTCCCTGTCCCTTCCTAGACGAAAGTCTCTCTCTAATATGATATCCAGTCTGACCACAACCAAAACAACTGCCTGAACAGGCTAGACACTCACCGAGGTGACTCTTTCTACACTTATCATAAAAAGGGAAAGGGTCACCCTTTGCAACACTCCCCTGCGACTGAGAACCAACTCTCCTACCAGTCTGATCATGGTGAGGCCTGGAGGCCTGGGTAGAAGTACTAGATGAAAAGTGAATGGGGCCTAATGTTTTCTTCTGAAATGAATAGCAATGTCCGCCTCCAGACCTCTGATGACTGAAACCTGAACCCTCATATCTAGCCCTCTTGTTCTCCTTAGCCATCTCCTTAAGTCAGTGTCCCTCGATCTGGTTGGCATGGGTCATGAGCCTGGAGATAGACTTGCTCATCTGATCATGTGAGTCTACTACCATAGAAGGGGAATACCTCGATAATTGAGTGAACTTTAAACTATACTCTTGGACAGTCATAGACCCCTATCTCAAGTTCACAAACTCCTCAGTCTTCTCTTTCCTCAACTCTCGGGGAAAGAACTGGTCAAGGAAGGAAATCTTGAAACACTCCCAAGTCATAGGGATCTCGTCCATAGCTCTAGCTTCCTTCCATTGTGTGAACCAGATATGAGCCATATCCTTGAGTTGATAGGATGCCAACTCGACACAACCAACCCCAACTACTTGCATCACCTCAGAGATTTTCTTCACTTCATCGATAAAATTTAGCGGATCCTCATTCACTGTCGAACCCCAAAACTCCAGCGAGTTCATACACAAAAAATCACGAACTCGTACCGCTACCCCTCCTTGAGGGTGGACGAGGGAAGGAGCCTGCTGATTCGCCTGAGCAGCTAAGGTATGGGCTAGAAAATGGATGGCATTCCTAAACTCCTCATTCGTGACCTCGGGGGCCGGAACTCGAGGAGCGGCATTCCGAGCGGCTCGGTAAGGCATAGCACATCGAGGCATGATCTGAAAAGTACAAGGTAAGGATTAGAGGAACATTAGAGTTAAGCTCTATCGCACAATATGATAATGAAATGAGTGAAGTTTTCTAAGACATCTCATAGCTTCCCCCTCATATGTATGGGATGCTTCATACACATGAATGAGACTCTACTCGCTGCAGATTTCAAAAATCCTAAGACTCTCGAACCTGGCTCTTATACCAAGTTTGTCATGCCCCGAGGCTACCCCCTGGGGGTAATATGGGACTTGGGACCAAAAGTGCCCCAAGCTAACCCTTGTTCATAGCATTTTCAAGAATAACAAAAGATAAGCGGAAGCATATTAGTTAAATCGGGAATCACATAAATGGATAATCAAGTCAAAAAGGAATACAAATCAAGAAAGAGACTCAAAAGTTTTCTATGTCTGAAAAGCCTCTACTCATGACATAAAGAGTTGCTAGGACAAGACCCTAGCTAACTGAAAGTGCAAAAAATAAAATAGCTAACACTGACTAAGAAAATAACTAGTCCTCAATCTAAGAGGACTCATTAACAGCTGACAGAAAGTGGCATGTTAGCTCTACCCAGGAGTCTGAGAAGGGATACCAAAATATGCATCATCAAAGGATGCATCGCAAGATATGCGTCAGTACTATAGAATGTACCAAATATATGAGATATGCATAAAAATAATGAAACATGCTTGAAACATGGATAAGAACTTGGTTCATGCATAAATATAGTTTCAAAGGTAGATGTCAATAATTGAATAGTAAATAATGAAATAAGAGTCAAAACTAAAAGTAGGTATCATAGGTTTAAACAATTCAAAACATTCATACGAGAGTTTCTTATAACCGACAATAGACCATGTGAGATAAATAGAATCTAACTACATAAACCTAGTTAGCAAAGCTAGCCCGAACCTTTCCAAAGCACGGGCCACCATACCCAACTATGTAAACCTAGTTGGAAAAGTTGTCCTATGCCCCGTTAAGGCAAGGACACCATTAATCAAGATGTGGATCCACTCTCATAAGCCCATAAGGAAAATCATAACCTATGCTGGCAACATAGTTTTTGGACTTAGGTAATCCAAACCTCATCACTTGGTGCTAAGTACTACTCCCAAAATATATATATAGCTCATAAGTTCATGAAGGTATAATCGAATAACAAATCTCTTTTGAAATGCATGAAAACACATCGGGTACCATACATTTCTCATAATATAACTCCTTGATGTAAAGCATAGCCATAATTCAAATCATACTTTTCTTTCTAAATTCATAATTAAAGAATTAGGCATGCAATTTTGTAAAGTCATGATATCTAATCATGCCCAATTTCACTTGAAAACATACAATTCAATAGAATCATGCTAGAAATTAATTTTAATGCTTGGGCTTTTAAATCCAATAAAGGAATCATGATCAAATCATAAATAAATAATATGAAACCATGAATTTAAGCATAGAAGCTGATTTCATAAATTTTCCCCAATTAAGATCAAAACCCTAATTTCACAAGTTCATAAATCAATTTGAGAATTGGGGCTTTTTGGGAACAAGGGTGAAAGGAAACCATTGTTGAATACCCACATACTTTGATTGAAGCTAACCCACATGAATTAAAAAGACTTAGGAGACTTTAACTTGGAGCTTGAGGCTTGGAGCTTGGAGAAGAACTTTTCCTTTTTGGGAGAATAATGAAGATTTGAGAACGAACTTAGGCTAATGAGGATGAAAACCCTACTTGAAATAGTCAAAACGACATCATTTAAGAGTTAAAAGGGTAGGTAATGACAAAAATACCCCTGGGAAATATTTAAGAAAAATCTGGAAAATAGGTCGTCTTCAGGAATCACAGGTCGGTTCTATGGTCATTGTTTGAACCACGACCCATGGTTCCAACTTGTGGTTTCTGGCCAACTAGATAAGCTGCGAAAAGCAATCTACGGGTCAACAGGAAAGGCCCATAGAATGGATGATTGGTCGTCAATTAGACTCGTCATTGCTGGGGACTTAGCTGGTCTCTAGATCAAACCAAGACTCAAAACGATGGTCTGTCATTCAAACGACGGGCCGTAGAATCGAGTCGTGAAACTTGAGGGTCTTGTCAACCCTTTGATCTGGTTTCACGAGTTGACAAGACATATTCATAGTCCAAACCACGGTCCATAGAACCAACTCATAGTTCCGGACCAGAGACTGAATCAACAGAAGGGAACCACGGTTCCATTCCAGGACTCGTGGTTTAAACCACAGTTCGGGGTTTGGATCCGTCATTCCTGGGAACATGAAATTTTTTTGAGTTTCAGACTTAGATAGTTGGTTTGATTTCCGAGGTGTTACACTATCTGCCTTCCGTCTTAATACATCTACCACCACATTAGCCTTACCCAGATGGTACTGAATGGTCACATCATAGTCCTTTGACAACTCCATCCACCTTCTCTGCATCAGATTCAAGTCCTTCTAAGTAAAGACATGATGCAGACTGCGATGATCAGTGAACACCTCACACTTGACACTATAGTGATAGCGTCTCCAAATCTTGAGTGCAAACACCACCGCTGCCAACTCTAAGTCATGGGTTGGGTAACTCATGGATGCATAGGTTATCACATTCCTGTCCTACATCAACACAACACCCAAACCCGAATGTGAAGCATCATAATAAACAATAAAATCCTTACCTTCCACCGGCAATGAGAGGATAGGAGTTGTGGTAAGGAGTGTCTTGAGCTTTTGGAAGCTCTTCTCACACTTTTTGGACCACACAAACAGTACCTCCTTCTGAGTCAACCTTGTCAAGTGAGTAGCAATAGATGCAAAGTCTTTGAAAATTTTATGGTAGTAACCTGCAAGTCCCACAAAACTTCTCACCTCAGTCACACAGCTAGGACAGATCCAATTCTTGACTGCCTCAATCTTCTAGGGATCCACCATCACCCCCTTTTCTGATAATACGTTCCCCAAGAACATGACTGAAGTCAACTAAAATTCACACTTGGAGAACTTTGCATAAAGCTTTTGGTGCCTCAATATGTCCAACACAATACGGAGATGTTCAACATGCTCCTCCCTACTTTTGGAGTAGATCAAAATATCATCAATAAAAATGATGATGAACGAGTCCAAATCAGATTTAAAAATCCCATTCATCAAATTCATGAATGCCACCGGCGCATTAGTCAATCCAAACGACATCACTATGAACTCGTAATGCCCATACCGAGTCCAAAAAATAGTCTTAGGAATGTCCTCGGGCCTAATCTTCAACTGATTATACCCTGACCTCAAGTCGATTTTCAAGAACACAGATGCACCCTTTAACTAGTCAAACAAATCATCTATCCGGGGTAAAGGGTACTTATTCTGGATGGTTACCTTATTCAACTGCCTGTAATCTACGCACATCCACATACTACCATCCTTTTTCTTCACAAACAAGACTGGAGCACCCCAAAGCGAAGGACTGGGATGGATAAATCCTTTAACTAGGAGTTCCTAAAGCTGATTCTTAAGTTCCCTTAACTCTGCCAAAGCCATATGATATGCAGGAATGGAAATTGGGCGAGTTCCCGGCTACAAGTCAATACAGAAATCAATATCCCTGTCCGGAGGCATACCAGGCAAATCCATTGGAAAAACCTTCTGAAAATCTGAAAAAATCGGAACTGACTCAATTGATGTAGACCCCACACTATCATCCTAGAGCTGAGCCAAAAAGGCTAATCATCCTCTCCCCACTAGCTTCCTAGCCCGCACGAAAGATATGATCTTAACCGGCTTACGCCTGTACACACCTTCCCACTCTAGCCTGTCCGTACCCAGAGTTTCTAGAGCCATAGTCTTAGTGTTACAATTCAGTACAGAATGATAAGGAAATAACCAAGTCAAGCCCAAAATGACATCAAAGTCTACCATATCAAGAATTACCAAGTCTACCCAAGTATACAACCCCACAAATATTACAGAACAAGCACGGTAAACATGAATCACAACCACAAACTCTCTGACTGGAGTGGAAAAATGGATAGGGGAATCAAGGATATTACGAATCAAGTCCAGAACCAAAGCAAAATTCATAGACATATAAGAGTAGGTTGAACCTGGGTCAAAAAGTAACGAACCCATCCTATCACAGACCAAAATTATACATGTGATCACCGTGTCTGATGCCTCTACCTGAGACCTTCCTGGAAAAGCATAACACTGAACCCAGTCATCAATCCGAGCTACTTCCTTGGCTAGATGCTCCACACCCCTGCCCGAGCTGCTGTTCCCCTATCTTCTCGGCCTCCCTGAAAGTTACCTCGCCCACCCTGTGGACAACCTCTAGCATTGATGCCTCTACCTATTGGGACCACAGCCTTAGGTTGCTGCTGATCCTGATTACCAGTATGTTTGTAAGGGCACTACCTCTTAAAGTAGATCAGATCACCACAATGTAAACAACCACAATCAAGCAAAGGCTTGCTGGTAGATGTGTAAGAAGATCCCTGGCCTCTAGGAGCTGAAAACTATTGATTAGCTCCCAAACGACCACCTGTAGCAGCTGGCAAAGCCGACTGAATAGGATGGGCAGAGTACACCTGTTGATTGTGTCCCCTGGAATGGGAGCCACTGAAGTTTCCATCATTCTAAAGCCTCTTGGCTAACACTTTAGCCTGCCCAACCTGCTTGACCCCTTCTAATTTCTTAATATAATTTGTTACCTCATTGTAGCCCTTCCCTGCTGAATCTACATGCACAGATAACAAATGTAAGTCTGTATTCAAGCCCTTCATGAATAACCGAATCTGCTCCTCCTCAGAACCCAACAACTGTGTAGCAAAACAAGACAAGGCATGAAACTTAGCCTCATAAGTAGAGACCAACATATTACCCTATTCCAGAGCCAGGAACTCATCCTTTTTTAGATCTCTCAAAGTACAAGGCACATACCTTTCTAAGAAGAGAGCGTGGAACTGCTCCCAAGTCAGTGGGGGCAAAGCAGATGACCAAAATTCCACATGAGACCTCAACCACTGGTTTGCATCACCCTGCAACTGAAAAGTGACAAACTCAACCCCATGCTGTTGCACAATGCCCAGTTTGTGCAGCCTCTCATAACAGTCCAATATGAACTCATAAGCATCTTCCTTTTTAGTTCCATGAAATGTAGGAGGTTTCAGTTTAAAAAATTTAGTCAATATCTCATGCTCATTCCTTGTCATAACTGAACCCAGCATTAGTCGGAAGAAGTCATATGTGCCCGATGCTGCATCCATTCTAAGAGCTGTAGTAACCGCTGGCTGAGTACCCAAAACCTGATATGCAATACCCATGGGGGTGACTCCCGTACCAACTAGACCACTCAGAAAGGACCACACATATTGAAATGCTTTGGGTATGATAGGGGGAAGGCCTGCATCTCCAGTCGGTGCTGCCTCCGCCTGCTCTACACCCTCATAAATAGAAACCTCGACTTCCTCTTTGACCTTATCCTGGGGTGAGAGAGGGGTCGCCTCACGTTCTCCTGTAGCTGCCTGAGCTCCACCCCTGGCAAGTGTTGCTCTACCTCAGCTCCTGCCTCTGCCCCTTCCCCTACCTCTGACAGCCGGGCCCACTGCTGGGAATATTGGTCTTACTCCGTTGTTCCATGTATTACCCATCTGCGGACAGAAGAGTGAACAAAGTCAGATACAAATTTGTATCACCAAATACCAATTGGAATCAAGTTATAGCATAAAGAAAGAAAGAAAAGATAGTTTTCTTAAAGTCCTATAGCCTCTCATAGAAAAGTACGGACATCTCCGTACCATTCCGCAAGACTCTACTAGACCTGTTTTAGTACAATGAGATCAATGAACCTAGGGCTCTGATACCATCTTTGTCAGGATCCAGACAACCATGAGTGGCACCCACCCAAACCCTGGGTACGCTAACCATCAATGACCCCAAACTTAATCGTTCTAACAGATAAAAACTAGTGGGCACGAAAATAAACTAAAAATTCAATAACAATCTCAATACTATAAATAACCTACGAAAAATCCCTCCCTAGGACCTGAAAGTCATCATACCAAAACATTCAACCAAAACTGTCTAGAAAATAAGGGGATGCAACCCCAAAATAAACAAGATTGTAAGCCCAAAACAAGTGGGCAATAACTAAAATGAAGATACCAAGGTAGCTCGATCGAAGCAGCTCACCCTTGATGTTTGAAAATATTGGGACTAAAGTTTAGGTCGCATGTCAGCCGCTGGAAGATTGCCAGTACTCACAAAAAGAAAAGCAAGTGCAGAATTAGAACACAAACACCGTGTACTGTAGGATAATCGGCCAACTCCAATAAACATAATATGAACAGTAAACCATAATATTGTAAGGCACATGAAACATTTAATAAGTCAACAAATAGCTAGATATTAAGTCCCTCTCTTAGCTTATTAACACATGAACCAAATATCAACCATTAACCACTCCTAAAACAACAACATATACCCATTTTAACATAACCCGAACCCACCAAGGATCCCCCTAACAACACCTAAGTGTTAGACATGCATTCTCGGTCTACACTAAGACCAACCCATATTTTAAATGAATCACTCGGCCTATTATGGACCATAAGCAAAATTCAAAATTCAAAAACACAACCCTGTCCACACATGGAACCATCGAAATCAAACAAGAATTCAATGAAATAAAACCGTATCAAGCGTGGTATCCGAGCCAACCATTATGAATTTCCCATACCAGACGTGGTACCCAAGCCAACTATTAGTATACCCATACCAGGCGTGGTATCCAAGTCAACCAAATGTCATAACAAGTCCAATCAATCACAAGCAATGAACAAACATACTAGTAAAACCAATAAGAAAACAAAGAAGTTTGTTCCACAAGACTGATTTCCGGACAACTAGACATTCACAATTCATTCCCAAAACATGCAACTCATACACTACTATGAAATAGTACGTGAACACATAATACATATTAGAATCAAGAAACCATCACCTACCTCGAAATATTCCAAGCCTTACTCAATTGGAGCTTTCCTATTTCTCGAAGTTCTTGCCGGTTATTGGTCTAAAACAACATACAATAACCAAAAATCAATCTTTATGACCTAATAATTACTCGAATTATGCAAAATCCCAAACCTAGCGCAACCATGATCATTCTACCCCTTTACCAGGATTTGGCACCATTAATTAACCTATTCCTACAATTTTTCCTTGATATATTTAGAGAATTTAGGTCTCATGATCATAATCTAATAAAATTATCAACACCCAAGAACTTCTACACCATAGAATCGCCTTTTCCATGGATTCTACCATCCTAGGTCATTCCAAACATTTTCCCAAGTCCACCCCTAGATATTCTATGGCGTAGAAAAGATAGTAAGGAGTTTGGGGAGTAGAATTCTTACCTTTAGGATGAAAATTTGTGGAAAATTGTTGAAAATAGCCCAAAATTGCCTTGCCCTTCTCCCAAAATATGTTAAAGAAAAACTGACTATCTTCGGGAAGTTTTTGCATTAAATTCCATCAAGCTCTGCTATACTGGTCCGCTCTGCTATAGCAGTACTATCGTAGCAGAGTCCACCGCTATGGCAAAGGCTGACTGACGTTAACTTCCGCTATAGCTGTAATTTCTCTACTATAGCTTAGGTTGCTATGGAAGTGTGTCAACCGCTATGGCAGTTGACACGGGATAGAAAGTCATAAATCCTCTCAAATGGGTCCATTTTACAACACACTCATTTTCCTGACATTTTGGAACAACCTGTGCACGTCAACCATGATACCGGGAGTTTTACTTACCCGAATTCGATTAAAAAAAGTCCCCAAGACTCCTGTATGTCTTAGCTACCCAAAAAACTATCTCAAATCAAGACACTTTACCCAATCCTTACCCGGATTGCCCTAGACCATACCTAGCTCAAAACCGGTTGAGACTAGCCTAGCTCATATTTTTCAACTCCCAAACCCAAAAGTTTTCTGACTCAAAATTTGGCACGAAAAGTTTACTCGTAACAATGAACCAGGTCAATACACTTACTCTTTCGATTAAGGGTCAGGGTTTCACCGTGTACTGTGATGCTTTGGGTATTGGTTTGGGTTCAATATTGATGCAACAGGGCCGGGTTATTGCATATACTTCTAGACACTTGAAGATTCACGAGAGGAACTACCCCACACATGACTTGTGTCACGCCCCGAGGCTACCCCCTAGACATAACACGGGATTCGGAACACAAGTGCTCCAGATTAAACCTTGGTCATAATATATAAGAAATCAATTCAAGAAACATAGCAGAAACTTACTAGATACAAATGGGCAACCGTAGCATAAATAAGGACAAGGCTTAAGAAGTATCAACTCCATTAATCAAAAAACAAGTCTACCTATGTCTGAACCCTCTAAAATATCATAAGAACTGATGGGACAAGACCCCAACTAGCTAGAGAAATCCAAAGAAAACAATATAAGAGAATAGGTCAAATTCTGGCCCTCGGATAATGAGGTCTCACCACTGGAAACAGGGACTCCGACAAGATCTAGCCACGAGTGTAAAGGAACGAGCCTAAATCTGCATCATTAAAGGATGTAGCGCAAAATATGCGTCAGTACTATAGGATGTACTGAGTATATGAGATATGCATGAATATGATGAAAACATACTTAAAACTGAGTTCGTACAAAAAGGGAATATCATAAGTGTACATCATAACTTGAGTGGTAAACATGAGATAAGAGTCACAACTTCAAATAAATATCATAAGCTTAAACAAGTCAAGACATTCATACATGAGTTTCTTATAACCGACATTAGACTATGCGAGCTACATGGAATTTAACTATATGACCCTAGTTAGTAAAGATGACTTGAACCATGCCAAGGAACGAGTCACTATATCCAACTATATAACCCTAGTTGGAAATGCTTCCCTAATTCCCGCTAAAGCACATGAGACCATACATAAAGATGTGGAACCTACACTGACAATGTAGTTTTGGACTTGGGTAATCGAACCCTCATCACTCGGTGCTAAATATTAATTCCAAAACATGTACATATAGCTCATAAATTCATAGTGGAACCATATCATGCCAAGTCTTATTGAAAAGCATGAAAATACATTAGGTACCATGCAATTCTCATATCATATTTTTTTGAAGCTTAGCATAGCCATAATTTCGAACATACTTTTACTTCTTAAATTCATACTTGAAGAATTAGACATGCAATTTCCATGAGGAAATTGAGATCCTAATATCAATGTATGAAATTGAACTTAAAATCCATGGAGGAATCATGAAAAGCACCTAATAGAGAGACACAAGAGGATTGAGTAAGAACCCCAATTTAGAAACCCACAACTTGAAGGAAATCATGCTAGAAATCAACTTTAATGCGCAGGTTTTTGAAATCATTAAATGAATCTTAGTAAAATCATAGATTCACAATAAGAAACCATGAATTGATGCATCGAAACTGATTTCATAAGTTTTTCCCCAATCTAGATTAAAACCCTAATTTCACAAGCTCATAGTTCATAATAAGAATTTGGGGTTTTGGGCACAAGGATGAGAGGAACCCATTGTTGAATACCCACATACCTTTATTGAGGCTAACCCACTTGAAATTGAAAAGAAGAGGACACTTGAACTTGGAGCTTGAAGGACTTCTTTCCCAATTTAGTAGATGAATGGCGGAATAAGGAAAGACTTAGGCTAATAAGGGTAGAAACCCTACTAAGAGTGGTAAAAATGACCTCACTTAATAGTTTAAGAATTAGGAAAAAGAATAATTTACCCCTGACTTAAAAAAATAGAAAGTTGCAGGAATTTTGCCGCCTCTGGGCTACCTGACGGGCGTCATGCCCACGACAGCCCGGCGGCTAAGATGTCGGGTAGGGGTTACTTTGGTTGGGGTTTTCTGGAAAATTTCGACGATGAGCTCCTATGTCCCATCGCGCCTGCAATGCCCGTGGGGTTGCCCATCAAGGGAAAGGGGGACGAGGGGAAAGGTCACTGGGGCATTATGACGGTGGGTTTGCATGGGTCGTCGCACCCATGACGCCCATCATGACCGCCCATTGGGCTGAGGAAAACTTGGCTCAAGAGCAACTGGACGCACCCTATGGCATGCCCCACGTCCCATCAGAGTTCCAATGCCCGTGGTGGCTACTCGTGGCGACCAAAAATAGTTGAATTTTCTAAGTTCTAAGTTTTACCGCTGACGAAAATTCCGGGGTGTTACAATATCTCCCCCTTGGGATCATTCGTCCTCGAATGAAGACTAAGCAAGGAAGACTTGAAAAGAATAGCCCAACCAAGCAACAAAATATGAAAGTTGAAGAATAACCATGAAAACTGACTTGCCAACATAAAATATGATAAAACTAATTTAGAAAAACATGCATGCATGCTAGGATCATGAGATAAACGGATGGGATAGAATTGGAGCGACATACTAGAGAGGAAATTATTACCTCAAGCTGAAACAGAATCAGAAGGAAAGAGATGAGGGTACTCGTCTTTCATGGTTGATTCCTCTTCCCAAGTAGCTCCCTCAATAACTTGATTCTGCCAAAAGACTTTTACCGAAGTGACTTCTTTGTTTCTCAACCTCTGAATCTAATGATAAACGATCTCTACGGGAACCTCCTCATAAGTGAGACTATCCTTCACAACCACATCCTCCAAAGGAAGGATCAAGGTCAGATCACCAACACACTTCTTCAATAAGGAAATATGGAAAATCAGATGAACAACTTCTAACTCTGTTGGCAAATCCAACTCGTACGCAACGCTACCAACCCTCCTCATAATCCAATAAGGACCTACAAAATGGGGACTAAGGTTTCCTTTCTTTCCAAATCTCATAACACCTTTCATGGATTACACCTTCAGAAAAACCCAATCATCAACTTCAAATTCCAATTCCCTTCTCCTCACATCCGCATATGACTTCTGTCGACTCTGAGGGGTCTTCAATATTTCCCTAATCAGCTGAACCTTCTCCATGGTCTCATGAACTAAATCTAGACCAATCAAAGCTGCCTCACCTTCCTCAAACCAACCAATAGGAGATCTACATCTCCGACCCTAAAGTGCCTCATAAGGAGGCATCTGGATGCTAGAGTGAAAATTGTTGTTGTAAGCAAACTCGATAAGAGGTAAGTGATCATCCAAATTACCTTTGAAGTCAATAACGCAAGCTCTCAACATATCCTCTAAAGTCTGAATAATATGCTCTGCCTGGCCATCCATCTGCGGGGTGAAAAGTTTTGCGAAGCTTCACTTGAGCACCAAGACCTCTATGAAACGATCTCCAAAACTGGGATGTAAGTTGAGTACTCCTATCTGAAATGATGGAAAATGGAACACCATGCAATCAGACTATATCCCGTATGTAGAGTCTGGCATAGTCATCCACTCAATTCGTAGTCTTGATAGCAAGGAAGTGGGCTGATTTGGTCATCCTGTCGATAATCACCCAAATGGAATCATGTTGCCTTTGAGTACAAGGAAAACTGGTAATGAAGTCCATATTGATCGCTTTCCACTTCCAAGTAGGAAGGTCAAGATCCTGAATCATGCCACCCGGTCGTTGATGCTCCACCTTCACTTGCTGATAGTTGGGACACGTAGCTTGAAAACTGGCTATGTCCCTCTTCATACCATTCCACCAATAGACTTCCCGTAGATCACAGTACATCTTGGTGGCACCAGAATGAATGGAATATCTAGAACTGTGGGCCTCCATCAGAATTTGCTGTCTCAACCCATCTACATTTGGCACACACAATCGACCCTGATAACGAAGCACACCATCTCCTCCTTGGGAGAAAATCTCAACCCTTTGTTGATGGAGCACCCTTTAGCTAAAGCAAAATAGGGTCACTGTCTTTCTTTGCCTTCACTTCAGCTACCAAATATACTTCGAAACCATTCTGAACAATAACACCACCTTCTGTTGAGTCCATAAGGCAAACTCCCAATCGAGCAAGCCTATGGACCACTTTAATAAATTCCTTCTTCACATCTTCGACTGAAGACACAGTACCCATGGATAATCTACTAAGAGCATCCGCCGCAACATTGGCCTTACCCTGATGGTAATGCACACTCATGTCATAATCCTTAAGAAGCTCAAGTCATCTCCTTTGATGCAGATTCAATTTCTTTTGAGTGAACACATACAAAAGACTCTTATGGTCGGTGAATACATCCACGTGAACACCATACAAGTAGTGTCTCCAAATCTTCAAAGCAAAAACCACGGCTGCTAAATCAAGTTCATGAGTAGGGTAATTGTTCTCATGAGTCTTAAGCTGTCTCGAAGCATAAGAAATCACATTACCATGCATCAAAACACAACCCAACCCAATCCTAGAAGCATGAAAATACACAACAAAATCATCTAGGACCTAGACTAGAGCTAACACTAGAGCTGTGGTCAATCTAGTCTTCAATTCCTGAAAGTTCTTCTCACATAGGTGGGACCATTGAAATTTCACCTTCTTCTGAGTCAATTGAGTCAAGGGGGTAGAAATGGAATAGAATCCTTCTACAAATCTCCTGTAGTAACTAGTCAAACCCAAAAAGCTCCTAATATCCGATGGGGAAGTGGGTCTAGGCTAGTTCTTTACTGCCTCAATCTTTTGAGAATCAACGCAAATACCTTCTTTAGTCACAATATGACTCAGAAAAGCAACAGACTGCATCCAAAACTCACACTGCTAAACATAGAAAATAATTGCTTGTCCTTGAGAGTTTGCAATACTACTCTCAAATGGTCTGCCAGCTCCTCCTCACTCCGAGAATAGATAAGAATATCATAAATGAAGACAATCACAAACATATCCAAATGCTGCTTGAACACATGGTTTATCAAATACATAAAAGCTGCGGGAGCATTGGGCTAATCTACCTTTTAAGACCGAGTTAAGAAAAAAGAATGGTCTCACTCAGGGGGAATGCTCCTTCATTAAGAGGTTCATTTGCCAAGTTCTAGTGGTGTCTACTAATTTTCATCTACTGTAACAAACTAATTGCAAATTGAGAAAGCCTTTCGTTCGGACAGAGTGCAAGACAAAAATCTCCAACATGAACACAAATGAAATGACCTCCCTACCCAACCTTACCTAAGGTCGAGCAGTTTACAATGCCAATCTCGTCCCCGGTCAATATTGGATCAAATAATAGGGGTACAGTAAGAGACTGACTAATATGAGATTGAGCGAGGAAATGACTTTGGAGTGCTTGTGGATGGTGTTCCACATGGTTTCCAGAGAAGAATATTAGAGAGGCAGGGGTATAACCAGAAATCAGTGCGAGCTCTATTAGGGAACCATCTTTCTTTCTCACGAATATGACTGGAGCACCCCATGGAGAAATGCTAGGCCTGATGAAACCCTTATCAATTAGGTCCTTCAACTGATCCTTTAATTCCTTAAGTTCTGCAGGAGCCATTCTATACGGAGGAATAGAGATAGGATTTGTATCTGGGAGAAGATCTATCCCAAAGTCAATCTCACGCTCGGGAGAGACTCCAGGCAAATCTTTGGGAAACACTTCTAGAAACTCATTCATAATAGGGACAGACTGAAGAGATGAGGTTTCAGACTCCGTGTCCATAACCCAAACTATATGATAAACACAACCCTTAGAATTCATCTTCCTACCCTTAAGATAAGATATGAAATGACCTTTCGAGGAAGAGGGACTACCTTGCCATTCTAAGACAGGTTCATTTGGAAACTTAAAACTGATAACTCGAGTACGACAATCAACCAAAGCATAACAAACATACAACCAATCCATACCAAGAATAACATCAAAATCAGTCATCTCCAACTTACTAAATCCGCTAAAGTGGCTCTATGAAGGACTGAGATAGGGCACTTTCGGTAGATTCTTTTGGCTAGGACTGACTCATCAACAAGAGTAGACACACAAAAGGGTTCTAAAAGTGATTCCAGAAAAAATTTGAATTTGCAAGCTACATAAAGGGTCATAAAAGATAGGGAGGCTCCACGGTCCAACAAAGCATTCACATTAAGAGAGAAGACTTTCAACAAACCAGTGACAACATCAAGTGAACTCTCCTGGTCTTGATGATAGGACATAGCATAAAGGCGGTTCTGGCACTGCCCACCATAGCTGGAAGTAGTGCGCTGCTGGGCTGGTCGACCTCTTAAAGCTGCTGGGGAAGACTGAGCCCTACTACCTACCTGTCCCTTCTTAGCTGAAGGGAAATCTCTAATCCGATGTCCAGCCTAACCACAATCGAAGAAACTACCTGAATCGACTAGACACTCAACAAGATGACTGTTATACAAATGGGAAAAAAGTTCCCTTTGCACCACCTCCCTGCAAATAAGAGCCTGCACCCCTACCGGACAGATCATGATGGGGATTAGAGGTCTGAGAAGAAGTACTGGCCAAAGAATGCACCAATCCTGATGACCTCTTTTGAAAGGAGTAGTGAAGCCTGCCCCCGGACTTCTGATGTCCAAAACCTGAACTCTCGGATCTAGCCCTTTTGTTCTCCCTAGCCATCTCCCTAAGCTTGTCTCCCTTGATCTGGTGAGCATGGATCATGAGTCTGGAAATATTCATATCACTCAACATCATAGCAAACCTACACTCCTTTCTCACCATATGTGAAACCCCATAGATAAACTTACTCATCTGATCATGTGGGTCCGCTATAATAGAGGGGGCATACCTAGACAACTGAGTGAACTTCAAACTGTACTCTTGGACAGACATCGACCCCTGTCTCAAGTTCACAAACTCCTCAGCCTTCACTTGCCTCAATTCTCAGGGAAAGAACCGATCGAGGAAGGACCTCTCGAAACACTCCCAAGTCATAGGGACCTCGCCTCTAGCTCTAGCTTCCTTTCATTGCATGAACCAGATATGAGCCACATCTTTGAGTTGATAGGATGCGAGCTCCACACAATTAACATCACCTACTTGCATAACATCAAAGATCTTCCTCACTTCATCAATAAAGCTAAGTGGGTCCTCACTCACTTTCGAACCTTAAAATTTAGGTGGGTTCATTCGAGCAAAATCATGAACCCGGTCCGCTACCCCGCCTTAAGGGTGGATGGGGATAGGAGCTAGCTGGTTGGCCTGAGCGACCATGGTCTTGGCTAGCAAATGGATGGCATTCCTGAACTCCTCAATCGTGACCTCGGGGGCCAGAACTGGAGGAGCAGCATTCCGAGTAGCTCGGTGAGGCAAGCATGTCGAGGCATAATCTGAAATGTACAAGGAAGGGATTAGAGGGACATTAGAGTTATACTCTTTCGAACGATATGATCATGAAGAAAGTGAACTTTTTTTAAAACATCTCATAGACTCTACCTCATATGTGTGGCATGCTTCACACACATGAACGAGATTCTACTCGATGTGGCTTCAGACATCCTAGGACCCTTGAACCTGAGGCTCTGATACCATGTTTGTCATGCCCCAATGCTACCCCTAGACGTAATACGAGATCCCAAGCATAACTGCTCCAGATTAACCCTTGGTCATAGCATACTCAGAAATCAATTCAAGAAACATAGCAAAAACATACTAGATACAAATGGTGGGCAATCGTAGCTTAAATAAGGACAAGGCTTAAGAAGTATAAACTCCATACAACGGGAACAAATTCTAGCTATGTATGAAGCCTCTAAGCTCTCATAAGAGATGATGGGACAAGACCCCAACTAGCTAGAGAAATTCGAAGAAAACAACATAAGAGAATAGGTCAAATACTGGCCCTCGGATAATGAGGTCTCACCAGTGGAAACTAGGACTCCGGTAAGATCTAGCCACGAGTGTGAGGGAACGAGCCTGAATCTGCATCATCAAAGGATGCAACGCAAAATATGCATCAGTACTATAGGATGTACTGAGTATATGAGATATGCATGAATATGATGAAAACATACTTAAAACATACTTAAAACTGAGTTTATGCAAAAAGGGAATATCATAAGTGTACATCATAACTTTAGTGGAAAACATGAGATAAGAGTCAAAACTTAAAAAAAATATCATAAGCTTAAACAAGTCAAAACATTCATACGGGAGTTTCTTATAACCGATATTAGACCATGCGAGCTACATGGAATCTTACTATATGATCCTAGCTAGCAAAGCTGACATGAACCGTGCCAAGGAACGAGTCACCATATCCAACTATACAACCTTAGTTGGCAAAGCTTTCCTAATGCCCGCTAATGTGCATGACACCATATATAAAGATGTGGAACCACTATCATCAGCCTGTAGGGCACTTCATAACCTACGCTGTCAACATAGTTTTGGACTTGGGTAATCGAACCCTCATCGCTTGGTGCTAAATACAACTCCCAAGACATGTACACATAGCTCATAAATTTATAATGGCACAATATCATGCCAAATCTTATTGAAAAGCATGAAAACACATCTGGTATAATGTAATTCTCATATCATAATTTCTTGAAGCTTAGCATAACCATAATTCCAAACAAACTTTTCCTTAAATTCATACTTGAAGAATTAGGCATGCAGTTTCTATGAGGTACTTGAGAGCATAATATCAATGCATGAAATAGAACTTAAAATCCATGGAGGAATCATGAAAAACAGTTAATAGAGAGACACAAGAGGATTGAGTAAGAACCCCAATAAAGAAACCTATAACTTGAAGGAAATCATGTTAGAAATCAACTTTAATGCATGGGTTTTTGAAATTATTTAAGGATTCATAGTCAAATCATGGATGCACAATAAGAAACCATGAATTGATGGATAGAAACTGATATCATAAGTTTTTCCCCAATTTAGATTAAAACCCTAATTTCACAAGTTCATAGTTTAAAATAAGAATTTAGGGTTTAGGGAACAAGGGTGAGAGAAACCCATAATTGAATACCCACATACCTTGATTGAGTCTAACCCACCTGAAATTGAAAAGAAGAGGAGACTTGAACTTGGAGCTTGAAGGATTTCTTTCTTAATTTAGTAGATGAATGAGGGAATAAGGAAAGACTTAGGCTAATAACAGTAGAAACCCTGCTAAGACTGGTCAAAATGACCCCACTTAATAGTTTTAGAATAGAGGAAAAGACTAATTTACCCCTGACTTAAATAAATAAAAAGTTGCACGAATTTTGCCGCCTCACGGGATACCCGACGGGCATCGTGCCTATGATAGCCCATCGGACAAGAAGTCAGGAAGGGGGTACTTTTGTTGGGTTCTGCTTGACCATTCCAAGGATGAGCTCCCACGGCCCATTGCCCCTACAATGCCCGTAGGGTTTCCCATCGAGGGAAGGGGGATGAGAGGAAAGGTCACATGGGCATTCCAATGGAGGGTTTCCATGGGTTGTCGTACTCGTGACCACCCATTGGGCTGAGGAAAACTTGGCTCAAGAGCCACTAAATGCACCCCATGGCGTGCCCCACGGCCCGTCAAAGTTCTGATGCCCGTGGCAACTGCCCGTGTCAACCAACAACAATAGAATTTTCTGAGTTCTAAGTTTTACCGATGACTGAAATTTTGTGCTGTTACAACTTGGAGTTAGTAGCAGTAGTCTTTGCATTATAAGTTTAAAGGCATCATCTTTATGGCATGCAGTGTGAGATCTTTACTGATCATCGTAGTCTTCAGTACATTTTTAGCCAGAAGGATCTAAATTTGAGGAAGCATAGGTTGTTGGAGTTACTGAAGGACAATGACATCTTAATTATTTATCATCCGGGCAAGGTGAACGTGGTGGCAGATGCCTTGAGCCGAAAGGTAGTGAGTATGGGTAGCTTGGATTTCTTAGCGACAGAGGAGCGACCTTTAGCTTGGGACATCTAGTCCTTGGCTAATAGGTTGGTTAGACTTGACATTTCTGAGCCGGGCCATATTCTTGCTTGTGTTGAGGCTAGATCTTCCTAGTTAGAGTAGATTTGGACATATCAATTTGATGATGCAAGGTTGAGGATCATTCATGACAAGATGTTCAGTGGTAAGGCTAGGAAGGCGACTTTAGATTCATAGGGTATTCTGAGAATTGAGGGTCGTATCTGTGTTCATAGAATTTGTGACTTGGTTAGATTGATCTTGGAGGAGGCCCATTGTTTTAGATACTCCACTCATCCCAGGGTAGCTAAGATGTATCATGACTTGAGGCAGCACTACTGGTGGTATAAGATGAAGAGGTATATTTCAGCTTTTGTATCTAGGTGCTTGAACTTTCAGCAGGTGAAGTTTGAGCGCCAAAGGCCAGGTACCTTGTCTGAGAGGCTACCCATTATGGAGTAGAAATAGGAGCGGATAACTATAGACTTTGTAGTCAGATTTCCATATACTTTACGGGGATTTGATTCTATTTGGGTTATTGTGGATAGGTTGACAAAGTCTGCTCACTTTTTGTCATTTCAGACTTCCTACAATTCTGAGAGGTTGGCTCAAATCTACATTTAAAATATTATCCATTTGCATGGTGTGTCTGTTTCTATCATTTCTGACCATGATATTCAGTTCACTTCACATTTCTGGTGGTCTATTCAGAGAGAGTTGCGTACTAGAGTTGAGCTTCGCACCGCTTTTCATCCGCAGACTGAGGGTCAGTAAGAGTGTACCATTCATGTTCTAGAGAATATGTTGCGAGCTTGTGTTATTGATTTCAGGGGTCAGTGGGACCAGTGTTTAGCCTTGGCAAAGTTTACATATAATAATAGTTACCATTTAGCATTCAGATGTCGCCGTTCGAGGCTTTATATGGTAGGAAGTGCAGATCTCCAGTGGGTTAGTTCGATGCTTTTGAGGTTAGACCGTGGGGTACCAACATGCTTTGTGATTCTATGGATAGAGTTTAGGTCATTCAGGAGAGACTCTGCACTACCCAGAGTAGGTAGAAGAGTTATGTTGATTGAAGGGTTTGAGATCTAGAGTTTATGGTTGGTGACAGTGTGTTCCTTCGGGTGTCACCCATGAAGGGCGTGATGAGGCTTGGGAGGAAGGGTAAGCTCAGTCCTAGGTTTATCGGGCCTTTTTAGATCCTTCTTCATATTGGAGGGGTTGTTTATAAGTTAGCCTTGCCTCCTGCTCTTTCTAGTGTTCACCCAATTTTTCATATCTCTATGCTGCGTCGGTATATTCTGGATGAGTCTCACATGATTCAGTTGGATTCGGTTCAGTTGGATGAGTCCTTAGCCTTTGAGGAGGAGCCTGTTGCTATTTTGGACAGGCATGTTAGGAAATTGAGGTCCAAGGAGATTCCGTCAGTTAAGGTTCGGTGGCGGCATTGTCCTATTGAGGAGGCTACTTGGGAGATTGAGACCGACATGAGGACCTGCTATACTTGTCTTTTCGAGTCTTCAGGTACCATTTTGTTTCTAACTTTCGCAGATGAAAGTCCTTTTAGTAGTGAATGTTGTAATGACCCTCCAGGTCATTTTCTATTTTTTCATGCTTTTTCTATGTTTTGAGCATTCCCTCAGCGGCTACAAGTCATTTATGACTTATCAAGACTGACAATTCGGTGCCTGGGCCGTTCGTTAGGTCATTATGACCATTTCCCTATTTTAGAACTTCAACTTAGAAAATCTTTGACTTTGGTCAACTTTCTTGAAAGACATGCTCAAAATCAAATTTTGACAGTTCTGTTGGCTCCGGAGCGGGGTTTTTGGTCTAGTGGGACCATTGGTCTGGGTTTGGGAGTCTTCATTTTGGTTTTGTGTTGCTTTCAGTGTAAATGGGTCAGTTTGGCTGGTAAGGTTGACTATGGTCAATATTCGAAGAAGACAACCTCGAATAGAAATTTTGTCCGTGCTGTTAGATCCGAAATGTTTAACTTTAGGCTAGGGGAACCTTTGGTTCGGGACCCGGGACTTCCAGACTTGTTTTTGGGTATGGAGTTTCAAGTTTGTTTTGGGCATGGGGCCCACTTTTCCTTAAAACGATATGCGTTGGGAAATTCGTTGATTCCTTTGAGTCTAAAATTCGTTTCCACTCTAGTAGCATTATTTGTTTGTGAGTATCGGGTTTTGATTTTGCCGGGAATGCCGAATAAAAGATTTGTTTATGAGTATCGGGGTTCCGATTATGCCGAGAATGCCCAGGGCAGCGCAATCGCACTAACCGCCTGGCCCTCCTTCAGTGCCAATGGCGCCAGCCTGCACCCAGGCCTATAAAATCCTTTTTTTAAAATTTTTTCCAGCTTTTTCTCTCATTTCTCTCAACTCCAACTTCAATTCTCTCAATTCCAATTGCTCAAAAACAGTGTTGGCTTGTGGAAATTCTTCAAATTGACGTTTAATCTTGCTCCCTCGGCGTTTTGGTAAGGTTCTTATTCCCCAACTTGTTCTACTCTTTAAGCTTAAAACTCCATTGATGGAGTCCTTACTTAGCTTGGGTTGAAGCTTCTTTGTGGGTTTAGTTGCTCGTGGTAGCTGTAGTTCCGGTCTGTGATCGATTCTTGCTTCCTAATTGGTACGTTTCCGTCCTTGAAAATCGTAAATCCTCCATTTTGTTTTCTTGAATTAATAGCACTTCGGGGATATTTTGGGCCCCAAAACGAGCTTTGTTCATGCTCAAATTTTGAGCATGGTTTTCTTAATCCACCACGAGCATAATTGTGAATTTTATTTTCTATTTTGTTGCGGGGGCCCCGAGGGTCATTTTCTGACCCGATTTCTGGCCTGATTTTTTGTATAGCAATATGGGTGTCATTCTTCTCGTCTTGACACCTAGATTGTATTCTTGATAGCGTGGCAACTTTTTGAGGTTGTTCGGAAGGGAATAGCACAAGAGTGATTGTTTGTGCTTCCAGTGCGGCCCCGAGAAAGGTTACAGTTTACTTTCTAGACTAAGTTTAGTTAGATTTTATGTACTTATACGTTACTGGAATGCTAGGTTGGACTTTAGGTAGAATTAGGCTTAAATCCTGTTTATCTCTTTAAATTTGCCATTTTTGATTATAGTTTAGAATTTCTATGTTTATACTTAGCCTAGAAGCTTGTAGTATTGTTGTGGCTAGCTTAGAATCCCTAGTTGCTTTTAGGAAGTTTTAGAGGTAGAGTATAGACTCTTTGTGATTTGTTTTGCTTGTACCTTTCAATTTTATCCGCTTTATTCTATCGTTGTGTATAACTATGCGCCCGAGGTCATAGCTTAGATTTTTACGAAGTTCTAGGTCAGTTCTCTTGGTTTAGAGGGTACTTGACCCTGCTTTGCCTTGTTGTGTGCGTTTTTTCTAAATTTGGAAATTTACATGCTCATACTGCATTGCCATGCCTATCGATATAGAAAAGAATGATTTTTGAGACTTATTGGGTCCAAACTTGAGATTTACTGAGTTATCATAGCTTTTGGCTTTTTCCAAGGATTATCTCGAGGTTGTTACTGATTTTTGAAGGGAAGGGAAAAATACTACTTTCTGTGCATATGTTGATGAGTCCGAGGATAAATTTCGTGCGCCCGATCTGTTATTTCTGGTTTTTACCTTTACGCATTTACTGATAAGTCCAATGATCACTTCTGGGCATCCCGATACTCTATTTTGTGTTTTTTCTTCAAGCACTCATTGTATAAGCTCGATGTTCTATCACGGCCCCCCGAGTACCAGATACCGAGTTTTGGTTTGAGCATATTCATACATTACATCATCTTTACATCGCATTGCATTGGCTTGGGTGCATTTGGATTGTCAATTGATTTGGATTGTCTTGGTTATTACTCCACCTTTTATTGGTTTGGTTGTTTCGATTCTCGGCTTTATAACTAGATTTAGGTGGACCCTTGTATTTTAATTGCTTTCTTGTATCTTATTATTTATATATTATCTTTCTGCGCTCAGTTGTCCTATGATACCTACTGAGTGCCCGTTGTCTTGGTACTCATACTACACTTTGCATCTTTTTTCTGATGCAACACCTAGTACGAGCCACCCTTACTGATCCTCCCTTCATTCGAGGCATGTTACAGTTCGGATTGCGGTAAGCTCCCAGCACCTTGGAGACTGTACATGCTTTCCATCTTATATATTCTATTTATATTTTGTGTTTTGTATAGACAGAGTCTGTTGTATAGCTACTCTTTACTTTAGTCGCTCTTGTACTAGTGACACCAGGTTTGGGTTGGCTCTAGTGTATGTTTTGTCATTCTTGGTCACTTTAGGGCCATCTTTTGTATATTTGCTACAGTTGGTATATATATATATATATATATGCTCTTTGCCCTATCTTTTCCATTTATGTCTTCCGCTTTTCCTTATATTAACAGCTTTATTGTCTTTCGCATCGTTGAGTTTGGCTTGCCTACCGTGGGAGGTTATGTAGGTGCCATTATGGTCCAGTTTCGGGTCGTGATAAAAGTATATATATTTAATTATTATTTACCTCATATTTAATCTTTTCATTATCGTTCTTGAGCATTGATTTTATGAATTATTCTTATGTTGTATATTTTTTTTTTAGGATTAAAACGGTGCGAAGATGAAAAAATCTGAAGAAGAAATGAATTAAAAATGAGAAATCATATAAGAAAATCAAGTAGACAGCTTAATGGAAGAAAGTTATTATAATATAATATATATGCAGCAATTCAAATTGAATTGAATTTCAATTCAATTCACTAACGAGTTGTACATGTGTCATCCATTGAGGATAGGAGACAAAATTCAAGGTTGCACACACGATACCCAATCCACTTTGGTTTTGGTTTCACAATTTGTTTTGAACTCAGTTATTTTATTTGAGGCTTTTTCCTACATCTAAAATAGTCCCATAAGAATAATTTTTGACCTAAGAAGACCTAGGAGTTGACGTGGAGGCCGGGAAATTTTGGTTTATTCTTTTTTTCTCCATTATTATTTATTTTTACATTTTTCTTTGGATGACTTGTTGTAATTGCTTCATGTCTATGTAGAGTTAAACTTCTCATTTTGGATTATGGTAGCTTCATAATTATTGTAGTAGACTCTTGATTTGATTAGCACGATTATCATATTAGTTGTTCTTATATTCAAATGCTTACTATTTTAATACTTAGCTACCATTAAAATAAATCTATATTCTCTTTGTGAACTCGGAAGAAGAATCATTGGGATAGAATGAAGAATATAAGGAGCAAGATCTCTCTTTTGTAACGTAAAGAGTAGATTTGCGGCTAGGATAGGAATATACCTAGAACGCGTTGCTTGGTTATGAAATGGGAAGATATATAAATGCGCTCAGAATAGAATATCACATCCCCACTCAATGATGTAGTTGTGAGTCTATTCTGGATAGACGATTAGAGGCTCGAAAGACCACAATCATGTCATCAACCCCACAAATCAATAATTAAATAAACAAACAAAGTAATGAAATTGCTCACTCAATATAATTGTTAGCGAATCTATAATCCTAGATCGATTTCATCACATTGATTACGTGAAAAACTGCTCTTTATTTGGTTAATTATTCATTAGTTAACTTCTTCTTTTTATTTCTAGATTAGTTTATTATAAATTGATCTTTTTATTTTTACACTTGAATAAATAATTAGCATTAGTTTAATTTAGTAAATAATTAATCGACAAGTCCCTGTAGGTACGATATCTGGACTCTCAATCGTATATTACTTGTACTACCGCGTACACTTTCGTGTGTATTAGGACACAACACCAACCTTTGCAGCCATCATGTCATCTACCGAGTTTAAGAGTCGGGCCTCTTACAGACCACCCCCACCCTTTAAAACGTATTGTCCTCGCCAAGAAAAGTCTTCATCTAATACATATTTAATGACCTATTCAGTCATTATTAAAAGTCACCCCATTGCCGTTACAGGAACTGTTGAAATACGCTCTCAAATTAATTTAGGGTGACATAAGAAAAAAATTTAGAATTTGAAATTTTGCTCGGGCTGATGTCATCGAGCTATAGCAGGAATTTTCTCGCTATACCACTGCCGCATTAGCGACCGGCAGGCCGCTATAGCGGGTTTATGGAACCAGTAACCGAGAACACAAGTTTATTATTTTGGTTTCTCCTCTTCAGTTGGGAAAAAGGATGAGGGTTTCTCCAAAATCCCTCCTACAGTACCTCAAGGCGTGGAAGCAATGGAGACGAGGGATTTCTACTCCGATGGGGTAAAACCCATGGATTCTACGCTAATTTCTTATCAGGATTTGCCTCCACGAAGTAAAGTTTGCATTTAGGCTTCTATAGCAACTTTTTGGCATCTATTAGCGAAACAAAAAGATGGATGTGATGTTGGGGGTGAAATTCTTGTCCTCATTGGGGAGCAAAAAGTCGATGGGTCATGCCGCAACATTAAAATCAGAAGCTTGTTGGGAAGCAACCCAATTTGTAGTGTAGCTTCTTATTTATTTTTTTATAGTGTTACATTTTTTTTGTTTTTGTTTTTGCAGATTAGGGAATGTCTGAGTACCCGAATTTGAAGCTAAGGAGCATGGTTGGGTGAAAGTGTGGGATTGCACAACCCTTGATGAAAAATTGAGAAAACATGTTGCTAGCTAGGTTCTATAGGGCCTCAGGAAATATCTCTCACCCTTCTCCTTCTTCATCTTTTTCTATAAATTATTTTTGGGACAAAGCATGATTTTAAGTGTGGAGTGAAAATTCTTTCAATATTTGTGAGTTTAAGGTTGAGTATGCCATAGGATTTTATTTTACTTGAGAAAAAAAATACAAAAAAAAATATATAGAAAAAAATACAAAGCTTTTTTTGTTATTATTTTTGTATTTTAGTTTTTAAGCGGCATATCTCATCCACCCCTTGGTTATTCTTATGGTCAGTTCTTTTCCGAGGGGAGGCTCTTTGAACTGGGTAATTTTTTATTTTTTAGAGTAACTTTTTTATTTTTATTTTTTAGGAGTAGTTTATTATTTGTAGAGAAAAGAAAATACCAATTTTACTTGTGTGATACTAGCAATTTAGGCCTGAACTTGAGTAGTACTTTCCTATGAGTACTTGAGTGTAAATAAAATAGTAGACTTTTTGACACATAGGCTCATGATTGTGACTCTATATATAACTTTTTTTAATTTTATAGTTCATTATGACCCTGTCTGTCTTATAAGTAGAATTAAACCATCTTGATTGAGACTTGTGCCATGAGTGGTGAGGATTTTTGTATATTCCATGTTTTGCATCTTAGTGTAGAACTTGCCCTGCATGCTATTGAAGCGAACTAATAAGTATTGCTCTATTTAGAAGATGATAATAGGCTTTCTTTGATTTATCTTATAATTTTAGCCTTTTCAGATATTATATCACTAGTAGCCCCTTCGAGCCTGTAGCCTTTCGTTTGGTAGCCGTATTTTTGCCTTAATCCTTTGGTTGAATCCCTAATATTTGCACCATGCTTTTTTGCGCATTATAGCATAGACTGTGATAAAATTATTAAATCTGAAAAAAAGGGATGATTGAGTGTAAAAAGTAACCACTGATAGCTATAAAGTGATGAAAAAAGGCCCACTTTGAAAGATTGGGACATGAAAAAAAAGAGAGAAAAATTGCTTGAGAATAAAATGATGATTGAAGCATTCTTGATATAATGAGAATACTAGTGAAAATAATTGAAGAGAGGGCTGAAAAAATAAAGTGATGAAAATAATGGGTGATGAAGTTCAAAAAGTGCAGAGTGCTTAGGGAAGTTAAAGTCACTATTATATAGTTTTCTTACCCGTCCCCTAGACAATATTACAACCCCTTAAAGTCCTATTTGATTATATTCGAGCATGCTTAATTAGTGGAGATGTACATAATGGGCAAGCCTATGGTTCTTTGTGCATACATGTGAATTCTTTTATGAGTGTGAGAGTTGTTCTTTGATGCTAAGTCCTTAATTTATATTCAATTTTTTAAATTATGTGTGTGGACTATTTTTTCTTTTGAGGGCACTTGTTTCATGATAGATAGGTGACTTTTATTAGCTTTCTTTGATGGAGTAGGTGAGCAAACTTAAATTTGATGAGTTAGTGTCACGATCCAATTTTTCAGGTCATGATGGCACCTACAAACGCCCCAGTAGGCGAACCAATCCTCGTAGCCCGGAATGGTTAGTAATCGGCTACTATCTAACCAATACGCACAATAAGCAGAAACAAACGGAAGAATAATATAAAGTAAAGACAATATAGAAGCAACAACCTGAATATATATGTACATAAGGAAACTACACTAATCCCAAGACTTGGTATCGATAGTACAAAAGCTTCTAATAGAATACAAGTTCTAGAAGTAACGAAATGGAATATACAACTGTCTCTGAAAGTACAAAGAGTAACAATTTTAAAAGATGAGATGTGGTCAACCCTGGTCGTCAGGTGCTCACCCTAGTCTCGAATATCCGAAGCTATACGAGTCTCCACGCGATCAACAACGAAAGCGCACACTAATATATGCACTAGAAAGATGCAGAAGTGTAGTATGAGCACCAATTGCTAAGCAACGAGTACTTAGTATGCATCATAGGACGACTGAGCGCATATAAGATATAAGAATAGTAATATAGCAGATAGCAAAGAAGCAGTCACAGAACAATGAACAAAGCACATGGAAACTTGCACTGATAGAAGTCATCAAAGATTACAACATGCTATGCTAGTCATAGAAGATATATATAACAGAAACACAGGTGAAAGAAGAAAAAATGCACCTGGAGTCCTTGCAATAACAATATATATAAATAGGGTGTTCAAAGAGAAGGGTGGTACACCGGTAACCTCAAGTTAACAAGGGAAAGAAGGAAATTAGTTAAACATACTCAAGCTAGAAGTAATATACTTAACGAAATCATACTAAAAACCCAACTTCAAGATAAGCATAGACGGAAATCAATCTCAGAAGTGCAACCCTAGGATGAAATAACTAATCCACAAAGAATGGAGATCCACTAATAAACAAGCCACAATGAAGAATAGAATCAGATAACCCACAATTGCTCAGAAGGCCACACAAATAGTGCCTCAACAATATAGGACTCACTAGCCCCTCAATAATTATGTCCAAATAACTAGGGCTTCAATAGGCTAGAAACTACTAATCTATCAATAACCAAAGGCTGTAACAAGCTCTACAGTACGAAGGGAGTAATGTAATCTACCTACAGTCCCAATAGCCACCCATATAGCTGAGGAATGCAATCAAGTGAAAATAAACCCTCTGGCCACCCATACAACCAGAGCGTACACTGAGCACACAACAAACAAGGGTAGAATCAGAATACAATATGCATAATGATTTGATAAGATGAAACTAGTGTGATGGCAACCCTATACGTACCTCCTTCGATACCAATAGGCACAATAGGTAGGATCCATGGAAGGACACGACCCGTATACCTCAATTGCACCATATACCCCTTCTACAGCACACTCGTCAGCCCATAGCCATTGGTCCAGGAATGAGAGGGTAGATGGAGGTCTACCAATACACCATATACTAAAACCGCAAAATCTCAAGTACAACTGTCATAGTGTATCTGGATCTATATCAACAATCAGAATCTCGTAATACATGCCGTAAATCAAACTGGGTCTAAAATAGTAGTAGTAGTCTCAAACCCCCGTCAAAGGGTGCCCGAAGTGTATCTGAGTCCAAATCAGTATTAAAATCTCAATAAACCTTATAAAGAATGCCCGGATCATACCCGAGTCTGAATACGTAGAAAATCATGTCTAGTTCTATGGCACAATAGAGACTAGTGTCAGTGTAAAACCAGTGATAAAATCATCACAATATCATCTTTACTCCAAGAAATTTCATAAAAGTCCGTACCAAAAATTTGCATACTCATTTTACAAGAAAAATGGGCCCTCGGGGCCATGAAAAGTTTAGAAAATCATTTATAGTGGCCTGAAGCGAAATCAGTAGTAAAACATACAGAAATACCCTGCACAGGCACAATCAGTTCTACAATACAGATATCCAGCCTAAAGTAATATCACAATGTCCGGGACTCACAGACATTCCCAAATATCCCACTGTCTATGGTCCAGAGTCTTATACATGGCCACACAGGGCCATAAAGGTAAATATTACAATATTACAACAAATACTACAAACAACGCATTAAATAAATGGACAGACAAGGCAAACAAGATCTGAGGGTACAAACCTAGAAAACCAACCCAAGAATGATAATTAATATAATTATAGCCTATATAGGCAAAGTCTAGGTAGGGAAAACCATAACCTACCTGTCGTCCGATGACTAGCTGTGGAAACGGCATTGCCCAAGCTTGCACTGCTCCAAAAAGACCTAATTCACGAAAATACTATCAACACAATAATCTACGTGTAAATATGAAACCAACGATACCCATAATGATAGAAACATAATCGAGTCGAAGTTCGGGTCACAAGCGGGCCCATAGGCCCTGCAACCAGAAGCCAAAAAAAACACCCATGTGTTCCCCACTTTTCCAAGAGAACATGCTCAAAATTTGAGCAAAAACAGACCATTAAAAAGGGTCAAAACAGCCCCCAAGAATCAAGAATTACAAAGAGGATTGATGGAGGAAACTGGAAATTAAAGAGAAAAGTTACCCCATTTAGAAGTCAACAATTGAACAAGAATCAATAATATACTTTCCCCCAAGTTGTTGGGTTGATCAAAGTAATTCAATGGAGGTTTTAGGAGCTATTTTCGTGGAGAAAACGAGTTTGGAATATGGAAAATGAAGGAGAAAACAATAGGCTGCCAGCCTTTGAAACAGACCCACACAGGCGCAGGTGCACCCAAGACAGCATAGGTGCGCTATTGAAATGGCACCCAGGCAGGCGCATATGCGCTGGTGCAACGACACCCATGCATGCACAAGTGCGCTGGTACAACGGCACCTAGGAAGGCACAGGTGCGCTGGTGCAATGGCATTAAGGCAGCGCAGGTGCTTCCCAAAAACAACAACAATCCAAGGCAAATTTTTCAAGCGATGGGCCCCCGAGAATGCATCCAGGGTCTCACAAACACAAACGAGTTAAGCTATTCAAATAGAAATGGCGTTCGGAATCTAATAAAATTGACAAAAATCCCATCGGAGTTCGATTTAATTAAAAGTGGGCCCTGCTTCCAAAATCAACCTTTAGGCCAACTATTCCCAAAATGGAACCCAAGGGCCGAAATCATGTCCAGAAGCCTCGGGACCCAAACGAATGGCCCCTCTAGCCTAAACTCGACATTCAGGAGCTGACAACACTGATGGAAAAACCATCTGAGGTCGTCTTCTTTGAATGTTGAACAAAGTCAACCAAACAAGCCCAACTGGCTGGAAAACACAAAACGACAGAGAATTCCAAGCTCAAAAACTCTAGGATCCCGACCAAAGGTCCACCTAGACCAAAGTCCATGCTCTGGAGGTAGCAGAACTATTAAAATTCGATTTTGAGTATGATTACCAAGAATTTTGATCGAAATTAATGACCGCCTAAGTTAAAACCCTAAAATAGGAAAACGACCATAAAGACCAAACAAATAGCCCAAGAACCAAACTATCGGTCCCAGCAAGCTATAAATGACTTGGGGCCGCTACAGGCTAGCTCTAACAGTACAAAGAAGGCAAAAATGCATAAATGACCGGAAGGGTCATTACATCATCCACTACTAAAAAGACTTTCATCCCCAAAAATCAGGAAAGAAGGAAATACTTAGAGACTTAAGAACTGCGGATACAAAGCTCACAACCACTCTCTAAGACAACCCGAGTATACTCTTTGACTGGACGGTAATCAACGGAATGAGACCAAGGAAAAGCAAACAAGCCTTAACTCCTCACTAGCCAAGCTAGATTCCAACCTTTAACTTCAAAACACCAAGGATCTGCCAACCTAACTGAACCTCAAGAATCTCAGCCGAAAGATACTAACACAACACCAAAACCAGAGAACCAAGGCGATCAACACACAAAATTTGAGTCCCTGGTACAACAACAAAGTTCATCCAGAAAGTCATCAATAAAAACTCTAACACATGAACTCGCTAATCTGCAAAACCCTTTATTCTGACCTGAATCCTTTTGCACCATAATCATGAAGCTTCATTTAAGTCAAACACTCTAGCCACCCTTGAAACATCAACTAACCAACCGAGGATCCATAGTTCCCGCTTATACACAACCTCGAATGAAGTCATCATTATACTCAAACACTATCCAAGCCAAGCTATAGCCTACTATCCTTTGACATCCAAATACAAACCCAAAGCACATCTCTGAATTACTGCAATATTTTACCCCGATTGACCATCAACCAATGAACGAACACTTTTTCTAATACCAACCTCATTACCTGAACCCAACTGAACCAACCATCAGAACTCGACTAAAGCTTGCACACCAGGGTTGGGAAAAATATGTATGAACACCCTATGTCAATGGAGAACCTTTCAACTATAGGACAAAACCAACCTCGCTGAACCGTGCCAAGTTAGAATCGACTGAAAGTGAATAAAATAGGGAAACCTTCCAAAAAGACCCAAACCAAGATCAAGTCTCTGCAAAGAGTGTGGTAAGCCTACCACAAAGTCCGTAACCATCAACGAAGCTCCAAACTATCGAAAATACTGCTGCCTCTTAAAACACTCTCACTATTTGGATTTTAAGATCACCTTACTAGTCTCACCTGAGGAAGAAGTCCACCATTCTGTGAATATCAAGTTAAAACACCCCGTAGACAAAGGAAAAGTTGCCTGACGTCCAAGGTCGCCACCTAGCTAATGGCAAAGTATTAACCTTCTAACTCACCCCTTTGACTCAAAACAACTACTCTACTGCATCTGTACGCAACCGACAACTCTGAAGCATACATCATACCAAACTTCTGGTCCACACTGGTTGACTCTAACAAACACTAGAATTCCATATAACATGAAACCACTCTGAGAGTCCACCAAATCAAGCTTTAACCCTCGGACTACAAAGGCGACTATCAAACTCAATGTACCATCAGGACCTGAAGTATCCCTATAGATTTCAACCCGCACAAACTTATCACATACAATACACCATCGCTAATTTTGTCCAACCGAAGTAGAATGAACCTCATACTGATAAGAACACTGCTGAGATCTTGAATGTTCAGACTAATCCAATGGTTAGCCAAGGACTGGATGTCCAAGGCCAACAACTATTCTGAAACCACAGTAAATAAGCTAAGTTACCCACATCCATATCCTTCCGGCACAAGGATGCTTCAACCAAAGAGAAACTTCCACGAACCATCTGATGTAACCTGCTAGACCACAATTCTCAAATCCAACTCCAATTGCCAATCAATGCCTCTGTCAAACCCATGAGTAGACTCGTACGCTGTCGATGAACATTTAGAAACCGGAGCCACTAGGCTCTGAATCTACAAGATGCCCAATCCGTAGATGCTACTGAAACTTGAGTCTCCTAAAGAATACAACAAGGAAACCACAGTCGATGCAACAAGTTCCCAAAGGTAGTATGGGTAATCGCCTCTACCTCGAACTTTTTTTAGAGAAAAATTGAACTCGAGCTTATCGAAGGAAATGCCACTGCAAATCTGAATTTGGTCGAAGCATGTTACTAAAACACAAGACAAGCAATTCTTAATCCTCACCTTGATTAGCTACTAGAACACATACATACACACAAGGAGTCATCACCCTCCTTCACAAACCAAATGAAACCCTTTCCAAGAATACACTAAATTCCACAAATTCTTCCTAGAAGACTCTGGAGCTATTCCCTTAGCTCCCACAACTCTTACTGGCAACACTTGATACGACGGAATGAGAGTAGGCTGAATGCCCAACTCAACCAAAATTCTATAGTCAAAAACTCAACCCCAATGCTATAGTCAAAATCCAACCGCAATGCCATAATCAAAAACTCAACTAGAGTACTACGATCAAAACTCAACCCAACCAAAATACTACAATCAACACTCGGCCATAATGCTATAGTCAAAACTTAGCCACAATTCCACAGTCAAACCTCAACCACCATGCTATAATCAAAAGCTTGACCATAATACAATGACCAAAATCTCATCCCAATTGGGACTGGGGAGAACAATGAGAACATCTCAAACTAGGCTTAAAGTAGAAGAAAACAAGGAAATCAACCCAAACTTGCTCACCTCCTAAACAAACCAAACAAAGAGGGTCGACTCTAACAACCCAAGAAAAGCAAAACCAACCAATGCTTACTAGCATAACTAACACCAGCGACTAAGGACAGAACCTCAATCTCTGGCACAAAACCACCGGTATCACATCAAATCGACATAAATACCTCTAGCAAATGCTAAATAATTGCCTAGGCAATAACCATCTAGGACCGCTAGAAAAGGGAGACTCAAACCAAGTCTAGAACCACAATGGAAACTGGAAATGAGGCTAACAAAACCTACACACGAGTCACAACTATGCGCAATCACCTTCCAAGGATAACTCACCCTATCAACTACTAAAGAACAATCTACCGAGAAATTACATGCAACAACACTATGAATCAAGTAGTAAAATAACTAAATAAGTAACAAGTAGGCATAAACACAAAAAATAGGGAAACGCAATGCAAATAATGCAATACTTAATTGAAGGTAAACAGAGCTGTACCTGGAGAAATAACATCAAGAACCTCTACCTCTGGCCTACCAAGAGGGGCATCGGACTGACGATGTCTACCTCTCGGTTGAATAGTCAAAGGTAAAGGCTTAACCATCCTTCGTCGGGGACAATCATTAAAAAAGTGACCAACCACTCCACAATTATAACACCGATACTGACTGGGATATGCGAATGTGGGTCAATCCCTAGCAAAGTGCCCATGCTTACCACACTAAAAGAAAATCCCACTGAATGAAATCAGATGGGAAGGTCTCACTGAACTTGACCGACCACCATGGCCTACACACTCTGAATGCAAACCTCAAAGAACCTGACCCATACCATTTATACTCTGCCCAACATTCTCTGTATAACCACCCTCTGGAACTTGTGGACAACTGCAAATGGTCCACTAGATAAGAAGCAATGGAACTGATCCCTAGAATATAACCCCCTACCTCAAGTCTGAGAACCTCGAAAACTACCCTGGCAACGATGCTTCTTGCTACTACCTCCATATGCCTCATGACATAAACTCTTAACAGCCCAAGCATGATCAACTACCTGAAGAAAGGTAGTCCTAAGTGAAACCAAGTGCTCGGTTTCTAAATGGAGCGGTGAAATCAAACCTCCACAAAGCTCTAAACTCTATGAAACTCTGTAAGCACAGTCCTAGCAGTACGCCTAACCATCTCATGAAACCTTGCCTCATATTCCAATACCGACATGCAACCCTACTGAAGAATTAGAAAATCAATCCTAGGTGAAGCACCGCTCGAAGAACCAGGTACTACCCGAACCTGAGGTAGTAAAACACCCACAAGAGTACTCAGAGTCCTAGACACGATGTCCTGAAGGACTGGGGTAGCCATAAATCCAATCAGAGGCTGGGCTGGCCCCAAACCCCCTAACATATGCGGCAAACTCTCACCCTGAAATCCCGACACTGATGGCAGCACTGAAGCAACAGGCACAGAAGCCTCGATATCGCCCATTGTCATAATTGTCTTAGGCATCTGAGTAGGAGTGAAATAATCAAAGTTTAGAAGTCAATAGATCCAGGAATGCATGATAAGGAGCCAAGAAGATGGAAATTTTCCTAATAATGCCCTGTAGCCTCCCACAGATAAGATAAAGATGTCATCATACCGATCAACGAGACTCTAGTTATACACTTGCTTCTGTACCACGACATCGGTGAACCTAGAGCTCTGATACCAAGCTATCACATCCCAATTTCTCAGGTAATGGTGGAACTTACAACCCCTCCCCCCTAGTAGGTGAACCAATCCTCATAGCCCAAAATGGTTAGTAATGGGCTACTACCTAACTAATATACACAATAAGCAGAAATAAGTAGAAGCAGAATATAAAGTAAAGAAAATGCAGAAGCAACAACCTGAATATATATATACATAAGGAAACTACACCAACCCCAAGACTTGGTATAGATAGTACAGAAGCTTCTAATAGAATACAAGTCCTAAAAGTAACTAAATGGAATATACAAGTATCTCTAAAAGTACAAAGAGTAAGAATGCCAAAAGATGAGATGTGGTCAAGCTCTGATCGTGAGGTGCTCACCCTAGTCTCAAATATCCAAAGCTGCACGAGTCTCCAAGCGATCAATGGCAAAATCTCACACTGATATCTACACTAGAAAGATGCAGAAGTGTAGTACGAGCACCAATTGCTATGCAATGGGTACCAAGTAGGCATTATAGGCCGACTGAGCGCATATAAGATATAAAAACAGTAATACAACAGATAGCAAAGAAGCAGTCATAAAACAATAAAGAGAGCATATGAAAACTAGCACAGATAGAAGTCATCAAAGATTACAACATGCTATGCTAGTCATAAAAGATATATATAACAGAAACACAGGTGAAAGAAGGAAAAATGTACTTGAGTACTTGCAATAACAATATATATAAAGAGAGAGTTTAAGGAGAAGGGCGGTATATATACCGGTAACCTCAAGTTAACAAGGGAAAAAAGGAAATCAGTTAAACATACTCAAGCTAGAAGCAATATACTTAACAAAATCATACTAAAAACCCAACTTCAAGATAAGCATTGACGAAAATCAATCTCACAAGTTCAACCCTAGGATGGAATAACTAAGCCACAAAGAATCGAGATCCACTAATCAACAAGCACTGATAAAGAATAGAATCAAATAACCCACAACCGGTCAGAAGGCCACACAAATAGTGCTTCAATTATATTGGACTCACTAGCCCCTCAATAATGAAGTCCAAATAACCAGGGCCTCAACATGCTAGAAACCACTAATCCATCAATAACCAAAGGCTGTAATAAGCTCTATAGTACAAAAGGAGTAATATAATCTACCTACAGTCCCAATAGCCACCTATACAACCGAGGAACGCATTCATGTGAAAACAAACCCTCATCAAAGGGTGCTCGAAGTGTATATCGGTCTAAATTAGTAGTCAAATCTCAATAACCCCTATAAAGGGTTCTCAGAGTGTATCTGATTCTAAATACGTAGAAAATCATATCTAGCACTACGGCACAGCCGAACCTAGTGTCAATGTGAAAACCAGTGATAAAATAATCACAATATCCTCTTAACTCCAAGAGGTTTCATAAAAGTTAGTACCAAAATTTTTCACTCATTTTACCAAAAAATGGGCCCATGGGGATATGCATAGTTTAGAAAGCTATTTATAGTGGCTCGAAGCCAAATTAGTAGTAAAACATGCAGAAAAATCCTTTGCATGAATGATATGCTCGCAAATAATAGATTAGCCCAAAATGGCTTACAAACATTCATATCAGTCCTGCACAAGGAAAATTGATTCTACAACACAAATATCTAGCCTAAAGTAATATCATGATGCCAAGGACTCATGGACATTTCCAAATATCCCACCGTCTATGGTCTAGAGTCTTATACAAGGCCACACAGGACCATAAGGATAAATATTACAACATTACAATGAATACTACAAACAAAGCATGAAATAAACTGCAATACCCCGTACCTTTCAAAACCTATGTGACTAAGTAAATATTGACGAAGGTATTTGAGCTCGAGATTGTGAAGGGGTACTTTGGCCTAGAATTTGAAATGGTCAAATCTATATAAGTGTTAAGTTAAATTATAAGAATGAGGGTTTTGAAAATGATATAAAACAAGTGAGGTCCAAAATGTAGCCACCAATATTGACCACATTTTTACCCAAGAGGCCCAAAATCAGCCGCAGAACTTAACCCTTTTGAGGCCCAAGCAAAGGGTAATTTTTGCCCAAGTTTGTAGACCCATTTTGGCACAAAAATACTCAATAAAGTCGGACAAAAAGGTCCCTTTATACAGACCTTTTGTTGATCAATATTGATCACAAAAGGCTGGAAAAATTCTCTCTTATCTCCTTTCATTTTGGCAGCCCTTCTCTCTCTTTAGGGTTCTAAGAAGATCAAGATTCATTCAAGCTTAAGGTGAGTTAAACAACTTGTTATCTTGGTATTAATATAATACATATAGCTAGAATATCCTATGGTAAGAAAGACATGAACTATGGCAGCCCCTTTCTTAAGATTTAACACATAGAAATTGTGTAACAATTAAGAGATTTCTTCTTCTCTTGTTGGTGTATGTGTAGGGGTACTTAAGCTTTTCAAGGAATCAATAAAAAGAGGATAAAACACACCTTCAAGTATGGTAAGTACTCTGCCCATAATCATATTTTTGGATTGAAGTTCGGATGGACAATTGTTGTTGAATTGTTGTTAAGAACTCACGAGACGGCGATCGGAAGCCGTGGGTTCAATGTGTTGCTATTGTATTTTGGCATGGTGAGTTTTGTAGGGGCTGTTTGATGTGTTTTGTATTATTGGAGGTAGTAGGTTGGTGTGTGTGTGATGTGTATTGGACAGGGGAGAAAGGTGTGACGATACACCTTTAATTAATGCAAAATACATAAATATGCCCGGGAAATGTTTAACTACTATTTTGGAAAGGTTGTATCAGGTTTAAGAGATAATATTAGCTTCATTATATCCCTGTGTTGTAGATTAACTTAATAAAGGAAATCCCACGTTCTGGTAAGCACAATCTTTGGAAGGAACGAGGTATGTTAAGGCTTCTTTATTCCTTATCGGCATGAATCTAGAAATAGAACTCTAAATCTCCGAAAGACGGAATTTGAGTATTCTCTTGTAAGAGAGATGATTTGGTAACTCAAAAAGTCTTAAGGAACTAAGTTATACAATATGGTGATTCAAGTCGCCTTCTTATAAAAATCTGATTCTTTTTGCACGAAACGTAAGTTATCCTTTTGTCAAGTTTCTTCTTTGTGTTGTGATCCCTAATCAAGCTTTAGAAAGTATACAAGGAAAGTTAGCAAGTCAAATCACCATTTATATATGTTTGGTATGTTGAGTCCAACACCTAGTAAGCCAAGGCTAAATAAGTTATCTAAATGAACCTTCATAAATAACAAGAATAGCTTTGAAGATCAATCTAGTAATACACTTATTATTCGTGGTTTGCGTGTTAGTGTGCACCGAGGTGCTACTGCCATATTGAGGCTATTATATACATAGTGTGCACTGAGGTGCTACTGCCATATTGAGGCCATTATATACATAGTGTGCACCAAATTTCTACTGCCATGTTGAGGCCATTATATACATAGTGTGTGCCGAGGCGCTACTGCCATATTGAGGCTATTATATATAGGGTGCATCGAGATGCTATTGTGGTTCAGTGTGGGTTATAAAGAGTGAGTTGCGGTGTGAGTTAATGCATGTGTTTTATTCTATAAATAATAAAGGATAAAGAGCTTATCGAGACTTACCAATTACAGTTTACAAGTTTCATATTATATCTTGTTCAGATTTACTACTTCCAATTGCTTTTAAGTTTCTACCTTACATGCCAGTACATTATTGTCGTATTGACGTCCCCATTGCCTGGGGGCGCTGCATTCATGCCTGCAGGTCCAGAGAGAAACCCAGATAGACCTCTTCAATAGGAGTTGTAGAGTTCAGCCATTTTGGTAAGCTCCATTCTTCCTGGAGATGACGAGTCAGAGGTCTAGCTTATATTTTGACCAGGTTATGTATATGTACAACTTATGGGTAGTCCAGGTCCCTGTCCTGGATATGAGATATTTTACTTACTCCTAGAGGCTTGTAGACATGTATATGTACATCAGTGTTGGGTATGGCCTTGTCGGCCTTGTTATTAGCTATCTACTATGATAATAGCCTTGTCGGCCTTGAGTTGTTTAACTACTATTGAGCTTTCAGTGTTTCAAATTGTTTTTCTTAGAGATCTTGTCGGTCTCAGACCCCAGCAGGTTCAATAGAGATACACTCTATTTTGGCACCCTCGGCCTTTTGGGGCTCCAGGTGTCGGTCATGCCTCCCATGGTTTGGGGCGTGACAAACTTGGTATCAGAGCACGTCGAATCCCAAGGAGTCTACAAGCCTTGTTTAGTAGAGTCTTGCTTATGGGTGTGTTGTGCACCATACCTATAATCATGAGGCTACGGGACATTTAAGAATTGTTATCCTTCTTTCATTTGCTAGATCATGCAATAGAGCGAGGTCATAAGATGTTTGAAGTCTAATTCATGTTTTTCTATTCCTTGTTTACAGAAATGCCTATGACCAGACAAATGAGTAGCCGACGGGTTGGCACGGATATGGGGGAAGGTACTAGTCATTCCTCGCCTATCCGATTGGATAGATTTGAGGCTCAAAGTGAATAACCGACACCAGAGATCCCAGTTCATCAAGTACCTGATGAGACTAGAGAGGATCCAGTACCCCTGACCCCACCTGCTCCAGTGGCATCTGAGATAGCTAGAGATGAACAAGCACTTGTAGCTCCTCCACCTGAAGCAGAGGACCAGGACATCAGGAGTGCTGTTCGATTATTAACCCAGATGGTAGCCACACAACAACAACAAATTGGGGCATCAGTGAGTGCTAGGTCAGGTGGCTCATAAAGTTCTGGGGCTCGAGAGTTTATCAGCCTAAGTCCTCCTATATTTACAGGCTCTGACCCACGTGAGGATCCTCAGGAGTATATTGATCAGACTTATCGAGTACTTCGAGTCATGCATGCAACAGTAGTGGAGGCAGTGGAGTTTGCATCTTTCAGGTTACGAGATGTGGCCATTTTATGGATCGAGGCTTGGGATCGGTTTAAGGGATCAAATGCACCCCAAGCTGAATGGGAGGAATTTTCAGAGGCCTTCCTAGCTCACTATCTTCCACAGGAGGTTTGAGAGGCCAGACTTGATCAATTTCTAGCCCTTAGGTAGGGCAATATGAATGTTCGACTGTACAGGCTCAAGATTAATTCATTAGCCAGGTACGCCCTCGATATTGTTAGTACGATGCGAGCTAGAGTTCATCGATATATGCATGGCCTTAAGGATGAATTGATTAGGGGATTAACAATAGCAGCCACACAAGAGGATATGAATATTTCTAAGGTACATGCTATTGCTCAGACTGCAGAGGATCTTGAAGTACAAATTGGAGATAACCGGAGCCGAGAAAGGGATCAGAATAAGAGGACTAGATCTACTGGGTCCTATGTAGAGCCACGAGGTAATGTTAGGCCACATTTTAATAGGCGATCACCCCACCCTACTAGTGGTTCCCCATATCAGTTGCAAAGGAAGAGGTATGATCATTTTTCTTAGACTGGACCAGGCCACAATTCAGGTGCATCCAGTTTTTATCTCCAGGGATATTAAGGTCAGATGAGGCCACCTTTTCCACCTTGTGTTCAGTGCGGTAGGAAGCATCCTGGGATATGTCGCCTAGGTTCAGATACTTGTTATTCATGTGGGCATCCTGGTCACTTTATGCGAGACTCTCCGAGTAGAGGTAGGGGTGAGATGTCCCAGCCTACAGGGTCGATGGCAGCTTCTTCATCTACTATTCATCCCCCTAGGAAAGGCTAACAGGCTATACCAGGTCATGGTAGAGTTACAGGAAGAGGAGGAGCATCCAGTTCAGGCAGTGGTCAGAATCGCACTTATGCTCTAGCCGGTCGCCAGGACTTGGAATCGTCAACTGATGTTGTTACAGGTACATTGACTATTTTTACTCATGCTTTTTACGCACTTATAGATCCTGGATCTACTCTTTCATATGTTACCCCGCTCGTTGCTGGTAAGTTGGGGGCAGCCCCTGAGTTATTGCCTAGACCCTTTGTTGTATCTACGTCGGTTGGTGAATATATTATAGCTAGACAAGTTTATCGAGATTGTGCAGTGTGGATTTATGACCGCCTTACTTCAGCTTATCTAATCGAATTAGATATGATTGACTTCGATGTAATTATGGGAATGGACTGGTTAGCTGCATGTTATGCTAATATCGATTGTAGAAATAAGGTTGTCAAATTCCATTTTTCGGAAGAGACAATCCTAGAGTGGAAAGGTAATGCTGCCACGCCAAGGGGTAGGTTAATTTCCTACCTTAAGGCCCAGAAAATGATTACTGAAGGCTATATTTATCATTTAGTCCAAGTAAGAAGCACAGAGGATGGACCAGCGACTCTTCAATCGGTTCCCGTGGTGAGTCAGTTCCTAGATGTATTCCCGGATGAGCTTCCAGGAATCCCTCCAGAAAGGGAAATTGAGTTTTCCATTGACCTACTCCCAGATACTCAGCCAATATCAATTACCCCATACAGGATGGCTCCTGCAGAATTAAGAGAGTTAAAGGAATAGTTAAAGGATCTACTCGAAAAAGGTTTTATTATGCCTAGTACATCGCCATGGGGAGCACCTGTTTTGTTTGTTCGTAAGAAGTATGGGTCCTTGAGAATGTGTATCGATTACCGTCAACTGAACAAAGTTACAATCAAGAATAAGTATCCGCTTCCAAGGATTGATGACCTTTTTGATCAGTTGCAAGGCGCAAAATGTTTTTCAAAGATTGACTTGCGGTCGGGGTACCACCAGTTACGTGTTAAAGGGGTAGATGTTCCCAAAACAGCCTTTAGAACAAGGTATGGTCACTTTGAATTTCTAGTAATGTCTTTTGGGCTTACTAATGCCCCAGCAGCTTTTATGGACCTAATGAATCGGGTCTTCAAGCCATTCTTAGATGTATTCGTGATCGTATTTATTGACGATATCCTGATTTACTCGCGGTCCAAAGCCGAACATGCTGATCATTTACGTGTAGTATTGCAAACACTTCAGAATCATAAATTATATGCGAAGTTCTCCAAATGTGAGTTTTGGTTTACTTCAGTGGATTTTCTTGGCCATATAATTACATACGAAGGTATTAGAGTTGACGGCCAAAAGATTGAAGTAGTAAAGAATTGGCCGAGGCCCTTGAATGCTACAGAGATCCGTAGTTTTTTGGGCTTAGCATGTTATTACCGGAGGTTTATGGAAGGATTTTTTTCTATATCTGCACCATTGACAAAGTAGACTCATAAAGCTGCCAAGTTCCAGTGATCTGATGCATTTGAGTAGAGTTTTCAAGAGTTGAAGGACAGACTTACTTCAGCACCTGTCTTAACTCTGCCAGAGGGCACGGAAGGTTATGTTGTTTATTGTGATGCTTCAAGGATTGGGTTGGGCTGCATTTTAATGCAACATGGTAAAGTTATTGACTATGCCTCGAGACAACTAAGAAAGCACGAACAAAATTACCCTACTCACGATCTTGAATTAGCAGTAGTTATATTTGCCTTGAAAATTTGGCTCCATTACTTGTTTGGAGTCCATGTAGACGTGTTTACGGACCACAAAAGTATAGTATTTATTCAAATAGAAGAATTTAAACCTAAGGCAAAGAAGGTGGCTAGAGTGACTAAAGGATTATGACGTAGATATTTTGTACCATCCAGGGAAGGCCAATGTAGTGGCCGATGCACTTAGCCGCAAATCCATGGGAAGCTTGAGCCACGTGGAAAATAGAAAGATTGAGATGACAAGAGAACTACATCAGTTAGCTAATTTGCAGGTTTGACTACTAGACCAAAGTAATGGGGGAGTTGTTATTCATAGCACAACGAAATCCTCACTTATGATAGAGGTAAAGGCACGACAATATGATGATCCAGAATTAGTAAGATTGAGGGAGGAAATTCCACAACAGAAGCAACCACTAATAGAGCTGAAGGAAGATGGGGTTCTGAGATATCAAGGTCGTCTATGTGTACCTAATGTCGGAGAGCTTCGGGAGAAAGTTTTGGCAGAAGTTCACTATTCCCGCTATTCAATCCATCCCGGAGCGACGAAGATATATCATGATCTTTGACAGATTTATTGGTAGAATAATATGAAGAGAAATATTGCAGAGTTTGTAGCCCAATGCCCGAATTGTCAACAAGTAAAAAGTGAACACCAGAGACCCGGAGGTCTAACTCAAAGTATAGTGATACCTACCTGGAAATGGGAGTTGATCAACATGGACTTTATTATAGGCTTACCCCGTACTTATCGAAAGTATGATTCCATATGGGTGATTGTAGATAGACTTACAAAATCAGCTCACTTTTTGCCAGTCAGGACAACTTATACTGCTGAAGATTATGCCAAGTTGTATATTAGTGAAATAGTTCGACTTCATGGTGTCCCAATTTCCATTATTTTTGATAGGGGTGCTCAGTTTACAACAAATTTCTCGAGGTCTTTCCAGAGAGGCTTAGGTACTCAAATAAGTCTTAGTACAGCTTTTCATCCACAGAAAGATGGACAAGCTGAACACACTATTCTAACACTCAAAGATATGCTAAGAGCTTGTGTACTAGATTTTAAAGGGAGTTGGGATAACCATTTCCCACTAATTGAGTTTTCCTATAATAATAGCTTCCATGCAAGCATTCAAATGGCTCCTTATGAGGCTTTATACGGACGAAAGTGTAGATCACTGATTGGATGGTTTGAAATTGGAGAAGCAGGATTATTAGGGCCAGACCTAGTTAATCAGGCAATAGAGAAGGTGAAGCTAATCCGAGAAAGATTACTAACAGCCCAGAGTAGGCATAAATCATATGCAAATGTGCAAAGTCGGGATTTGGAATTTAATATTAGTGATTGGGTTTTCCTAAGGTTTCACCCATGAAAGGCGTTATGCGATTTGGTAAAAAGGGAAAGCTTAGTCCAAGATATATTGGACCATACAGGATCATTCGGAGGGTAGGAAAAGTGGCATATGAGCTAGATTTACCCACATAATTGGAGACAGTCCATCCTGTATTTCATGTATCGATGCTACGAAGGTGCATAGGAGATCCATCACGTATTATGCCTATCAAAGATGTTCAACTTTCTGAAGACTTATCCTATAAGAAAGTACCAATTTCTATCCTAGATCGTCAAGTTAGGAACCTCAGAACCAAAGAAGTAGCCTCAGTAAAGGTGTTATGGGGAAATAATAATATCGAGGAAATGACGTGGGAAGCCGAGGAAGAAATGAGGAAAAAGCATCCTCAATTATTTATGACTTGAAGATAGTATAGAGGTAAGTCATATTCTTATGTTCTTGATACTCTTCCTACTATTTAATATGATCAGGTTTGAACATGTGAAAATGATTACATTTAATTGTATATAGTTGTATCGCCCTGTGAGGCATCGTGCTGGACTTTTGCTGAGTTTCAGGTTTTTGGATAGTCCCAATTATAAAGGAAACTCTGCCAAAATTTCAAAAAATTCCTAAGGGACTAGAGCTCTGTATGCATTACCCTCATTCGAGGACGAATGATTCTAAGGGGGGAAGGATGTAACACCCCGTACCTTTCAAAACCTATGTGACTAAGTAAATATCGACGAAGGTATTTGAGCTCGATATTGTGAAGGGGTACTTTGGCCTAGAATTTGAAATGCTCAAATGTATATAAGTGTTAAGTTAAATTATAAGGATGAGGGTTTTGAAAATGATATAAAACAAGTGAGGTACTTGCTCGACTTATCTAAGCTCTTAGGTGACAAGTAGGTGCATCACCTACCTACGCTAACGAACTAAGTTCCGAGGGCCGATTACGGGCAGCAACACCATGGATTATTAGACCTAATGGTAGCCCAAATGAAGATTAAATTTGTCCCATCAAAGAACAACCAAATCTGGCCCAAACAACTACAAAAGGTAGCCACCAATATTGACCACTTTTTGACCCAAGAGAGGCCCAAAATCAGCCACAAAACTTAACCTTTTTGAGGCCCAAGCAAAGGGTAATTTTCGCCCAAGTTTCTTGACCCATTTTGGCCCAAATATACTCAAAAAATTCGGCCAAAAAGGCCCCTTTATATAGACCTTTTGTTGATCAATACTGATCACAAAAAGCTGGAAAAATTCTCTCTTATCTCCTTTCCTTTTGGCAACCCTTCTCTCTCTTTAGGGTTCTAAGAAGATCAAGATTCATTAAAGCTTAAGGTGAGTTAAACAACTTTTTATCTTGGTATTAATATACTACATATACCTAGAATATCCTATGGTAAGAAAGACATGAACTATGGCAGCCCCTTTCTTAAGATTTAACACATAGAAATTGTGTAACAATTAAGAGATTTCTTCTTCTCTTGTTGGTGTATGTGTAGGGGTAATTAAGCTTTTAAAGGCATCAATAAAAAGAGGATAAAACACACCTTCAAGTGTGTTAAGTACTCTGCCCATAATCATATTTTTGGATTGAAGTTTGGATGGACAATTGTTGTTTAATTGTTGATAAGAATTCACGGGACGACGATCGGAAGCCGTGGGTTCAATGTGTTGCTATTGTATTTCGGCATGGTAAGTTGTGTAGGGGCTGTTTGATGTGTTTTGTATTGTTGGAGGAAGTAGGTTGGTGTGTGTGTGATGTGTATTGGACAGGGGAGAAAGGTGTGACGATACACCTTTAATTAATGCAAAATACGTAAATCTGCCCGGGAAATGTTTAGCTACTATTTTGGAAAGGTTGCATCAGGTTTAAGAGCTAATATTACCTTCATTATACCCTTGTGTTGTATATTAACTTAATAAAGGAAATCCCAAGTTCTGGTAAGCACAATCTTCGGAAGGAACGAGATATGTTAAGGCTTCTTTATTCCTTATCGGCATGAATCTAGAAATAGAACTCTAAATCTCCAAAAGAAGGAATTTGAGTATTCTGTTGTAAGAGAGCTGATTTGGTAACTCAAAAAGTCTTAAGGAACTAAGTTATACATTATGGTGATTCAAGTCGCCTTCTTATGAAAATCTTATTCATTTTGCACGAAACGTAAGTGATCCTTTTGTCAAGTTTCTTGGTTGTATTGTGATCCCTAATCAAGCTTTAGAAAGTTTTAGCAAGTTAAATGTATGTTGAGTCCAACACCTAGTAAGCCAAGGCTAAAGAAGTTATCTGAATGAACCTTCATAAATAACAAGAATAGCTTTGAAGATCAATCTAGTAATACACTTATTATGCGTGGTTTGCGTGTCAGTGTGCACCGAGGTGCTACTACCATATTGAGGCTATTATATACATAGTCTGCATCGAGGTGCTACTGCCATATTGAGGCCATTATATACATAGTGTGCACCGAGGTACTACTTCCATATTGTGTCCATTATATACATAGTGTGCGTCGAGGCGCTACTGCCATATTGAGGCTATTATATATAGGGTGCACCGAGGCGCTATTGTGGTTCAGTGTGGGTTATAAAGAGTGAGTTGAGGTGTGAGTTAATGCATGTGTTGTATTCTAAAAATAATAAAGGAGAAAGAGCTTAATGAGTCTTACCAATTACAGTTTACAAGTTTCATATTATATCTTGTTCAGATTTACTACTTTCGACACGCTTTTATGTTTCTACCTTACATGCCAGTACATTATTATCATACTGACGTCCCCATTGCCTGGGGGTGCTGCATTCATGCCTGCAGGTCCAGACAGAACCCATATAGACCTCTTCAGTAGGAGTTGCAGAGTTCAGCCATTTTGGTAAGCTCCATTCTTCCTGGAGCTGATGAGTCAGAGGTCTAGCTTATATTTTGACCAGGTTATGTATATGTACAAGTTATGGGTTGTCCAGGGCCGTGTCCTATATATGACATATTTTACTTACTTCTAGAGGCTTGTAGACATGTATATGTACATCAGTGTTGGGTATGGCCTTGTCGGCCTTGTTATTAGCTATCTACTATGATAATAGCCTTGTCGGCCTTGAGTTGTTTACCTACTATTGAGCTTTCAATGTTTCAAATTGTTATTCTTAGAGACCTTGTCGGTCTCAGACCCCCAACAGGTTCAATAGAGATACACTCTATTTTGGCACCCTCGGCCTTTTAGGGCTCCGAGTGTCGGTCATGCCTCCCATGGTAACAACCCAAGGATGCTAATTAATACAGTTATAGCCTATATACGCAGAGTCTAGGTAGGAAAAACCATAACCTACCTGTTGTCCGATGACTAGCTACAGGAACAATATCGCCCAAGCTTGAACTGCTTCGAGAAGACCCAATTAATGAAAATACTATCAACACAATAATCTACGCATCATTACAAAACCAACGATACCCATAATTCTAGAAATATAACTGGGTCAAAATCTGGGTAATAAGCGGGACCATAGGCCCTACAACCTGAACCCAGAAATGAAAAACACCCATGTTCCCCACATTCCCGGGAGAACATGCTCAAAATTTGAGCGAAAATGGACCATTATAAAGGGTCAAAACATCCCCCCAAGAATCAAGAATTACAAATAGGATTAATGGAGGAAAACGGAAATTAAAGAGAGAAGTTACAGAATTTAGAAGTCAACAATCGAACAAGGATCAATAATATACATTCCCCCAAGCTGTTGGGTTGATCAAAGGAATTCAATGATGGTTTTAGGATCTATTTCCATGGAGAAAATGAGTTTGTAATATGGAAAATGAGGAGAAAACAATAGGTTGCCAGCCTTAAAAAATAGACCCGCACAAGCGCAAGTGCGCCCAAGACAGCGCAGGTGCACTGGTGCAATGTCACCCAGGCAGGTGCAGGTGCACTGGTGAAATGGCACCCAGGCAGGAGCAGGTGTGCTGGTGAAATGTGATAACACTAAAAGTACCACTCCAATTAAGAAGCGTAAGCGATCGTTGTCAAATATAGAACCCAACAAAGGTTGGGGTCGATCCCACAGAGAATATGGTGAAAGTTAAGTCTTTAGTGAATTAGTTGACTAATGGTCAATAGTTTCTGATAAATAAAGAGGGGGTTTTGTGTGATCAACTTGTGAACCAAAAACAAACAATAATGTATGAGAAATAATCAGTAGGAGAATGAACTAGGGAAGTGTTTACCATGGCGTTGGTAACGATGTCGATTCTAAGCTTCACCGGGTTCTGTCTATATGCGTATCACGATGTGATTGAATATCATCTAAACGTTTCTCAACCAAATAGACGAATTTACTTCTCAATTCTCTCGAACTTGAAAAGGTGTGCTTTTATATTTCAATCCTAAACATCAAGTAGATTAATCTAGTTACAACATTAATCATAAGACGAGAGTTGGTAGTCTCGAATCCTCGTCGTTAATCAAGTTTCCCAGTTTTAATCTCTTTACTCAAGCAAATTAAACCTAGGCATGTTCTAATGTTTTCAACCACTAGAAAACGTTAAGCATGAATGATTAACAACGTGACAATCATATATATTGAACCCGTCGCTACTCGGAATCTATATCGCTACTTTAGCCATGGCTCCCACAACCCTAGTTGTGGGAGTTTAGTTAATCATTCTAGAAGAAGAAGAGAAGAAAGTCATATTCATAATAAGGAGAATAGATTCTTACAAAATAATGAAAACAATCTTCAAATATCCAAGAACAAGAAAAACCAAGATCCCAAGAACAAATCAAGAACACGAATTCAAGAACAAGAAAACGTGTTTGTTGCTCTCAAAACCGACTAAAAACTCTTCTAAAACTATTGGGTGAACAACATGTAAAATAAACCTAACATAGGGTATTTATATGAGTCCAGGAATTAAACCCAAAAGCGTTCGGATTCCGCGTAGCAGACTGCCTAGGTGTGACGGCCAGGCTGACGGACCGTCACTAGCTTGACGGACCGTCGCTGGAACCGTCACCCTTAGGCAGTGGACTGCCTCCACTTGACGGTCACATGTGACAGACCGTCACATGTGTGAGGGACCGTCACTCAGGCCGTCACTCTTATCCAGAATGTCGTTTTGCTCGTATTTCCTTCCGTTTCCATGTTTGTCCCTATTTCCTGAAAATACAACATAAAAACATCAAAAACGACAACGGTTGCTTGAAAACGTACGATTGTTCTTAGTTTAAAGGACTCAAAAGTGCCGTAAAATGGCGGCACATCACAATGGTACCAATGCAGGCGCAGGTGTGCCCCAACAACAACAACAACATGCCAAGGCAGATTTTTCAAGAGGTGGGCCCCCGTTAATGCATCTGGGGTCTCCCGAACATAAATGAGCTAGCTATTTAACTAGAAACGACATTCTGGATCCAATGGAATTGATGAAAATCCTATAGGAGGTTAATTTAAAAAAAAGTGGGCCCCATATCCAAAATCAACTTTTAGACCAACTATTCCCAAAATGGAACTTAAGGGCCGAAATAAAGTCTGTAAGCCTCGGGACAGAACCAATGGTCCTTCTAGCCTAAACATTACATTCTGGAGCTAACAGTGATGGAAAAATCATTTGAGGCCGTCTTCTCTGAATGTTGACCAAAGTCAACCAAACAAGCCCAACTGGCCAAAAAACACAGAACGAGAGAGAATTCTAAACTGAAAAGCTCCCAGATCCTGGCCAAAGGTATATCTAAACCAAAGTTCACGCTCTGGAGCAAGCGGAACTATCAAAATTTGATTCTAAGCATGATTACCAAGAATGTTGACCAAAGTCAATGACTTCCTAATTTAAAGCACTAAAACAAGGAAATAATCATAAAGACCAAATAAATGGCTCAGGCACCAAACTATCGATCCCAGCAAGCCAAAAATGACTTGGGGTAGCTACAGTCTATCTCTAGTAGTACACAGAAGGAAAAAATGCATAAATGACCGGAAGAGTTATTACAATTAGAGTTCATCTTTGAGGTTAGGAGGTTATAAGTTTCTTTTTGTTGTATATCTTGCATAATGATCGGGGAGTATACTTCATGTTTTGAGTTGTTACATTGCCTAATTGTTTGTACCAATCGAAGTGGTGGTATTCCTAGTTTGATTTTTTGAGATGAGCTTTAATGCTTGCTCGAAGACGAGCAAAAGTCTAAGTGTTGGGTGGTGATGTGAGGCCAAAAGTACATATATTTAATTATTATTTAACTTATATTTAGTCTTTTCATTATAATTCTTGAGCATTGATTTTATAAATTATTCTTATGTTGGGTATTTTTATTTATTTGATTAAAACAGTGCGAAGATGAAGAAATCTGAAGAAGAAACATATTTAAAATGAGAAATCATATAAGGAAATCAAGCAAACAGCTTAATGAAAGAAAGTTATTATAATATAATAAATATGCAACAATTCAAATTGAATTGAATTTCAATTCAATTCACTGATGAGTTGTACACATGTAATCCATTGAAAATAATATACAAAATTCAAGGCTGCCCACACGATAACCAATACACTTAGGTTTTGGTTTTCCAATTCATTTTGGACTCAGTTATTTTATTTGAGGCTTTTTCCTACATCTAAAATAGTCCTATAAGAATATTCTTTCCATAACTGTTGACCTAAGAAGAGCTAGGAGCCGCCGGGGAGGCAGGGAAATTTTGGTTTATTCTTTTTCTCTCCTTTATTATTTATTTTTACGTTTTCCTTTGGATGACTTGTTGTAATTGCCCCGTGCCTATGTGGAGTTAAACTTCTCATTCTAGGATTATTGTAGTTTCATAATTGTTGTAGTAGACTCTTTATTTGATTAACACGATTATCATATTAGTTGTTCTTATATTCTTGTGCTTACTATTTTAATGCTTAGCTACCATTAAAATAAATCTATATTGTCTTTGTGAACCGGAAGAAGAATCATTGGGATAGAATGAAGAATAATAGGAGAAAGATCTCTCTTTTGTAACATAAAGAGTAGATTTGCGGCTAGGATAGAAATATACCTAGAATGCCTTGCTTGGTTATGAAATGGAAAGACATATAAATACGTTAAGAATAGAATATCACATTCCCACTCAATAATGTAGTTGTGAGTCTATTCTGGATAGATGATTAGAGGCTCAGAAGACCATAATCGTGTAATTAACCCCGTAAATCAATAATTAGATAAACAAACAAATCAATGAAATTGCTCATTCAATATGATTTTTAGCGAATCCATAATCCTAGATCAATTTAGTCACATTGATTTTATGAAAAACTGCTCTTTATTAGGTTAATTGTTCATTAGTTAACTTTATCTTTTTATTTTTAGATTAGTTTATCATAAATTCATCTTTTGATTTTTACGCTTCAATATCTAATTAGCATCAGTTTAACTTAGTAAATAACTAATCGACAAGTCTCTGTGGGTTTGATATCTGGACTCTCAATCCTAAATTACTTGTAAGATCGCATACACTTGCGTGTGCATTTGGATGCAACACCAACCTTTACTTCTATCATGCCATCTGTCGAGTTTAAGAGTCGTGCCTCTTACAAACCACCGCCACCCTTTAAAACTTATATTCCTCGTCAAGAAAAGTCTTCATCTAATACATATGTAATGATATGTTCAGTTGTTATTAAAAGGCACCCCGTTGCAGGTTACGAGAACTGCCTAAATATGCTCTCAAATTAATTTAGGGTGACACGACAAAAAAAATTAGAATCTGAAATTTTGCTCGGGCTGATGTCATCTATCTATAGCGAGAATTTTCTCGCTATACCACTGCTGCAATAGCTTAATCCCTCAGGTATGGTGTTTTGATGGATAAAACATATTAACCATGCTGATGGGGGTTAGAATTTATTGTTATGAATAATGTGGACCATGTACTTGATTATTTATGTTTAAATTGTAATTGTTAATTGTAACACCCCAGAATTCGAACAAGCTTTTAAACTTAGAAACTATGCAAAATTCTGAGCTTCCAAGAACCACGAGCCCAAACCATAAGCCGTAGATAAAATCACGAGTCATGGAAATGACTCATGAAACTAGTCCTGTAGGCCATTCTCAGGTCTGAGAACCACGAGGGAGATTTATGGTTTGTGGATTGTTCCAAGACTTGTGAAATCAACTCATGGAACTCAGACTGAGGGCAATCATTTTTTCCTTGGAACCACGAGTGGATTCTATGAACCATAGATGGTTCTACAGACCGTACTGTTAGTTTGTGGAACCAAACTCTGCAGCTGATAATTTAGGCTAGGAATCACGAGAAGGAACTGTGAGTCGTGGTTCAGTCTGTGACTCATGGATTGCATCATGAAACCTGAAGATGAAATTTTTAACATTTTTTCTGAATTAAATCTCTTGGTTATTTTAGTAATTACCCATCCTTTTAACTCCTAAGTGAGGTTGTTTTGGACTCTTTGGTAGGGTTTTATCCCTAATTAGCCTAAGTTCTCTCCCCAACTCTCATTCATCTTCTAAAAGAGGAAAAAGTCTCCTTCCTATCAAGTTCTAAGATCCAAGCTAAGGGTTCATCTTCAAGCCTCCATTCTTCTCATCCTAGGTTAAAAAAGCTTCAATCCAGGTATGTGGGTATTCAATAAAGGATTCTTTCATCTTATTCCCAAAACCACTAATTTTTATATGGATTTCCATGAAAGTCAAATTAGGGTTCTTACCCAATTCTCATGGGCTTTTCTATAAATTGTTTTCTCATGATTCTACCATAAAATCTAACTCTAAATTGCATGAGTTTTTATGGGTTTTTGCAAGTGAAATCCTACTTCATGAATTGAAGGCTTAGTCTAGCTAATTTTGCATGCATGGATTGATTTAAGTAAATTAGTATATGTTATAGTATGACCTCATGAATTTCAAGAAATTGCATGCCTAGTTCCTATGTTTTATGAAAATGCATGTGATAATAAAATTGAACTAGTTCTATGCAATTTTTTAAGTTATGAATTATTATGCAAGAACAGATACCCAATGTACCATCAATTCTCATGAATCATTTTCTAAAAATAAGGTTTGTGAGTAGTATGAAGATCCGAGTTATGAATATCTTATGAACAAGATTTGACATCTGGATATGTCACATGTATGTTAGTCTCGTGTTATATTTTGGGAGTAGTATTTAGCACGATGCGATGAGGGTTCCAGATAACCCAAATGAAAAACTATTTTGCCGTCGTAGGTTTCCCTTTGTGGCTTATAACGCGATCTTTGTGAAATGGTTCTAACCTTGGCCGATTAGGACAACCTTTTTCGGTGTGGGTGCATGACACTGGACTCCATGTAGCTCATCATAGTTTATGTAGGTTAAAAAAAACTTCCGTACGACTATTTTCAAGCTATGAAGTTATATGATATTCAACTTTGAAACTTGCCTTCTATTTCATGCCTTAAGCTTAAATATTGATATTTACTCATGCTTTCTCTTAATATGCATGAACTCAAATTTAAGCATGTTTTTACCATGTTATTGTATAAACTCACATACTCGGTACATCCTATAGTACTGATGCATATTTTGTGATGCATCTTATTATGATGCAAATTCAGGTTTCCTCTTCCAGGCTCGTGGCTAGAGACTGTCGGCTATCTAGTGTTTATTGGTGAGTCCTCATATTTCGAGGACTAGTATGATTCCTACTTAGTAGGCCCTTTTATTTCAGCACTCGGATTTAGTTGGGGTCTTGTCCCAGTAACTCATTATGTCTTATGTAGAGGCTTTTTAGACATAGCTGGATATTCGTGTTTCATGTTTCGAATTTGATACTCCTAGACCTTTATCTTATATAGTGTTTATTTACCTACATATATTGGTTCTGCTTCCACTATGATTTAGTGTGTTGCTTTAGTTATGCTATGACCAATGGTTAACTTGGAACCACTTGTGGTCCCGGGTCCCATGTTACATCTAGGGGGTAGCCTCAGAGCGTGACAAATATGGTATCAGAGCTAGGTTCAAGAGTCCTAGGGTGTCTAAAAGCCACATAAAGTAGAGTCTCCTTCATGGGTGTGAAACATACCACACTTATGAGAGGGAAGCTACGAGATGTTTTAGGAAAAACTTGATTTCTTTCAAGATCAATATCGTGCATTAGAGTTTAACTATATTACTCCTCTAATTCAATCCTTATGCATTTCGGATTATTCCTCCTCGTCATGCGGGCTAATTCCTAAAATGGTAATCCTCCAGTTCCATACCACGAGGTCACTAATGCAAAGTTCAGGACCGCCATTCAGATGTTAGCTCATGCAATGGCCAACCAGGTCAATCCCCCAGCACCTATTCCTACTAACCCCAAGGTGGGGCAGTTGTAGTCAAAGTTTGAGACATAAACTGACTTGAGTTCTTGGGTTTGATGGTTGGTGAAGATCTATAAAATTTTATGGATGAGGTGAAGAAGATCTTGGAGGTGATGCAAGTTGATGGTGTGGATATTGTTGAGCTAGCTTCCTACCAGCTCAAGGATGTGGCTCATATTTGGTATACTCAGTGGAAGGATACTAGGGCTAGAGATGTGGTTCCTATGACTTGGGAGTGCATTGAGAGAGTGTTTCTTGATCGATTCTTCCCTAGGGAGTTGAGAGAGGCTAAGGCCAAAGATTTCATGAATTTGAGGCAAGGATCTATGTTGGTTCAGGAATATGGATTGAGGTTCACCCAACTTTCTCTATATGCTCCTTCTATGGTGGCTGATATGAGGGATTGAATGAGCAAGTTCATTTATGGGGTGTCAGACTTGGTGAAAAAGGAGTGCAAGTCTGCTATACTTTTGGAGGACATGGATATATCTAGTCTTATCACCAATTCCTATCACATCAAGGGAGATAAGTTAAATGAAATTTCAAGGGAGAACAAGAGGTCTAAATTAGAGGCTTTGGGTTTTAGCCATCAGAAGTTCAGAGGTAGACACTGTTCTTCATTTCAGAAGAGGTCTTAAGGACCCATGGATTCTTCTGCTAGTGCTCCTATTCAATCCCCCCCAACCTAGGAATGATCAGTCAGGTAGAGTATCGGGTTCGCAATCTAAAAGGAGTATTGCAAAGGGGCCTTCCTACCCTATTTACAACAAATATGGGAAAAATCACCCGGGAGAGTGTTGTTATGGCACAAGTGGATGCTTTGGGTGTGGAAAGGTTGGAAACATGATTAAGGATTTCCCTTCAGCCAAGAAGGGACATGGACTTGTCAACACTCAGTCTACTCCAGCAGCCCCAGCAGGTTGTCAGGTTCAGTAGGGTAATGCTTCTGGTTCAGGTGGTGGTGAGCGCCAGAACTATCTCTATGTTATGTCATCTCACCAGGATCAGAAGAGTTCCCCAGATGGTTTCACTAGTATATTGAAAATCTTCTCTTTTGATGTTGATACTTTACTAGACCCCGGAGCCTCCTTGTCTTTTGTTACCCCCTATGTTGCTTGCAAATCCGAAGTTAGTATTGAAAAACTCTTAGAACCCTTTTGTGTTTCCACTCCTGTTGGTGAGTCTAGCCTAACCAAGAGAATAAATAGGAATTTCTCTATCTCAGTCCTTTATAGAGTCACTTCAGCCTATCTAGTAGAGTTGGAGATGTCTAATTTTGATGTTATTCTTGGTATGGATTGGTTGTATGAATATTCTATCTCAGTTGATTTTTGTACCCAAGTAGTCAGCTTCAAGATTCCAAATGAGCCTGTCTTAGAGTGACAGAGTAGTCCTCCATCTTCAAAGGGTCATTTCATATCGTATCTCAAGTCTAGGAAGATGATTTCTAAGGGCTATGTCTATCACGCAGTTGGGGTTATGGACATGGAGTCTAAAACCCCATCTCTCTAGTTAGTCCCTTTTGTAAATTAGTTTTATGAAGTATTTTCTGAGGATTTGCCCAGAGTCTCTTTCGAGCGAGAGATTGACTTTTGGGATAGATCTTCTCCCAGATACGCATCCTAAATCTATTCCTCCTTACATAATGGCTCCAACAGAGCTTAAAGAATTGAAAGATCAGTTTAATTACCTTCTTGATAAGGGTTTTATTCGATATAATATCTCTCCATGGGGTGCTCTAGTCCTATTCATGTGTAAGAAAGATGGTTCCCTAAGAATGTGTATTGACTACCATCAGTTGAACAAGGTCACAATCAAGAATAAGTACCCCATTCCTAGGATTGACGAGTTGTTTGATGAGCTTCAGGGTGCCAGTTATTTCTCTAAGATAAACCTTAGATTCGGTTATCATCAGCTCCGTGTTCGAGAGTGTGTCATTCCAAAGATAGCCTTCAGAACTCAATATCGTCATTATGAATTTTTGGTTATGTATTTTGGACTAACTAATGCTCATGCAGCCTTTATGGACTTGATAAACCATGTCTTTAAATATTATTTGGATATGTTTGTGATTTTCTTCATTGATGATATCCTTATCTACTCTCGGAGTGTGAATGAGCATGCAGAACATTTGATAGTTGTGTTGCAAACTCTCAAGGATCGTTAGTTATTTGCTAAGTTCAGCAAGTATGAATTCTGGATGCAGTCTGTTGTTTTTCTAGGTCATATTATGAATAGAGATGGTATTCGAGTTAATTCACAAAAAATGGTGGCAGTGAAGAACTTGCCTAGACCCACTACCCCATCTGATATTAGAAGCTTTTTGGGTTTGGCTAGTTACTACAGGAGGTTTGTGGAAGGGTTTTATTCCATAGCTGCCCCATTGACCAAGTTGATGCAGAAGAAAGTGAAATTTCAGTGGTCTAATATGTGTGAGAAGAACTTTCAGGAATTGAAGACTAGGTTGACCACTGTCCCAATTTTGGCTATACATGAGGGCTTAGATAGCTTTGTTGTGTATTGTGATGATTTTAGGATTGGTTTGGGATGTGTTTTGATGTAGCGTTATAAGCTGGTGATTTCTTATGCTTCCAGACAACTTAATATTCATGAGAGGAATTGCACGACTCATGATCTTAAGTTAGCGGCGGTGGTTTTTGCCTTAAAGATTTGGAGACACTACTTGTATGGTGTCCACGTTGACGTGATTACGTCCTATAAGAGCCTTCAGTAAGTGTTCACTCTAAAGAAATTGAATCTCCATCAAAGGAGATGGCTTGAGCTTCTTAAAGATTATGATATGAGTGTGCTTTACCATCTGAGTAAGGCCAATATAGTGGCTGATGCACTTAGCCAGTTGTCTATGTGTAGTGTGTCTTCAGTTGAGGACAAAAAGAAAGAGTTGGCCAAGGATGTTCATAGGCTTTCTCGATTGGGTGTTCGCCTTACATATTCAGCAGATGATGGTGTTATTGTTCAGAAAGGGTCTGAATCATATTAGGTAGTTGAGGTGAAGGAGAAACAAGAGAGTGATCTTATTTTGAATCAATTGAAGGGTGGAGTCCACCAGCATAGGGTAGAGGTTTTCTCCTAAAGGGGAGATGGTGTACTTTGATATCAGGGGTGATTGTGTGTTCCATATATGGATGGTTTGAGACTATGGATTTTGAGTGAGGATGACAATTCCAAGTATTCTATTTATCCCGGTGCCACCAAGATGTACCATGACCTACGGGAAGTCTATTAGTGGAATGGCATGAAGAGGGACATAGTAGATTTTTTGGTTAAGTGTCCCAACTATCAACAAGTGAAGGTAGAACATCAAGGACTGGGTAGCATAACTCAGGATATTGATCTTCCTACTTAGATGTGGGAAGCGATCAATATGGACTTCATTATAGGCTTACCTCGTACTCGTAGGTAGCATGATTCTATTTGGGTGATTGTTGACAGGATGACTAAGTCATCCCACTTCTTGGCTGTCAAGACTGCAGACTCAGCACATGATTATGCCAGACTCTACATCCACGAGATAGTCCAATTACATGGGGTTCTATTATCTATCATCTTAGCTAGAGGTACTCAGTTCACATCCCAGTTTTGGGGATCATTTAAGAGAGGTCTTGGTACTCAGGTAAAATTTAGCATAACTTTTCACCCACATATGGATGGAAGACCGAGCGTACTATTCAGACCTTGGAGGATATATTGAGATCTTGCGTGATTGATTTCAAAGTTAATTGGGATGATCACTTACCTCTCATCAAGTTTTCCTACAACAAAAGCTTTCACTTTAGCATCTAGATGGCTCTTTATTAAGCACTTTATGGTCGGAGGTGTAGATCTCCTATTGGTTGGTTTGAGGTAGATGAAGCATCTTTGATTGGTCCAGATTCGGTTCATGAGACTACGGAGAAAGTTCAGGGTCGACAAAAATCATATACAGATATGAGAAGAAAAGAATTGGAGTTTGAGGTTGATGATTGGGTTTTTCTAAAGGTGTCACCCATGGAAGGTTTGATGAGGTTGGTAAGAAAGAGAAACTTAGTCCCTGCTATATAGGTCCCTATAGGATTCATAGGAAAGTTGGTAGTGTTGCTTATAAGTTAGAGGTGCCAGGAGATCATGAAGCGGTTCATCCAGTTTTCCATGTTTCCTTGTTGAAAAAGTGTGTTGGCGATCCAACCTTGATTGTACCCTCAGAGGATGTGGGTGTGAAGGATAGCCTTACCTATGAAGAAGTTCCCATTGAGATTTTTCATCGTCATATTCGAAGGTTGAGGAACAGAGAAGTCGCTTTGGTCAAAGTTCTTTTGGAGGAACAAACTATTTGAGGGAGCTACTTGGGAAGCAGAAGCAGCCATGAAAGCCAAGTACCCTCATCTCTTTCCTTCCGATTCAATTTCAACTTGAGGTAATAGTTTCCTCCTTAGTATGCCCCTCCAATTCTATTCCATCAATTTTCCTCATGATCCTAGTATGTATTCGTGTTTTCGAAGGTAGTTCAGTCATGTTCATAAGTTAAGAGCTCAATTTTAATGCGTATTCTTCACTTTCATGTTTTGTTGGTTGGATGGTTATTTTCTCTCAACTTTTCCTTACTTAGTCTTCATTCGAGGATGGATGATCCCAAGGGGGAGATATTGTAACACCCTGGAATTTGAACTAGCTTTTAAATTTAGAAACTCTGCAATATTCTAAACTTCCAGGAACCATGAGCCCAAACCACGAGCCGTGGATCAAACCACGAGTCATAGAAAGGACTCATGAAACCTGTCCTGCATACCATCCTCAGGTCAGAGAACTATAAGGGAATTTTACAGTTTGTGGATGGTTCCCTGACTCATGAAATTAACTCGTGGAACTCAGACTGGGGTAGTCATTTTTCCCCTAGAACCATGAGTGGATTCTATGCACCGTAGATGGTTCTATGGACCGTACTGTTAATTTGTGAAACCAAACTCCACAACTGATGTCACACCCTAAGGCTACTCCCTAGGCGTAACACGAGACCCGGGACCACAAGTACCCCAAGTTAACCCTTGGTCATTGCATACTCAAATAATCCTAAGGGAACATAGCGGAAACATCAAATTGAAGAGATAAATAGACTGAGTCATCAACAACTCAAACATAACATAATAGAATCTGAAACCCAAATACAGAATCTCTACCATGTCTGAAAGTCTCTAAACTGAATAATGAGTTATTGGGACAAGACCCCAGCTAACACCAAATATTAAACATAAACCATAAATATAGACAACTAATACTAGTCCTCGAAGTATGAGGACTCACCACTCGGAGCTGGGATACTGACAAATCTCTAGCCACAAATTTGAGGACCCAAACCTGAATTTGCATCATCAAGAGGATGCAGTGCAAGATATGTATTAGTACTATAGGATGTACCGAGTAAGTGAGACATGCATAAACATGGTAAAAATATACTTAAAAAATGATTAAAATCGAGTTCATGCATAAGGTAGTGTCATAAGTAAATCTCATAGTTTAAAGCTTAAAGCATGAAATAGAAAAGCATAAGTCTTAAATCATCATACGGGAGTTTCTCTTAACCGACATAAACCATGATGAGCTACATGGAGTCCAACGTCATACACCCACACCAAAAATGGTTGTCCTAACAGGCCAAAGTTAGAACCTTATCATATCAGGATCCTGTCATAAGCCACAGAGGGCACCTACGATGCCACATAGTTCTGGGACTAAGGATAATCTCACCCTGTCCAACTCGGTGCTAAATACTACTCCCAAAATATATATATAGCTCACACACAATTGTGACATATCTAATGCCAATTCTATTTGAAAAGCATAAGGGTATATCTAATACCACGCAATGCACATATCTTAGGTAGACATATCTAGATGCCAAACCTTTCATAAACCATAGTAAAATATCTAATGTCATGCAATTCATGCTTAAAAATCCTTAACTTGAAGAATTAGGCATGAAATTTCATAATACATAAGGTCATGTTATCTAAACATGCCAATTATCACTTGAAAACATGCAATTCAATGGAATCGTGCTAGGAATCATCTTTAATACATGGTCTTTTGAAATCAATTAAGGAACCTCAAATAAATCATAGAAAAGTAATGAGAAACCATTAATTGAAGCTTTAAAACTGAAACCATAGGTTTTCCCCTAATTGGGTAAGAACTCTAATTTTATACATTCATAAATCAAAGTAAAAATTATGAGTTTTGGGCATACGGGTGAAAGGAATCCCTTATTGAATACCCACATACCTTATTGAAGCTAGCTTTAAGATGAAAAGATATGGAGGCTTGAACTTTGAGCTTTAGACTTGGAGCTTGAATGAGTTCTTTCTTCTTTGGGAATAGAATTTCTTAGAATGAAAGGAGCTTAGTCTATTAGGGAATAAAACCCTAGTAAAATGGTCAAAATGACCTCACTTAGGAGTTAAAAGGATGGGTAATTACAAAAATATCCCTAGGATTTAATTAAGAAAAATAGATGAAAAGACTCGGCTTTTGAGACCACGAGTCAGTCTACGGACCATCAACTGAAATGATGAACTGTCAACTGATATGTGGTTTCAGGTGCCATTTTGTCATGACCTAATTTCTCGGTCATGATGGCACCTACATCCCCCAATAGGCGAATCAATCCCTGTAGCCCAGAATGGTCAGTAATGGTGTAACACCCCAAAAATCCTAAGCTAAAACACGAACATTTTTCCATGAGTCTAATGATCATTTCCCTAGTGTAGTGAGTGCTTTGGATGCGAATCATGTTCATAAAAGACTACTATATCCTAGATAAGTTGAAAGCACCTCAACAAATGAGTTTTCTTATAAGACTAAACTATGGTCGACATCAAACGATCATTTCTCCTAAGATATAAAGAGTTAGTTGGTCTAGTAACCACCCAATTAAAGGTATTCGAATTATCTTTCCAACTCCACTGACCTCTTATTAATCCGAGTCTGGACTAAAATGTTATGGGTAGTTTACTTTAGTGCTGTCAGTTATGACAGAGCGGATGACGGGTCTGTACTTTGAACGACGGATCCGTACTTTGAACGAAGGGCTCGTACTTTGAACGATGGGTCCGTAATTTGAACCATGATTGCTGAATTGAACATTGAAATTTTCATTTTTAAAACCACTGGTTGGTTGACGGCCCATAGATCAAAACCACGGTCCGTAGATTGACCCGTGGTTTGTCAAAAATCAGTTTTTCTTCCCTAGATTCCACGAGTGACTTGATGGGTCATCATTTTAAACGACGGACCATCCTGTAACTCGTGTAATGGAGTTCTAGTAGACTATCAAAAGTGATTTCTAAAATCATGGATCAAATGACAGTCCGTCATTCACTTTGATGGTCCGTACACTGACCCGTAATCCCTTAAGCCGAGTCATTTCATCAGTTTTTCCAAGCCTAATTCCAGAGGTATTTTTGTAATTTTCCACTCTTTTAACTCCTATACTAGGTCGTTTTAAGCCTATTTGGAAGGGTTTTTATTCCCACTTGGCATAAGTTATCTCCCATTCTCCAAAGAAGTTTCAAGAGTGGAAAAAAAAAGAGTTTCATCCTCTCAAGCTTCAAGATAGGGTTTCAAGCTCCATAGCAAGGGATCCACTCAAAGTCTCCAAGCTCCAAGTCAAGTCTCCTAAGTCTTTTCCATTGAAGTGGGTTATTTTCAACTAAGGTATGTGGGTATTCAATAAGGGATTCCTTCACCCTTATGCCCAAAACCCCAATCTTCTAAATTGAACTTATGAATTTCTAAACTAGGGTTCTTACTCAATTCTTATGGGTCCTTCTAAAATCATTTCCTCATGATTCTTCTATGGATTCTAACTCTAAATTGCATGATTTTGCATGGTGACTTGTTCCTTGGTAGGGTTCAAAGTCAGCTTTGCTAACTGGGGTTATACAGTTAGATTCCATGTAGCTCACGTGGTCTCATGTTGGTTATAAGAAACTCCCGTATTTTATGTTTTCAAGTTTTCTAAGCTTTATGAACTTTCTTATGAAACATCATATTAAAGTTGGCTTTTGCCTTATGATTTGATTTCTACCATGATATCTTCTCATGATCTTTACTATGCATGGATTTACCTAAATACATTTTAATGCATGTTTCACTCTATTTATGAAATGCTCACATACTTAGTACATTCCATAGTACTAACGCATATTGTGTTGCATCCTTTTATGATGCAGATTTAGGTGTCCCTTCATATATTCGTGGCTAGAGTTCCCGGCCACTCACACTCAACTTTGGTGAGTCCTCATAGTGCGAGGACTAGGCTTTATTCTTGCTTTTCTATGTCTCATTTCCTTTCAAATTGTTGAGTTAGTTGGGGTATTATCCCATAAACTCCTTATGCTAGTTTTAGAGACTTTCAGACATAGATGTTATGAGGTGATCTTCGAGTTGTATTTCTTATCTGACTCTCTATTTATGATATGTCTCCCTGTTTTGGATTTCTTTATGATGCTTTCGTTCTATTTTCCTTTACATGCTTCAGAATTCTATGACCAATGGTTAACTTAGGATCTTTGTGGTTCCAAGTCGCGTGGTACGTATAGGGGGTAACCTCGGGGCGTGACAAACTTGGTATCAGAGCCTCAAGTTCAATAGTCCTAGGATGTCTGAAAGCTGCACAAAGTAGAGTCTCTTTCAAGGGTGTGAAGCGCGCCACACTGATGAGAGGGAGGCTATGAGGCATTTTAGGAAAAACTTCACTTCTTCATGTTCACTATCGTGCGATAGAGTTTGACTCTACTTACCCTTCTAAACCATTCCTTACGCATTCCAGATAATGTCTCCAAGAAAAATTCCCATGAGGAATGCTAATCCAACCACTCCAGATCATGAGATTACGAATGCAGAATTTCATGAAGCCATCTGTATGTTGGCTCAAGCCATGAAAGCTCAGTTGAATGAGAAAGAGAAACTAAAGAAGAGGAAGAGAAAGAACAAAAAGACAAGAACATGGAACCAATCATCTTCTCAGTAGCGGTCATCTGGACCAACCCCAACTTCAGTTAGCACACCTGCCCTCGAATTCTCAGTCGTGTCCCCATAAGGCTTCGAAGACCTTGAGGTACCCTTATTGTAGTAGTTGTGGTAAGTTACATTTAAGTGAGTGCCTTGCAGGCAAGTAGGGATATTTTAGGTGTGGTTAGTGAGGCCATAGGATCAGGAATTTCCCCTCATCTAAGCGGAGCAACTGTGATGTTCAGCTCCAAGACCAATTCCTTTCATTACCTAGCCAGCCGGTCAGGGTATTCCTTCAGAAGTTGAATCAGGTACATCACTAGATTTCCATCCTTTATACATCCATAGTCCCTGGACCTCTATTCTAGTTTGGGTGGTGAGTTGTATTAACTTAGAACAAAGTGAAGATAGAAGGGTTGAGGCCTAGACTTTTAGGCAAAGGAAGATTTTAAACCATACAAGGAAGTGGGTATTCGGGCTAGATTCTGGAGTAGTGTATGTTCTGTTAGGGTAAAATGATCATAGTTCCTTTGAGAGGTTGGTGAGAGGTCCATAGACTTAGAAGGGTAGCATGAATCTAAGGGGGGGATTGTGGGATGTTGAGTCGGTCTGATGTTGGAGGCTCAGGTGGTGATGTCATTGGGTGTTAGAACAAAGTTAGGAGGGGAGGCAAAAGCTTATTTCCATCCTAGCATCCTAAGTATACTCCTTCCATTACGATACCATTTTTATGCCTTGGGTGTCAACGCCATAGTTCTATTCAATTTACGCACTCAATCAAGATTCACGCTCATATTCAGCTTCTAGAATGACAAGTGATTTCTTCAGACAATGACTCTACTCTTACTCTACGAGTCTATGAATCCCTGCTTTATGCCTCGAGGTCCGTTATGTAAGTAAACTCATGTATCATAGTATGCTCAGTTATGTTTGCTCAGTCAGTCTTCAGAAATACCTCAATGGCTAATCAAAGCATGTTATGCCATATATATGCTCAGACCTAATTCTTGAAATGATTCACGCTTATGATTTACTTATTCTAAAGCCCTGTGATCTTTGCCTTTGATGACGAGGGGTGGTGATCCCCACTAACTCATGTCTTACGTGCCCAGTAAGTGAAGTGCTCATGCCTATTGCGCTTAATTCCCCAAGACTCACCTTGAGTGGCTTGATCACACTAAGTGTAAGTTAAGATCAATCTGCAGAAGTTTGTGACGCTCCTGCTCTTGCTCTTTCCTTTCAATGGTTCTAGTTTATGATGTTATAAGTGTTAGGGGAGAAGGCCTTGAAGTAGCCTAGCTGGGAGGTAGCAGATTTTCTTATTAGTGTACTTGTTCCACCTTGACTTCTAGGTGTGGGTGAAATATGAGGTACGGATTATTCATACGAAATAGTTAAATGAGGAAGTTTAGTATGTCCCTCTGTAGAAGTTCTTGAATTTGTGATTCCTAATTATGGTAGGAAAGAGGAGAGAAGTCTTAAATAGGGTAAGTTACGAAACCATAAGGTGACCATAGTTATAAGCTTGAATATCGTGATGGGATACATGTGGATAATTGTTTTGCGCAACTAGTGACCCTTTGGTTGAGAGCCCTAGGTTAGTTGGTTGTTGTGATAAGAGGGAATACTATCCTTAGAAGACGTTCTATATGCAAGAGATCTGGTCGAGATGGGTTTGAACATGGAGAATCGGGTAGTTACACTCAGACCTTAGTACTTTTATGTGCGCTTTTGAGGTTGTTAGTTGCAAATGGTAGGAGTGGTATTCAGAAGAGAATAGTTTTCCCGTATATCTAAATCTCTCAGTTTGGTGTCCCTTTCCTTTAAGTATGAGTTCTAGAGTATGTTTGTTCTTTATGAGTTTTAGCTGAGTTCCTACTCTCATCCAAGAAAAACTATCATGTTGGGTATCCAGTTCCTGTCCCATTAGCTGAACTTACATTCCCAGCATGCATACGTGTCTCATGAAACAAGCTCAATTTTTATTTCAATCAGAAGTCGATTACCACAATAGTACTTCAGCTTTTACAACTTAGTTGAAGGAACTACTCGGGAAGTGGAATCATCCATGAAGGCCAAGTACCCTCATCCTCTTATTTTTGATACAGTTTAAGCTTAAGGAAGTAGTTCCACCCTTAGTATGTCCCTCCGATTCTATTTCAGCAGTTTCTCTCATGATCTTAGCATGTATTTATATTTCTGAAGTTGATTCGTCCATGTTTTAAGTTGAAAAGTCCAGTTTCATGTTGATTCTTTGGTTTTCATGTTTGATGTTTGGTTGGGATGTTATCTCTCTAGTTTCCCTTGCTTAGTCTTTATTCGAGAACAAATGATCCCAAGGGGGGGATATTGTAACACCCCATAAATCCTAAGATAATAGCCGAACCTTTTTCCATGAGTCTAATGATCATTTCCCTAGTGTGGTGAGTTCTTTGGATACGAATCATGTTCATAATAGACTCATACAACCTAGATAAGTTGAAAGAACCTCAATAAATAAGTTTTCTTAGAAGACTAAACTATGGTCAACTTCAAACGATCATTTCCCCTAAGATGTATAGAGTTAGGTGGCCTAGTACCCACTAAATTAAAGGTATTCAAATTATCTTTCCAACACCACCGACCACTTAATAATCCGAGTCCGGACTAAAACGTTATGGGTAGTTTACTACAGTGTTGTCAGTGATGATGGATCGGATGACGGGTCTGTACTTTGAACGACGGGTCCGTACTTTGAACGACGGGTCCGTACTTTGAACGATGGGTCCCGTACTTTGAACGATGGGTCTGTACTTTGAACTGTGATTGCTGAACTGAACACTAAAATTTTCATTTTTAAAACCACTGGTTGGTTGACGGCCCGTAGATCAAAATCACGGTCCGTACATTGACCCGTGGTTTGTCAAAAATCAGCTTTTCTTCCCTAGATTCCACGAGTGACTTGACGGGTCATCATTAAATTATGGACCATCCTGTAACTCATGAAATGGAGTTCTAGTAGACTCTCAAAAGTGATTTCTAAAATCACGGATCAAATGATGGTCCGTAATTCTCTTTGATGGTCCGTACACTGACCCGTAATCCCTGAAGCCGAGTCATTTCATCAGCTTTTCAAAGCTTAAGTCCAGAGGTATTTTTGTAATTTTCCACTCTTTTAACTCCTATACTAGGTCGTTTAAAACAACAAGCGAAACAAGAAATACAACAAATTGAAGAAGAAAAAAATGAAAGAATTGTAGCACTAGAAAAGGAATTAAAAAGACTAAAAGAATTATACGAGGCAAAACAGAAAGAAAAAGAAATTGAGACAAAATTAAGAACGGAGATAGAAAATTTTAAAGAAAAATTACAAATGGAAGAACCAATTAAAGAAGAAATAGATATAGATGAAATAAATGAAGTAAATGATGAACAGACAGAAAAGAATTCAGAAGCAAGTGAAACTTATACAGAAATGATAGCAAATATAGAAAAAATAGATGAAGAAATTGAAATAAATGCGGGAGATGTTGACATGGATAAAAATAAAAAACAAGAAGCTAGTACATCAGGAGAAAAAAATACAAAACCATTTAATCCAGCGTATTATACAGTTAGCTACAGAGAATCTGATAGAGAAAACACGTTATGGGATAGAAGATTAACTAGAAAATGGACTCCAAAAATAACTAATCCAAATAATAATTTTTTAGAATTAGATTGTGTAGCAGATGTAAATAAAACAATACAACTATGGGTAGGAAATATAGCAAAACAATTGGTAGATAATAAAATAAGTATAGCAGATGCACCAGGATACATAGAAAGAACATTTTTAGGAACAGTAAAACTATGGTTACTTAATTTATCAGATGATTATCTAAAAGCGTTAAGAAATAATAAAACAATAAATAACGAAGACACCACTACATCTATGGATATATTACATAAATATGAACTAGCAATAAGAAGTGAATTTAGTAGTACAACTTCCGAAGTAGAAGAACAAAATAAAGATAAACAATTTAATAGAAATTTAATGATAAAATTAGCAATATGTAATATGTGTTATATAGATGAATATACATGTGTATTTAGAGAATATTATTATAAAGGAAAATATACACCAGAAGAAGCAAAGGAAGTTAGAAAATTATATTTTACAAAATTACCGGAACCATTTAGTACAAAAATAATAAAAGATTGGAATAGTGCAGGATTAACAGATACATTAGGAGCTATGGTAAAATTTTTACAAAACTGGTATTCAGGTATATGTGAAAAATACAAAACAAAAATGAAGATGGAAAAAACTATAATAAAAAATCTACAATGTTGCAGAGATAGAGTAGCACCTCAATTTGGATGCACAAATAATTATTATAAAAAGAATAGGAAACCAGGAAAATTTAAAAGATATAAAACCCACTTTAGAAATAAAAGGCCTAGAAGACAATATTATGTAAGGAATAGTAATAATAAGAAACCATTTAGACCACAAAAGAAAATAACAGAATGTACATGTTATAATTGCGGAAAATTAGGACATTTAGCTAAAGATTGTAGATTACCTAGAAATCCTAAAAGAAAGCAGGTAGCAGAAATAATAATAAATAATGAAGAATATATACAACTAGAATATTTAGATTATGAATTAAGTGATAATGATAGTATATATGAATTATCTGAAAAAATGAATTATACGAAGAATCAGAAAACGAAGAAGAATTAGAAAATGACTGAAAAAGAAGTAGATATAATAACAGAAGAACATATAGATGAAGAATCTTCGGAACAGAAAGTAATATTTGACGTAAATATATTTGAGCAAATAAAAGGAAAAGAATTAGATTTAAGTGTAAAGAAAATATTTGAATTACCAAGATTAAAAAATATATTTAAAAGACAAAAAGAAGAATATTATGTGGTAAGTCAAAAAGAACATATTATAGACTGTAAATATACTAAAGGAAAAGCTAGGATACCTATAATAAACAAAAGAGTAATAAATAAAGAAATACAAACACTAAGAACTAAAGAACCAATAAAATATGTACACTTAGGAGGAACATAAATATTAATAAAAGCATGTTTTAGAGAAGGAATAGATACACCAATAGAAATATACATAGCGGATGATAGAATAATTGAACCTATAGAGAAAAGCGTAATAAGTGCAGTAAAAGGAAACCTAATATACCAAAAATTTAAATTCATAATAAGTGCAAATTATTCAGTGCCAATAAACGATTGCAACATAGATAAATCATTAGTATTATATTGGAAAATGACAGGAATTGAACTAGCCCCAGGAAGTAAAGTATTCACAGCCAGATGTAAAAATTTATATGTATTAACAACTAAACATAAAATAACAGCAAAAAATAAAATCAATCGAATAAAAATAGAAAATCCATTTGAACAAATAGTCTCAGTAATAGATAGTAATGACTATAGTTATAGAGAAATAGATGCAGAAGAAAACTTAGAAATTATAAGTGATAGAATAAGTACATCTAGAAGGAGAAACTATAGTGATACACCACAATCCTCAAGAAACTCAGTAACAATAAAAGAAATAGAGCCGAATCATTATTATATAACTGGAATATTAGAATTTTTATTCCCACTTGGCATAAGTTATCTCCCATTCTTCCAAACAATTTTCAAGAGAGGAAAAAAAAAGAGTTTCATCCTCTCAAGCATCAAGATAGGGTTTCAAGCTCCATAGCAAGGGATCCACTCAAAGTCTCCAAGCTCCAAGTCAAGTCTCCTAAGTCTTTTCCATTGAAGTGGGTTATCTTCACCTAAGGTATGTGGGTATTCAATAAGGGATACCTTCACCCTTATGCCCAAAACCCCAATCTTCTAAATTGAACTTATGTATTTCTAAACTAGGGTTCTTACTCAATTCTTATGTGTCCTTCTAAAATTGTTTCCTCATGATTCTTATATGGATTCTAACTGTAAATTTCATGATTTTGCATGGTTTTTATGAGTGGTTTCTTATTCATGATTTTAAGGCCAATTCTTATTTTGATTTATGAACTCATGAAACTAGGGTTTTGATCTGAAATTGGGGAAAGTTTATGAAATAAGTTTCTATGTTTAAATTTACGGTTTTCTCTTGATTACTCATGATTTAAGTATGATTCTCTTATTGATTTTAAAAGCCCAAGTATGAAAGTTGATTTATAGCATGAAACTATGAAATTGCATGTTTTCAAGAGAAACTTGACATGATTAGATATCATGGCCTTTATGGATTTATGAAATTGCATGCCAAATTCTTCAAGTATGAATTTAGAAAGAAAAGTATGTCTTTGAATTATGGCTATGCTAAGATTTATGAACTATGATATGAAAGTTGCATGATACCCGATGTGTTTTCATGCTTTATGAATAATATTTGGCATGAGAGTATGCCCTTATGAATATGATTTGGCATGAGAGTATGCCCCTAGGAACAAGATTTGGCATGAGAGTATGCCTTCATGATTATGAGTTATATGTATGCACATTTTGGGAGTAGTATTTAGCACCGAGAGGAAGGGTGAGAGTACCCTTAGTCCCATAAAATACATTTCCAGCGTAGGTCATGATATGATATGATATGTGCCTTAAAGGCTTATGAGAGTGGATCCACGTCTTTATGTATGGTGTCATTGCCTTAGCGGGGCATAGGACAGCTTTGCCAAATAGGGTTATATAGTTGGGTATGGTGACTTGTTCCTTGGCAGGGCTAAAAGTCAGCTTTGCTAACTGGGGTTATACAGTTAGATTCCATGTAGCTCACGTGGTCTCATGTTGGTTATAAGAAAATCCTGTATGTTATGTTTTCAAGTTTTCTAAGCTTTATGAACTTTCTTATGAAACATCAACTTGAAGTTGGCTTTTGCCTTATGATTTGATTTCCACTATGATATCTTCTCATGATCTTTATTATGCACGGATTTACCTAAATACGTTTTAAAGCATGTTTCACTCTATTTATGCATGCTCACATACTTAGTACATTGCATAGTACTAACGCATATTGCGCTGCATCCTTTGATGATGCAGATTCATCTGTCCCTTAATAGCTTCGTGGCTAGAGTTCCCGGCCACTCACGCTCAGCTTTGGTGAGTCCTCATAGTGCGAGGACTAGGCTTATTCTAGCTTTTCTATGTCTCCTTTCCTTTCAGATTGTTGAGTTAGTTGGGGTATTGTCCCATTAACTCCTTATGCTAGTTTTAGAGGCTTTCAGACATAGATATTATGAGGTGATATTCGAGTTGTATTTCCTATTGGACTCTCTATTTATGATATATCTCCCTGTTTCGGATTTCTTTATGATGCTTCCATTCCATTTTCCTTTACATGCTTGAGAATGCTATGACCAAGGGTTAACTTGGGATCCTTGTGGTTCCAAGTCCCGTGTTACATCTAGGGAGTGACTTTGGGGCATGACAAATAGGCTACTATCTAACAATCTAAGCGGAGGAAATAGTTTATTAAGTGGAAGCAAGGGAACAAGATGAAGAAAATAGATAATAGGAATACATACATATGCAGAAGCTAAACCAAACACAAAACCTGGTATCATAGTATAGAGACGGAACTACATATAAGGAGTACGAAGCATCCAAAATAATATATACACAAATGTCTCCGAGTAGTAATAGAGAACATAAAGCAAAAGATAAACCAAAAGCTAAGATCCGGTCGCCAAGAGCTCACCCTCAGTCTGGATAGTCCACAATCTCCAAGCACGACTCACTGCGATCTATCGATGGTGTCCCATACTAGTATCTGCACCAGAAGATGCAGAGTGTAGTATGAGCACCAATTGCAAAGCAACCGGTACCCAGTAGGTATCATAGGCCGACTGGGCATATATAAGATAAAAAAGCAGTAATGAACGGAATAGAAAACAAATAGTCACATAAGGCGACAAATAAATACACAGAAACTAGCCCAGAGGGAAGACAACAGAAAGAAACATATAAGGCTAGCAAGTAGAATATATATACAACAGGCACAGGTGAAAGTAAGGAGCGATGCACCTGGGGTCCTTGAAACAATGGTATATACATAATAAGTTTTAGGAGTGGGCGGTACACCAGTAACCTCAAGTACAAGGGAAAGGAGGAGAAGAATAAAGATAGGTATTCTCAAAAGGAACAGGAACAAATAGCCAACTTAATCATACCAATCTCATATATATAATCATAAAAGGGTGTAGTAAAGCAATAAACTAATAAGCATATACCTACAGTCCTCCGGCCGCCCATACAACCGAAGAATGCAATCAAGTGAAAACAAAGCCTCCGGCCGCCCATACAACCGGACCGTACACTCAAAAAATAGAAAAAAATTGTTGAACCTCACAAAAATGAATGATATGATATGGTATGACAAACCAAGTGTAACCATAGTGTCAGTATGTTACCCCCTCTGGGGCCCCAAAGGCCCAATAAAGGCGGGATCCAGGGAAGGACTTCTCCCAAGTATATCTACTCCATTGTACACCCCTACCCCTAGTCACCCTTTTGTCAGTAGCATTTGGTACGGAATGACAAGGTCCATGGAGGTCTACTCGTAGACCATATACTGCACTCTAACCTCAAAACATCAGTCTGGGGTGCCACCAGATCCCAACTAGTACTCAAATGCTCAAAATTCATTCCGGAATCCTATCAAAGTCTAAATTAATGAAATAAGTCTCGTAAATCCCCCTCAAAGGTGCCCGAGCCTATCCAGGTCTAAAACAATGGTAAAACAAGTTTGCTGCTCGGCTTCACCGAGGCTAATATCATTTCTTTATCAATAGCAGGATGAATCAGCACCTCGGTCTGCCCGAGGCCAATATAAAATACGAAAACTAAGACATATCTCTCTTTTAACCTTTCTTACCCCCAGAAGATCCATAAAAAGGGGTACCAAACCATTTCATAATTTATTTTACCAAAAATGGGCCCTCGAGGCCATGCAAGGTTTGGAAATCATAAATAGTAGGCCCGAAGCCAAAATAGTAGTAAAACCAAGTAGAAAATCCTATGTATGCATGATATTGGCATGCTCAAACACAGACAATAGCCCAACGGCTCACAACCAACCTATCGGCCCTGCACAGGCTCCAAGCGTTCTATCTCACAGATACCCAGCTCTATAATAGTAATAAAGATGTTTGGGACTCACGGACATTCCCATTATCCCACCAACTATGTTCTAGAGTCTATAAGAGGCCATAGGACCACAAGGGTGAATAGGGATATAAAACAAATACTATACACATCGGAGGAAGAAAAGTAACGAAACAGGAATAAGTGGTCAAGGTCTGTGGTACCAACCTAGTAAACCCAACCCAAGGATGCCCATTAGTACAATTTTATCCTATATATGCAAAGTCTAAAGGGTTTAAATCGTAACATACATGTCGTTCGATGACAAGCTGCTGGTATAACAATATCCAAGCTCAAATCTCTCTGAGAAATCCCGAATGGTAATCAAACTATCAAAAACATAAATAATACATTAAAATGAGTTTGACGATATCTATAATGCTACAATTGTATCTGGGTCAAAATTTGGGTCACCGGCAGGTTTATGGGCCTCGCAATTTGAAACCAAAAATGAAAACTCACATTATGATCACCAAGATCATGGGAGTGCATGTCCAGAAAATCAAGGATTTTGGGCAATAAATTCGAGCTAAAACTACCCCTAAAGCTAGGAACCTAACAATGGAAATTTAAGGAAAGAAAACCAGAAATTGGCAAGAATCAACTACCCAAACGGAAGAATTAAGCCAAGAATGTGAATAAGAACGAGCCTTCCAAGCGTGCACATAACCCAGAATAGAATCTACAACCAATTTTCAAGCTTGATAAGATGGAAACAATGGTGGTTCAACCCAATGGAGAAGATGACACTGGAGGAGAGGAGAAACTTACAATAATGCCAATGGAGAAAGAATTTATCGAGGGTACAAGAATTCTTCAAGGGTGTACTGCTTTGGAGCAATTTTGAGAGTGTTTGGGCGAGCTAGATTTGAGGTGAAATGAAGATTAAGGCTGGAAAAAAGAAATGAAAAAATTATATGCTTCCAGGGGTCCTTCATCGCGATCGTGAAGGGACCCCTTGCGGTCATAAGGATCACGCTGGCTAGACCATCGCAATCACGAAGTCTAGCCATGCAGTCGCGAAGAATAGCAAAGGAGAGGCTTCATCGCGGTAGCGAAAAAGGACATCGCGATCACGATGAACAAGGGACCAAATGCTTAATCACAATCGTGAGGGAGGAGGTTCGCGATCGCGAAAGCCTGAGGTCTGCACCTACAACAACAAAAAACCTGCAACTTTTCCACAACTCTACGGGGAATTCCGGGCATAATCAAAAATTGATATTCAAAAACCAATAGTGCTAACAAAGTGGAAACAACATTCCAGACTCAACGGACTCGATGAAACTTCCGTACGAGGTCGTTTTAGAGAAATGTTGACCCAAGTCAACACTAACCAACATGCAACCAAACACTTGAAATGAGCCCGGCTCACTCGGAACCCGAACCAACCATCTACCTAACCCAAACTCAACATTCCGAAGCTGGTGGAATTATCAGATTTTGAATCTGACACTCTGATCATCGAAAGCTGGCCCGAGTTACGCTTTCAACTCCAATTGGCCTGAAAATGGAAAAAGCAACACAAAACCCACACCAGAAGATCTCAGGCATCGATTTAAGGTCCAACTAGACCAAACTCAACGCTTTGGAACTAACGGAACTTTCAGAATTCAATTCCAAGCACATTAACTAAGAATGTTGACTAAAGTCAATGATATTCTAAGTTAAGGCTCTAAAATAGGCAAACTGCCAAAACAACCAACCCCACTACCATGGCAACGAACTACCGGTCCCAACAAGCCATAAATGACTTGGGGTCGCTACATGAAGTCTTTAACAGTACAATGAATGTGTAAATGCGAAGATGGCCGCAAGGGTCATCACAATATCCACTACTAAAAAGACTTTCATCCTCGAAGGTCAAGAAGAAAGGAGTACCTCAAGGCTCAAACAGTTGCGGATACTGAGCACAAAACTTACTCTCGATATCCCAAGTTACCTCCTCGACCGAACGATGTCTCCACTAAACTCTCACAACCAAAATCTCTCTAGATCTCAATCTTCTGATATCTCTGGCGAGGATAGCTATCAGCTCCTTAACAAAGGATAAACTCTCATCCATCTGAACCAAATCCCAATGTAACATATGAGACTCATCTGGCACATATCAGCGTAACATCGAGACATGTAGGTCTACTGGTAGACCACATACTGCACTCTAACATCAAAACATCAGTCCAGGGTGCCACCAAATCCCAACTAGTACTTAAATGCTCAAAATGCATGCCTGAATCCTATCCAGGTCAAAATCAATAAAATATGTCTCATAAATCCCCTTCAAAGGTGCCTGGGCATATCTGGGTCTAAAACAGTGGTAAAATAAGTCCGTTGCTCGGCTTCACCGAGGTTAATATCATTTATTTATTAATAGCAGAATCAATCAGCACCTCGGTCCACCCGAGTCTAATATAAAATACAAAAACTAATACATCTCTCTCTTTTAACCTTTCTTACCCTAAGAAGATCCATAAAAAGGGGTACCAAACCATTTCACAATTTATTTTACCAAAAATGGCCCCCCGAGGCCATGCAAGGTTTTGAAATCATAAATAGTAGGCCCGAAGCCAAAACCATAGTAAAACTAAGTAGAAAATCCTTTTTATGCATGATAATGGCATGCTCAAACACAAACAACAGCACAATGGCTCACAACCAACCTATCGGCCCTGCACAGGCTTTAATAATTCTACAACATAGATAGCCAGCTCTATAATAGTAATAACGATGTCCGAGACTATGGACATTTCCATTATCCCACCAACTATGTTCCAGAGTCTATAAAAGGCCATACAGGACCATAAGGGTGAATAGAGCATATAAAAGAAATACTACACACATCGGAGGAAGAAAAGTAACCGAACAGGAATAAGCGGTCAAGGTCTGTGGTACCAACCTAGTAAACCCAACCCAAGGATGCCTATTAGTACAGTTTTATCCTATATATGCAAAGTCGAAAGGGTTTCAAACGTAACCTACCTGTCGTCCGATGATAAGGTGTTGGGACAACAATATCCAAGCCCGAATCGCTCCGAGAAATCTCGTATGATAATCAAACTATCAAAAACATAAATAATAAATTAAAATGAGTTTAATGATACACTTAATTCTACAATTATAGCCAAGTCAAAATTTGGGTCACTGGCGGGTCTGTGGGCCCCGCATCCCAAAATCCAATATGGAAACTCATATTATGATCACCAAGATCATGGGTTTACATGCCCGGAAAATCAAGGATTTTGGGCAATAAATTCGAGCTAAAACATCCCCTAAAGCTAGGAACCCAACAATGGAAATTTAAGGGAAGAAAACCAGAAATTGGCAAGAATCACCTACCCAAACGGAAGAATTAAGCCAAGAATGTGAATAAGAATGAGCCTTCCAAGCATGCACTTCACCCAGAACAGAATCTAAAACCAATTTTTGAGCTTGAGAAGATGGAAACAATGGTGGTTCAACCCAATGGAGAAGACGACAATGGAGGAGAGGGGAATCTTACCAAAATGCTAATGGAGCAGGATTTTATCGATGGTACAAGAATTCTTCAAGGGTGTACTGGTTTGGAGAAATTTAGAGAGTGTTTGGGCAAGTTAGAGTTGATGGGAAATGAAAGATAAAAATTATATACTTCCAGGGTTCCTTCATCGCGATCGCGAAGGGACCCCTCGCGGTTGCGAGGACCACATTGCGAAGATTAACGGGGAGAGGCTTCATCGCGATCGTGACAAAGGACATCGCGATTGCCATGAAGAAAGGACCAGGTGCTTCATCATGGTCGCGAGGGAGGAGGCTCGCGATCGCGATTAAGGTCTGAGGCCTGCACCTGCAACAGCCAAAAACTGGCAACTTTTTCACAATTCTACAGGGAATTTCGAGCATTATCGAAAAACCGATATTGAAAAATCAATAGTGCTAACAGAGTGGAAACGATGTTCAAGACTCAACAAAATCAATGAAACTTCCATACAAAATCATTTCAGAGAAATGTTGACCCAAGTCAACACTAACCAACACGCAACCAAACACTCGAAATGAGCTCGGCTCACCCGAAACCCAAACCAACCATCTACCTAACCCAAACTCAATATTCTAGAGCTAATGGAATCGTCGGATTTTGAATCTGACACTCCGATCATCAAAAGCTGACCCAAGTTACACTTTCAACTCTAAATGGCCTATAAATAGAAAAAGCAACACAAAACCCACACTGGACGGAAGTTCTCAAGTCTCGACTTAAGGTCCAAATAGACCAAACTCAACGCTCCAAAGCTAATGGAACTGTAATAATTAAATTCCAAGCACATTACCTAAGAATGTTGACTAACGTCAATGATATTTTAAGTTAAGGCTCTAAAATAGGCAAACGACCAAAATAACTAAACGAACGACCAGCGCACCAAACTACCAGAACCAGCAAGCCATAAATGACTTGGGGTCTCTACAGGAACACTCTAATAGTATAATGAATGCATAAATGCGAAGATGACCGGAAGGGTCATCACACATTTCTAGGAGCTTGCTGGAACTCAACTCCACGAGTCACTCTACGGTCCATGATTTACAATGACGGACCGTACTATTGACTTATGGTTCTGACTTAGGGGAATGAGGATCCTCTGATCCTCAAGGATTATTGGTCGAAGGATGACCCATGGTTCAAAAGGATGGGTCGTCAACCAACTCGTCATTTCCATGTCACTTCATGGGAGGTCCTCTGGAACTCGAACCACAAGTCTATGGGATGGGCTGTGGTTCTAAACCACAAGCCATTGAGTGACTCATAGACTAAGAAAAGAACACAACCCAGGAGCAGACCAAGGATCATACTACGGGTCATTGTCCAGGACTATGGTCCGTGATCTGGTCTGTGATCTCTAGGAACCTTATATTTTCACTAAAATTATGTTTAATAGTTGAATCAAATTCCAAAGTATTACAATATCTCCCTCTTGGTATCATTCATCCTCCAATGAAGGCTAATCAAGGAAAACTAGAGAGAAAACAACCTAAACAAACAAAAAAATATAAAAACTCAAGGATAACATGAAAACTGAGCTTTTCAACTTAAAACATGATTGAACTAACTTTAGCAAAACATGAATGCATGCAAGGATCATAAGAGAAACTGATGGAATAGAATCGGAGGGACATACTAAGGAGGAAACTAATACCTCAATATAAAATTGAGTCGGAAGGAAAGAGATGAGGGTACTTGGCTTTCATGGTTGCTTCTGCTTCCCAAGTAGCTTCCTCAACTAACTGATTTCTCCATATGACCTTTACCGAAGTGACTTATTTATTTCTCAACCTTTGAATATGAATATAAGGACTATCCATGGGAACTTCCTCCAAAGGAACAATCAAGGTCGGATCACCAACACAGTTCTTTAACAAAGAAACATGGAAAGTTAGATGAACCGCTTCTAAATCTGATGGCAAATCCAACTCATAAGCAACACTACCAACTCTCTTTATAATCCAATAAGGACCTACATAGCGGGGACTAAGCTTCTCTTTATTGCCAAATCTCATCACACCCTTCATGGGTGACACCTTTAGAAATACCCAATCATCAACCTAAAACTCCAACTCTCTTCTCCTCACATCTGCATATGATTTCTATGGACTCTGAGCGGTCTTTAACCTCTCCCTAATGATCTGAACCTTCTCCATAGTCTCATGAACAAAATTTCGACCAATCAAAGCTGCCTCAACTACCTCAAACCAACCAATAAGAGATCTACACCTCCACTCATAAAGTGCTTCATAAGGAGCCATCTGGATGCTAATGAAAGCTGTTGTTATAGGAAAACTCGATAAGAGGTAAGTGATCATCCCAATTACATGTGAAATCAATCACACAAGCTCTCAACATATCCTCCAAAGTCTGAATAGTATGCTCTGCCTAGACATTCGTCTGTGGGTGAAAAGTTGTGCTAATCTTAACCTGAGTACCAAGACCTTTCTGAAATAACTTCCAAAACTGGGATGTAAACTGATACCCCAATATGAAATGATGGACATTGAGACACCATGCAATTTGACTATCTCCCGAATGTAGAGTCTGGCATAATCATCCGCTGAATCTGTAGTCTTAACAGCCAAGAAGTGGGATGACTTAGTCATCCTGTTAACAATCACCCAAATAGAATCATGTTACCTATGATTACGAGGCAAATCAGTAATGAAGTCCATATTGATCACTTCCCACTTCCAACTAGGAAGATCAAAATCCTGAGTCATGCAACCCGATCGCTCATGTTCTACCTTCATAGTTGGGATACTTAGCCACAAAACCTGCTATGTCCCTCTTTATGTCATTCCACCATAGACTTCCTGTAGGTCACGATACATCTTGGTGGCACCGGGTTGAATAGAATACCTGGAGCTATAAGCCTCTATCAAAATTCTCTATCTCAACCCATCTATGTCAGGAACATACAAATGACCCTGATATGAAAGCACACCATCTCCCCCTTGGAGAAAACCTCTACCCTTTGTTGATAGAGTGCACCATTCAGCTAGTGAAAAATAGGATCACTGTCTTTCTTTTCTTTCACTTCAACTACCAAAGATGATTCGGAACCCTTTTGAACAATAACACCACCTTCTGTTAAATCCATAAGGCAAACTCCTAGTTGAGTAAGTCGATGAATATCCTTGGCCAATTCATTATTTCCGTCCTCAACCGAAGACACACTACCCATGGACAATCTACTAAGTGCATCTGCCAACAAGACATTGGCCTAACCCGGATGGTAAAGCACACTCATATCATAATCCTTAAAAAGCTCAAGCCATCTCCTTTGACAAAGATTCAATTCCCTTTGAGAGAACACATACTGAAGACTCTTATGATCGGTGAACACATCCACGTGAACACCATACAAGTAGTGTCTCCAAATCTTCAAAGCAAAGACCACGGCTTCTAACTCAAGATCATGAGTAGGGTAGTTCTTCTCATGAATCTTAAGTTGTCATAAAGCATAAGCAATCACTTTACCACGATGAATCAACACACAACCCAAACCAATCCTAGAAGCATCACAATATACAACAACGTCATCTACACCCTCGGGTAGAGCCAACACTGGAGTTGTGGTCAATCTAGTCTTCAATTCCTGAAAGTTCTTCTCACATAGATCAGACTACTGAAACTTAACCTTTTTTTGAGTTAAACGAGTAAAAGGGGCAATAATGGAAGAAAACCCTTTCATAAAGCTCTTGTAGTAACCAACCAAACCCAAAAAGCTTTTAATATCATACAGAGAAGTGGGTCTAGGCCAGTTCTTTATTGCCTCGATATTTTCAAAATCAACTCAAATACCATCTCTAGTCACAATATAACCTAGAAAAGCAATAGACTATATCCAAAACACACAGTTGCCAAACTTAGCAAATAACTGCTGATCCTTGAGAGTTTACAACACCACTCTCAAATGGTCTGCATGATCCTCCTCACTCCGAGAATAGATAAGAATATCATAAATGAACACAATCACAAATATATCCAAATATTGCTTGAACACACGGTTCATCAAATACATAAAGGCTGCAGGAGAATTCGTTAATCCAAAAGACATAAGCACAAATTCATAATGACCATCCTGAGTTTTGAAGGCAGTCTTGAGAATTTCACACTCTCTAACACGAAGCTAATCATAACCGGATCTAAAATTGATCTTGGAAAAGTAACTGGCACCCTGAAGTTGATCGAACAAGTCATCAATCCTAGGAATGGGATACTTATTCTTGATTATGACCTTGTTCAATTGACGGTAGTCAATATACATTCTGTGGGAACCATCTTTCTTTTGCACGAATAAGACATGAGAACCTCATGGAGAGATGTTGGGTCGGATAAAACCCTTATCGAGAAGGTCTTTCAACTGGTCCTTCAATTCCTTAAGCTCTGCGAGAGCCATCCTATAAGGAGGAATAGAGATATGATGCGTATCTAGAAGAAGATCTATTCCAAAGTCGATCTCCCGCTCGGGAGGGACTCTGAGAAACACTTCTGGAAACTCACTGACAACAGAAACTGATTGGAGAGATAGGGTTTCAGACTCCGTTTCCATAACCCAAACTATATGATATATATAAACCTTAGAAATTATATTCCTAGCCTTAAGATAAAATATGAAATGAACCTTCAAGGATGAAGGACTACCTTGCCACTGTAAAACAGGTTCATTTAGGAACTTGAAACTGATAACTCGAGTACGACAATCAACCGAGGCATAACATGCATACAACTAATCCATACCAAGAATAACATCAAAATCATTCATCTCTAACTCAACTAGATCCGCTGAAGTGACTTTATGAAGGACTAAGATAGGGAAATTTTGGTAGATTCTTTTGGCTAGGACAGACTCACTAACAAGAGTAGTAACACAAAAGGGTTCTAAGAGCTGATTAGGACTAATCTCAAACTTGCAAGCAATATAAGGGGTCACAAAATATAAGGAGGCACCGGGATCCAATAAAGCATACACATCGAGATAGAAAACTTTTAACATATCAGTAACAACATTCGATGAACTCTCCTGGTCCTGGCAAGAGGACATGGCATAAAGGCAGTTTTGGCACTGACCACAAGAACTAGAAGTAGTGCCCTACTGGGCCAGTCGACCTTCTAGGGTAGACCGAGTCGTGATACCTCCCTGACCTTTCTTAGCTGAAGGTCAATACTTAATATTGTGTCCAACCTAACCATACCCAAAGCATCCACCTTAACCATCCAAACACTCACCAAGATGACTCTTACCATACTTGTTGCAAGAAGGGTATGGGGTCCCCTCTACAACACTCCCCTGCGAATAGGAACCAGATCCCCTACTAGTCTGATCATGATGAGGCCTGGGGGCCTTGGTAGGAAAACTAGCCGAAGAATGAATGGGCCCTGATGATTTCTTCTGAAACGAAGCGTGATGTCCGCCTCTGGACCACTGATGGCCAAAACCCAAACTCTCAGATCTAACTCTCTTGTTCTCTCTTGCCATATCCCTCAACTTATCTCTCTCAATTTGATGGGCATGCGTCATAAGTCGAGAAATATCCATGTCACCTAAAAGCATCGCGGACCTACACTCCTTCTTTACCAAATATGATTCTCCATAAACATACTTACTCATCTCATCCCATGGGTCAGCCACCATGGTAGGAGCATACCTAGAAAGCTGGGTGAATTCAATTCGTACTCCTGAACTGACATAGAACCTTGCCTCAAATTCACGAACTCTTCAACCTTAGCTTGCCTCAATTCCCTCGGGAAGAACCAGTCAAGAAAAGAACTCTCAAAGCATTCCCAAGTCATAGGGACCACGTCCCTAGCCATAGAATCTTTCCATTGAGTGAACCAAATATGAGCCACATTCTTGAGTTGATAGAAAGCTAGCTCAATACCATCAGCACCACCCACTTGCATTAAACAAAAGATCTTCTTTACCTTATCCAAAAAGTTTTGCGGATCCTCACTAACTTTCGAACCCCAAAACTCAGGTGGGTTCATGCAAATGAAATCTCAAACTCGGGCCGCTACTCCACCTTTAGGGTGGGCGGTGATAGGAGCCTGTTGATTAGCCTGAGAAGTCATAGTCTGAGCTAGCATATAAATGACATTTCTAAATTCTTTATTTGTTACTTCGTGGTATGGAATTACAGGATTAACATTTCAAGCGGCTCGGTGAGGCATGGCTTGGCGAGGAGGCATAATTTGAAATGCATAAGAAATGGATTAGAGGGTTAGTAGAGTTAAACTCTATCACACTATATTGATCAGAAAAGAAGTGAAGTTTTTTCCTCAGACACCTCATAGCTTCTCTCTCATAAGTATGGCGCACTTCACACACATGAAATGGACTCTACTCGATGCGACTTTTAGACACCTTAGGAATTTTGAACCTGAGGCTCTGATATAAGGTTTGTCATGCCCCGAGGCTACCCCCTAGGCATAACACAGACCTGGGACTACAAGTGCCCCAAGTTAACCCTTGGTCATAGCATACTCATATAATCATAAGGGAACATAGATAAAGCACCAAAATGAAGAGATAAATAGACTGAGTCATCAACAGCTCAAACATAATATAACAGAATCTGAAACCCAAATACAGAATCTCTACCATGTCTAAAAGCCTCTAAACTGAATAATGAGTTCCTGGGACAAGACCCCATCTAACTCCAAATACTATACAGAAACCATAAAGATAGACAACTGATACTAGTCCTCAAAGTATGAGAACTCACCACTCGGAGCTGGGATATTGGCTAATCTCTAGCCACTAATCTGAGGACCCGAACCTAAATCTGCATCATCAAAAAGATGCAGTACAAAATATGAGTCAGTACTATAGAATATACTGAGTATGTGAGACATGCATAAACATGGTAAAAACATACTTAAAATGTAATTAAAACCCAGTTCATGCATAAGGAAGTGTCATAAGTAAATCTCATAGTTTAAAGCTTAAAGCATGAAATAGAAAAGAATAAGTCTTAAATCTTCATACGGGAGTTTCTCTTAACCGACATAAACCATGATGGGCTACATGGAGTCCAGTGTCATAGACCCACACTGAAAAAGGTTGTCCTAACCGGCCAAAGTAAAACCTTATCATATCATAATCCTATCATATGCCATAGAGGGAACCTACGGTGGCACGTAGTTCTGGGACTAAGAGTAATCTCACCCTGTCCAACTCGGTGCTAAATACTACTCCCAAAACAAATACATATAGCTTACATATACTTGTGATATATCTAATGCCAATTCTATTTGAAAAGCATAAGGGTATATCTAATACCATGCAATTCACATAGCTTAGGTAGATATATCTAGATGCCAAACCTTTCATAAATCATAAGGATGTATCTAATATCATGTAATTCATGCTTCAAAATCCTTAAAACTTAGCATAGCCATGATTCAAAACATACTTTTCTTTCTAAATTCATAACTTGAAGAATTAGGCATGCAATTTCATAATACATAAGGTCATGTTATCTAAACATGCCAATTTTTACTTGAAAACATACAATTCAATGTAATCATGCTAGGAATCATCTTTAATGCATGGCCTTTTGAAATCAATTAAGGAACCTAAAATAGATCATAGATAAGTATGAGAAACCATGAAGTGAAGCTTTAAAACTGAACCCATAAGTTTTCCCCAAATTGAGTAAGAACTCTAATTTCATAAATTCATAAATTAAAGTAAAAATCATGAGTTTTGGGAATAAGGGTGAAAGGAATCCCTTATTGAATATCCACATACCTTATTGAAGCTAGCTTGATCTTAAGATGAAAAGAAATAGAGGCTTGACTTGGAGCTTGAAGGAGTTCTTTCTTCTTTTGGAATAGAATTGCTTAGAATGAGAAGAGCTTAGGCTATTAGGGAATAAAACCCTACTAAAAATGGTCAAAACGACCTCCCTTAGGAGTTAAAAGGGTGGGTAATTAAAAAAATATCCCTATGATTTAATTAAGAAAAATTGATGAAAAGTCTCAGCTTCAGAGACCACAAGTCAGTCTACGGACCATCAACTGAAATGACAAACCATCAATTGATCCATGGTTTCAGGTGCCACTTCTGAGAGCTTGAAAGAACTCAACTCCATGAGTCACTTTACAATCCGTGATTCGAAATGACGGATCATCGTATTGACTCGTGGTGCTTACTTAGGGGCATGAGGATCCTCTGATCCTCAGGGATAACGGGTGGAAGGATGACCCGTGGTTCAAAAAGATGGGTCGTCAACCAACTCATCATTTCTAGGACCCTTCATGGGGGGTCCTCTGGAACTCAAACAATGAATCCACAGGACGGGCCGTGGTTCTAAACCATGAGCCATCGAGTGACTCGTAGACTATGGAAAGAACACAACCAAGAAGCAGACCATGCATCAAACTACGGGTCGTGGTCCAGGATTACAGTCTGTGATCTGGTCCGTGATCTCTGGGAACTTTCTAATTTCACAGAAATCAGGTTTAACAACTGAATCGAATTTTGGGGTGTTACAACTGATCATTTAGGCTAGGAATCATGACATGAAACCATGAGTTGTGGTGCAGTCTATGACTCATGGATTGCACTCATGAAACCTGAAGCCAAAAATTTTAACAGTTTTTCTGAATTAAATCTTTGGGTTATTTTGGTAATTACCCACCCTTTTAACTCCTAAGTGAGGTCATTTTGGACTCTTTTGGTAGGGTTTGATCTCTAATTAGCGTAAGTTCTCTCCCAAACTCTTATTCATCGTCTAAAAGAGGAAAAAGTCTCCTTCCTTACAAGCTCCAAGATAAGGGTTCATCGTCAAGCCTCCATTCTTCTCATCCTAGGTTAAGAAAGCTTCAATCCAGGTATGTGGGTATTCAATAAGGGATTCTTTCAGCCTTATGCTCAAAATCCCTATCTTTTATATAGATTTCAATGAATTTCAAATTAGGGTTCTTACCCAATTCTCATGGGCTTTTCTATATATTATTTTCTCATGATTCTACCACAAAATCTAATTCTAAATTGCATGATTTTGTGTGGGTTTTTGCAAGTGAATTCCTACTTCATGAATTGAAGGCTTAGTCTAGCCAATTTTGCATTCATGGATTGATTTAAGTAAATTGGTATATATTATAGTATGACCTCATGAATTTCAAGAAATTGCATGCCTAGTTCCTATGTTTTATGAAAGTGCATGTGATTATTAAATTGTACTAGTGCCATGCAAGTTTTTAAGTTCTGAATTACTATGCAAGACAAGACACTCGATGTACCATCAAAGTTCATGAATCATTTTCTACAAAAAAGGTTTGTGAGTAGTGTGAAGATCCTGGTTATGAATATGTTATGAACAAGATTTGACATTTAGATATGTCTCACATATGTGAGTCTTATGTTATGTTTTGGGAGTAGTATTTAGCACCGAACAATGAGGGTTTCAGATAACACAAATTCAAAACTATGTTGCCACCGTAGGTTTCCCTCCATGGCTTATGACAGGATCCTTATGATATGGTTCTAACCTTGGCTAGTTAGGATAACTTTTTTCAGTGTGGTTGTATGACACTGGACTTTATGTAGCTCATTATGGTGTTTGTCGGTAAAGAGAAACTCCGGTATGACTATTTTCAAGCTATGAAGTTATATGATATTCAACTTTGAAACTTGACTTCTATTTCATGTCTTAAGCTTAAATCTTGATATTTACTCATGCTTTCTATTAATATGCATGAACTCAGTTTTAAGCATGTTTTAAGTATATATTTACTTTATTACATAAACTCACATACCCAGTAAATCTTATAGTACCAACGCATATTATGTGTTGCATCCTATTATGATGCACATTCAGGTTCCCTCTTCCAGGCTTGTGGGTAGATATCATCGGGTATCCAGTGTTTTTTGGTGAGTCCTCATCATTCGAGGATTTATATGATTCCTAGTTAGTAGGCCCCTTTATTTTAGTGCTCAGAGTTAGCTGGGGTTTTGTACCAACAACTCATTATGTCTTATGTAGAGCCTTTTGAGACACAGATGGATATTCATGATCATGTTTTGGATTTGATACTCCTAGACCATTATCTTATATAGTATTGGTTTGCCTACTTATATTAATTCTGCTTCCGCTATGATTTACTGTTTTGCTTTTGTTATGTTACGACCAAGGGTTAACTTGGAATCACTTGTGGTCTCGGGTTCCATGTTATATCTAGGGGGTAGCCTTGGGGGTGACATTAACCCTCGAATAGTTAGATTATGGGTGGGTTCTCAAAACTAGTATTTTTTAATGGTAAGGGTTGCTAGGTCATAGTGGGTTTCCTAGGTTGGTACAATGAGGGGAACCAGATGAGCAAGGAAGTACTTTATTCAAGGTAGGGCTGGGTATTTGGTCGGTTCAATTTATTTTGTGAAATTTGGTTTGGTTTTTTCAATTTTTGGTTTGGTGAAATCGTTAAACGAAACCAAAATAATTTTGGTTCAGTTTGGTTTTCACATATTTGGTTCAGTTTATTTCGGTTCAGTTTTTAAGTCTGAATGCTTCACCTTCACTTACCCTACTTCGAATTTTTGTCATTTGTGAAAAGTGAAAAAAAATAAGTTAAACAAACTAAATCGCCTATGAAAAAACAAAAAAACACTGGTGGTGAGTGTTCATATGAAAAAAATAAAAAAATCATTGGTGGTGACTGGAAAAAAAAAGGAAACTTACGCAATGAACTCCTCGGTGGTGGGATGGCTAAAGCTCTCGAACTCATCAGTGATGGAGTGTGTGATATTTGTGGCTTGTGCGTGAGTGGACTATGAGGGCAGCTACTAAGAGAGATTTGTAAGTTTTTGGATTAGGGATATGTGTGTGTAGGTGAGTAAGTCAAGTGATTTTTAGGTTAGGCTTGGTGGGTATTGGACTGCTAGTTGAGTGGGTAGAAGTATAATAGGCTAGGCTCAAATATATAGTATAATATATACAATATATAGTAAATTAGTAATAGTATATATATAATTTGGTTTTTTGATTAATCGAATTTAAATTTTCAAAAACCAAAAACTAAACCAAATTATCAATTTTTTTTAAAACTAAAACAAAAACCGACCGAATTAACCAAAAAGCTGAAACCAAAATTTAAAAATATTTGATTCAGTCGGTTTTTTCAGTTTGAGCCGAAATATGTTCAGCCCTATTTCAAAGTACTAGGCAATGGATTTTCTGTGGATGCATGTGTATTCTTAAATAAGTCTAGGATTGAGGTATATGAACTAATGTGCTTAATTGAATAAGTCGAGGATATGTCTCTGTGATGGTCACCAAAAGCTAGAATGATTAACCATAGTTATTGTGGTAGGTGATAGTTAATTTGTAACCCAATTGTATTATGTATGAATATTAACTGTTCCACTAGTATTACATGCAGAATACGTGTTTAGGAGAAAATGGAATGAATTCTAAATGATATCTTAATGTAAAATCTCATGCAATGAACCTGTTTTAAATGCTTGTTGGTTGTACAAGTGTAGTTTCTATTCGTTGTGGTTGTGATTGTTATGATATCTGTGATTCTTTGGTTGGATCAGGTACCATGCTTAGTATAGATCATTGGTTGGCTAAGGGACCATGACTTGTACATGTTTATTCATCGGTTGGCTCGAGTACCATGCCTGGTACAAACTCATTCAAGGTTGGCTCGGGTACCATGCCTGGTATAGGTTTTCTTGATGTTTATTCATATGTGTTTGTTTCTTTAGTGAACCAGGTTTATCTATTGTTGATACTTATTCATATGTGTTGGTTCCTTGAGTGAACAGGGGTTATTTGTTGATGATGTGTATTCATACATGTTGGTTCCTTCAGTGAACCGGAATTATCTGTTGTGGAGATTGATTCAGATTGTTAGCTCCTTCAGAGGATCGAGATTCATTGTTCTTGACATACATATTGTTCCTAAAGTGGCTGGGTTGGAGGGTCTAGGTTCTAAGGTGGTTTCTTAAGTAAACCGGGGTTGCATGCTATGTACTATAGGTGATGTCCCGGGGATCTTTGGGTGGTCTGGGTTACTTGAAGAATGTGTCATAATGATATGTTGTCTATTACCTTATGTTTTGGGACGTGGTTATATGGTTGATCAGTTAGGTTGTTGACTGGGATTTTTTACGAGTAGTCTATTAACTTGACTAAGGGTTGGGGGTTAAGGTTACTGACTTAGGATCTTGAATGATAGTTAAAGGCCGCTATAGGGATAGTTGGCTAATTGGTAACAGGGATGACAATTGGAAGGTATCTCTAGTGTTTGGCAAGATGGGTTCGATTGACGAGTCTAAGGTTTCTAAGGGGTTACTGTATGACCAAGTTAATAGAGTGGGGTGTTCTCTAATGTTTGAGTTTGCAGCAGAATAGGGTGATGAAGCTTGGGGAGAGAATAGAATTCACGGGCAGAATATTTGGGTAGTAGGAGTTATTGAAAAGGACACTGACTATTTAACTCACAAGTTGTATACTTTTTTTTGAATATTTACATGATGTTATGTGTCAGACTTGGGTAGACCGATGATTCCTATCATTATGTGTTGTTTGTACTGATACTACTCTTTCTATACCTTTTGGGTAAACTCTGGTTGTAGGATCAATTGATGTTTCTTAGGTGAATTACGGGGGTGATCTCCAACAGCTTCTAGTCATCTTTTCCTATTGTGGCAGTTTTGTCATATTTTCTATCCATTTATATTAGTAGCTCTTGTACCTGTTTAGACTAGTTCCTAGGAGGGGTTCAGTTATATTTTGAAAATATTTCATTGTAATCAATGTTTTGAGACTGGATTATTTTATTTATGGAAAATTTTCATGTTCCTTATTTACTTTATCATACCTATTTTCAATTGGGGGTAAGGGTTCTCCTATCTAGGTTATTTAGAGTAGGTGCCCGCATACCCCAGTAGTGAGGTCTTGATAATTTGGTTTCAGAGCCTAGTTTATCAGTCTTCCAGTACAAGAGCAAATATTGAATAGAGTCCTTTCAAATTGTGTGTCGACGTCCATAACTAATCTTAAAGAAGCTATGGAGCATTTTAGGAAATTATTCCACTTTTTTCATTCCTTTCGTGCGCTCTGTTGCTTTCTTGTATTGGTTGAGTCCAATTGGTATCTCTTTATTCCAATTGGTATTTAGATGAGGTAAATTAATGCCGTTGACCCTAGTTGAAATGACATAAGCAAGGAAAGTTGGAATCGGGAAGGTTCCAATTGGTATCTTGCCATAGAGGCTATGTAAATGGATGGACGACTGGCTGACAGTTACCCATGAGGAGAATAAAGGTTAATGAAAAAGTACTTGTTAGTGGCGAGACTCAAGGTTTGTGATTATATTCATTACATTGTTTGAATGACTGTGAATGTATGGTGTGTGATTGCATGAATTACTATGAAATTTATGGTCAGGGAAAGGTCATAACTTGATTATGTGTGAATGGTTAAGGGATTAATTGCTATATGGTTTAACTAAAAATTTCGTGCTAAATTTTGGGCATGGACTTACCATTTGTAAAATGGTAAGGGGACTAAATGAATAATGATTGTTGGGAAACTTCGGTTTCAGGACAGTCGGGATTGGTTGGGAACCATGGGGGAAATGGCTATTGTTGTATGGTAGCGGGAATGTGATGTTATGAATAGTTTTATGGTGTGATTCATAATTTATTTTATGATAATGTGGTGCCAAGTTCTTGTTTGTGCATAGTTGTGATCGTTCTTGAGGTTATATTAAGGCCATAATGCAATTTCAGGTATTCAAATTTATAACAAGGAATGGAAAATGAGAAAACTTTGCAGGATCTAATAAATTCTGGGTTGATGCCGGTCGGGTTTTCATAGAAATATTTACCCTCTACGGTGATTCTGCTATAGCAGGAATTTTCCCGTTATAGCAGCGCTACGGTAGCAGCATATAGGTCACTATAGCGGGATGTGCCGGGCAAAATCCCAGCCCTATTTTCCCCAGTTTTACTTTTCTTTCTAGGGTGTTTTAAATCGATACTTAAGTTGTGAGCTACTACGCGAAGTAATGAAATCGCTTATAAACAAACATAGCATGCATTCAATAGTAACATTGTTAATACTAGCATCCATGTGCGATAATAAAACGGAAAAGGAAAGGGAGATCATTGTCTACTACAAGCCCCAAATGGGGGCAAACCCAAAAGAAGTAAATAGTATATATAAAAGGGTAGGGGGAGCTAAAATGATAGGCACCAGCGGGGGGGAAGGGGGGCTGCTGTATCACCATCAGAAGTAGTGGAGGAAGGGTCCTCTGCCTCTGTATATCTCAGGAAAGGAAACTTTTGTAGGTCCTCTATCTCTAGTTGGGGATGCTCCTTGTCAGTGATGGTGCAGATGAACATGACCTTCACAGTCATGAATGTATACGGTGCCGGCAGTGCCTCTTCTTCTTCTCCTCATCAAGCTCACTGCGGATTTTTGCATAGTCCTGGGCATGGGGAGGTGGGGCTGCAGCTTTTGCAAGGGAGTTCTCAATGAATCTCTTGACTGTAGCAAAGTCTTCCTCTAGTCGACTGCTAGTGATCAGGGGCTAGGACTGGGACAAGGAGGGAGAGGCAGGATCGTCATAATCATCAGTGCCCTTTACAACCTGGCTACTCTCTCCTTCACCCACTTTCCTCTTCTTCTTCCCCTTGGAGGCGACCATCTTCACTCGAAGGGGGTGAAAAGGGGCATCCATCTCCACCTCCCTGTCGGCATCCTTCTCGGGAAGCCTAACTCACCTGTATAGTGCAGACACCAAATTGGGAAGGAAGGGGCCCTTTTTGTTACCTTGGCAGAAGTCCCTCTACTCTGACACAATCTGCGTCCCCACATTCAGCTAAATTCCCTGGATGTAATAGGCAACCACCAAAGCCCTAGGGTAGGTCACGTCATCAAGGTTGCCTGAAGGATGAATCCTCTAGGACACCAAGTTCAACCACCTCCTAGCATCGGCTGTGAAGTAAGTACTCATGATGCCCTCAATGGTGGGCCAGTAGACCTGGTCCCTGAAATCCTCCTCTACCATGGTGTCCCGCACCCATTTCTTATCCTACTCCTAAAATTTGGCTTCATACACAACATTCAAAATATGAGGCACTCCTAGTACCTCATTGATGGACCAGATATCCATGGGGACATCTACTCCTCGGATGCAGATGGTGGGGTTTGAGTCATCCCAAAGCACGGTAGGGAGTATGGCATAGAACTCCCTTACCCAGCCCAAAACCCCGAAAGGGAGAGCCTTCACCAATGGACCCCAGCTGAAATCCTAGAGCTGAATGTACAATTCACTTGCCCTCTCTTCTACCCCACTCATGTTAAAGTCCCTCTCATATAAAATACCGGTCCTCCAATAGTCCTGAAATCTTTCCCGACTACAATCATGGGGAACCTCTCAGAAGCCAAAATGTGTTCTTGATTTGTAGCCATTGGGTGTTAAATCTGCAAGTTAACAAAAAAAGGGTTGAGATACAACTCGTAAAGTGCTAAGTAAATAAAATTCAGAAAAAAATGTTTACGTATTGGGTGTAGCCATTGGGGTTGATCCCACTGGGAATATGGTAGGACTATGGTTGATTAGTGTTTACTTATGCTGTTAGTTGTTTATTTCCCTATGAAGGAGGGGTTTTAATATAACAAGTAATAATTGTAACTAGAATGTAAACAAGTAACACGTGATAGTTTTAAGATTTATAATCAATGAGAGAAGTGACTAGGGTAGTGTTCCCCATGAGATAATAACTTAGTAAGGCGTTTGGACTTAGTAAAACTTAGTAAACTAGCTTGGTGCTTAGTCTGAAGAATCGGTAAGTTAGGTTCACATAAATCCTTGGTCTGGTAGATAGATGAATTTCACCACATGCCTTAGTCCGGCCGTGGGTGTATGATTTACTAACTCTTACCCTGGATCCCAGATTATCTATTCCCGGACATGGTCAAGCCATTAGACAAGAGTTGATAGGCTCAAATCTTTGTCGTTGAACAACCCTTTTCCCATTTGTTACCTCTTTGGTCTGGCAAGTAAGGATAAGGTGAGTTCTAATGTTGTGCACCGTTAAAAAGCAATCAAAACAAAGGAAAAACAATACATGCATAAACACCACCCTAGAATAACCAAGTACTTTGCCTACTTCATTAATCCTTCATGGTTCCCACAACCCTTGTTGTGGATTTAGCTACTCATGGTTATAAGGAAACAATCAAAAGTTATGTATGTGTTCATGATCATATACTTACAATCAGACGTAAAGAAATCCGTAAACTTGAATAGATGAAGATGGAAGTAAGAACAAAGAACTATGGATGTGTATAACTCCCAAAACCAAGAATAAACCAAGATCACAATTTTTCGAATGTGTTTCCTATAAAATATCAAGCATAAAATGTAAAATAAAACCTAGGAAAGGTATTTATAGACAGTAGAAATCCTATCCTAATTAAACAAGGAAAACTAGAATCGACAGCTTCCACGGACACAGTCTATGGTCCGTGAAAGTTTCTACGGGTCGTCTTCAGTACTCATTAAACTCAGAGATTTTGTCATTCTGTGGGTTCTCTTCCACTAGTTCATTAAATGACTCGTGACTTGGATCATGGCTAGTGGAATTGAGTCATCAATCTCAGACTTTTTCTCCTTCTCTGATCAGGTTCCATGAGCAGGAATCACGACTCATGAATAGGTCCACGACTCATGGAAACCTTCCATAGAACTCAAGATCTAGCACCATCTGCAGTACTCATTCCACGACTGACTTCCATGATGCGTGAAATTATCTACGACTCATGGAGTTGAGTCGTAGAAGTCAGTTTCAGCCAAAATGTCAATCTTTTCCTGCACTTAGTCTCCGAACCTTGTTTTCTCCCACAAGACTAAAAAACATATCAAATCTACTAAAATCATGAAAGAACATGCTCCAATTCAAAGTTTTAAGCATCGAAAGTCCCGCAAAACCACGGCACATCAACACCCTCAACTTAAAACTGTTGCTTGTCCTAAGTGACAAAACAAAACTATCCTTGAATGATACTTGAGTAAAAGAAGACCAGGAACTACGACAGTCATATCATGTAGAAATTCAGCTCACAACAATTTCCCCCTCCTTTTCAGTAAAAAACAAGTACACAAGTTCTGTTTATCAAGACAACACAAGAGGATCCATGGATGACATCACGCTATCAATAGATGACACAACATACACATATGAGACTTACTCTAACAATCAACAATCAAATTTACTCTAGTACCCTCACCACAAAGAAGTCCCACTCACTCAATAATAGATTTAATATCTGGGAATGAACTAGAATAACTCACACACTCAAAGATGTTCAAACAATGCATGCACAATACTGTAAGCTACCCCTTATTTTCTATGCCTCAGTTTTCGAACAGTTAGGTTAGAATCACTATAGGACTTTACTCGACTTGTAACGTAGGTTAAGGGATGGGTATGGTAGATATGGGAAATAGTGGCTAAGCCCTCCTTGACACTATGCTATGTTTCTTCCACTTTTCAGACCACTCTTCCTTTCCTCCCTTTTTCTCCCTTTTTTTTTCCTCAAGTGACGGGTGCGGCTTTTATTTCAGACTCAACTTTTTTTTCTTTTTCATCATATTTATTTTCTTTTTCTCTTTTTCTATAAATTGTTTCTTTTTTTTCAAACATATCATCCACACCCGTTATTTCCTTTTTTATCACTAACCTTTTCTTTTCTTACCCTATATTTCACACTTACCTCCACAGTAGCCACCCTCAACTTAGGCAATTTGCTTGAGTTGAGGTGCACAATGTCAAAGGAGGGACTAGGGCCAAACTGAAGGTTCATAGAAAACAGGGAAGGGGATTACGCTAAAAAACAAAAAGGGTCAATTTAGGCTCAAAATCAGGGATCAAGGGATATTTACATCATTTGGACGGTCTTTTAGGCTAAAGTGGACAACTTCACAAAGAGCCTATGATCCTTTCCTAACCAACTATCCTAAAACCTAGGCAAGACTAACCACACAAGTTCTAGATTGGCGCACAATGCAAGAACAGTACGAGTGCAGCTCACATACACATGGCACAGAGTACAACAATCACATTCTAATTATCAGGTGCGTACTCCAACTTAAGCCATTCATTAGATCGATTAACATAATGTCATGCAAAGATCCATAATGGTCAGTCTATAAAAAATAGAAAATCTCATATCACATAAAATTTGAAGGGCTCTCCATTTTTCACTCAAAATCTATTTCAAAATTATACCATAGATTGCGCTAAGTTCCTTTTCTTTTTTCACTACACAAAACCTATATTAAACGTGCCAGTTCAACAAAAATTAAAAAAATCTTATGGAAATAACACTGGCAAGAAAACCCCAAGGACTCGGGTACCTTGTGAGTACCCTCATAGATTTTCTCCCAAGAATCACTTGATTTAATGTCGCGGCATGACGCGGGTGTCTTGGCTACTCAGACTTTGCCAAGAGACCCATCAAAATACAGACAGTTGTTGCCCCCACCCCACTAAAAAGTAATGTGAATTACCCTTAATGCACAAAGAAAAATAAAGACATAGGGAGGCGGGAACATACCTGTGGTGCCTAGGGACCGGCATCTGATGAAGTAGGCAGGGCCAGTGATATGGCACCCATCACAGTGTCAGTGGCAGTGGCGATGGCTATCGCGCTCAATGCCTCAATAACAAAAAGGACATCAGTAGATGCCCTCCCAACAACAACCAACTATTGAGTCTCAAGAGCCAAAGATGTGGCCCGTCCACCAACTAGAGCAGAACTAGAAGACGCACCTCGAATTCTCTGCCGCTCTAACTCCTTAATAAGGCGTATGTCATCTAGGGATCGCTGCACAAAATTAGCGGTGTCTCTTTAAAACCATTTGGGATCTGTATCAACCTCAGAAGTGCTATCAGTGCACACTCTCTTTGTTCTATCACCTGGGAGCACATGCTCCACCTCAGCAAATAAATTAACAACCCAGCGAGTGGGTGCTGGAATCGCAATAGAGATGGAGGGCATAACTGGAGTTTGTCTAGTGTCAACAGATATAATCTCCTCTCTGAGTCGTGTTAGCTCATCCTGAATGTGTCCCAAATCATGGCTCTAAATTATCTGCAACCTAGTATTCACTCCGCATTCAAAGGCATCTACTCTTGCAAACATCTCCCATGCAACCTGATCTATCTCAACTTTCACACTCGCCTAAGCAGAAGCTATAGTATATCACAACCATGGTTGAAGCTGGTCCAACAAATCATTTACGTACTTCTGTGTATCAGCCAGGCGATCAACCAAATTTTGGCAAAACTCAGAATTAATAGTAATCCTACTAGAAAATCTGGGCAGGGGGGTGCAGTAAGAATGTCAACTTGTGGCTGGGAGGTCAAGGGTGCAGAAGATAAAGCTGTGGAAACCTCCACAACTACACTTACCCCCGTATCATGCATATATAATGGGTCTCATGCTATGAAGTACTCCTCAACTCTCATAATACCCATATAAATAGAGGATGACGCTCATTAGTGTGCAACGGGGATAGCCAAATCTCTAATCAACTCGGCATCCTGTATCCTAGTCACCTCCAGGGTGTGGTTAATATTTGAAATTCGTGGGATGGCAGATTTTGTGCACAGGCGATGATTCAAGCATGGAAAAGGAATGTTGGTGTGTGGTTGAAAGTCCCGCTCATGGATCTCCTCCAATATTCAGCGTGGAAAATTAATCTCATATCCAGCCATGATGCTGGCCACTAATACTGCATGGTCAAGCATCAGAGAATTGTCCACTTGAGTCTGATAAATACAGGATCAGATAATGGCCCACCAAAACTTGCTGGCAAAATTTGATGTTGCTTTTTTTAAGTTGCCACTCTGAACCCATTCTGCATCTTCACCATTCTCAGCTATATAACCCACAGCCTATCTTAATAAATTTTCTCGCTTAACTGTGTCCCACATCTTCATTTTATCTAAGACAATATTCATCTTGCTATCAAACTCGGACGTGTTGACCTATAACTCATACTCTAGCCTAAACAAGAACTGCTGAATAGGCTGTGCAGAGATATCAATAGGTGCATGTCGCACCAAAGTACTGGTGAGTGGAGGTAGATCCTGATATCATTGTGTCGGTCCAAGGAACTAAATTCTTGTGGCTCCATATGAGGCATAAAACTCTCTTACGATCTCGAGACAATAACTGCCCAGGGGCCCAACCATCTAACGCGCGTCTGGTAGCAAGTAATGGTCTTTCCAAGATGATAGGAACCTCAAAATTCACCTCGCAGTCAAGAATCACAAAGTCCATAGGGAAGATAAAAGTGTCAACTTTCACAAGCACATCATAGAGAATCCCTACAGGCCTTTTCACTGTGCGATCTGACATAAGAAGCCACATTATAGTCAGTTTGGGGTGTCCCAAGCCCAACTGATTAAACACTTCCAGTCGCATCAGATTGATGCTAGCACCTAGATCACACAATGCCTTAGAAAAGTAGAACGCTCCAATTGTTCACGGAATAGTGAAAGCTCCAGGATCTTCCTTTTTCTGCACCAACGAATGGGAGGCTATTGCACTACAATGATGCAAATTATCAGTTGGCTCAAAGCTTACCGTTCTCTTCCTAGTCACCAGATCCTTCATGAATTTAGCATATCCAGGCATCTTCTCCAATGCTTCAACTAAAGGAATATCGATTGAAAGTTATTTCACCATGGAGATGAAATTGTGAAATTTGGTGTCCTCAACCTTTTTCTTTAATCTCTGGGGGAAATAAGGGGGAGGCAATGGCATGGGTTTTAAGACCGGTTCAACCTCTTTGTTCTTTGCTTTAGAATTGGAAGGCTTTCCCTCATTTGGACCTTCACCGCTATCCTTGTCCTCACACTCAACCACAATCTCAATATCATTAATTTTAGGCTCGGCTAACTTATCAACAACCATCGGCAAGCGTGGATCAACAGTATGCTTTCCACTTTGGGTAGTCATAGCCTTAACTTGTCAATTATTTTTTGGATTTTGAATTGTATCACTTGGGAGAGTACCCTTCTAATGCGAATTCAGGGTTGTAGACATCTGACTCATTTGTGCCTTAAGCTGCTTTATTGTTACAGAATGAGACTAAACCTTCTGACTCATGCCAGAAAGATCCGCACGTATATCCTTTAAGCTTCCCTCTGTAGCATTAGACTTTTGCAATAACTTGTTCATCAGCTCTCTCATGGGTGGGAGTGGTTCATCAGCACCTGATTCGCGATTTCCAGGAGGAACATATAGGTTGCTTCTATCATTCTTGTAGCCATCTCTCTTCTGCCAATCATTATTTGTACCCCTTCTCCTGTCTCTATATCCGTACCGATTGTATTTGTCCTCTCTGTTTCAACCTTGATTTCCTTGGCTATTAGCCCAGAAAACCGTTCCTTGATCATTCAAGTAACTAACTTCCTCATTAAAATCATACTCATCTTGCCTTGGAGCTCTTCCTTGTGAACCAATTTCCTTAACCTTTTTCAGCTCGCCATTAAGAATTTGTTTCGCATTTAGATCCACAGTTGTTTGCAACCTTGCGAAACTCTGTTCAATATCCTAAAATTCTTAATGGTCGATGGAGTTCCCCACTACATAAGTACCCGCTGCATTATCAGCTTCTCCAGTGTGCCAGGCTCTGTTTGTTTTGGTGACCCTATCAAGCATCTCAAACGCATCATAATAAGTGTTCTCCATGAATGCTCCCCCAGTCACCATTTCTGCTACCACTTTTGTGTTGGAGTTCAATGCTCTATAAAATATCTCCATTAAATTCTCAGAAGGGATTCTGTGTTTCCAAACCTATTTCAGCTTCTTATTGAACCTCAGCCATGTTTCGTGCAGTACCTCCATGGGTAGCTGCTTAAAGTTATAAATCTCTTGTTTCAGCTGCAACATCTTAGACAGAGGAAAGAACCTCTCAAGGAACTGAGTCCTCACCTCCAGCCATGTATAAATAGAATTTTTGGGCAGCTCACTCAGCCAAACAGTTGCCTCTCAAGTCAAAGAAAATGGGAATAGCCTTAGTCTAATAGCATCTTCCTCCACTCCGGATAGATTATACATTTTATAGATTCCCACAAAATTAGACATATGCAGATTTGCATCCTCAGCAAGTAGCCTAGAAAATAGTCCTTTCAAGTTCAGCAGTTGGATCATAGTGCTGGTAATGTCAAACTTTGTACCTACTGGCAGTGATGGCACTACTATGGGTCCGGTAGTCCCTACATCATCCGTATCATCATCATCAATGTCATACTGAGGTACTTGTAATGGTTGCTTCAACTGTTGGCCCATATTCTCTCTTGGTACGACTGGTCCTCTAGGAAATTTTTGGTGAGCAACCCCGTCTGCTGTAGCTTGGGCTTTTAGTGTAGCTTGACGAGCAACTTGTTGTCGTGCTTGCCTTGCTTGCTCAACTAATGCATTTTGAGCTGTGAGGTCTGCTGCAATTGCAGCATCTTCAACAACGAGGGCATCTTCTCCTTACTTTTTCCTCTGCTCCTCTTCATCTAACAACCAGGCTGTGATCTGCTCTGGTGTCTCATGCTCTCCCTCTTTAGCCATGTTTCTTAAAGTTCTAGACTGTTCAGGATCATATGGGAGCAAGAGATTTCCTTGATTCCTTGTGCTGGGCATGCACAAGTGTGCAACCTGCGTAATAAAATAAAAACAAAATAAAAAGTAATATTAGGAAATAAGGACTAATAGTGAAATAAACACAGTGTCACTAAATACTAAATCGTATTCCCCGGCAACAACACCAAAATTTTGATGCGCCCAAATTACACATCCTTTTAGAAGCGTAAGCGGTCGCTATTTAAATATAGAACCCAACAAAGGTAGGGGTCGATCCCACAGGGAATATGGTAGGACTATGGTTGGTTATTGTTTACTTGTGATGTTATCCATTTATTTCCCTATGAAGGGGGGTTTTAATGTAACAAGTAATAATTGTAACTAGAATGTAAGCAAGTAACATGTGACAGTTTTAAGAGTTGTAATCAATGAGATAAGCGACTAGGGTAGTGTTCCCTATGAGATCATAACTTAGTAAGGCATTTGTACTTAGTAAACTAGCTTGGTGCTTAGCATGCGGAATCGGTAAGTTAGGTTCACCTAAATCCTTGGTCTGGCAGATATATGAATTTCACCACACGCCTTGGTCCGACCGTGGGTGTATGATTTACTAACCCTTACCCTGGATCCCAGATTAGCTATTCCTGGACAAGGTCAAGCTATTAGATGAGGGTTGATTTCCTCAAACATCCATCGTTGAACAACCTTTCTCCCATCCGTCTCCTTTTTGGTTCGGCAAGTAAGGATAAGGCGAGTACTAATGTTGCGCACCATTAAAAAACAATCAAAATGAAGGGAAGAACAATACATGCATAAACACCACCCTAGAATACCCAAGTACTTTGCCTACTTCGATAATCCTTCATGGTTCTCACAACCCTAGTTGTGGATTTAGCTACTCATGGTTATAAGTAAATAATCAGAAGTTATGTATGCGTTCATGATCATATACTTACAATCAGACGTAAAGAAATATGTAAACTTGAATAGATGAAGATAAAAGTAAGAACAAAGAACTATGGATGTGTATAACTCTCAAAACCAAGAATAAACCAAGATCAAAATTTTTAGAATGTGTTTCCTACAAAATATCGAGCATAACACATAAAATAAAACCTAGGAAAAGTATTTATAGAAAATAGAAATCCTATCCTAATTAAACAAGGAAAACTAGAATTGGCATCTTCCACGGATACAGTCTATGGTGCGTGGAAGTTTCTATGGGTCATCGTTAGTACTCGTGAAACTCAGAGATTTTGTCATCCTGTGGGTTCTCTTCAATGAGTTCATTCTATGACTCGTGACTTGGATCACGGCTCGTGTAATTGGGTCATCAATCTCAGACTTTTGCTCCTTGTCTAATTAGGTTCCATGAGCAGGAATCACAACTCGTGAACATGTCCACGGCTCATGAAAACCTTCCATAGAACTCAGGCTCCAGCACCATCTATAGTACTCATTCCAAGACTGACTTCCATGACTAGTGAAATTATCTACGACTCGTGTAGTTCAGTCGTAGAAGTCAAGTTCAGCCAAAATGTCAATCTTTTCCTGCACTTAGTCTCCGAACCCTATTTTCCTGCACATGACTCAAAAACACATCAAATATACAAAAAATCACTAAAGAACATACTCCAATTCTATGTTTAAGCGTCTAAAGTGTCGCAAAACCATGACACATCATGTTCCCAAAGTACACTAGTACTAGTTTATGTAAAAATTTGGGTATTATAACTCCTAAAAGTCACCCAAATTACCATTTTTCAAACAAGAAATAACCCTTCTTATTCTCTACAATTTTGAGCCTATTTTGGCCATAAACCCCGTAATTCTTATGCCCAAAATACTATGGAAGTGCTGTAAGCGTAAGGAAAGTGTACATGCTTCAAGTATTGGGGGCAAACCAATCCTAAAATTCAAATTTCAAAAGCCAGCCCACTACCTACTTTATTCATCGAATTCAAGCCTAGAACAAGTATTATTTGTGCAATGAAGTAAGGGAAGTAAAGTTCAAAGATTATTACCTTGTTTTTCAACATTGAGAGCAAAGTGATCGAAGAGAGAATTGTGTTTTTTGGGTGAAAAGGGGGAGAATGGGCGAGAAACCCATTTCTCACCATTTTAAACTGTTAGCACCCTCTATGTGGGAAAATTTTGTTCTTTTGTTTATTTAATCTCCCTGACTTAGCATATTGACGAGGCCCCGGGATTTTTGAGTGGTTGGGGAAAGATTACTTAAACTAGACTCATTTGACATAATAGGTGGGGGGTAATTCCTCGACAGGGTAGAGTAGTAATATTTTCAACTTGGGTTTTTGGTACACCAAAGGAAATAAAGTTTGGGGGTTCGTGTAGAGTGGTATATACGTTATCATGTTAGAGCCTTAATGTTCAGAAAGCTGACTCATTCTTTCCCTTTTGTATTAGAAATCATTCAGGAATGAACTATGGGTAAATTTGTATCTGTTGTAATGACCTGTTCAGTTGTTATTAAAAATTACCCCGTTACGGGTTATGACAACTGTTGAACTACTCTCTCAAATTAATTAAAGGTGACACAACAAAAAAATTTGGAATTTGAATTTTGCATGGGCTGATGTCATCTCACTATTGCATGAATTTTTCGGCTATAGCGCTACCACAATAGAGGTCGGTAGGCTGCTATACTGGGTTGACGAAACTAGTAATCCAGAACACGAGTTTATTATTTTGGTTTCTCCTCTTCAATTAGGAAAAAGGATGAGGGTTTCTTAAAAAACCGTTCTAGGGTGCCTCAAGGCTTTTAAGTAATGGATAAGAGGGATTTACACTTGGATAGGGTAAAACCCATGGACTCCACGCTGATTTCTCATCAGGATTTGCCTATGCGGAGCCAAAGTTTGCATTCAGACATCTGTGGTAGCTACTTGGTATTCATGTGGGCTAGGTTTAATTGAGTAGATTAGACCGGGGTTGAAATACATGACATGATATAGATTTACAAGGGATTGTATGCTTAGGCCCTCAGGCACAGTGTTTGGATGGATAAAACATATTAACCTTGCTGAAGGGGGTAGGAATTTACTATTATAAGTAATGTGGACCTTGTACTTGATTGTTTTAGTTTACATTATGATTGTTAAACCTCAAATAATTGGATTATGTGTGGGTTCTTGAAACTAGTAATGATTAATTATTAGGGTTGCTAGGTCATAGTGGGTTCCCCGGGTTGGTACAATGAGGGGAACGGGATGAGCAAGGAAGTACTGAGTTTCGGGTACTAGGGAATGGATTTCCTGTCGATTCATATGTATTCATAAACAAGTCTAGGAATGAAGTATATGAATTAATATACTTAATTGAATAAGTCGGGGATATGTCTCCGAGCAGGGCACAAACAGCTAGAATAATGAACAATAGTTGTTGTGGTAGGTGATGGTTAATTTGTAACCCAAATGCATTATTTGTGCGTGTTAACTATTTCACTAGTATTACTTGCATAATACATGTTCAGGAGAAAAGGGAATACACGCTACATGATATCTTAATGTCAATCTCATGCAATGAACCTGTTTTAAATGCTTGTTGGTTGTACAAGTGTGGTTTGTATTCATTGTGGTTGTGAGTATTGTGATATTTGTGATTCTTCGATTGGATCGGGTACCACACCTAGTATAGATCATTGGCTAGCTCACACACCACAGCTGGTATAGGTTTGTTCATCAGTTGTCTCCGGTACCACGCATGGACAGATTCATTCATGGTTGGCTCAAGTACCATACCTGGTACAAGTTTTCTTGATGTTTATTCATATGTGTTGGTTCCTTGAGTGAATAGGGTTTACCTCTTGTTGATGTTTATTCATATATGTTGGTTCCTTGAGTTAATCGGGGTTATCTATTGCTGATGTTTATTCATATTTGTTGATTCATTGAATGAACTAGGCCTATCTATTATGGAGGTTGATTAATTGTGAGCTCCTTGAGGGCACTGAGATTCATTGTTCTTGATATACATGTTGGTCCTAAAGTGGCCGGATTGGACTGTCTAGGTGCTAAGGTGGTATGTTAAGTTAACCAGGGTTGTATTCTAAGTGTTATAGGTGATGTCCCAGGGATCTTTTGGTGGTACGGGTTACTTAAAGAATGTGTCATAATGATATGTGGTCTATTACCTTGTGGTTTGGGACATATTTATATGGTTGTTCAGTCAGGTTGTTGACTGGGATATCTTAAGTGTAGTCTATTGACTTGACTAAGGGTTGGGGGTCAGGGTTACTATCTTTGGATCTTGAGTGAGTGTCACGACTCGATTTCTTAGGTCATGATGGAACCTACAAACCCCCAGTAGGCGAACCAATTCCCATAGTCCGGAACAATTAGTAATGGGCTACTACGTAACCAATATGCACGATAGGCAGAAATAAGCGGAGGCAGATATAAAGTAAAGACAAAACGAAAGCAAATAACTAGAATATATACATATGGAACTACACCAACCCCAAGACTTGGTATTGATAGTACAAAATCTTCTAATGGAACACACGTGCTAGAAGTAAAAAAAATAAGACATACAACTGTCTCCAAAAGTACAAAGAGTAACAGTGCCAAAAGATGAGATGTGGTCAAACCTCGATCGCCATGTGCTCATCTCTTAAATATACAAAGTTGAATGAGTCTCCATGCAATCAACGGCAAATGTTTACACTAATATATGCACCAAAAGGATACAGAAGTGTAGTATAAGCACTAATTATAAGCAATGGGTACACAGTAGGAATCATCGGCCGACTGAGCGCATATAAGCAATAAAAATAGTAAGTAGCATATAGCGAGAAAGCAGTCACTGAAGCAAATAGGGAAAGCACATGGAAACTACCGTGGAGAATAGACAATAAATATTTATAAGCATACAATGCACAGAAGATATACATAACACAAAAACACAGGTGAAAGAAAGAAGAATGCACCTGGAATCCTCGCAATAATAGTATATATAAAGAGAGGGTTTAAAAACATGGTGGTATACTGATAACCTCAATTAAAAATGGAAAAAAGGAAATAAAGCCAACATATTCAAGCTAAAATCAATACACAAATAGAATCGTGCTAAAACACCATTCAAGATAAAAGGAACAGATAACCACCTCCCAATTTCAAACCTAGGATGGAATAAACTACCCTACTAGGAACCGAAGGCCACTACTCATAACAAGAATGAATGATAGAACTCCCTAGCTCAAAACCTCCCTAAAGGCCACAAAAACAGTGCCTTAAATCTAAAAGGGACCCACTAATCCATCAACGATAAAAACATCCAAAAATCAGAGCCTCAATAGGATAGAACCCACTAAAACACCAAGTATCGAAGGCCAAAACAAGCTCTATAATATGAGGTAAGCAATAATATCTACCTAGAGTCCCAATGGCCGCCCATACAACCAAGGAATACAATAAATTTAAAACAAACCCTCCGATCTCTCATACAACTGGAGCATGCACTGAGCACACAACAAACAAGGATGGAGTCATAATGCAATATGTATGATGATGATGATGTGATGAATCTAGTGTAATAGTAACCCTGTATGTACCTCCTACGGTGCTGATAGGCCCAGCAGGTAGGATCCATGGAAGGACACAACCCGTATACCTCAACTACGCCATATACCCCTTCTTCTAGCACACTCGTCGGCCCATAACCATTGGCCCAAGAATGATAGGGTCCATAGAGGTCTACTTATAGACCACATATTAAAACCGCAGAATCTCAAAGAATTAGAACCACATAGTACATGCCCAAAATTGAACTAGGTCTAAAAACAGTAGTCAAATCTCAATAATCCTTATAAAGGGTGCCCGAAGCGTATCCGGGTCTGAATCAGTAATTAAGTCTCAAAATCTCTACATAGGGTGCCCAACACGTACTCGGGTCTAAATACGTAAAAACCATATCTAGAACTATGGCATAGCCGAGCCTAGTATCTGTATGAAAAACAAGTGATAAAATCATTGCAATATCCCCTCTACTCCAAGAGGTTTCATAAAAGTCAGTACCAAAACCCTTTAATAATTATTTTTCCAAAAATGGGCCTTCGGGGTAATGCAAAGTTTAGAAAATCATTTATAGTGGCTTGAAGCCAAATCAGTAGTAACACTTGTAGAAAATATTTTGCATGAATGATATGCTCGCAAATAATTGATTAGTCCAAAATGGCTCACAAACATTCCTATCGGCCCTACACAAGCATAATTGGTTCTAAAACACAGATATCTAGCCTAAAGTAAGATCACAATGTCCAGGACTCATGGATATTCCCAAATATCCCACCGTCTATGGTCCAGAGGCATATACAAGGCCACACGGGGCTACAAGGGTAATAGTACAACACTACAACGAATACTACAAACAACGCATGAAGTAAACAGATAGAAAAGGCAGACAAGGTATGAAGGTACCAACCTAGAAAGGCAACCCAAAGAAGCTAATTAATGCAGTTATAGCCTATATACGGAGAGTCTAGGTTGGGAAAGTCATAACCTACCAGTCATACTATGACTAGCTATAGGAATATTATTGCCCAAGCTCGAACTGCTCTGAGAAGCTCCAATTTGTGAAAGCACTATCAACAAAATAATCTACACATCAAAATAAGACCAACGATACCCATATTGTTATAATTGTAGCTGGGTCAAAATTCAAGTCACGAACGGGCCCATGGGCCCCACAACCTGAAGCTAGAAATGAATGAGTGGAAAATGATCATAATGATCCAAGGAGTGCATACCCTAAATTTTAGAGGAATTGGGAAAGAATTCAGGGCTTAAATAGCCCACCTAAACTAAGAGAACAAAGAGAGAATTCAGAAGGATTTAATCAAAATTTAGCAAGGAACCTACCGGTTTAATGATGGGAAAACAACCATGAACGAAGGGTGATCTTCCTCCAAGAATTTGATGGCCAAAAGTGGAGAAAAATGGAGCTTTGGGAGCTAGTTTCAATGGAGAATCGGAGTTGGGTGTTAATGAAATGAAAAAGATGAGATAAGCCAACTATTTTTGGGAATCTATGAAGCATTTAGGAATTTTTTCAACTTTCTTCATTACTTTCATGCGGTCTGTTGCTTTCTTGTATTGGTTGAGTCCAATAGGTATCTCTTGAATCCAATTGGTATTTCAACAAAGTAAATTGATGTCATTGACCCCAGCTGAAATGACACAAGAAGGGAAAGTTGGAATCGGAAATGTTCCAATTAGTATCTCAACATAGAGGCTATGTAAATGAATGGACGACCGACTGATGGTTACCCATGAGAAAAATAAAGGTTAATGAAAAAGAAATTGTTAGTGATGAGACTCAAGGCTTGTGATTATGTTCATTATATTGTTTGAATGACTGCGAATGTGTGATGTGTGATTGCGTGAATTACTATGAAATTTATGGTCAGGGAAAGGTCATCACATTATTATGTGTGAATGGCTAAGGAATTAATTGATATATGGTTTAACAAAAAATTTCGTGCTAAATTTTGGGCATGGACTTACCATTGGTAAAATGGTAAGGGGACCAAATGAATTATGACTGTTGGGAAACTTCAGTTTCAAGATAGTCGAGACTGGTTGGAAACCATGGGGGAAAGGGCTATTGTTGTATGGTAGCGGGAATGTGATGTTATGAATAGTTTTATAGTGTTATTCATAATTGATTTTATGATAATGTGGTGCCAAGTTCTTGTTTGTGCATAGCTGGGATCGTTCTTAGGTTATATTAAGGCCTTAATGCGATTTCAGGTATTCAAATTTATAACAGGGAATGGAAAATGAGAAAACTTTGTAGGATCTAATAAATTCTGGGTTGATGCCGTCGGGGCCGCCATAGAGGGATTAACGCGCTATGGTGATTCTGCTATAGAAGCATCGCAGTTGAAGCATGTAAGCCACTATAGCAGGATGGGAGGGGCAGAATCCCAACCCAATTTTCCCCAGTTTTGATTTTCTTCCCTGGGGTGTTTTAAATCGATAGTTAAGTTGTGAGAGACTACGTGAAGTAAGAAAATCGCTTATAAAAAAACATAGCATGCATTCAATAGTTACAATGTTAATACTAGCATCCATGTGCGATAATAAAAGGGAAAATAAAAGGGAGATCATTGTCTAATACAAGACCCAAATGGGGTAAACCCAAAAGAAGTAAATAGTATATATAAGTTGGTAGGGGTCTAGAATGATAGGCACTAAGGAGGGGGGGCTAGACGGATGCCTTGTCACCATCATGGGTAGTGGGGGCAGGGTCCTCTGCCTTTGTGTAGCTCCGTAAAGGGAACTTTTATAGGTCCTCTGGCTCTAGCTGGGGAAGCTCCCTGTCAGGGATGGTGCAAATGAATATGACCTTCACAGTTTTCCACAGTCGTGCAAGCATACGGTCCCGGCAGTACCTCTTCTTCTTCTCCTCATCAAACTCTTTGCGGAGTGTTGCATAGTTTTGGGCATTGGGAGGTAGGGCTACAGATCAAGCAAGGGAGTTCTCAATAAATCTCTTGACCGCAGCCAAGTTTGCCTCTAGGCGAATGCTAGTAATCAGGGTCTGGGACTGGGACTGGGAGGGAGAGGACGGATCTTCATCATCATCAGTGCCCTCTACAGCCTAGCTACTCTCTCCTTCACCCACTTTTCTCTTCTTTTTTCCCTTCTAGGAGACCACCTTCACCCGAAAGGGGTAAAAGGGGGCGTCCATCTCCATCTCCCTGTCAGCATCCTCCTTGGGCACCCTAACTCGACTGCATAGTGCAGACACTAAATCGGGAAGGAAGGTCCCTTCTTGTTGCCTCAATAGAAGTCCATCCACTATGACACAATCAGTGCCCCCATATTCAGATAAATGCCCTATATGGAATAGTCCCTCACCAAAGCCTAAGGGTAGGTCACGTCGGTAAGGTTGCCTGATAGATGAATTCTATGGGACACCAAGTTCAGCCACCTCCTAGATTCGGCTGTGAAGTAAGTACTCGTGATTCCCTCAGTGGTGGGCCAGTAGACCTGGTCCCTAAACTACTCATCTACCATAGTGTCCCACACCCATTTCATATCCTACTCCTGAAATTTGGCTTCATACACAACATTTAAAATATGAGGCACTTCTAGTACCTCATTAATGGACTAGATATACACGAGGACATCCACTCCTCGAATACGGATGGTGGGTTTGGAGTCATCCCAAAGCACGGTAGGGAGTATGGCATAGAACTTCCTTACCCAGCCTAAAACCCAAAAAGGGGGAGCCTTCACCAATTGGACCCCAGCTAAAATCCTGGAGCCGCCTGTAGAATTCACTTGCCTTCTCCTCTACCCCACTCATGTTGGAGGCCCTCTCATAGTTAAGACCGGTCCTCTAGTATTCCTGAAATCTTTCCCGACTAGCATCATTAGGGAACCTCTCGTAAGCCAAATGTGTTCTTGATTTGCATCCATTGCGTGTTAAATCTGCAAGTTAACAAAAAAAGGGTTGAGTTAGAACTCGTAAAGTGCTAAGGAAATCAAATTTGTAGAAAGGGACAATCCCTTGGCCTGCCTAGAAGGCTACTACCTGTGGCCTCCTGCTATAGCAAACAACATCCCGCTACGGTGATATTGCTATAGAAGGAATTTATCCACAATAGAAGAATCTCTATAGCGGACCAAGGCCACCATAGGGACCTTCATCATTCCATAATTTCAAGAGGTGCAACAATGGCGCCTCCCGATAAAAATTCCATTTTCGGCATTCCAAGTTCATATCAGTGTTACCAAAGTACTCTAGTACTAGATTATGTAAAAATTTTGGCATTATAACTCCTAAAAATCACCAAATCACCATTATTCAAACAATAAATAACCCTTCATGTTCTCTACAATTTTGAGCCTGTTTTGGCCATGAACCCCATAATTCTTATGCCCCGAATGCTATGGAAGAATTGTAAATATAAGAGAAATATCCATGCTTAAAGGCTTTGGTAAAACCAACCCCAAAATTGAAATTTTAAAAACCATCCCACTACCTATTATATCCATCAAATTCAAGCCTAGAACAACAATTATTCATTCACTGAAGTAAGGGAGTTAAGTTCAACGATTATTACCTTGTTTTCCAATGTCGAGAGCAAAGTGATCGAGGAGAGAATTGTGTTTTTAGTGTGAAAAGGGGGAGAATAGGCGAGAAACCCATTTCTCACCCTTTTAAACTGTTATCACCTGCTATGTGGGAAAATTTTGTTCTTTTATTTATTTAATCTCCCTGACTTAGCATATTGACCAGGCCCTGAGATTCTTGGGTGCTTGGAGAATGGTTGCTTAAACTAGTCTCATTTGACTCAAAAGGAGGGGGAAATTCCTCGGCATGGTGGAGTAGTAATATTTTTGACTTGAGATTTTGGTTCACCAAAGGAAATAAAGTTTGGTGGGTCACGTAGAGTGGTATTTACTTTTATCATGGTAGAGCGTTAATGTTCAAAGAGCTGACTCATTCTTTCCCTTTTATATTAGAAATAATTCAGGGATGAACGATGGCTTAATTGGTATCTGTTGTAATGATTTGTTCAGTTGTTATTAAAAAGTACCCTAATGCGGGTTACGACAACTGTTGAAATACGCTCTCAAAAGAATTAAGGGTGACACGACAAAAAAAATTGGAATTTGAAATTTTGCTCAGGCTGATGTCATCTCACTATAGCGGGAATTTTCTCACTATAGCTTCAGCGCGGTAGAGGTCGGCAGGCTGCTATAGTGGGTTAACGAAAGTAGTAATCCAGAACACGAGTTTATTATTTTGGTTTCTCCTCTTCAGTTGGGAAAAAGGATGAGGGTTGCTTCAAAAACCCTCCTAGGGTGCCTCATGCCTTATAAGTAATGGAGAGGAGGGATTTACACTCAGATGGGGTAAATCCCATGGATTCCATGCTGATTTATCGTCAAGATTCATCTATGTGGAGCCAAGGTTCACACTCAGACTTCTGTAGCAGTTTCTTGCATCGAGTGAGGCTAGGTTTAATGGAGTAGATCATATGTGGGTTGAAATACATTACATGATATAGATTGACAGTGGATTTTACGCTTAGGCCTTAAGGCACAGTGTTTGGATGGATAAAACATATTAACCTTGCTTAAGGGGGTGGGAATTTACTGTTATGAGTAATGTGGACCTTGTACTTGATTGTTTTTATTTACTTTGTGAGTGTTGAACCTCAGATAATTGGATTATGTGTGGGTTCTCAACACTAGTACTGATTAATTGTAAAGGTTGCTAGGACATAGTGGGTTCCCCGGGTTTGTACAATGAGGGGAACGGGATGAGCAAGAAAGTGTTGAGGTTAGGGTACTAGGGAATGGATTTCCTGTGGATGCATATGTATTCATAAACAAGTCTAGGATTGAAGTATATGAATTAATGTGCTTAATTGAATAATTCGGGGATCTGTCTCCGGGCAGGTCACCAAAAGCTAGAATGATGAACCATACTTGTTGCGGGTAGGTGATGGTCAATTTGTAACCCAAACGTGTTATCTATGGATATTAACTATTTCACTAGTATTACTTGCATAATACGTGTCCACGAGAAAAGGTAATGAATGCTAAATGATATCTTAATGTCAATCTCATGCAATGAACCTATTTTAAATGCTTGTTGGTTGTATAAGTGTGGTTTGTAGTCATTGTGGTTGTGATTATTGTGATATTTATGATTCTTCGATTTGCTTCAGTACCACACTTAGTACAGATAATTGGCTGGCTCACGTACCATACCTGGTATAGGTTTGTTTATTGGTTGGCTCGGGTACCACACCTGGACAAATTCATTCATGGTTGGCTCAGGTACCATACCTTGTAGAGGTTTTCTTGGTATTTATTCATATGTGTTGGTTCCTTGAATGAATAGGGTTTATCTATTATTGATGTTTATTCATATATGTTGGTTCCTTGAGTTAATCGGGGTTATCTATTGCTGATGTTTATTCATATATGTTGGTTCTTTGAATGAACCAGGCATTTATGTTATGGAGGTTGATTCATTGTGAGCTCCTTGAGGGGACTAAGATTCATTGTTCTTGACATACACGTTGGTCCTAAAGTGGTCGGGTTGGAGTGTCTAGGTGGTATGGTGGTTTCTTAAATGAACATGGGTTGCATGCTAAGTGCTATAGGTGATGTACCAGGGATCTTTGGGTGGTCCAAGTTATTTGAAGAATGTGTCATAATGATATGTGGTTAATTACCTTGTGGTTTGGGACATAGTTATATGGTTGTTAAGTCAGGTTGTTGACTGGGATGTCTTACGTGTAGTCTATTGACTTGACTAAGGGTTGGGGGTCAGGGTTACTATCTTTGGATCTTGAATGAGTGTCACAACACAATTTCTCAGGTTTTGATGGCACCTACAACCCCCAAGTAGGTGAACCAATTCATGTAGCCTAGAACGGTTAGTAATGGGCTACTACCTAACAAATAAGCACAATAGGTAGAAATAACTGGAGGCAGATATAAAGTAAAGACAACACGGAAGCAAATAACCTGAATATATACATATGGAACTACACCAACCCCAAGACTTGTATCGATAGTACATAATCTTCTAAGGGAATACAAGTGCTAGAAGTAACAAAATAAGATATACAACTATCTCCAAAAGTACAAAGAGTAACAATTCCAAAATATAAGATGTGTCAAGCCCCGATCGTCATACGCTCACCCTAGTCTCGAATATCGAAAGCTACACGACTCTCCATGCAATCAACAGTGAAAGCTTACACTAATATCTATACCAAAAAGATGCAGAAATGTAGTATGAGCACCAATTACTAAGCAACAGGTACCCAGTAGGCATCATTGGCCGACATGTAGTATGAGCACCAATTACTAAGCAACAGGTACCCAGTAGGCATCATTGGCCGACTGAGCGCATGTAAGATTTAAAAACAGTAAGTAGCAGATAGAAAGAAAGCATTCACCATAGAAAACAGGGAAAGCACATGGAAAATAGCATGGAGAATAGCCAACAAAGAGTTATAAGCATACAATGCTAGCACAGAAGATATACATAACACAGAAACATAGGTGAAAGAAAGAAGAACGCACCTGGAATCCTTGCAACAATAGTATATATAAAGAGAGGGTTTAGAAACATAGGGGTATAATGGTAAACTCAAGTAAAAAGGGAATTAAGGAAAGCAAGCAAACATATTCATGCTAAAAGCAATACACGAACAAAATCATGCTAAAACACCATTCAAGATAAGAGAAACAAATAACCACCTCCCAATTTCAAACCTAGGATGGAATAAACTATGCCACAAGGAACCGAAGGCCACTACTCAGAACCACAATAAAGGATAGAACTCCCTAGTTCACAACGGCCCAGAAGGCCAAGAAATAGTGCCTCAAATAAAAAAGGGACCCACTAATCCATCAAAAATCAAAACATCCAATAATTAGAGCCTCAACAGGCTAAAACCTACTAAAACACTAAATATCGAAGGCCATAACAAGAACTATAATATGAGACAACGGGAAAAACATGGACTCACGACTTTCTATCACCATCGCCTGAGTCCTACCGGTAAACTATACTTAAAACAACTCTTAGAGTCATATTTATGGGGATAGAAGAGTAGTCATACCTTTATCAATAAGAGTTCAATCCTTGCACCTTTTTTTATCTTCAAGAATAACACTTTTTCCTTCAAGAAAACACTTGCCTAAGTATGTTTCCATGAACTATGATGAAAAATATACTTGATTCTTGAAAGAATCCACTTACCTTAAGCTAGGGAGAGATTGTGTAATGACCCTTCCGGTCATTTCCACGTATAAGTTTTGAAGTCAAGCAAATCGATAAAAGTTATCGTAAGTTCTTTAACAAATTTCCTAAACTTTGGGTAAAATGTCTCTGGGCTTTTCTCCCAATATATAAAGAGTTAGAAGTCCCCCGAAATACCAAATCAAAGGTCTACGAGTCTAGTTTCCAATGCACAAAACCTCACGTCCAACTGATCTCGGAGTAAAAAGTTAGGACTGTTTTACAGCGGACTGTCTGGCAGAAAACGGGTTGCGAACCGGGTCGCAAATCGGGTCAGGTTAAACACGATTTAAGCCTCAACTTCACGTTTTAAAACGCCATTTCAGTTTCGAAACAGTGAGAAAACATAAGGGAGGATCCCGAGAGAATTCTTGAGTATCAAAAATCGTGCGTTGGTGAATTACGAGCCTAGGCCTAAGAATTTTATTAGCATCGTGCGTGTATTTGAAAGTATTTTATTTAAAAGTTGAATTTGGTAAAAATTATATTATTATTACCTTTTTAAAATATTTTAAAGGTTTATGAAAAATATTTTTGTTACGATATAATGATATATGTATTTATTTTATAATATTTTTATACATTGTAATATTTTAACGGAGATAGTAAATTTAGTTATGTTGAAATTTATTAATATAATATAGTAGGTTTTATTGGAAATAATTTTCTATGAATTATGGTATATTCAAAAAGCTATATATATTTTACCATGAATTTACGCAATACCCTAGTACATATGTAACGGGATAAAAATGTATTGAGTATGAGACCTACCCTCCACGTGGAAGCTGAGGGAGTGTACAACAAACTTCCTAATTTAATAAAGTGGCATCAAATACAACTAGCCACATTTTATCTATTTTAGTAATAAACAATGTATAAGCTATTTGTTTTTGTGTCGGTCAAAGGACTTGCTGTATGTGGAGTCTATGTGTATATATCCACTTCAATTTTCCTTTCCATCCTTTTCTTTACAACAGTTAGCTAGTTATACATATGCTATTAAGCTAGTAATTCATATAGCTCTATGCATGTTCATAACTCAGTATTGACGAAGGTTAGGTGGGAGAAAATATTTTTGTTTTTGCATTTTATTTGATTCTCAAAAGAAAATCAATTATCTACGTCAACTAATTCAAGTTCGAGTTCGAGTGTGATTTTATTTCGGAGCTTTTCGGAGAGGTTCAAGCTTGTCATTGGATGACAGGTAGGTTACGGTTTATTTTCCCTAGACTCCGCATATGTAGAATAAAATTGTATTAATGGGCATCCTTGGGTTGGTTTATTAGGTTGGTACCACAGACCTCAACCGCTTTATTCATGTCCGCCTACTTTTGTTCCCCCATTTCTTGTAGTATTTGTCGATATATTTTATTTACCCTTGTGGTCCTGTGAGGCCTTGTTGACTCTGGAACATAGAAGGTGGGATTTTGGGAATGTCCGCGAGTCCCGGGCATAGAATTATCCTTCTAGGCTGGTTATGCTTGCTGAGTAGCTGTGGGCCTGTGCAAGGTCGATAGGTTGATTGTGAGCTGCTGGGCAGCTATTGTGTGTGATCATACCATTACCATGCATATAAAGAGGTTTTATCCATGTTTTACTATGGTTTTGGCTTCGGGCCTACTGGCACTATTTTCTAAACCTTGCATGGCCGGAGGGCCCGTTTGATGGAAATAATTTGGAAATGGTTTGATTTAACTTGTGAATATTTTTGGGCAAGAAAGTAAAATTATGTTTAAAATCATCAATTTTACGATTATCGCTAGACTCGGCAGGGCCGGGGTGCTAGTTGAGTTTTCTTGTTACTTGAGATAATTTTTAGCCTCGGTCGGACCGAGCACCTGAGATGGCTTTTTACTGTTTAGACTCGGTTATTCCCGGGCACCCTTGGAGGGGTTTTTGAGACATTTTCCTACTACTTTAGTCCTGGACAGGGTCTGGGCATTGCATATTCGACACTGGGTCTCTATCCTGATATCGGACTTGCTTCCGGATGACATGTTCTGATACTGAGTTTTAGTATGGGGTTTGGGACCTCCATGGACCTTGCCATCCGGGCCAGGGGCTACGGGCTGCGTGTGCCGGAGGAGGGGTATACGGTGGAGTAGAGGTATACGGGTAGTGTCCTTCCATTGAACCTACTTGCTGGGCCGGATCGGCGCCGGAGAAGGTACATACAGATATACCATGGCACTTGAGATCGTCATGCATCATATCATTCATTGTTTGAGGCTCCACCCTTGTTTGTTGTTTGTTGATTGTACGCTCCGGTAGTATGGGATGCCGGATGGTTTGTTTTCACTTGTTTGTGTTCCTCAGTTGTATGGGCGGCTGGGGGACTGTAGGTAGACTTTTGCTATTTACTTACAGAATTGTTCCCTGTTGCGGTTAAGTATGAAATTGGTTACTGCTAGACTGTTAGTTTCTGGATTTGGGGTTGATATGATTAGTTGAGTTGATTCATGTCTCTGAGCATGCCTTACATTACTCTTTCTCTCTTCTTCTTAACACTTGAGGTTACCGGATTATACGTCCATTTCGTTTAGAAACTTATTTTGTATACACTGTTGTTGCAAGACCCCATAGTGCGTTATTTCTTACTTTTCACCTTGCCTATGGTGTGTATATTCTGCTTACTAGCCTCATATGTGGTTCTGTTGATTTCCCTCTGGGCTAGTTCCTGTGTACCTTTCGTTGATTTCTGTGACTGCTTGCTTCTATTCTGTCTGTTACTACGATTTTATCTTATATGTGCCCAGTCGGCCTATGATACCTACTGGGTACCTTATGCTTCGCATTTGGTGCTCACCCCTACCCCCTGCATCTTTGGGTGCTGATCCTAGCGGGGGCCATCACCGTTAGATCGCTGTGATTCGTGCTTGGAGATCTGTTGGGGTCTACTTTAGGCTGAGGGTGAGCTCTTGGCGATTGGAGCTTAGCTTTAGTTTATCTTTTGCTTCATGTACTCTATTACCATTCAGAGACATCTGTATATATTGTTTTGGATTAGTTGCACTCCATGTATGTAGTTGGGGCTCTATACTATGATACCAGGTCTTGGGGTTTGGTTTCGTTTCCGCATATGTATATATTTATATCCCTTTTATCTGTTCTCTTTGTCTTGTTCCCTTATTTGTTAGATAGTAGCCCATTACTAACTGTTCTGGGCTACGGGGATTGGTTCACCTACCGGGGGTTGTAGGTGCCATCATGACCGAGAAATTGGGTCGTGACAACTTGGTATCAGAGGTTTAGGTTCACCGGTGTCATCGGTATAGGAGCCAATGTCTATTAGAGTCCTGCGGATCGGGGCGGAGACGTCCGTACTCAATCTTTGGGAGGCTACAGTGGCATCTTAGGAAATTTGACTCTTTCATTGCTTCTTTGTCGTGCGTAGATCCCTTGAAGTTTCTGCAAATCTCATTTGTTCTACTTCATTCTTCCGCAGATGGTTCGTACGATATCATCGGCATCACGCGGGGATGAGCCTCCCGTTCCAGCGCCAGTTCGAGCGCCAGCTCCAGCGCCATCTCCAGCGCCAGCTCCAGCGCCAGCTCCAGTACCAGCTCCAGTGCCCACTTATGTGCCAGCTCCAGCCGCAACTCAGTCTCCAGATATTCTGGGATTACTATTACAGCTTTTGGGTGTGATTGGAGAGCGGCTTTCTGAGGTAGCGCAGACATCCGCTCAGGGGGCAGCCCTGGGTGCACAGAGCTCAGGAGCGCAGCCTGCTACTATGGCTCCCCGTGCGGAGGTCATTTCGGTTCCATTCGTTGCACAGCCTCTTGCTCCTCGCCCAGTTATGACAGAGTTAGAGCAGAAGGCGTTGGGTAGGTTTTTGAGGTTAGCACCTCCGAGGTTTGCTGGTACTTCTGGACATGATCCACATGACTTTATTACTACCTGTGAGGAGATATTGCATCATTTGGGTTTGTTGGAGACTCACGGGGTTGGTTATACTACCTACCAGTTGGAGGGCCCAACGAAGTTATGGTGGAGGGATCAAGTTGCTTGTAGACCACCATCGTCACCTCCTTTGACCTGGTCTGAGTTTTATGAGGCCTTTATGGCTAAGTTCCTACCCCAGAGTGACCGGGAGCGTCGCAGGGAGCAGTTTACTCACCTTGTACAGGGGTCTATGACTATCTCGGAGTATGAGACCCATTTTCATCAACTAGCACCGTTCGGAGCTATGATCATTCCTACTGAGGCTGATAGGATTCACAGATTTATATGGGGTTTGAGGCCAGAGATCAGGCAGCCAGCTGAGATATTAGTTGCCAGTGGTCGATCATTTCAGGCTATCATAGACTATGCCCGCACTGTGGAGGACTTACAGCGACATGATCAGGGGTCCAGAGATAAGAGGCCTCGACATCAGGGTGTCTATTGCGGCTCCAGATATGGTGGTAGAGGTCCTGGCCAGTGGAGCCGGAGTTATCAGCCACAGCAGAACCAGGGTCAGTCCAGCCGACCAGTGCAGGCTTCCCTTTAGACTTTCGGTAGTACCCAGTTCGAGCAGGGTCAGGGCAGTCATCAGGGCTATAGCGGCCAGTCTTCGAGGGGTGGTGTTTCTGGGGCATCAGGACGTGGTGGTCATACGGGATTTGCTGGTTCATCTCGACTGAGTAGGCCGTCAGGGGCTTGTTTTACTTATGGTGCGATGGGTCATTTTGCTAGAGATTGCCCTCAGCAGGGTACAGTTCAGTTGGCCGAGCCTTTACCAGCAGTTCAGCCTACGGCTAGAGGGGGTGGTCGTCAGAGTAGAGGTAGTGCTTCGTGTGGCAGAGCAGGTGTTAAGGATGGCGGTCGGGCAGGTGGAGGTCGTCATCAGTTTTATGCGGTCCCTAGGAGACCAGAGGCAGAGGCCTCAGATGCTGTGATTACAGGTACGATTTCTGTGTGACATCAGCCTGCTATGGCTTTATTTGTTCCTGGATCCACTTGTTCATATGTATCTGCCTACTTTGTGCCTTGTTTAGGGTTGGCTAGTGAGCCATTATATGTTCCTGTTTCTGTTTCGACCCCAGTAGGAGATTCTTTAGTAGTGGATCGGATTGTGAGATCTTGTATGCTATCCATTGGTGATTCAGAGACTTAGGGTGATTTGATGATTCTTGATATGCTAGATTTTGATGTGATACTGGGCATGGACTGGTTATCCCCTCACCGTGTGGTTTTGGATTGTTATGCCAAGACTATTACCATAGATGTGCCCTGTGTATCCCCGGTTGTGTGGCAGGGTTCTGTTAGCAATGCACCATCTGGGATCATCTCTTGTCTTCGAGCTACGAAGTTGATTTCCCGTGGGTGTTTTGCTTATCTATCATATGTCCGAGATGTTAGTGCTGACCCCACTTCTCCTTAGTCTATTCCTGTGGTTAGAGACTCCCTCGATGTGTTTCCTACCGACCTGCCAGGCCTTCCACCTGAGAGAGATATTGATTTTGCTATTGAGCTAGAATCGGGCACTAGGCCCATTTCTATTTCTCCTTACCGTATGGCTCCTGCTGAGTTGAGGGAGCTTAAGGAGCAGCTCCAGGATCTGTTAGCTAAGGGGTTTATTAGACCTAGTGTGTCACCGTGGGGTGCTCCTGTTCTCTTCGTGAAGAAGAAGGATGGGTAGATGCGCATGTGTATTGATTATCGGCAGCTGAATAAGGTGACAGTAAAGAATAGGTATCCGATGCCGAGGATTGATGATTTGTTTGACCAGCTTCAGGGTTCAGTCGTGTTTTCGAAGATTGATCTGAGGTCTGGCTATCATCAGTTGAGGATTAGGGCGGAGGACATCCCTAAGACAGCATTCAGGACACGTTATGGCCATTATGAGTTCCTGGTGATGTCTTTTGGGTTGACTAATGCCCCCGCAGCCTTTATGAATTTGATGCACAGGGTTCTTGGCCCGTATTTTGACTCATTTGTGATAGTTTTTATAGATGACATCTTGGTATACTCGCGTAGTAGAGATGAGCATGACCAGCACTTGAGGGTTATACTCCAGACTTTGAGAGATCATCGGCTTTATGCCAAGTTCTCAAATTGCAAGTTTTGGCTTGAGTTAGTTGCATTCCTAGGGCACGTGGTGTCTAAGGATGGGATTAGGGTTGATCCGGGAAAGATTTCAGCGGTTTGTTAGTGGCCTAGACCTACTACTGTTACTGAGGTTCGCAGCTTTATTGGGTTAGCAGGTTACTACAGACGGTTCGTTGAGGGATTTTCTTCCATAGCAGCACCCTTAACTATGCTGACTAGGAAGGATGTCCCATTTCAGTGGTCGGATCAGTGTGAGGATAGCTTCAAGAGGCTTAAGGCCTTATTGACTTCAGCTCCAGTGTTGACTTTGCCGGTTGAGGGTCAGAGCTTCTCCGTGTATTGTGATGCTTCTGGGGTTGGTCTTGGTTGTGTGTGGATGCAGCAGGGTCAAGTAATAGCATATGCGTCGAGGCAGCTGAAGGTTCACGAGCGCAACTACCCCACTCATGACTTAGAGTTGGCGGCGGTAGTTTTCGTGCTCAAGATCTGGAGGCATTACCTATATGGAGTTCACTGTGATATCTTCACCGATCACCGTAGTCTTCAGTATATCACGAGTCAGCGGGAGTTGAACTCGAGGCAGAGAAGATGGGTCGAGTTACTGAAGGACTATGACTTCACCATTGTGTATCATCCGGGCAAGGCAAACGTGGTAGCGGATGCCTTGAGTCGGAAGACAGTGAGTATGGGTAGCCTAGCTTCTCTTTCAGTTTTAGAGCGACTGTTGGCCTTGGACATTTAGTCCTTGGCTAACCGTCTGGTTAGGCTTGACTTGTCGGATCCTAGCAGAGTTCTCGCCAGTGTTGAGGTTCGTTCTACTTTGATTGATCAGATTCAGGGCCGTCAGTTTGAGGATCAGCAGTTGTGTGACCTTCGTGATCGGGTTGTTCAGGGTGAGACCAGTCGGGCTACTCTAGATTCAGATGGGGTTCTGAGGTTTGATAGTCGCCTTTGTGTTCCGAGAATTAGTGATTTGATTCAGTTGATACTTCACGAGGCACATTGTACTAGATACTCCATTCACCCTGGCACAGCAAAGATGTATAGAGACTTGAGGCAGCTTTACTAGTGGAGTGGTATGAAGCGGGATATAGCGGAGTTTGTATCTCGGTGCTTGAACTGTCAGCAGGTTAAGTTCGAGCACATTAGACCTGGTGGTTTGATGCAGCGACTTCCCATTCCTGAGTGGAAGTGGGAAGGGATTACTATGGACTTTGTTGTTGGTTTGCCTCGTACTTCTCATGGGTTTGATTCCATATGGGTGATTGTTGATGGGCTGACTAAGTCAGCACATTTCTTGCCGGTTCAGACTTCTTATGGTGCAGAGAGGTTAGCTGAGATCTACCTTCGTGAGATTGTTCGATTGCATGGGGTCCCAGCTTCTATCATTTCAGATCGTGGCACTCAGTTCACATCTCAGTTCTGGAGGGCTATTCAGCGAGATTTGGGTACAGAGGTTCATCTTAGTACCGCTTTCCACCCCCAGACAGATGGCCAGTCCGAGAGGACCATTCAGATTCTGGAGGACATGCTTCGGGCCTGTGTTCTTGACTTTGGAGGTTCTTGGGATCAGTTTGTTCCCTTGGCATAGTTTGCTTATAATAACAGCTTCCATTCGAGTATCGGCATGGCACCTTTTGAGGCTTTGTATGGCAGGCGTTGCAGATCACCGATAGGTTGGTTTGATGGTTTTAGTGCTGGGCCACAGAGCACATATTTGTTTCGAGATTCCTTAGACCGAGTCCAAGTGATTTAGGACAGACTTCGGGCAGCTCAGAGCAGGCAGAAGAGTTATGCTGATCGTAGGATTCGTGCCTTGGAGTTTAGTGTCGGTGACTTGGTGTTTCTCCGTGTATCGCCCATGAAGGGCGTGATGAGATTTGGTAGGCGGGGCAAGCTTAGCCCCAGGTACATTGGGCCGTTTGAGATTCTGCAGAAGGTTGGTAGCGTTGCCTATCAGTTAGCCTTACCTCCGATGTTTTCAGCTATACATCTTGTATTTCATGTTTCGATGTTGCGTTGGTATGTCCCAGATGAGTCTCATGTGTTGCAGTGGGATTCAGTTCAGTTGGATGAGGGTTTAGCCTTTGTTGAGGAGCCGGCAGCTATTTTGGCCAGAGATGTCAGGAGATTGAGGTCTCGAGAGATCCCGGTTGTTAAGGTTAAGTGGAGGCACCGTCAGGTCGAGGAGGCTACCTGGGAGACCGAGAGAGATATGCGGGATCAGTATCCGCAGCTATTTTAGCCTTCAGGTACCCCCTTGACCTTGACTTTCGAAGTCGAAATCCCTTTTTAGTAGTGGATGATGTAATGACCCTTCCGGTCATTTCCACGTATAAGTTTTGAAGTCAAGCAAATCGACAAAAGTTATCGTAAGTTCTTTAACAAATTTCCTGAACTTTGGGTAAAATGTCTCTGGGCTTTTCTCCCAATATATAAAGAGTTAGAAGTCCCCCGAAATACCAAATCGGAGGTCTACAAGTCTAGTTTCCAACGCACAAAACCTCACGTCCAACTGATCTAGGAGTAAAAAGTTAGGACTGTTTTACCGCAGACTGTCTGGCAGAAAACGGGTTGCGAACCGGGTCGCGAATCGGGTCGGGTTAAACTCGATTTAAGCCTCAACTTCACGTTTTAAAATGCCATTTCAGTTCCGAAACAGTGAGAAAACATAAGGGAGGATCCCGAGAGATTCTTGAGTATCAAAATCGTGCGTTGGTGATTACGAGCCTAGGCCTAAGAATTTTATTAGCATCGTGCGTGTATTTGAAAATATTTTATTTAAAAGTTGAATTTGGTAAAAATTATATTATTATTACCTTTTTAAAATATTTTAAAGGTTTATGAAAAATATTTTTGTTACGATATAATGATATAAGTATTTATTTTATAATATTTTTATACATTGTAATATTTTAACGGAGATAGTAAATTTAGTTATATTGAAATTTATTAATATAATATAGTAGGTTTTATTGGAAATAATTTTCTATGAATTATGGTATATTCAAAAAGCTATATATATTTTACCATGAATTTACGCAATACCCGAGTACATATGTAACGGGATAAAAATGTATTGAGTATGAGACCTACCCTCCACGTGGAAGCTGAGGGAGTGTACAACAAACTTCCAAATTTAATGAAGTGGCATCAAATACAACTAGCCATATTTTATCTATTTTAGTAATAAACAATGTATAAGCTATTTGTTTTTGTGTCGGTCAAAGGACTTGCTGTATGTGGAGTCTGTGTATATATCCACTTCAATTTTCCTTTCCATTCTTTTCTTTACAACAGCTAGCTAGTTATACATATGCTATTAAGCTAGTAATTCATATAGCTCTATGCATGTTCATAACTCAGTATTGACGAAGGTTAGGTGGGAGAAAATATTTTTGTTTTTGCATTTTATTTGATTCTCAAAAGAAAATCAATTATCTACGTCAACTTTTTCAAGTTCGAGTTCGAGTGTGATTTTATTTCGGAGCTTTTCGGAGAGGTTCAAGCTTGTCATCGGACGACAGGTAGGTTACGGTTTATTTTCCCTAGACTCCGCATATGTAGAATAAAATTGTATTAATGGGCATCCTTGAGTTGGTTTATTAGGTTGGTACCACAGACCTCGACCGCTTTATTCATGTCCGCCTACTTTTGTTCCCCCGTTGCTTGTAGTATTTGTCGATATATTTTATTTACCCTTGTGGTCCTGTGAGGCCTTGTTGACTATGGAACATAGAAGGTGGGATTTTGGGAATGTCCGCGAGTCCCGGGCATAGAATTATCCTTCTAGGCTTGTTATACTTGCTGAGTAGTTGTGGGCCTGTGCAGGGTTGATAGGTTGATTGTGAGCTGCTGGGCAGCTATTGTGTGTGATCATACCATTTCCATACATATAAAGAGGTTTTATCCATGTTTTACTATGGTTTTGGCTTCGGGCCTACTGGCACTATTTTCTAAACCTTGCATGGCCGGGGGTCCCGTTTGATGGAAATAATTTGGAAATGGTTTGATTTAACTTGTGAATATTTTTGGGCAAGAAAGTAAAATTATGTTTAAAATCATCAGTTTTACGATTATCGCTAGACTCGGCAGGGCCGGGGTGCTAGTTGAGTTTTCTTGTTACTTGAGATGATTTTTAGCCTCGGTCGGACCGAGCACCTGAGATGGCTTTTTACTGTTTAGAACCGGTTATTCCCGGACACCCTTGGAGGGGTTTTTGAGACATTTTCCTACTACTTTAGTCCTGGACAGGGTCTGGGCATTGCATATTTGAGACTGGGTCTCTATCCTGATACCGGACTTGCTTCCGGATGACATGTTCTGATACTGAGTTTTAGTATGGGATCTGGGACCTCCATGGACCTTGCCATCCGGGCCAGGGGCTATGGGCTGCATGTGCCGGAGGAGGGGTATACGGTGGAGTAGAGGTATACATGCAGTATCCTTCCATGGAACCTACCTGCTGGGCCGGATCGGCGCCGGAGGAGGTACATACAGAGATACCATGGCACTTGAGATCGTCATGCATCATATCATTCATTGTTTGAGGCTCCACCCTTGTTTGTTGTTTGTTGATTGTACGCTCCGGTAGAATGGGATGCCGGAGGATTTGTTTTCACTTGTTTGTGTTCCTCGGTTGTATGGGCGGCCGGGGGACTGTAAGTAGACTTTTGCGGTTAAGTATGAAATTGGTTACTGCTAGACTGTTAGTTTCTGGATTTGGGGTTGATATGATTAGTTGAGTTGATTCATGTCTCTGAGCATGCCTATCATTACTCTTTCTCTCTTCTTCTTACACTTGAGGTTACCGGTATACCGTCCATTTCGTAAACTTATTTTATATACACTGTTATTGCACGGACCCCAGGTGCGTTATTTCTTACTTTCACCTGTGCCTATGGTGTGTATATTCTGCTTACTAGCCTCATATGTGGTTCTGTTGATTTCCCTCTGGGCTAGTTCGTGTGTACCTTTCGTTGATTTCTGTGACTACTTGCTTCTATTCTGTCTATTACTACGCTTTTATCTTATATGTGCCCAGTCGGCCTATGTTACCTACTAGGTACCTTATGCTTCGCATTTGGTTCTCACCCCTACCCCCTGCATCTTTGGGTGCAGATCCTAGCGGGGGCCATCGCCGTTAGATCGCTGTGATTCATGCTTGGAGATATGTTGGGGACTACTTCAGGCTGAGGGTGAGCTCTTGGCGATCGGAGCTTAGCTTTAGTTTATCTTTTGCTTCATGTACTCTATTACCATTCAGAGACATTTGTATATATTGTTTTGGATTAGTTGCACTCCATGTATGTAGTTGGGGCTCTATACTATGATACCAGGTCTTGGGGTTTGGTTTAGTTTCCGCATATGTATATATTTATAGTCCTTTTATCTGTTCTCTTCGTCTTGTTCTCTTATTTGTTAGATAGTAGCCCATTACTAACTGTTCTGGGCTACGGGGATTGGTTCACCTACCGGGGGTTGTAGGTGCCATCATGACCGAGAAATTGGGTCGTGACAGATTGAGATAAAGAAGAACTGAAGAAAACTAGTAAGAAATAGGTCATTTACGTTCTAATAGATGTAGGTAATAAAATCCCAAAATTTCAATATAAAAACACAACTTCTAGCCGACTTACCCATGGCCGCCACATGTCCTGTTGTGATTGGACAGTGCGCGTATCTGTAGTAAAATGTTCATATCTTTTTACTCCAATCATGTATGGATGGGCGGTTTATTATGTTGGAAACTAGACTCACATACATTTATTTGGTACTTCATAGGACCTCTAAATCCTTGTATATTGGGAGATATAGTTGTTACAAGTCAGACCATATGCGAGCTTGGTTGAAATACTCTACTGTAATGAACCTTTCAACTTGAACTTTTGTTTAAAGTCTCCCTTTGGTCTCCAACCTTGTTGTATCAATTCAAATGGCTTAATATAATTGTCCCTTTATATAATTATCCATTTATAATCTTTTCCTCTTGGTTCATAACGATTCCTTCGCGTTTACGAGTTGAACGCGTATCTTCTGTTTGGGGCATTACATTTTGGCCCTTTTCTTATCATAAAAAAAGAATAAAAATTTCAACTAGCAAATAAAACTCTTCAATCTAATATAGCTAGATTAAAGTTTTCAACTAGCAAATAGGCAGTTAGTCACTTTTTTGATCATTAATTAAGCTTACCGTACCATTTTTGACTACCTTCTATTTCATGTCTAAGTTAGGGGTGGACGCTCAATTTTTTCAAACTTCGGTTTGATTCTTTAGTTTTCAGTTATGGAAAAGTGTGCAACTAACACCAAATCAAATTAGTTTAATTCATTTAAATATTTTTCATGTTCGGTTTGATAATTCTAAAATGGCTTTTTCGATATCTCTAAGGAAATTATGATACATAAAGGATTAAAGGGTATAACTAGAATGAAATCAATTACAACAATAAGTAGTAGTAGGCACTAGACACGACATTTCCTGTAAATTGTACTTGGCAAAGCATTAAGAGAAGATCGCCAAGAAAAATAACACGAGATTTGCTAATACTCTACTATCGTATAGAATTACCTCAACATAAAACAATAACCGGTAGCAGCTAATAGATAGCAACAACAACAATTAGAGGCAATAGCATACATACCATAAGACTAAGGGAATAGGAGGTTACTGGCTGGATAGTGGAGATCTAATAGGAATTAGAATTTAGGAACTTAGGAGACAGAGCGGGAAGTACATAAGTTGCATCTCGGCCAAACAATTACCAAGCGGATGGCCACAAAAATTCCATTGACATCGTAGTAACCAAATCACGGTCCAACATGATAAGAGCAGCATGCCTTTTAATTCCTTTCTTCTTTCAAATCTATTCATGAATTATTTTTCCATAAAATAATACTCCTTCCATTCTATTTGTTTGACCTACTTTCCTTTTTAGTCCATTTCAAAATGAATGATCATGTCCTTTTTTAGTAACTTTTTAATTCTAACTTTCCACATGGCATGTTTGAAACAACAAAATTAAAGGGCATTTTGGTACATTTGATATATCTTTAATTTAAGACCACAAGATCCAAAAATCTTCTTTATTTTCTTAACGTGTCAAATTAAAATAGGCCAAATAAATTAAAATGAAGGGAGTAACACTTTTTCATCTATTGTGTTTAATTCCCACAAGATTTGCTTCACACTTTAATATAAGATTATTTTCTTCATATTTAATTTTATATATTATGATATCTAATTAATACTAAATAGTAGGATAAAATAATTAAAAATATAATTGGATAAATAGTAGGTTGGTTTATCTTCATTTTTTTTGTTTTTCCTTTCAAAGATAAAAATAAAGCATAAAATTAGAAGTATCAATTAACTATATTTAGACTAGTAAAAATATAGAAAAACTAAATATTTGGATGTAACTAATTAAGCATACAAATAATGTATGTGTGTTATAAATATTGTATAAAAATGTATCTATACTGCATGTATGTATGACCGCAGCAAAATACAATATAAATTATGCGTTTTGCTAGTCAAAGATACTATAGTTAAGAATCGTCTCCATGAGGATTGATTTTAGTAATAACTCAACACACTCTTGGTCAGTATTGTCTTGGAAATCAAATCTTTAAGTTGTGTAGGTGAAACCACGAATTGGTAGAAGTAAAGTTCTTATAGAATCAATTATCTAAATGATAACTTGAAAGAGATGTTGAACTTTGATTATCACTTAAAAGGTTAGGGTGACAGACAATATGATGATGAGATTGAAATCCTATGGCTATACTCTCGTTAATGCTTATGGATATATTCATGTTTTCTTTGAATACAAAAATTGATTACCATTTCTATCAATAAGTAAACTCTTTCTTTAAAAGAATTAGACTTATGATAGAGAAAACAATTAAAATTAGGGTAAGCACGTGCAATAGAGAACTGGAAGACTAGATCAAGAAAAGTTCTTGTAAATTCTTTCTAACTTTGATTTTTTATGAAAAATTTTAAGCTCTTTCGATTACTTAATGTGACTATCAATCAAGAATCTAAAAATGAGATGCAAAGATATTTATCCAAACACTTTTCTTCTGATTAAGATACAAGAATAAGTAACTTCGCAATACAAATAAGAAAATCAATTCAGGGTTTTATGCACTCTGTCAAAAGTATAAACAAAAGTTCACAATCTTACATCAAATTGTATTTTCCCTGATGAGAAATTATATCATCAAGATAGATAAGTTAACAAAAATACAGAAAAAGCTAGAAGAAATTACAACCGACTCTTGATCCCAACTTTCATTTTGGATTAGAGTAGTGTAGTTGTTCTTCTTCTACATTCTTTGTTCCTTTTTGGACTTCCTTGCTCTAAAACTTGATAACCTAATGTTGAGACTAGTTCCACTTATAAATCATGAGGGAAATTTATGTGAAATCCCGAATAATACCTCTGCCTAGCATATTTTGAAGAAGCATCGTGCGGCCACGCTAGATGGAAGCGTGATCCCATGCTGACCATGCGCGCTGGATAGAGGGCGCGCTGGATAGAGGGCATTGCTCTTGCTCCTTTCTTCACATGGTGGAGACACTTGGTTGCACGAGCATGGGCGCTTGCCAGTTCATGCCTCATTTTTTACCTGCCTCGCATGGTTGTGCTTCATGCTACAGGGCCGCACGGGCTTCCCAGTGGCATCACCCATATCTTTGGAATTTTTTGCTCATTTAGCTCTAACTCCCAGCCTAACTTCACCTAAACACATTTCAATAAATATATTGCATAACATCCGTATAAAAAAGGCTAAAACAATCATAAAATGCATCAATTATTCCCAAATAACTCAACTGTTTTACATCCATCAAATACCCCCACACTTAAGCTTTTGCTAATCCCGAGAAAATTTAAACAAAATAGATGCTCCACTAAGCTTGACGCACAAGTACTAGAAACACAAATCAACTCTATCCATTCCCACAAGTGCACACTACACTCCCCATCGTTCTACTACGCATTGACACTCAAAGTGAAATCATGCACCAAACCTTGAACAAAACTCACAAGAAAGAAGATGCAAAAACTCTCAACAGATAAAGTTACACCATGCATCTAGGACAAGGAAGTTTTTAACACTCACTCTCACAAGGAAGTACTTCATGTTTTTCCCGGGATACCATAAGCTTGGCAATCAAATCACTCTCCACTAATGAAGGATCTCTCAAGTCAGGATCATATAGGACTTGTATTTGGTTATAATGTTGGGTAAAAAATTTATAGGATAGGATTAATAATCGAAGTTCCCCTTTGCGCTACATACCTTGAGTCTTCTTTATCACCCAATAACAATTTTTTCAACCACCACTCTATCATTTTATTGATTCACACTTTCATCAACCTTTTTTCTCATTCGAAACATCTTAAGGATAATGCTTGCAACTCCCTTTATCACTTTTCTCTTCTTCTTTTGTTTCTTGTTTCATTACAATTCTAGCAAACTTCACTTATTTTAAGTTCTTCTCACAGTTTACTTCCCTAACACTTTTGCATAAGACTTAAGTGCGCTGACTAAGTTGGGGACAAGGTTAAAAAGTGCAATGCGGCTATAGTAGAAAGTGGATCATGGCAAGGCACAAAGTGGCTGACTAGAGATTATTATGATCAATGATTGGTCAATATAGGCTAAAAGGGTTAAGCAAAGAAAACCTAAAATCATGTCCTTCCTCAAGAGAGTCCTTGAATATTGCCTCAAGTAACTACCAAGCCAAGTTCCAGATGTTTCAAAACATGAGTACTAAGCAATATTTCCTCACCATGCTATGTTCAAAGATTGGTATGACCTAACTTCAAACACCAACAAGTGTAACTATGATAGAAAGAGCAAGCGATATAACCTCTAGAAATGAAATAGTTAATTCCACCTCTAAC